>JARCFY010000002.1:103604461-104216405 GCA_029233225.1 Lepidodactylus listeri
TGTTTTCCCACATCCACTTTTCTCATATGTGTAGATGAAAGGGACATCATAGCCCTTCCATTTTCCTTTCATCGCCTTCTATATATTATAAGACTTTCTGTTCAAGTCATTGCTGAACATATATGGTTCAGCAGTAGTGGTCCGGGACTGATCTGGAGCAGCCTGTCAGTATCACAGAGGGTTAATTTCTTCCAGATGGCGGCAGTACTACCAAAGCTCAAAGGTTCTAATAGAGCTGTTGGCTGGCTTAAAGCCCCTTTACTTATATGTACCTACAGCAGATCCAGTGCATCTTTATAGTTGTTTCTGGCAGGTGGGAGGAGCAGATAAAAAGAGGAAAAGAGTTACACCCAAGCGTGCAAAAAGGTAGAAGAGGTTTACATTGCATGCCACATTAGCAGATAGGGTTGCCAGCTCTGGGTTGGGAAATAACTGGAGAAATAACTGGGTAGAGCATGGGGAGGGAGGGAACTCAGCAGAGTATAATGCTATGGAACCATGCTCCCAAGCAGCCATTTCCTCCAGGGTAACGGATGTTGGTCATGTGGAGATTAATTGTAAAAGCAGGAGATCTCCAGATACTGCCTGGAGGTTGGCCACCCTGTTAGCAGATGGTTCCTGCAAGAGGCCAAAGGCAGGTTATAGAGCTGGGAAGAGTGTGGAGTCATCAAAAGATCAACAATAGTGACAAAAATGTAGGAGCTTGGGAGCTGTGTGTCAGTGGGATCATGGGTGTTTAGCTGTAGTAGGGCCACTCTCAGTTTATTGGAAGCCTGGCACACCACTGGCAGAATTCTTGGCAGTGGTGTGTGGATGAATGGCCACCAGGGTATTACAGTTTGTTTGGGGGTTTGGTGACTCTCTGAGGGTGGGGAAGCCAAGGCTGTGGTCACACGGCCCCTTTAAATCTGGGAGCCCTCCTAGATTAAAGGGGCCGCATTTTTTTACCTCGGGTTGGGATGTGTAAACATCCCAACCCCTGCGGCAGCGGGAGGAGGAGGAGGTGGCGGCAGGCAACAGCAGCAGACGGAGGAGGCTGCGGAAGGAGGCAGCGGTGGCAGACAGAGGCAGAAGCGGCGGCTGGCCGGCCTCGAAGCATGCGGCGGCGGCTTTTTCGGCAGCGGCGGCTTTTTCAGCAGCGGCAACAGCTGGGGGAGGCACCCTTCCTCGAGCCCTGCCAGCCGCCTGGTAAGTTTGGGGTTTCCCCCCCCCCTTTTACACTTGGGCACTTGAGTGGCCAAGCGCCCAAGTGTAAAAAGGGGGGGGGAAATGGCGGGCGGGACCATCTGGACAGCCCTGCTCTCGCAATGATTGCGAGAGAGGGCTGTCCAGATGGCTCAAATGCGGGTTCCTCCCGCGACTCCCGGGAAAACAGTTGATTTTCCTGGGGTCGAAAAATGTGGGAGGAACTCGCATTTGAGCCCGCTTCGGCACGGGAAAAGCCCCGGCCTTTTTAGACGGTCCCTTTAAATGCGGGAGGAAACAGCCCTTCCTCCCACATTAAAGGGCCGTGTAATCGCAGCCCAAATCTCAGTAGAGACTCCCATGAAGAACACACTCGCTCCGTAGTTGAAAAGATGGACTGAACCTTTCCTCTTTTCTTCCCTTACAGCACAAGAAGTGACAGCATAAATCATGTACTGCTGACAGTGATGCAGGATAGAAATAGTTGCTGGTGTATAATATATATATATATGCAGAATATGGATGTTACTTGAGAGCACTTGATACTGAAAACTGGAATTTTCTCTCATGTACATGCCCATGTGATTCTGTCCATTGCTGTTTGTTGCAAACATTCAATGAAGTGAATGTATTCTGGCAGCTAGTATGATAATGGAAGAATAATGATTCTTCAGTTTACTTATAGAAACTTTACTGAACCCAGATATATTAATTGTGCTGTACATTTTTTTCAGTATTGCTTACATGAGAAATGCCAGCCTTAATCACTTCAAGGCTTTTTGTTGTAGGAACTTTTAATGCACCACTCCAATAGGAAAGTGCGTGCATTCTATATCAAACAGGCTTGTTCCGTATCTGTTTCCTGAAAAGGAAAGTATTATACAACCTCCGTGCTGTAAGCTGACATTTGCTGGTTGGCTGAGCTCCCTTAAGAAATGGCAGCCGGCAAAACTTGAACTCATTGCTGAAGGATTGGTTATGTAAACTTTCAATTAACAGTAGTCTAGGTTGACAAGCAGAGATATGGGTGAAGATGTTTCCTGTGATATGGAAAAGCTTTTCAGAATCTTGTTTTTTGTGGATGCAGGGTTTGAGAATTTCCAGGAATATTAACATTCTATCCTGATTTCTGTGGCACATGACTGCTTGCAATACTATATATTTTAGGCCTGTAAATTTCACAGAAAATTTGTTGTAGGCTGTCCTAATTCTGTTGCACTGTCCCCACAAGTATTCGAGTGTTCTACTGCACATCCTTCAGTAATACAAGAACAGCCTCTTACTTGGGTGTTTGTGCTTTTGAATACCACATGTTCTCTGCTTACATAATGCTGTATTACTTGTCTTTATTCAAGGCAAGAACTAGAATCGTTTGATCACATTTATAATTTATATATAATGGTTTTGGAACACACACTTATAGGTTTCATTTTCAAATGTACCTCGTCTTTGGATGAGTACACATGGATATTAGATTTCTGATCTCTTGGCTCGAAAAAAATTGCCTCATGTTGTGCAGTGCTTCCATTGTGATCAGTGACATAGTTCTGGCCCTTACAAAGGAACAACAGAAAAAGTGAGACAGGCTCACATTTCCTCTTTGTTTTTTCTGTATAACATACAAAATGGAGATTCCCACTTCTCTTCCGGAACTTTTACTTCTCACTGTGAGGGAGATATGCAAGTTTCCATTATGCACATAACAGAGAAAATGCAAGAGAGAGAGAGAGAGAGAAGGTAAATTAAACATGCATCTATTGTCACTTGTTTATAATATCTGATATTGCGCTATAGCTGTGGTTCACAACTCAATGCAACAGAACCAAACAAGCCATTACAAACAAACCCAGGGGATAAAAACAGCCTAGAACAAACACCAAACAGCTGAAAATAACACTGATAAAACTGAACTCAGGCTAGAAGCAGACCGTAAAACAGCTAAAAAAAGAAGAAGGAACCCCTTAGTTCAGCCTAAAGAAAAAGGCACCAGGTAAGCTTCAAGGGAAAAGGGCTTTTCAAAGGCAAAGGGCCACCATTGGAAAAGTCATATTTCTGTTTTTGTCCCGTCTCACCTTTGCAAGGGGAGGAGCACAGACACCTGTGTTTGAGAAGAGGATTTTAACTGGTGGGTTGGACAGTGCAAGAGGAGTTCCTTCAAACAGTAGACTCTGGAAGAAAGAGATTTCCAAGAATGCCCATCTTTCCATCTTTCTGTATTGCAGTGATTAACAAAATTATTCCAGTTCTGTAGGAGTAGAAATACACATCAGTGGTGAAGGAGAAACCAATGGATTGTAAGTACGATCAGGAAAGGAATACTCCAGACTAGTTGGAGGCATTTTCCTCCAGCAGCAAGGAGAGTTTGAGTACAGAAGCTCAAAGTTCCATGTGCAGTTCAGAGAAGAGCATCAAACTTATATGGCTCTTCAGGCATGTGAACCCCCTCCCCCCTGGTTGTCCCATACTGATGCAGATGCACCAATCAGTTGTATATCACGTATATTCAAATGGCAGCTCATTTGATCTGTATGGTAGATGGGCACCACAACTGGCACAACAGCAGTGTGCTACACTGTCCAGTGCCCCTTACTTTGTTCTTAGGCTGTTCCATAATAGGTGGACAGAGCTTTTTGTGCAGACAAAAATATTAATAGATGGTTTGTAAAATATTGGCCTGTTACCCATCATTCCTCCAGCCTAAATAGCCTTCTTCCAACTTAAATGGCTCATCCTCCAATGGAAGTTGGAAGAAGCCTTCCTGCGATACTGGAAATTCCTTTAGTCTAACATAGTCAGGGCTCATTTCATAGCAGGAGCTCCTTTGCATATTAGGCCACACACCCCTAATGTGGCCAATTCTCCAAGAGCTTACAGAGCTCTTCTTACAGGGGCTACTGTAAGCTCTTGAAGGATTGGCTACATCAGGGGTGTGTGGCCTAATATGCAGAGGAGCTCCTCCTAAGAAATGAGCCCTGCATAGGATACTACCTAATGGGGTATAATTCCCTTAGAGCAGATACGCTGTTGATCAGTTGCCCCTCATGTCAGGACCCAAGGCCTTCAAAGCATGACATTATGTTGAATGTTGTAGAATGGGAGCTAACAGTAATGCCGAAAACAAAGAAAAACTCCTTCCAGAAAACATGAGTATTCAGTTTCCTGTGGAATAAAAGTGCTAAGTAAGAGTAACAGCAGCCTTGCTTTGGCATTAAGAGAATTTTAACCAACTTAAACAATCATTGATGTAATAAAAATCATCTGCTTTCCCTGTCTATTAAATTATCAAAAACTACTTGTTAATGCTCAAATAAATCCATTCCCTTTCATAGAGAAGTAAAGTTTATTAAGTGTATATATGGCAAGTCATAGGCCGAGGACAGACTGGCAATGTGCCCCGCTCTGCCTCCGCTTCTAAAGCGGAGGCAGAGGGGGCGTTCACATTGCCGCATCTGTCCTCCGGCGTCGGCGCGGACTCACCCGTCCGCGAGGCGCCGTCCATCCGCTTCAGCCGGAGACCACTTCTAACTGGTCTCCGGCTGGAGTGCCGCGCGTCCCTGCCGCTTCGCGGCAGTCTGGACGTGTCGGCAGTGCGCCGGAAGCGGGGGCGGAAGTCTGGACGCCCCCGCGTCAGCGCGCTTCCGCCCCGCCTCCGCCCCAGGACAGCGCAGCCTGTGGGAACAGGCTGTGCCGGGCTGCTTTTCGCATGGGGCTTTTGGCCCCGCGTCTGTCCCGGGGTGGATCAGCAGTCTGTCCTCGGCCATAGAGTTTGTTTTCAATCACAGTTAGTTGTTTGTAAGGCACAACAGGCACAAAGTGATGCTCAGCAAGCCTAAAATTATATCATAGACTGGATTTCAGGTTATTACTTGTTTGTTAAAATAATTTTGTACATGCTCTCCATATATTTATAGACCATGCAATCAGCATTTCCAAGCTGTCTAGCCAAGCCTCATTTTGAGAGCAACATGAGATTCTAATAGCTCACATTGTAGAACAGTTTAGATGTGAATAAAATGAAGAACATGAAGCATAAAACATCAGCACTGTGTATTATCAGAAATGGAGTCCTGAGGACTAAGTGAAATAAATACTATTAGTATAGATCTTCTTTATTCATCTTGTGTTGGACATTATGAAGTGTTCTTAAATGCCTGAGTAAGCCACAAGTGACCAATAAAACAGAATTAATTTATCCCACCATGAACCACAGATAGATGTTATGCTATGAGTGAGCAGAGCATTAATAAATCAGTGAAGACAAAACGAATATTCCAAATGCAAAGTGCAGGAAGGTCACAAAAGAACATGCGGTCTGACTGCTAAGGTGGTATCAGGCGTCCCGAGAGCTCCAGCTGCAATCTAATAGCATATTCCTATAGTGGTCTCTGCACAGTATAAGTATTCAGATGACATTTCAGAGCAGGATGAATGATAGATGACAATTGCCAACCCCAAAGGTTAGAAATGAGTCTTGTTCACAACACAGAGAATTGGCTTAAAAAGAAGGTTTAAAAGGCTAAACCTTGGGAAAGTTGTTTTTTATTTCTAAGTCTTTAATTGTACATTCTGTTCCCATTTTTTGAAGCAGAATTCAAAAATATGGAGGTGGTTGATCTTCAGACATACGCTTGTGAAGCTAGGGGTTTCTGATAAAAGCTAAGCTTCTTGTGATTGATCTCAGCTTTTAAGTTTAGTCTTTAATACAAGGACTTCTTAAGGCTTTATGATTTTTTTTGTTTTTAAATAAATTTTTATTAAAACAAATACAATACAATACACTATTACAAGAGATATAGATTTAACAATCATGCAAAAAGGAACCTTTATTTGGAGGGGATCTCCCCACTTTTATGACATTTCATTCCCTCCAAATAAGAAATAAGAGGCATCCACTTGTCCAGAAAATGAGCATTTAGAATATGAATCTGTAGGGTTAACCACTAAAGAGACCCCAAGTTTTAAGGCTTTATGACAAAAAAGTGTGAGATTCGGAAGTTAATTAATATGGTGCAATAACAAGAGTTAGAAAAGATAGCTTTGTATACAGGATAGTTCCAGTTCCGTGAGTCTGTCCAGAATTCCACACACATTAGGTCTTTAGCACAGCTTTAATTTCATTTTGTAATGAAGAGAATGCAGTTTCTAGTTCTGACAGCAGCTTGTATCAAAAGGTTCAGTATGTAACTGATCTCCAGGCAACAGATCAGTTTACCTGCAGAAGGCCACCTGGGCAGGTGGACTCTATGGCATTATACCCCACTGAAGTCCCTCCCCTCCCCTCCCCAAATCTCCAAGTCTTTCCCAGCCCAGAGCTGGCAACTCTATTTGTAGACAACACTAACAGGGATAATATTGCTTAAATCAGGCGCCTCAGGGTCTGATGCCTGGCACAGGCCTAGCTTTCTTTGCTACCATGTGCTGTATGAGCTCAGGCCTCATAACCTTCTTCATGCACAGAAAGGAGAACAGCTGGGAGGTAGCTGGGAGGTAGCACGAACTGGGTGCTTCTGGATTAAACACTAGGAATCTGGCTTTCTGATTCCGTATGGTTCAAGCACTACCTTTCGCTTGCTGCAGCTGAGGCTCCAGCTTTGAGCTCTGAGCACTGCTCAAGGACTCTGAAGTGGAAAATACATCCTCCAGGTCCTGTTCTGGAAACAACCATGCATGGCTCCAGCATGGTGCCAACAACTGCTAATGGAACTAAACCTAAGTACCTATTTAAGTGAGGCAGTGAAGCCCAACCTGAGAAATATTTCCAAGGATGTTATGAAAATTTCTTGTAAACGTGATTCAATACAAATAAAATCTTTACATATAACTTAAATTTCCTTCATGTTTCGATTCTAGATTCACATTTAGCAGGAAAATAACTGGGTTCTCAATGAATATAGTTTCTTATCTCCTGTTTCTAAAAATAGCTTGTATAATACATAAATACTTGAAAGGTAAATCAATACAGTATAACCTTATTATGGAACACTTCTCTTACACATTTTAAATAGGCTGTCAAAGTGCAGGTCTGAAGACTTCTAGTGCATACAGATGAAAAGTAATTCACATGAGCAACTTCATGCATTTTTAAAAAAGGATCACTCCTTTAGAAGAAGAAGAAGAAGAGATTAGATTTATACCCCGCCCTTCACTCACTTGGAGTCTCAGAGCGGCTTACAAACTCCTTTCCCTTCCCCTCCCCACAACAGACACCCTGTGATGTGGGTGGGGCTGAGAGAGCTCTTTCCCAAGCTGTCCTTGAGAGAAAAGCTGGTACAGAGCTATGGCTTGCCCAAGGTCATCCAGCCAGGTGCAAGTGGAAGAGTGGGGAATCAAACCCGGTTCTCCCAGATTAGAGTCCGCGCACTTAACCACTACACCAAACTGGTGGGAATTAGTGGGAATGTTAGAGGTTTATCAATTTCATTAAATCAAATCTTTCATCAGTGCCTGCAGGTGTGTGTGTGGGTGTTAATGGTTTGAATATTCTAACAAAAAATAAAATAGATTCAGGTGGGTAGCTGTGTTGGTCTGAAGCAGCAGGACAAAGTTTGAGTCTAGTGGCATCTTGAAGACCCAACAACATTTTATTGTGGGTATAAGAAGTGTGCATGCACACAAAAAGAATATGCCCAGAATAAAATGTTGTTGGGCTTAAAGGTGCTGGTGGACTAAACAAAAATAAAATATTAGCTTTCTAAACAGTCACTGTGTTGCAGAGTGATAGTGTTTAAATGCTTTTAAAAATTGCCTTTTTAAAACCACTGTTCTTAGCTATACTTGTTTGCTTGTGGGATTGCATCACATTTGTTGCTCGTCTGATAGATGGAAATGGGGCTGCAATTTTCTCTGTAGTCACGAAGTCTGAAGCTAGTATCAGTGGCTAAGGGAGGCACACTGACAGAATTGCTGTTAAGTCAATCTGAAATAGCATAACTGACTATAATCAGTTTACTGTTGTTAAATTGAGTATAATTATGTCACTTTAATAATACAATAAAATGTAATTGTAATATAATTAAAACATAAATGCCAAAATGTCCAAGCTGTTGTCCATCATCCCAGTGCCTTTGCCCTCCCTTTCAGAAGATGGAAATGGAACAGTTTCCATGGAATAGAGCAGGTCACTGGCCATAATTTTGCCATATTGATCAAAGTCTTTACTCCTCTTACAGGGGGCAAGGAATTGTGTAACCAACCTAGCAGAGGTTACCTTGTGGTAATAAAGAGGCATGAGGACCAGTTACTGGCACAAAATCCATTATAGGGATCAAGCACAGGCGTAAGCTGGGGGGGGGGGCTTGAGGGCTCGAGCCACCCCTGAAATTTCCCGGGGGAGACTGAGCCCCCCTGGCAAAATGGAGCACCCGCTGCCACACCTTCCTGCTGCTGCACCACTGCCAGAGCCGCGCCGCCGCCAGAGCCGCTCTCCCCACCCACTCCTCCCTCCCGGAGAGCGGCGACGTGGCGGCTCTGGCGGTGGGGACATTGCCCTAGCGGCGGCGGGGACATTGTCCCAGTGGTGGCGGCTCTGGTGGTGGCGGCTCTAGTGGTGGTGGGGGGGACACCACCGCTGTGCCTCCCCGCCTGCCGCAAGCCTCTCTGGCCGCCGCAAAAGCTCCCCTGCCCAGCTCCCCTGCATCCACTCCCTGCCTTTGAGGGGTGCGTGGGAGCCAGGTGGGGGGGAGAGGAGAAGGAGGCAGTGGGGACATCGTTCTGGCGGCGGCGTGCGCGTTTTGTGCGCAAGAGGCCCCCCCCCGGGGAAATGGAAAGTCTGTGCCCCTGGGATCAAGTAAAGGATTTGGTTACCCTTAATACTGGTCAGAAGATGAGTTCCCAAGCAGAGCCTGAAGTTTGCAAGACAACCTGATGGGGAAAAACAAAATTCAAAAAAGCAGCGGTATTCTTTAAAGTTAACCAGCTGTGCCAAGGTGGCAAACCACCAGATCGCTTGAATTTGTAAAAAAACAAAAAAAAGTACAAGTTGCAGGCTTGATAGTATGGTGCAGGGAACAGTTCTGTATATAGTGTTGCTGTACCTTTAAAGCATACTATTTTATTTTTCTGATGTAGCCTAGCAGTTCTAACTTGGTGGCTATAGTCAGTACTGTGCTCTCGGCCGAGCTGTCTGTAAATAATAGTTGTTCTCTAGTAATAATTAAAAAGTGTTTATAAACACTGCCTGTGAAAAGCATTTGGAAACTTCAGTTGGTGCAGAAGGTTGCTGCCAGGAAACTGACTGGAGTAGATTGTAGGGACCATATCACTACAGTCTTGGCCCATCTACACTGGCTCCCAATCTGTTTCTGGGCACAATTCAAGGTGGTGGTCTTGACCTTTAAAACCCTATATGGTTTGGGAGCAACATACCTGAAGGACTGCCTCATCTCTTCTAAAGCGCTCCAACCACTATAGTCATCTTCAGAGGCCTGGCTTTGGTTGCCCCCACCTTCTAAGAATAGTTGGGTGGCAACCTGAGAAACTGTCTTATCAGTTATGGCCCAAAATTCTGGAACTTTCCCACTAGAGAGATCATCTGTCTCCTTCTGTTACCATCTTCCACCAGTGGGTGAATACTTTTGTTTCATTTGACATTCCTTCCATGATCCCTCCTTCTTGTCTAATGTTTTAATTGTTGTTTTTATGTCTTTGTATTTTAGTACTAATTTAATTGTTTTTGTGTTGTATTGTTCTTTTTTGTTAGTTTTCATGGTTTTAAAATGTGATTTTATTACATATGTTTTAATTTGTTAGCTGCCTTGGTGGCCCCGGGGGGGAAGGGGAGAAAGGCAGGATATCGTTTTTGTAAAATAAACTAACTAAATAAATGTAACCAGGCCTCATTTCATAGCAGGAGCTCCTTTGCATATAAGGCCACACACCCCTAATGTAGCCAATCCTCCAAGAGCTCACAGAGCTCTTCTTACAGGGGCTACTGTAAGCTTTTGGAGGATTGGCTACATCAGGGTTGTGTGGCCTAATATGCAATGGAGTTCCTGCTACGAAATGAGCCCTGAATGTAACCTCTTAAATTGGTTTCTCCTGAAGTTATTTGAGACTTCGTGTAACCTTTTTGTGAAGCCAGTGATGAATTCCAGTGACCACACACTTGTGGTAGCTAATTCTGTTACACTTCTGAATTTGAAGAAAGTGATGCTTCCCATTTATCCTGTGCATATTACAGCTTTGGGCATGCCTCCCTTCAGTCTCAAAGAACTATCTCTTTTTAAAAGCAAACAAGATTTATATTTATGGTTTGGGTGTTTTATCTTTTTAAGGGAAAAAAGAGAAGCAAGAAATACCAGTTAGCGGGTTTAGTACTGATCTTTGTATTTAAGCTTGTTTGATGTAGACTTTCTTTATTGGGGCTATCTAAAATAAATATTCTTTTTTCTCTATTCCACATTGTTTTTTTGTCATACTTGCAACAGCCTCTCTGTGGCCTAGCCATGGGTGCTGTCAAACAAAATCAAAAGATAATGACGCAGTTAACACAGATGCTTCCAAAACCCTTCCATCATCACCGTTTTCCCTTATACTGCAAAATAATGCAGAAATTCAAGCCATTTTATTATACCTGGGAAAACATCCTATAATATAAATTATTCCATTGATATGCATTAGAACCACTAGCACATCACTGTTGATTTAAAAGGTCTTATTTCTGAACAGCCTGGAATCTCCCAGCTGTGAAGATGCACTAACTAGATAATAGATATGCTGCGCAGGGCTGAGCAAATCAGAAAAATAAATCTGGCTAGTCAGCAAACAGCAGCAGAATATGAGTTAGGGCTTCACAAGGCTCCCACTTATGTTCAGTAGTTTTATATACCTTATCAGATAAATGAAGCTACGAAGAAGGACTTAGTACACACAATTTAATCATTGAGTCATATTATCTCCAAGCCAAGCTCCTTTAGGTGCCACTTCATATTATTTCGGAATGTCAAGTACCCAGAGATCGCCTAACGATGGTATCTTGCTTTTACTTAATATGCTATGAACTTTCAATTAACCACACTTCATTTGGCAATATAGATAATTCACTACCACCACACTGCTGAATAATTGACCTTCACTACCAAGCAGGTTAAAGACAAGAAGGAGCCCTAAATAATGTAGCTTTTAATAGCTAATGACTTCATCAGCTTACTACAGTGTTTTTGAAGTAGTCTGCATTGACTCATCTGCTGAGCAGCACCTAAAGATCTGCCATGGAACCCTAGCACACTGCAAAGGATCCTAGCATGATCTGTGGTGCCTGGTTCACACAGGGCAACAGTGAAGCCGAAAGTAACCACCAGATCTGTTATGCCAGGGGTCCTCAACCTGCAGCCTGTGGGCCACATGCACCCCCCCCTTTTTGTGCAGCCCTCCAACCTGCTTGTCTGCTGCTCTCACCCTCGAGGCATTTCCTCCTCAGACCCACACTTTTCTTCCTGCCGCAAGAGCAACCATCAACTGCTGTCCTTCCTGTCCCTTTCTTGCAGAAAACACAGCAGCAATGTTGTTTCTTTTGGTCTCCATGGTTCCTTCTGTCAGCCCCCTCTTTTGTCTTTTCCTCCATATTAACATTTTGGCCATTCTGGGCGCTTTGCTAGCCAGAAAAGCTCAGGTCTCCATACCACTCAGCTTTTTCACTCCCCCGCTCCATGCATTACCATGTTGAAGGCTATATATGTGTGCAAGGAAGATAAAGCAGCTGTGTGAATGGGTACGGGAGATGTCTGGCCTGCTTTTGCAAAAAAGGTGGGGAAAAGGACAGTAAAAGGGCTGGTATTTTTGGCAAAAGAAAGGGTACAAAGTGTTTTGCATTAGAGGTTCCACCCATCAAGGCTCCTCCAAGTGGCTTCCAAGGTTACTGGTGAGGTTGCTGCAATAGCATCCTTCCTTCTTCAAAAACAGCTGGTTGTTCTGACTTCTTGCCGTCCTTGCTTCTGCTCTCCTTCCCCACCCACTCCAGCTAGGACTCTTCTCATGCATCTGTGATTGCAGGAGCTGGTGAGTGGCCCCTTGAGTTGAGAGAGAAGGAGTACTCTCTTAGTGGGGTAGCTTATGGTATTCTGTTCCTGCTCCAAGGCTTCCCACATCTTCCTTGAGCCAAGATCCCCCTCCCCCTCTCACCCCCTCCCCTCTCACCCGCCATTGTGCTTCTCATGATTGAGGTTTGGCTGGCAAGCAGTGATGTGTGTGTGCCCCCTGCATATAATTTGAAGCCAATTTAATGGCATAGCCTCTGTTCCAGGTGGGAGGCTGCCCTTTCATTTGCTCTTTCACTCTACCTGCCCTTTCTTAGAGGGCTCCCACTGTTTAAAGTATTAGCATGTGTAGATTTAAACCTCAAGGCAGTGTGCTTATTAAGAAGATAAAATCGCTTAAAAATCAATGTTTTTGCAGCAAAATAGTTTAAGAAAGCACAATGAGGTGGACCTGTCTACTCTGAGGGTCAGCTGTCATGTTGCTAAATGTATTGCTGAGAGTGGTAGACAGTTTACTGATGGTGAATTTGTTAAAAGGTGCATAGTTAAAGTAATGGAGGAAATGTGCCCTGATAAGGTATGTTGTGCTGTGTCAGTTCATCTGCATCTACAATCGCCCGGTGTGTTGAAGAACTAGGAGAAAAAGCTGCATATGTCACTGACTGGCAAGGCAAAAAGTTTTGTTTTTTTCCCCCTTGGCATCAGATAGACACTGCTCAACTACTAATTTTTATCAGAGTGATAGATTCCAATCTAAGAATTACAGAAGAGTTGTGTTTATTGCAGAGTTTGAAAAGCACTACAGCTGCAGAAAACACATTCTTGAAGGTGTGTAAATCAGTAGAAAATTTTGGTCTGAGTTGGGATAAATTGAAAAGCATCACAACTGATGGTGCAAGAAATATGGTGGAAAGTAAAACTGGTGTAGTTGCAAGAATCAGTGAAGAGATATGGAAATTAAATGATACACTTCCCATGCAATTTTACTGCCTCAGCCATCAGCAAGCCTTGTATATTAAGATTCTTCCGTTGGAAAATGTGATGTGCGTTGTTGAATCAGCATTAATTACATCAGGCATTGTGGCCTTACTCATTGTCAGTTTCAAAATTTTCTCTCAGAGATAGATACAGAATATGGAGATGTACTGTACCATACAGAAGTCAGGTGGCTTAGCAGAAGAAAAGTCCTCAAACATCATGAAGTTGATGTCTTTCTCAAAGAGAAAGGAAAATGTCGAGAAGTACTTTCTGACCCTGGATGGATTTTTGATTTGGCTTTCTTAACTGATATCACAGAACATCTGAACACATTGAATCTAAGGTTGAAGGGAAAAGGAAAGCTTATGTGTGACGTGTATTCTGAAGTGAAATCTTTTGAAGCAAAACTAAACATTTTTGTGAAGTAAGTTAGTGAAGGTAACTTTTCAAACTTCTCACGCTGCAATGGACTAAAATTTGAGAAGGATGGGATTTGGGGACTTACAATTCAATGTTGAAAGACACATCAAAGCACTGAACCTATTGCAGGTGGAATTCCAGAACAGATTCACTCATTGCCAAAAGCATGGAAAGGAAATAAGTTTGTTTCAGAATACATTTGAAGTAGCACCAGAGGATACAAGGAACTTTTTCAGATAGAACTAATTGATTTGCAAGCCAGTGATCAGCTCAAAGAAAATAATCTGATTTCTATTCTGGTCTACCTAATATATTTATTAACCTAAAGAAACTTGCTACAGGCATGTTCAGTCTTTGTCACCGCAGAAATCTGTGAATAAACTTTTCTCAAGATTAAAATTGTTAAATCCAAGTGTAGGTCAAAACTTACAGATGAACATTTACATGACACTTTAAGGGTATCTGTCACAAACCTTGACTTGGACATTAATGCTTTGTCTAACAGAAAACAGCCACAAAAATCACACTGACTAGATAAGCATGTGTAGCTAAATAAAAGGATTCCACAGTAAAATATTGTTCCAAAATGGATTGCGTTCAAATTAAAATTTCTTCATTGAACTCTGAATGTTTACTTTTGATCTAAATAGGTAGATAAATAATTGTGTTACATTTTGATTTAAGATGTGGCCTTCTTAAGGCATAGGGCACTCTAATGTGGCCCCCATGTGTCAGAAGGCTGGGGACTCCTGTGTTAGACCTCATAGTTGCTGTATGTGAACTAACAGCGTAATCAAAAAAATTAATGTATCAGTTCTCTGTGGCCCAATACAGGATAATTTTGTAGGTGAATCATCTCTCTTTCAGTGAAATCTTTCATTAGGTGCGATCAGACACACTAAATTCTCAACTTTCAATCCACTTTCCTACTGGATTTTACTCTGTGAACTGGCAAAATCCAGTTGGAAAGTGCTGACAGGGGGATCCCAGTGCTGATGAGGTGGGGAAGGTATGGCAGTGGGACAAGGTGGAATAAGGGAAGGGGACGGAGATATGGATATGTTCGGTCCCCTTCCAACCTTTGTCTCATCTCAAGAGATGCTGGCTGTAGGGATAGGATGATATACCCTTCTCTGGCACTGGTGTTGTGCAATGCCACAATGCCAGGTCTATTCATAACAAGACCTCTGTTCTCCAGAGCTATCTGTAGAACAGGCAGTAGACCTGGCTTGCATAACTGAGACCTGGGTGATGGAGGGCAAAACAATCGCCTTGAGTCAAACCCCCCCCCCCCCCCAGTTTCCCAGTCTTTCACCAGTCCCAGGTTGATGGGTGGGTGGGGGAGTGGCGTTACTCATCCAGGAGGCTTTTTCCTTCAGGCCACTCCCTGATGTAAAGATTGCGGGCATTGAATGTGTTGGCCTGGTGTGGGAGGCCGAGGAGAATTTGGCCATTTGGTTGGTGTTCTGTCCACCTAACACACTGCCAAATGCCCTGCCTGACCTGTTGGAGGCTATATCTAGCTGAGCCTTGGAGTACCCCAAGCTTTTAGTCCTGGGAGACTTCAACGTCCATGTGGATGATGCGGTCTTCTCTCAGGCCATGAACCTAGTGTCATCCATGGCGGCACTGGGACTCTCCCAGTTTGTTTTAACTTCCACACACCAAGCAGGCCACATGCTGGATCTTATCTTTGTGTCAGGGATCACGGTGGACTGGATTACTACTGATGCAGTTCCATGGTCGGACCACCTTGTCCTGAAGGCCCGGCTGGGTATCCCTAACCCTCCCTGTTTAAGCGGCAAATGAATTTGCTCATGGAGTCAAATGGAACTTAACAGGTTCCAGGAAGCTCTGAGGGATCCAATTCCCTCTGGTGGGCCATTGGATGTGCTGGTGGAAGACTATTATTCCCACCTTTCCGAAGTCATCGACGAGGTTGCTTCCTGGCGTCCTCTTTGCTCTCATACCAAACTAGCTCCATGGTATACCCCAGAGCTATGGCGGATGAAATGAGAGCTAAGATGACTAGAGAGAGGGTGGCGGTGAACTCGTGATGAAGCCACAAGAACATCCTATAGGTCATTTATGAGAACCTATGAGATGGCAGTGAAGGCCACAAAGAGAAATTTCTACCTCCATTGCATCTGCTAGCTCTCGCCTGGCCCAATTATTTAGAATTATTCAGTCACTGACTACTTTTTCTCAGGGTGTACCGAATGCTAGGGCTGTGAGGCATCTGCAAGCTATTTTGCAGATAAAGTCTTATCACTCTGCTGTGACCTTCCGGCCACAATTGATACAATAAGAGAACTGGAAGCCCATTGGCCATCTTCAGGTCCAGTCTTGGACCACTTAAGCCTGCTCTCCCAGGATGAAGTAGACAAGATCCTGGCAGCTGTAAAGCCTACTACTTACCTCCTAGATCTCTGCCCATCGTGCTAGTTAAGGCCTGTGGCGATGAGGTGCTGACCCCCCTGAGGGAGATTATCATCTTGTCCCTCTCAACAGGGACCTTCCCAAGGGGATTGAAGGAGGCAGTAGTTCGCCCTCTCCTTAAAAAAATCTTAGTTGGACCCGTTGGTTCTTAACAACTACCGCCCAGTGTCTAACTTGCCATTCTTGGGAAAGGTGGTAGAGAGGGCAGTGGCAACACAGTTCCAGGCCTTCTTGGATGAAGCTAAGACCCTGGATCCCTTCCAGTCCAGCTTTCACTGTGCCCATGGGATGGAAACAGTCCTGGTCGCTCTGGTGGATGACTTTTGGAGACACCTGGATCGAGGTGGATTGGTGCTGCTGATTCTTTTGGATCTATCAGTGGCATTTGATATGGTTGACCCTGAGGTGTTAAACCACTGCCTCGCTGATGCCGGGATATGGGGGCCTGCCTTGCAGTGGCTGACCTCTGTTCCTCAGGGTCGGGGACAGAGGGTGGCACTTGAGGGGGAGTTATCTCAATGGTACCTGCTAGAAAGTGGTGTGCCACAGGGAGCAATTCTTCCCCCATGCTGTTTAATATCTATATGTGCCCCCTCACCCAGATTATCCGAAGGTATGGGCTGGGTTGTCACCAATATGCGGACAACATCCAGCTCTATCTACTGATGGATGGCCCCAGGAAATCTGGACGAGGCATTACAAGCTGTGGCTGGATGGCTACAACAGAGCCATCTGAAGCAAAATCTATATAAGACAGAGGTTCTGTACCTGAATACCAGGGAATCAGGCTCCCTACCTTTGATGGGGCTCCATTGATGGCAGTGTTGAGGGTGAAGAGTCTGGGGGGTGTTCCTGGGTGCCTCTCTTTCTATGGAGGCCCAGGTCACTGCCACTGCTAGGTCGGCCTTTTTTCATCTGAGGCAGATCAGGCAGTTGGCCCCGTATCTCACTCGCCGGGACCTAGCTACAGTGACCCATGCAATGGTCACTACAGACTGGATTATTGTAACTACATGGGGCTGCCCTTGACTCTGCTCTGGAAGTTGCAGCTGGTGCAGAACATGGCAGCACAGGTGTTGACAGCAACACCTGTGTAGTCTCACATCTACCCAGTGCTGTGTGAACTGCACTGGCTGCCTATCGAATTCCAGATCCGTTTCAAATTGCTGGTGCTTATCTTTAAGGCCCTATACAGCCAGGGGCCAGGATACCTTAGAGACCACATCTCCCCATATGAGTCCTGGAGGTCACTGAGGTCTGCAAATCAACATCTCTTAGCAATCCCCGGCCCCAGGGACATCCAACTAGCCTCAACCAGGGCCAGGGCCTTTTCAGCCTTGGCCCCTATCTAGTGGAATGAGCTCCCAGTTGAGATCTGGGCCCTGTGGGATCTACCACAATTCCGCAGGGCCTGCAAGACGAAGCTCTTCCACTGGGTCTTTGGTTGAGCTGGCGGGCATCCCTCTTCCCTCCTGGCTATCTCCCCTCCAGTGGCCTGGTCCCCGATATTGGGGCACTGCTGAATTTTAAATAAGCTGATTGACACCGGAGCTAACTGCTGCACAGTATTTTAGGGTTTTATTGTTTTAAA
The DNA here is from genome assembly GCA_029233225.1 of Lepidodactylus listeri. Taxonomy (NCBI): domain Eukaryota; kingdom Metazoa; phylum Chordata; class Lepidosauria; order Squamata; family Gekkonidae; genus Lepidodactylus; species Lepidodactylus listeri. Next base: position 103,622,048 of record JARCFY010000002.1, read on the forward strand.
TTGTTTTTAATGGTTGTTGTAATGTTATTATTGAAAAATTGTTGTAAACCACCCTGAGCCCACCCGTGGGGAGTGCGGTATATAAATCAAATAAATAAATAAAAATTATTCAGTGTGTGATCGCAGCTATTGTTGATCTTCTTGCAGAGAAGCCTCTGATAGGTGTCCACGAAATTTCAGGGACATAATTTGGAACAACATTTCACTCTTCTGAAAGGTCTTCAGGATGGCATATATGGTTCTTTCCTCTGGTCTTTAATCCTTGCCATTTGAGAAAGCTTATTCTGAGAGAGTGCCCGGCCCAAGCTTGATGGCAGAGTGGGAACTTGGATCTGGGTGTTCCCAGACCTAATCATGTACAGTTATACCACACAGGCTCTCTGATGCCATATAATGTAGATAACTGGACTTTGTAGTATTCATACACCAGGACAACAGCAGCAGAGCCAATGGGCCTGGCTCTGAAATCAGACATACACTCCTGCCTATCCTCCAAGATGCGTTTCTGCTTGCTTTCTGATTCAGTAGATTAAAGGCAACCATCCCCAAAGCATGGATGGAGCGGGCTATATATGTAGTCTAGTGCAGAGGTTCTCAAACCTTCACATATTACATTCCACCAATCACTCTGTTGAAGAAGCTGGGACCTGCCATGGTACAGACAAAAAGCCCATGTCTTCCAAGAAGGACCTGTGTATGTTTACAGGCATTCTGCAATTGTATCAGTCACTTACGGTAAGTTTTAAGGACATAAAAATTGCAGAAGCTCAATGGATAATCCCTGTCAGGTAAAATTGGCAGGAAGTGGCACATCAAAGGCACTTGATGGTGGGCAGAGGAAATGGGATTAGGTGAAACACCAAGGGTCCAAGGTTACTACTAGCACAGCAAAAAGTCATGGATGGATAATCAATGGCAAGTAGCACTGGCAAAATATGGCACATGATACTTGCAGGTGGACATGGGGATTAAGGGAGAGGAAATTCCAGTATTTTTATGAAAACTCTGTGTCCTGCCTTACTTCTGTGTCGCATCAGTAGTATGATTCCACAGATTGGGAACCACTGGTCCAGTCCATACCACAGTGGCAGTATTTCATACTTTGGGCTATTAACACCAAGTCTGATTATCACTGACTGATTATATTCAAACATGATATGCTAATTCAGAAGCACAGTATTAAAATAAGAGAAAAGAAGTCCTCTCAGTTACTGTGCCACCTTTGACAGTAACAAGTCCCTGATTCCTACATTTACAAAACAAAGAGAAAGAGATGCTGGAGGGACAAATAACAGCAACCATTCACAGGCTTCGCAGAGTGGGGCTTTCCCACTACCACCCCCTGTTGCAGTCCACTGAGCTCCTTACCCAATTTGATCATGGGAGTCAGAAGTCCCTCAGGAACAGCATCAGGCAAAGTGGGAGTATGAAATGGAGCGGGAAGTCAGTGGAAATTACAGCTCACTCTTCCAAAAACTTAAAACTTTGGAACAGTGTGGTTGGATACATGGCAATGTATTTGATGTAGATTTGAATTGCTTTAGACCTCACATGGTCTAAAAAGAAAAAAAAGTAAGATTGCAAGCTGTAATGCATATGTAAATAACTGTTTAAAAAGCCCCTTTCAGATGTTACATTCCTGGTATTGTGACTGCATGTACAGAACAAATGCAGTTCACTTGACCTCCTGATACATGTAATCTCTCTTTCTTCTGGAAGTGGCAATGCATTTTTATTTTTGATCTTGGTACGTGTATGAACACCAGGGGTCTAGTACCCATGTTTTTTGAAACTGGAATATATATGTATTCCCAGTACAAAGATATGCAATATCAAACACTGTACATAACACAGAAAACTATATTAAACAAGAATACACTAAACAAGAGAATTACACTTAGGGCTGCCAAGTCCAACTTGGGAAATATCTGAGGACTTTGGGGATGGAGCCAGGAGACTTTGGGGGTGGAGCCAGGAGAAAGGAAGTGACATCATTTTGTGGTCACATCCTGTGATGTTGCTTCCACATGCTGACACATGAACTCATGAAGTTTCCTAATACTGAATCAGGCCATTGGTCCATCAAGGTCAGTATTGACTACTCAGACTGGTAGTGGCTCTCCAGGGTCTCAGGCTGAGATCTTTAATGTCACCTATTACTTGATCCTTTTTTAGCTGAAGAGGCTGATACCTCCTGCATGTCAAGCAGATGCTCTATCACTGAGCAACGGCCCTACTGAATCCTTCCTCATCTTGGCAGAATATGAAGCACTAAGTGCTACACAAGTGCTAAATATGATTTTCATATCATAAGAACAGGAGAGAAGCCACAGTGGATCGGGCCAACAGCCCATCCAGTACAATACTCTGTGTCTCACAGTGGCCAAAAATACCAGGTGCCCTCAGGAGGTCCAGCAGCGGGGCCAGAACTCCAGAAGCCCTCCCACTGTTGCCCCCCAAGCACCAAGAATGCAGAGCATCACTGCCCCAGACAAAGGGTTCCATTTAGACCTTGTGGCTAATAATAGCCACTGATAGACCTCTGCTGGATGGGGACAGAGAGACAGACAGACAGACAGAAAAAGAAAGAAAGAAAGAAAGAAAGAAAGAAAGAAAGAAAGAAAGAAAGAAAGAAAGAAAGAAAGAAAGAAGGAAAAGAGCTGGCAGACCCCAGCAGCTTACCCCAGCAGCTTACCCCAGCAGCAACTTTGCACGCCACATGCAAAAGCACGCCCTTCAGTAGAAAGAGCCTAGTCCCTCCTTAATCTCTGGGCGGGGCTCTCTTGCTCGCTCAGCTCTTAAAGGGGAAATGTCTGTTGAGGCTTTTTACTGCAGGGCAGGCTCTCTGCAGACATTTCCCTTTTAAGTTCAGGCCTGGCAGGGAGAGGCCAGGGCAGGCTCCGACGTTCCCCTGCTTGCAGCCATTGCCTCCCCTGGTGGCCAATTTTGAAAAAGCGGGGGTAAGCTTTAAAAATCCGTGTTTCCCCCGCCCTACCGGGGGACTTGGCAGCCCTAATTACACTATGTTTGATCAAGTGGACTAGAACAATACAATATACAAGTTAAACACTGCAAACGATAATATGGTTCTATTAAATTTGCAGGCACATTTTTTGGGGCTTTTAGACATTTGTTGTCCTTTTGATAACTAAATATATGTATTTTCTATAGGTATTGATTCCTGTAACACTGCATTGAACAGTTGAAATAGTTTGAAAGATTCAGAGTCAGGATGAATGTGAAAGGACAGGATTAGGCTATCAGGAGACTCTTCCTCTCAGGATGAATAGCCATGTACCAGTTTACCAGATCACCAAGGATACGAGCCTCTCTCTACTTTCTCTGTTGCCCCTCCCCTTCTCTGGACCCTTCATGCCCAGTTTATACCTCGTCACATCACTGATACAAGATGGTGATGAGGATACCTTGACGAGAGCTGTACTGATCAGTCCCATCATTTGTTCTTCTAGCGAGCACTGCAGCTGCATGAGGCCACTTGGTTTTAAACTTCATGGTAGTACAATTTAAGCTGCTGAAAGCACCCTCATCCCCCATTGCTTTCAGTGATCTTAAATAAAAGCTGCAATCATACTTGTCTTCATGTGGTTTGTGGCTCACATGACTCATAGCTATGTAAACATACACTTTTAAATTAAATTCTCTCTAAAATCAATTTATTTATTTATTTACTTAGTAGAATTGGTATTAATCTGTATATCAAACATGTTGACAGGTCCTGGTATCCAGTCCAGTTATTACAATATAACAACAGCAATCTGTCATGTTGATTGTGGGTTTTAATATAAGAAGTAAGCTCATAGAATATTTGTTACTTTGTGTAGGTCCAAATCAAGTATGTGTGGTTGTAGTGTTACCCAAACTGGACCCAGAGAAGGGGAAAATAGCTTTAAAAAGTGTTCCAGAAATGAATAACGTAGGACCTTGGTCTATGTATACTGGGGTGGATCTTGGTAGGGATACCCACAATAAAATTACAAAGAAAGAGAGTGTGAGAGAGTGATTTTGAACACAAACCATTTTATTGTATACAAAATAAAATAAAACAGAAATGTCAGGAAATGGGCTTGGGTTAATATAATAGCAATTTCCTTGGGCTGGGCAGACATCTCTGGGGTATGCCAGGATATTCCAGTGTTGAACAGTCATTTGTTATTGAGAATAAAGTCTTATTGTTGTCAAGAACCCTGAGGTGGGGGAGATTGCATTTAATCTATTTGTGATGTTAGCACACTCTTCATCTCCTGTCCCTTGGAATTTCCAATGTCATGACAGAACTAGGTGCCTTTATGAGACTCCCTAAGTTTCAGGTCTCCTTGGCACTTAGGCTGTAAAAGGGGGTGTCCATTAACTAAGTCCAAAATAAGACGGGGACCCCACTAACCAAGGGGGTCTTGGCTGGAGGAAGGGGCAGGGTTCTTACAATTGTCTGTCTGCACTGCATTAATAGGATGCACATGCAGATGCACATTTGGTATGCCTCCAAGTGCACAGCATTGGGCATGTGTTGTCCCAGCCCAATTTTTGGCTCCCTTCAGTCAGTTAAACTTGTCTGTTCACCTAATGCCTGTTTGCTTCTCTTTGCTACTAGGATTCCAGGGCAGCATAATTCCCCTAAGTGGTTTTGAGAGAGTGACAGGATGTGGAAGAATCCAGCTCTCCCTTAAAAACCCAGAAAGTCTTTCCCACCTGAAAGTATTTACTCTTGTCCTCTGCCTGGTCCTTCTTTTTAATCCCAGTGAATCTGCATGCCCATCCTCCATCAAAAAAGGAAGGAATTATATTCAGAGTTCAAGTATCCACCAATGAAGCTTCAGTGTGCCCTCTAATGCTTCAGGAGCTTCCCTCTAACTGAAAAATTCTTACAAGTCTGTATATAGCATAAGGGAATAAAAATTAAGCTAGCCTCAATGTACTTACCAATTAATACTGGTAGAAGAATCAGTGTGACTTGCGCAGCCCACTCAAGGTGGAACTTGAGACTTTGCTGATGTAATAGGCGAGCCAAACATGAGGGAAAAGCAACCATATTACCCCCGCCCCCCGAACTAGGCTGCAACTGAGTAGGGGCTGTTGAAAACAAGGGACTCCTTTTAAAACTGCAAGCAACCGTCTCTCTTCCTATAAAAACAGCTGTCCTGACTGACTCATCAACGCCCAGCCGAAACGCCTGGACCTAGGAATGCGAAATTTGGGGAGTGCATTCCTTCCATAACGTCAGCACCCACTAAGAAGGGATTTTTAGAAATTCGACCCCTAAGGGGGTGAAAAGGGGCAAAATGTGTTTTCCCAAAGGAGTAAAGCTTTACTGTGTGCCTGGCAGGCTGCTGCCTGCTTGCACCCCCCCCCCCCCCAATTGGTCAGCTGTGGAGCTCAGCATTCTGAGGTAAAAACAAGTTATAGGAGACTGAAAACAGTTGGTATTCAGGGAAGTTCTGTCTTCTGTGCAATAACATCAGTGATTCAAGACTCCTGAATACGGGGTTCTCAAAAAAGTCGGTATGGCAACACAGTTCGTGAATGTTCATGGGGAGATGGTGCAGGACCTTTCTAGGAGCCATTTCCTAGGGGCAGACGCTGAAGGTGGCAGGAATTGATTTAAAAGAGGACTGCTTCTTACATGAGCAGTTCTATGTGGCCAGCTCCAGAGTGAGTTCATCCAGCAGTCTGGTGATCCTAGCACCTGAGGACACAACCACCAATGTTGTGCACCACACAACTACAAAGAGGTCCTTCGGTAGAGAAAAAAAAGTTGTACGTATTTCTCACTTCATTTTTTTATACTACAGTCTTCTCCTTTGTAATTCCTTCAACAAATGTTATGCCTCAAAAATCACTTCATCAGTTTCCTCCATCAACATACTTCGCATTATTCAAACACCTTTGTGAAGCTCAGATACTATGCTATTATATTGTAAGACCAATTCAAAAAACCAAAAAGCCTGCCCTAAACCACAAAAAAATCAATTCTGCCCAGAAGTATTATAACTGGATTTATGGTAGTTAAATACCATAGCAAAGCATGGGTTTCGAGCTAGTGGTTATATAATGTAATTTTATCTCGTATGTTTTAAATTGTTAGCTGCCTTGATAGCCCTTGTAAGGGCAGAAAGGTGGGATATAAATTTTGTTGACAACAACAACAATAATAAAAATACAGCCAAAGTTTAAAGTTAAAAATCATAGGATCAAATCATAGCATTAAAAATCATAGCATAGGATCAAATCATAGCATTAAAAATCATAGGATCAAATCATAGCATTAAAGTTAAAAATCATAGGATCAAACCATAGCATCAAAAATTTTGGACCAAGGTTGTTTTCACGTTCCCCATTCTGCTTGTCATTGTTGCTGAAAATGCCGCTCCATTTGTAGCAACCATAGAACTCCCTCATGGGCGTATTCCTTGTGGTATTCCCATCACTGCCTGAATGCTTTCGCCAGCTGCTTTTGAAATTGTAGTAACTATATTGCTATAGTGTAGCATTGCTATAGTGATATATTTACCACCAGATTAAAGGAGCCAGCAAAAAGCCTTCCAGTAGTGGTGGGAGAAATGGCAGGTATGAGGAGAAATAGTTTGGGTATCCATGCATCTGAGCTGGGGAAAACCTGGAAGATGGATGACCACACCAGGGCGGTGAAAACCCATGTCATGTGGGAATCTTAGAAAGAACCACTGTAGTTTGCCGGAGGGGGGGGGGGGGGCGGAATGGAGATGAACCTCCATGTGGAAGCAACATAAAGCATTTTGCTGACACATGTGAATTACAATGGACTATGACAATTGTTAATTAAGTGGGCACCAAATGAGCAACATTTTAATGTTATTTCAGAGAAAACCTGTTTTCTCCAGACTTATTGGGGTTACTTAAAAAGCATAATAGTCTTTCCTTTGTCTCTGTGCTGATGTGACTTTTTTTCTCATCATCATTATTGTTGCCAATGCATGTGCTGTTCTATTCCCCCCATATAATTACCAATATTTCATTTTAAAGGAATTCAGAATAAATGCATACTGAAGATACTTATAACTGAGAGGGCCTCTTGGATGTGCTGCTTAACTACAGTGTAGCTCTTAAAGAGGAACTAACACTAAGTATTTTATTTCAATGACAACACTATATCTCTTATACCAGCTTTATCACAGGCTTGTCACAATAGCAGTTGTGTAAAATATGCCTCAGTAAATTGTTGTTTTGTAAGCGGCTCTGTTTAAATTATTCAGATGCTGTTACTATGGAACTGCAAGCTTTGTTTGTTCACACTGCACATAAAGAGTCTAATGGTTCCCTGGTGTCCGCTGAACTGTGCAAGATCTAATTAAAGGGAAATACTTTGCTCTGAGTGTACAAGATTCACTACTGTTTTCGTTTTGGGTTGTATGCCTTCACCAGAATCTGCCTTCATAAAAAAAGCTATTAGTCAAACATTCTTGGTTGAATAGCTACTTGTTTAATAACTCATTGAGGCTGGAAGAGGTGATCATATCTCTCCAGTTTGTATACACACATAGCTCCATTTTGATGAAATTGCATTTTCAAATAAATGTTGTTAGTCTTTAAGGTGCTACGAGACTTCTGTTTTAGTTGACTTTTCCACTGTCTGGCTTTGTTTCCAGATATGTACTTGAAGACTCTATCCTTTTACTTGCACCCTTTCTAGGCTTTTGAGGGGTAATTGAGAAGGCTGAGCTCTTCCTGTTTAATGACTTAGCCTGCAATCATAAGAACTCTTTCCATCAAGTAAGACCAATTGAATAAGATGGAACTTACACCAGCATAGGTCTGATTAGGATTGCTCTCGTGGCCTTTAACAGCCAAACTGCACACCACACTGAACATCTATAACTGACAACTATATCTTGAGGCCTAAGTGGAAAGTGTTCAGGGAGGCAACTGAACGTTATGCAGGGATATCGTGGAGTTATGGCAATGACATCTCAAATTTAGGCCTGCAGATCCCAAAGGAAATGGCTGTATGGTCACCAGCTAGCTGCTGGAGATTTGCTGGTATACCTGCTGCAGAAAGGAGTGAGGTTAGGGGCAGGATGGGACCTAGCTCTATAAGTTGCTGCAGTGGTAGAAACTCCCACAATACAACTGGAATACTACACCACCAAAAAATGGTGGTATAGCCCACAGGCAGCCATGCAAAAAGGAAATCATATCCCCAAGCCCCAGCAAAGAACAGAATGCTGATCAAGGTGGCAGCTAACTGCAGTGGCCAAGAGTACCCAGCCACACTCATCCAACATGCAGTCACAGCTAATGTCACACAACATGAAGCCAGTCCAGGCACACACAAACCAGGTGGTGAGCCATGCAGCATGGGACTACATTGCTAGGCCTGCACCATCAGCATCTCACAATGTAGAGCCCATGCACAAAGGGAAGGAGAGTATCACAAAGGGAGCACTCTGCACAAAAACACCTAAAGGAGATACTACACAGTGCTTCCTCACCTGCATAAGACTGCTTTGTTCAGAACCCCTACAGGTATGCCACACTAGCACAACTATCAACCAAGAGGATGCACATCTCTTCTGACAGGTGGTTGTGAAGGTTGTGAACCTCAAGCAGGGGAGGGCCATCCTAGGCTGTGCTGAGGGCTATCACTACCTCCAGGAGACATCCCACCAACAACCAGCAGGTGAGATGGGGAGAGAAGTGAGGGTGGTAGGTAGGCAGCCCCCCTCCCCAGGGACATGGCTTCAGCAGGAGACTCCCAACAGAGCCCCTGGAGGGCCAGAGGGGGTTCCAGTTCACTCAGCCCCAGGGAGCCAGCAAGAGGCCAGAAGCCCAAAGTACCACTCCCTGTACCTAGTAATTGCTCTTGCCCTGGAGGAACAGAGTACTATTTTAAAGTTCCTTAACTTTCACTATTCTTGCTGACAGAGAACAGTGAGTCTGCCTGTGCTTTCTAGGTATGCTGGAAATATAACTTTTGTATTATATCAAAGGCTTGCTTGGGTGCCTTCATCTTATTAGGAGTTTACAAATCCAGCTATTATTTATTCTTACTTCACCAACTGGAGAATGACAACGGGAGAACAAAATGCATAGCTGGGAGGTAATTTATCATAAAACAAAGTTATAAGCTTGAACAGAATACATGCAGCCCTTGCCTCAGCAGCTTATTGAATAAACTGTTTAATTATTTCAATTATACATGCAAGTTCTATTGTAGAACAAAACAAGGCATTGTAACAATGTAAACAAAATCAATGCAAAATAGTTTTATTATAATCCCATAAAACCCTGTTTATAAAGGCACTCTATTTTTTAAAGTAATCTCTGTTTATTCTTGAATCAGGTTATGCTGAATGAACATTATGATGAGCATTTCTGGATCAGACATATAAACAAACAGCCACTTCAAATAAATAACCCCAGAAACCGTGCATGGATGGCTCTAGAATGGTTTTTGAGATGATTTATTAACACTGGCGATTGCATTTGGTTAACAGTCTATCTTTCAGTCTGCTTACACAAACTGAATTGGCTCCCCCCCCCCCCCCCCGAGGCAGAGGTTATGAAGCAAGGAATTCTGTAAAGGAGAAGATGTATTGGATGCTTTCTACTAGAGAAGAGGAAACATACACAGCCCTCTTGCAGTGCAGCTGGGTCACAGTTTCTAGAAGGTATTGTGTGTGTGTGTCTGTATTTATTTATTGATTCAAATTTATGTTCTGCCCTCCCCGCAAGTGGGCTCAGGGCGGATTACAACAGCAATTTGAAATCACAATTAAAACAATAGAGGAAATAAATAATTAAAACTTTAAAACAAGGGATATGAGTTGAGAACAGATAGCACTGTAATTTACTAATACAATGTTCTCAGAACTGGAGCAGCTGGACCATAAACCAGACTATAAGATCTTATCAGATGGGCCATATCAGATGGAAAGCTTCAGCAAGGGAGGCCAAAAGATGGAATAAATGGACACATGCCACCTCACCCAAAAGCCTGGTGGAATAGTTCCATTTTACAGGCCCTGCCGAACAGTAATAGGTGTCAGGACCTGGGGTGTGGGCAGCGAGAGTCCAAGTTCAGTCCGAGGTCAAAGCCAACCAAAGAGCAAAGCAGGAACCGATAGCGAAAGTCCGAATCACAAACTGGGAGCAGAATCATTCAGAGCTGAGGTCAGGAAGCCAAGAGTGCTGAGCAGGAGTGGAGTCCAGAATCAAGAGTGGGGTGGGCAAAAAGATGTTGCAAGATCGACTAGATGCTTCAACAGGAAGCCAGCCTAGAATGGGGAGCTAAATATCCCTCTGCTGTTGTTTCCAATTAGCGATCGGCATAAGCAGCCAAGCTTCTGTTAAAACTCAGGGCTAAATGCCCATTTGTTCTGCAAGCGTGATTCACGCCGCCTGGATGCCAAGTCCTGGCAGAGTCAGTCCCTCAAGTGCGCAGCCCTCAGAGGCGAGTTGGGGGGGGGGCTGTCTGCTGGTAGTTGTTCCTCATCAGCTGTTGTTGGTCCCTGGCCGCTCAGAGCTTTAGAGGTCAGTACCAACACCTTGAAGTGGATCCGGTTCTCAATTGGTAGCCAGTGCAATTGGCGTAGCACTGGCTGCATGCGTGCTCACACATATGTCGTAGTCAGCAGGTGTGCCACTGCATTTTGTACTAGCTGGAGTTTCCAGATCAGCCTCTAGAGTAAGCCCACATAAAGCAAGTTACAGTAATCAAGCCTGGAAGTGACTATTGCATGGGTCACTGCAGCCAAGTCCTGGGGGGAGAGATAGGCAGCCAGTTGCCTAATCTGACAAAGATGATAAAAGGCAGACTTGCCAACAGCAGTGCCCTGGGCCTCCATAGAGAGTGAGGCATCCAGAATCACCCCTAAGCTCCTCACCTTTTTGACCAGCACAAGTGGTGCTCCATCTAAGGCAGGAAGAGTGATTCTCAACCCCCTGACCCCCAGGCTCAGGTACAGGACCTCCATCTTTGTTGGATTTAATTTCAACCAACTCTGCTGTAGCCACCCAGTCACAGCCCCCAATGCCCTGTCCAGGATCTCTGGGGCAGAGCCCGGGCAGCTGTCCAACAACAGATAGAGTATATATGCATATATGTAATACAGTATATATGTATCTGTGTACATATATATGGTATGCAAACGATGCCACTCTAATGGCAGAAAGTGAAGAGGACCTCAAGGGCCTCTTGCTGTGTATGAAAGAGGAGAGCACAAAAGTTGGCTTGAAACTCAACATAAAAAAAAAAAAACTAAGATCCTGGCATCTGGCCCCATCACTCCTTGGCAAATAGAAGGGGAAGTCATGGAAGCAGTGACAGACTTCACGTTCCTGGGATCCAAGATCATTGCAGACTGTGACTGCAGCCATGAAATTAAAAGACGCCTGCTCCTCAGGAGGAAAGCTATGGCATAACCTAGACAGCATAATTAAAAAGTAGAGACATCACTTTGCCGACAAAAGTCAGTATGGTCAAATCAATGGTATTCACAGTCGTAATGTATGGCGGCAAGAGTTGGACCATCAGGAAGGCTGAGCACTGAAGAATAGATTCTTTTGAATTATAGTGCTGGAGAAGACTCTTGAGAGTCCCTTGGACTGCAGGGAGATCAAAACAGTCAATCCTAAAGGAAATCAACCTGACCTGACTGTTCCCTGGATGGCCAGATCCTGAAGCTGAAGCTCAAATACTTTGGCCACCAAATGAGAAGGGAGCACTCACTGGAGAAGACCCTGATGCTGGGAAAAATTGAAGGTAAAAGAAGAAGGATGAGATGGCTAGACCAGGGGTGTCAAACATGTGGCCCGGGGGCCAGATCAGGCCCCCAGAGGGCTTCTATCAGGCCCACACTTGAACTGGCCATCTCCTGCTTCCAGTTCTGTTGTTGCTGCTGCATCATAGCTTGCTTCGCCAGAGTCTCTCAATCGCTCAGCCATTTCATGTTTTCCCCTGGGTTCTAGACTCAGAACTCTGAGCGTGAGATTTCCGTGGTGAATGTCAATAAATCAAAAGTAGGTTTGCAACTTATAGATACACACCTGAGCAGCATACTCAAGATTGCAACAGCACAGACATTTGGATGCAATAATTCAGAGCAAGAAGTGTCAGTTATCAGGGACTGTTAAAATAAACAAAATATTGCAAGAGTGCTAATGTTTTAAGCCTGTTTTTATTTTAAGTAAAAAAACCAGTTTTTGTGTTTGTGTCCTTTATAAAGCTTGTATCTCCACTACCTGACATTACATTTTATGACACCCAACATAAATAAGCCCAAAAAAGTCTTATTTATGTCAGATCCAGCCCTCATAACAAATGAGTTCGGCACCCCTGGGCTAGACAGTGTTATCGATGTGACGAGCATGGAGTTGAGCAGGCTCCGGAAGGCGGCAGAGGACAGGAGGGCCTGGTGTGATGTGGTCCATGGGGTCATGAAGAGTCAGACTCGACTGTGCAACTGAACAACAACAACATATGTGTGTGTGGGGGGGAGAGAAGCATTTCACTGTGGGCTTAGGTAACGGATATTACTATGCAAAATGTTCCACATGGGTACAATTTGGGAAACTGTAAAAAAAAAGAAAAGAAACCAAACCCAAGTCGTCTGGCAGTTACTTGCCAGTTTGTACATAGTACTGCTTTGTGTAAAGGAAACTGCATGACCCTGGGAGATCTGGAGAGAGACTTCCTAGCACAGCTTCAGAATGGTTTATTACTCTGGGACAGGCCAGCTGAGGAAAGAACTTCTTCGTATGCCAGGACTCCATTTCCTGATTTTTATCACACTGTTTAGCATTATACTAGTCAGCACGTAAAAAGGAAGTTTCATGTACAGCAATACATTCATTATCCTCATCTAATATCGCTAATAATATTGTGGTCTAATTTTCCATACACTGGGTAATACAGTACCTAATGCTTAGAAATATGCATACCTTAACAGCATGAAATAACATCCCTTTTGTCTATAACAATTTTTATGGAACTATTTCCAGGTAATATTTCTGTAGTGAAACTTTAGTTCCTAATTCCAAAACTGAATGTTAATAACACTGGAATACACTTCTAAATTTTTGGCTTGGATCAGTGCTCTGTTAGCAGAAATAGCATATATTTTCATCACACGCACCCTGCAGCGCCTTTCAACGTTTGTAAAAGTTGTTTCTGGCATCATGGAACCTGCATAGAATCACATTGAATGGTCTTCTCCTCCCTCTGCTACTAGTGCAGCTCTGGTGACAGAAAAGGGAGGAGAGGACATTTCACTCCCTTCCTTCATTGTTGCTCCTTGTCTTACATGACTGTTTATCCAGACACAACCTCAGGAATTAGTTTTCTGAGTGGAGGGGAACATGGCAAAAATACTTAAATATCATACCAAAAGTAGGTTTGGACAAAGTGTGGAAGGGAAGATGCTGCTTCTTGCTGTCCAGGAGCACTCACCTAGTGCCCACCCCCCTCCTTCCTCCAGTGCAGCTCACATTGGCCACAAAACCTCATAGTGTGGCAGCCAGTGAGATCCAGGAAGACCAAGTCTGTGCCAAATGGTGGCTACTGTGGAGGAACTCCTGGTGCCAGCAGGGACAGTGGCGGATGGGCTGCTGAGGCCCTGCCACAGCAGCTGAACCAAATGGCTCAGGAGGGCCAATAGGGAATGATACAGTCTTGGGTCTGCAGGTGGCACCAGAGGGCTCTCAGTCCCGGCTGCACAAGATAATTTTGCAAGGCAAAGAACCAATCACAGAAGGAAATGAGGGGCACAGAGTCTGGGAAGGGCTAGATAGGTTATTGAAACCAACCTAGTTCCAGGCCAGGGAAGATCAGCTGAGGACTGCTTCTGGCGTGCAAAGGTTGCTGAGGGAGAAGAGAAGGAACTCCAGAGCAGGTCCCAGGGGGATCAGGGAGGACTGGGGTGATGTGACCTCATCTCCCCTCCTGTTCTGAGGCTCAGGGAAGCAGAGGCCAAAGTTTGACTCCAGCCAATTTCAAACCTCACCCAAGGGACGGAGGATACCAGTTTCCAAGTAAGTGGAGTGGGCCCCTCTCATCCTCCACATTCACACCACTCTGCTCATATCTTTTTTTTTAATGGCAGAAAATGTATTGGAGGTGAGGTAGAGGGAGATACGCTGAGAGCGATAAGAAAGAATGGGTAAATGTCCTTTTGCTGTTTTTGTGCTAAAACCAGCTCTTGCTGGATTCTTTGGTATCATTTTAGGTATCATCTTCCATAGATCCTCAGAGTATTCTTAATGATAAGGCAACGCTAAAGAATTTATATCTAAAACAATGGGTACTACTATTTCTCAAAGCCTAAGTTCTTATGACTGTCATATGTCACCTACTCTAGATTCTAAGCAGCAGCAGTAAAAAATCTTTTAGAACTGTTAGGGAAATTCCTGAGCCCAGGAGCGTTTCCTGGGAACTCAGACCTCCGCGGAGGTCACTGGGCTGGATGGAGACTGGCTCTGGATCAAAGGCTTTCCCAGAGAATGACAGATAGAAAGTTGGCTCACACTAAAACTATTTATTGAACTGAGAAACCATGCAGAAGAAAAACCCAATAACATACAGAAAACCCAATACCTGAAATAATGCACTGTATAGAATTCAAAAAGGAATATATTCCTGTCTGCCAGCCAAACTCACACCAAAACCGCAGGACTTAGTGGGCACCCCAGAGTAAAACAAAAGCAAGCATTGTATACCTTGTGTAATCTATAGAATCCAATGCAGATGCCAGTCAGGACTGTGACAAGACCCAGACCATGCCCCTCGATGGCCAACTGAACTCTGTTCGGAGTCACCTCATAATACGTAAGGTCAGAAAGCTCCAGACACTCTCCCTGTGTTAAGGAGGAGCCACGGAGCCACATACCCTGATATCTAGACATTTAGACTTTGAGGTACCATGAACTCTAGGAATATTCTTTAGGGCAGGGACCATTAGCAGGTTAGCACTTGCTTGAGAGTGGCTGTACTGCAAAGCTTTATGGGAGAATGAACCAGACAATAGAGACTTAAGCCAATTTAAACTGAATCACAAAAATGGCCTAGTCTCACCTGAAAGTAAATTCTGCCACAAGAACCTTTTCCAGCTCAACTGGGATGAAACACCAATTTTTGATAAATTTAAAACACTTTCCCCTCAGATTGGTAGCAACAGAAGTGGCTTCTACATGGGGAGGTGCATGTGTGGTTGCTCAAGTGGCTGCAGGTAAAGTGCAGTGGCAATGGGACTTCCACACGCCAGTTCCCCCTGCAACTTCCCTGCTCTTTTTTTCAATTGTGGCTATCCCACACTTCATAAATGTGACCATTTTGCATTCTGCTAGTGCAGTGCAGATAGTTGCACAGACTATGTGTCTTTTCATATATCGTTTTGAGCAGTGATGTCAGAAATCCATCGTGATCTCTTCAATGGGAGAAACAAGGAATTCTGGCTGTCTTGCTGATGCACAACATTTCAAGCAATAAAACAGGGAATTAAAAAAAATCAGTACTGCAACCCCTTACTAGCTACTTCTATAAGGCTTTTCCTTGTAGGCCTTGTAGCCATATATTTATATATATGCTTCCATATGCTTCCTCTCTTTTTCCTTACTTCTGTCTGGATACAGGCACCAATCCAGAATAAATGTGTGGGCAGCAAGTCAAGACAGCTGTGGTGGTCCTGTTTGCTGCTGTTAGTGGCAGAGGATGTGTCGGCCAATTTTTCTCTTGATTTAGGGAGGCCCACACTATAATGGTATTTGAGAACCTTAAACTTAGGGCATCACAGTGCAGAAGGCTTAATGTCCTTCTTTTGATAACTTCCTATAATGTCATAAAATTGTATTTTATTACAATGTACAATAAAAAAATAGCATATGAAGATAGCTTCAGGTAGTTCACTCTTCTGGTATTGCTTGCTCCAGAACTGAACAACGCCTCTTTCCGTGTATTCAGAAGCTCTTTAGGCTTTGCTATCCAATTCCATTTCCTCAGGTCAACATTAAACACAGCAAGGAAATTATTCTGTAGCTATGACTTGAGGATTTTTTTTTTGTAACCATGATAATATGGATGCTTATGTTCACAAGTGTCACTGGAAGAACTTGCCAGCAATAGCACTTTGATTCCTTCATACCTTTGGGGGCATTTGTATCTAGTCAGATGTCAAGCAGCAAATTTGCTTTGACTTGTAATCTTCCTCAAATTTTCAGGCTGAAGATTAAATTGTGCTACTTTAAGGTGCTGAAATGCTGCAGGGTTGCTTCTGCAATCCTGTTAGAGCCTGGGATGTTTTAAATGAAAATTTTAAATCAATGAAAACTAGAAATGCTATTAAACCCATTACAGGAAAAGTCTTGCTACTTTGAGTAGCACAAAGTATTCTTTTTGTGTTATAAGCATGTTACCACAATTACTCCCTTGGCGTGTGTGATACTATGCATGGGAAAGCCCAAGTTTGAATCCTACAAAGCATGCAGAAGGTGCTCACAGAGGCAGATCTTTCCCATCCCTAGCAGCCTTCTAAGACACTCCTCCCTCCAAAAAAACTGATGCTTGGTCTCAACAGAAGCTCTTGTACAAAATGTTACAGGAGACTGCAGAAAAGATGGGGAAATCAGGAGAAACTGTCCCATCTTGCCAATGGAAGCAGGAAGTGAGTGTATGTGGCGGGGATTTCACATGATTCCTTACTGCTGGCCCCCCACGACTTGTGGTATTTTTGTCCAAATTTCCCACTCAAGTGCCGGAGGGAAGGGAAAGGCATATATTGGTATGTTACTTATACACAGAAATTAAACAAAAGGCAATAACAGCAGCACTGAGTGGGAAGGGGGATCCACTTATCAGACGACCATCAAAGTTATGAGAGCCCAGTATGGGATGCTAGTTATTTTGGTATAAAACCTAAAGTTGTCAGCAGTTATTTGTTGAGTAGGCACAAGGTAAAATAAGCTTTCATCAGATTTTCTCCCTTATCACCATGAACCCATCACCAGGTCTCTGAACAAAGATTCCCTCTGGGCCAATATAAAATTAAAACAAATTACATGATTTACCTGGGTCCATGGGTCCATGGCAAGACCAGGGTCCCTGGGGTTTTGTCTTTCCAAGCCCCATCCAGTAGCCCTGCCCAGCGATTAAACCCCCCCCCCCATTTCTTTATTTTACAATGAAAAGTCACATGGCAAATATAGGTTTTAATAGGTTTGAACAATGGAGAAAGCAATAGAAGAATTTGTGTCGATTGTTGGGATGAGAAGGAACCCCCATCCCACTGTTCTAAAACTTTTAATTGAAACAGCTGGACAGTAGGCAACTGAACCTCTACTGAGGGCTTAAATCCATGGAAATAAATAGACATAAGCATATTTGAATCAGATTGTGACCACTTAGTAAGAAATTCTCTTCATTTTAAATTGAAGAAGGAAGCATGGCCTCATGTCCCAAATCACTCAGGCTTGTCACCATTTTCAGGTAATAATCCAAGGTAGCCCACTCTTGTCAGATCTTGGAAGCTAAGCAGGATTGGCCCTTGCTAATATTTGGATGGGAGACCTCCAAAGAGTACCAGGGCGTGACATGGAGGCAGGCAATGGCAAACCACCTCTAAACATCTCTTTCCTTGAAAACACTACAGGGTCACTGTAGATCAGCTTTCCACCGCCAAAATCTGACGTGGCAAAAAGACTCAGATATTGCCCTTACTACCAATTCTGTGGAACTAGACCATTTTGAAAGCCTGGTATTTACATTTTATCAGCATGAGCAGCTTCAGCACCTAACTCTATTGTACGAGGCAGCAGGGAAGCCTATATTAGAGATAAGGGCTGCTTCCGTATGGGGGCAGGAAAAGGCACCCCTACTGTGGAAGTTGCAGTGAGGGAGGGAGAAGTGGGGGGCAGAATTCAAAAACCTCATTCCTGAGCCACTTGCTACTCTCTGCACCCCCCACCCTTCCTCCTTGTGATTCATTTTGTTGGTGCAGAAGCCCTGTGAAAGTAACAGTTGCATCCCTCCCCCCATGGACACATGAAGCTGCATGATACTGAATCAGACCACTGATCCCTCAAGGTCAGTGCTGGGTATTCAGAAGGGCAGCAATTATCCAGGGTCTCAGGTGGAGAACTTTCACATCACCTCCTACCTGATCCTTTTAACTGGAAGGCAGCTTTCCCTTTCCCCCTTCACAGCTATGCCACAGTGCTCAGCTAGGGTAAGGCCACCCCACAGTTTCCACTTTGAGCCAGAGCAAAGGGTATGTCTGTTTTTTCCCAATCCAGTGTAAAGAAGGAACGCACAGGAGCCACATGCATTGTCCTTGGAAAGAGCTTAACTGTGTGGAAGCACTCCAAAAAATGGGGGCATCTGTTGGCCATTCAAAGGAAAATCTCCACATGGAAGAGGCTGTGACTTGGAAGAGACCAAGTCCCGAGAAGACATTTCAGGTTGTGTTAAAGTATGTGCTTTGAGTCTTGCAGGTGAAGAATCAAAGGATGGTATTGGGAGGGGGGGAGGGAGTTCACTTCTCAGTGTGGGACTATAGTTTATTCATCCCAGTTCCCAAGGTGAGTATGTTCTGGACAAGTTGGAAGACATTTTCAATTTTTCTCAACAAATTCTGGCAGGCTCTCTACCTTTCTCAAACACCCTCTTTTTCTTATCATTTTCTTCTGTAGATACC
This sequence comes from Lepidodactylus listeri, assembly GCA_029233225.1. Taxonomy (NCBI): domain Eukaryota; kingdom Metazoa; phylum Chordata; class Lepidosauria; order Squamata; family Gekkonidae; genus Lepidodactylus; species Lepidodactylus listeri. The sequence goes on from JARCFY010000002.1 coordinate 103,640,722, forward strand.
AGTATAATACTTAGTCATCAACAGAAGAAGAATGCATATCTTTCACCAGTATGCTGGTGGGAGTAAGTTGTCCTGTCTTCCCATTACTAAATTGTCTGCAATGGAGATGATGAGGAGGAGGATGATGATGGAGGCAACATCGTAAAGGCAATTAACGGGCAGTTCCAGGTCTAAGATACACAGCTGGCATTATCAGTTGGAAACAAATGAAATTAGAAGCAACATATTGCAAAACTTACAAGATAATGGTGATGCTACACTACACCCTAGAAGTGATGTTGATTGTCTTTACTTACCAAGAAAATTAGTTGGAGGAGGTCTCCTGAAAGTTAAGAAAGCAGCTGAAGAAGAAAAACAAGCACTGAATGACTATACCAAGAAAAGCAAAGAGAAGCTTCTAGTTGAAGTATACAAGGCAGACTTATTTAAGATTACAGAAACCAAAGAAGATTACAAAAGATTACTCTTTGACGACTGGAAACAAAAGCACTTGCATGGGAAATATTTGAAAGACATAGAGAATAAAGTTGATAATGAAAACACCTGGAAGTGGCTCCAAAATAGGCCCTTGGAGAAAGAAACGGAAGGACACATTCTACCTGCACAAGAGCAGGCACTCAAAACTAATAGTAGGAAATTCAAGATTTAGAAGACCAGTGATGACAGCAAATGTTGACTTTGGAAGATGAAGGATGAAACAATCAACCACATGATCAGTGCCTGCAGTAAAATTGCTCAAGCTGACTATAAAGAACATCACAATAGAGTTGCAGCTATGCTGCACTGGAATCTTGCAAGTATGGCTTACCATCAGCTTGAAGTCTACCTTCCATTCCAGTGTATTTGAAAAAGTGTATATGCACACGAGAGCTCATACCTTGAATAAGCATTTGTTGGTCTTAAAGGTTTCACTGGACTCTAACTTTGTTTTACCATCAGCCAGAAATTCATGGAAGCACAAACCAGACAAGATCATGGAGTATGATGAAACAAAGATTCTTTGGGACTTCTGGTTACAAACAGATAAACGCATGGAGTATCTAATTTTAAGGAAAGTCAAATTGATTAGAGTCCCACTTGGTTTGATCTATATGCTCAAGAGACATCAAGGCTTTTGCTTGCTACGCCAGAGGTTAAAGGATATTGATAAACAGTCCTTGTATGTGATGGCAAATAGAACTTGCTCTTGACACTCACAATTGAAATATTAGGATTGAGGGGTACAATTTATTTAAAAGGGACAGACAAATAAGGAAGGGTGGAGGAGTAGCATTATATATAAAGGAGGTATATGCTTGGGAGGAAACACATGAATCTAAGCATGGAAGCTCAGTTGAGAGTCTCTGGGTAAAAATAAAAGGAGTAAGAAATAATAGCGATATTATGAGTGGTGTTCTGCAGAGGACTTGGATGAGACACTCCTAGAATAGATTACAAAGTTCTCAAAGAGACAGGACACAGTGGTCATGGGAGATTTCAATTACACGGATATCTGTTAAAAGTCCAACTCTGCTAAAGATGAAAAATCAAATAAATTCCTGACTTGTCTTACTCACAACTTCATTTCCAGAAAGTGGAGAGGGAAACAAGGGGATCTACTATCTTGGACTTGATTCTTATCAACAGGGTAGAACAGGGTTGATGAGGTGAAAGTAGTGGGCACCCTGGGTTGTAGTGACCATGTAATTTTGGAATATACAGTCTTGGGGAAGGGAAAAGGTGTACATAGACATATAGGTTGGATTTCAGGAAAGCAAATTTTGACAAACTTAAAAGTTATGCTGAGTAGAATCTCATGGTCAGAAATATTTCAGGAGAAGAGAGTTCAAGAGGGGTGGGAGTTTCTTAAAAGTGAAATATTCAAGGCACAATCACAAATGATTCCTATGAGAAGGAAAAATGGGAGGAGCCTAAAGAAGCTAAGGTGGCTCCACAAACAGCTTTCTGAAGAACTGAGAAATAAGACTTATTTAGGAAATGGAAGGAGAGCCTTATAAATTATAACAACGTCTGAATATAAACGAATAACCAGTGCTTGTAGGGAGAGAGTTAGGAAAGCTGAAACTCAGTTTGCCCACTTGCATAGTAAGCTTAGGCTAGCAAGAGATGCTGAAAACAACAAAAAAGGCTTCTTATATTCAAAGTAAAAAAAAGAGCAAGGATATCGTAGGCCCATTGCGAGGACACGAAAGTGAAATTGTAACAGGTGATGAAGAGAGGGCAGAACTGCTCAATTCCTACTTCAGTCTTCTCTTGTGAGGGAAATGGTGTTCAACATGGCAAAAACAGAACACATGATGAGGGAAAGGAGTTGCAGCCTAGAATTGGCATGGGGGTAGTATACAAACACCTAGTTTCTTTAAATGAAATTAAGCCCTCAGGGCCAGATGAACTGCATCCAAAGTTACTAAAAGAACTCGCTGATATAATTTCTGAGACTGTCCATTATCTTTGAGAATTTTTGGAGAACAGGTGAGGTGTCAGAAGATTGGAGGTGGGCAAATATTGTCCCATCTTCAAGAAAGGGGAAAAGATGGATCCGGGTAACTACTGACCTGTCAGCTTGACACAAATAATCAAACAGTCAATCCTTGAGCATTTAGAAAGGACGGCTGTGATTACTAAGACCCAACATGGGTTTCTCAAGAACAAGTTATGTCAGACCAGGGTGGAAGTTTTTTCGAGGAAGTTACTACCTTGCTGGATCAGGGGAATGCTGTAGACCAGGGGTGGCCAACCTATGGCTTGGGAGCCACATGTGGCTCTTTCACACATACTGTGTGGCTCCCGGCAGGGCAGCTGGGGAACCTAAATAACATTAGCAAACAAATATAATTGGACAAATAAATATCATTATCAATATCTGCTTTTACCCCTTCTGTTATTATTTTTGGCAGTTTCATTTAATGTTATTAAAAAGCAAATCTGCATATTTTCCAATTAAAAAATGTAATATTTGTTCATATCTTGTGGCTCTCAAACATCTGATGTTTATTCTGTGTGGCTCTTACATTAAGCAAGTTTGGCCACCCCTGCTGTAGACTGACATAGGCCCATTCTGCATCTAGCATTCTCTGCATTGTTGGTGAATGTCAATAAATCAAAAGTAGGTTTGCAGTTTACAGATACACACCTGAACAGCATACTCAAGATTGCAACAGCACAGATATTTGGATGCAATAATTCAGAGCAAGAAGTGTCAGTTATCAGGGACTGTTAAAATAAACAAAATATTGCAAGATGCAATTGGAACAGAAAAAGATGTGGCTCAAAACCACATTCAGATACCCCAGGCCAATGCTGTACTGACTGCAAAGTCACCCCTGAATGGCCATAAAACAGCCATAAATGTATGTAGACAGTAACCATAAAACCGAGAGATCAAACAAAGTGAAAGTGACATGCAGGCTGTGGTCACATGGCCCCTTTAAATCTGAGACCCCTCCCAGATTAAAGGGGCCGTGTTTTTTACCTGGAACATGTCCAGAAGAGGGAAACAAAGATGGTGAGGGGTCTGGAGACCAGGTCTTATGATGAAAGGTTGAAGGAGCTGGGTATGTTTAGCCTGGAGAAGAGACGACTGAGAGGTGATATGATAACCATCTTCAAGCTCTTGAAGGGCTGTCGTATAGAGGATGGTGCAGAGAATTCTTTTCTGTTGCCCTAGAAGGTTGGACCAGAACCAGTGGGTTGAAATTAAATCAGAAGAGTTTTTAGCTAAACATTAGGAAGAACTTCCTGACAGTCAGAGCGCTTCCTCAGTGGAACAGGCTTCCCGGGGGGGGGGGGGGGGGGCTCTTCTTCTTTGGAGGTTTTCAGACAGAGATGGCCATCTGACAGCAATGCTGATTCTCTGAACTCAGGCAGATCATGAGAGGGAAGGCAGGAAGGGTTGCCTAACTGCTTAGTTCTTGTGGCCCTTTCTTACACCCCCAGGGAAATGCTGATTGCCACTTTGGGGTCAGGAAGCAATTTTTCTCCAGGCCAGTTTGGCTGGAGATCCTGGAGGTTTTTTGTCATCTTCTGGGCGTGGAACAGTGGTCACTGGGTGTGTGGAGGGGGAGGTATTTGTGAATTTCCTGCATTGTGCAGGGGGTTGGACTAGTGACCCTTCCAACTCTATGATTCTATGATTTGTTTGACCTTAGGTATCATTCCTGATTATGGGACTTGGTTGCATATTTTCCCCATCTCAGAGTGTCTCAAATTCAGAGAGCCTTCATGCAAGCTTGGTTTGACATCCTACAGTTCTCTATGGCAGATATTCACAGACACTCAATGTCGGAAGGCTCTGCCCATGCCGGGCTAGAGTCACTGAAACTGTATCTCATGTTCTACCCTACTGTCATCGCCATCTTGAGCAGAGGAATCTTTTAATTAGTCCCTTCATTCATAATTTTATCAGTCAATCTGACATGTGGCTTGTCTCCTTTTACTGATCAAAATCCCTTTATCACCAGTCAAATTGCTAAGGGTGCATTCAGATTGCTTTTTTGAGCCGCGCCAGGCACAAGTGCCTGCTGGATTTAAACTGCATGTCCAGACCTCAACATCTGGGAATCATGCCACTTTCGTTAGTAGCCCATTGATCCCCATCAGGGATCCATATTTAAAAGATAGTACTTAAAGTCCAGTCTAAAGCTGGCCGACAGGCCAATGCCGGGCTTTCCACCATCAGGTCGTTCCACCAGCGCACAATCAGCCCGTAGGGATGGTCTCCAGACCATCATGAATGGCCGCCATTTTTAAAAACTCTTAGCAATGCGCACATAACAGCTTAAGCATGTGACGTCCATGGATGGTCAGGCACATAAGCACATATGCAGATATGCACATATGTGCATGCACAAACAGGAATTTATTTATTTTTTTAAAAAAAGCTGACTGCACGGCTCCTTAAGGTGGATGCCATCTAGACAATCCACCACGGAGTCGTGCGTGGTAAAGCGATTCATGGGGGACCTGTCTGGTCGTGCAATGCTGGATTTAAAAGATCTAGATCAAATTACAGCCGGGCCAATGGTGGGATTAGCTGCCTGTCTGAACACACCCTAAGTTTCTTTTAACTTTCCTGAGGTCATGAGAACAAATTTGAAAAAATTCCCGATAACTTATCTTTCACTTTGCTATGCTAACTGAGTTATTTTAAATTCCCAACCCCTTTTAACCTTATTCTAATATTTTATATATCATTGTAATAAATGCCTAATAAAGGTTTTGATTGATTGAGCACACATAACACTCCTGATATAACCATTGTAGAAAAAAATTGAGAAATAGGGTTTGGATCATTGACCTGGCAATCCCAGGAGATAAATCAAGATGGGTAGCCATGTAATCTGTCTGTAGCAATAGAAAAGAGCAAGAGTGTGTATCTGAAAAAGTAGAAAAGAGCAAGAGTCTGTATGAAGAAGCAGAAAAGGACAAGAATCTGTATCTGACAAAGGGAGCAGTGACTCATGAAAGCTCATACCCTGCCATGTATTTTGGTATTTTGTTAGTCTTTAAGGTTCTACTGGACTCTTGCTCTTTTCTACAATCCCAGGAGACAGCAGAATAGAAAAGAAAGAACAGCAGAAGATCACAAAATACTAAAATCTATGAGTAGAGTTAGAGCGCTTCTGGGAGAAGAAGGTTACCATTGTGCCAGTTGCCATTGGAGCTCTTGGACCAGTGCCTAGAAGTCTCAAGAAACACCTGGACATTCTGGGCACTGAGCAAATGACATTAGCTCAGCTCCAGAAGACAACATTGCTTGGAACGTCAAGAATCCTGAGAAGTTATATCTGCAATTCCCAAGAACTTGGCTAGATCTCAAATGGCAGAACACCATCTACCAGTCAAACATCTGACGGACAAGTATTTTAATTAATAACAACAACAATAATAATAGTCTTAGTTTTTAAATCCTTTGAACGGTTAATATCTGTTCTGGGAAAACTAGGTCCTTCTCTCTCTCTCTCTCTCTCTCTCTCTTTTTTTAAAAAATGCCTTTTCCTCTACTACATGACTTCATTCAATGAAAAATCTTGTAATTAGAATTGTGGGCCATATGACCATGTTCCATACATATTTGAAGGTGTGTCTCTGTTTTGATTTCTGAAATACTACAAGGTATAAGAAAGGCATTTTGTGTGTTCCATATTCATAAATGTAGGACCACAATCTTGCAACCAGGAGTTGTATTCAAAGGTTTATGATAGCAGACCAGAATGAAGACTGTTTTCTGCATCCTTCTGGAAGATCTGTCCCCTCTCCTGCCCACCCACCCCCCCCGCCAGCCCCAGGTGCCTGATTGGCTGGCCTGGCGTGCTGCCGGAGCTAGCACATCCAGCTCCTTGCTGCAGCCATGGAGCTAATGCAAGGAAAGGGAAACCCTCAACTTTCGGTTGCTTCTCAACCCATGGCTGCAAAAGCAGCCCCAGGTAAATCCAGGGCTGTCACTTTCTGTAGTTTTCCTATTTGAGATGCAGCTGTCCCCCCTGCCCCCGCCACCCAATACTGCATCCCACACTGTATCTCCCTTGACACTCAGAAGCAGCTTTTTGGATAGTGTAGAGGAAGCAGGAAAAGTCTGAAGGCTTGTAGTTCTAACTTGTCTTTGGCTGGTTCTGCATCTGGCATTCGCTCCACATTTTCTCAACCACTGAGGAAAAAGTGCAGCTCAAAACCACATTCAAATACCTGGCCAATGCCATACTGACTGCAAAGTCATCCCTGAACAGCCATTAAACAGCCATACATCTATGCAGAAGGTACCATAAGCCCCAATGATCAAAGAAAGTGAAAGCGGCATGCAATGCAGACGGTACCATAAAATCCGATGATCAAAGGAAGTGAAAGCAGCATGCAATGCAGAGGGGAATTTCTGTTCCAGCGTGGGTTTGCTAAAACAACAGAGGGAAAAGCCAATGCAGAATCAACCTTTGATTATACCCCAGAGTTGACTGTGCTATATTTATCTTAAGCTATTCAATTTATTTTATGTGCTTAATGAAACACCATCTTCTTGCAAAGTGAAAGCAGAATTCTAACATTTGTTTTAACCTAATGTTCCTTTGATGTCTTAGTGTGATACCTAAAGAAGGTGCGGTATATCAGTGGGGACTGATTTTGCTATGTGAAAGATGAAAATTAAATTGCTATGCTATTTTTTGCTTTAATTCTGGATGTTTCTCGAAGTGCTGCTTCAGCTCTCTCTCACAGTATGTAAGTCTCAGTTAAATGAAGGTGGTCATTGGCAATATAAAGAAATAAGACCTGCTTAACATAAGGAAGTGAGTGATGATTATGCATTTTCTGGAACAATGCATATGAAATTCTCTAGCTTTCCCCTCTGTTTAATAGTGCATTCTGTCTGAAGAACAGTGACGTGATCACCCTGTGTTACCTAGCAACAACTTGTGCTTACTTATTTAGTAAGTTTTACAAAAGTCGTCATTACAGAGTCACCGAATAACAATTGGGAAATAATGAACAAATCTCAGCAGCATTAGCCCAGCAAGGATGAGTCTACTCAATCTCACAAACTGCCCCTTAGCTTGTTCATTCAAACATGATTTATTTATTTACTTCATTTATACCCTGCCTTTCTCCCCAATGGGGACCCAAAGTGGTTTACAATACTCTCCTCTCCATTTTATCCTCACAACAACCCTGTGAGGTAGGTTAGGCTGGCAGAGTATGACTGGCCCAAAGCTTACATTTCACTCAGCAAGCTTCCATGGCAGAATGGGGATTAGCTGGAATCTCCCAGATTCCAGTCCAACCACTACATCACACTGGCTTTAAAAAACCACAAAGGGAGATCTGATCATGAACTGCCCACCTACAAGTCTTGCTTGAACTTTTGCTGTATGCTGCCTTACTGAATCAGACCCTTGGTCCCCCAAGATCAATATTGCCTACTGAGAGTGGCAGTGGGTCTCCAGAGTCTCAGGCCAAGGTCTTTCACATTGCCTACTATCTAATCCTTTTAACATGAGATGCTGGGGATGGAACCTGGGACCTCCCTTGAAATGATCAAGGAGAAAATCTGAAGTTGGACCAATTTACATGCAAGGAAAAAATTCTCAAGGATTCCTTCCTTGCCTTGCTTGTCATCTTAAATCTAAATTTCTAGTCTGAGGCTGCGGTCACACGGCCCCTTTAAATCCGGGAGCCCTCCTGGATTAAAAGGGCCGCATTTTTCTACCTCAGGTTGGGATGTCTACACATCCCAACCCCTGTGGTGGCCGGTGGTGGCGGGCGGAGGTGGTGTCGGCCGGAGAAGCATTGGTGGCAGCAGAAGCAGGGAAGGAGGCGGCAGCAGAAGTGGGGAAGGATGCAGAGCAGCGGCAGGAGTGCCGCCGCCGGCAGAAGCGGCGGTGGTGGAAGTGGTGGCGGAAGAGGCGGCGAAGGAGGTGGCGGTGGAAGAAGTGGTGAAGGAGGCGGCCGCGGTGGCGGAAGAAGTGGCAGCGGCGGAAGCAGCAGCAAAGGACCCGCCAGCCGCCTGGTAAGTTTGGGGGATTGACTGCCCAAGTGTAAAAGGGGGGGGGGGAAATGGCCGATGGGACCATCTGGACAGCCCTGCTCTCGCAATGATTGCGAGAGAGGGCTGTCCAGATACCTCAAATGCGGGTTCCTTCCGCGACTCCTGGGAAAACTGTCAATTTTCCCGGGGTCGGAAAATGCGGGAGGAACCCACATTTGAGCCCGCTTCGGCGTGGGACTTTCTGCAGCCGTTGTAGACGGCCCCTTTAAATGTGGTAGGAAATAGCCCTTCCTCCTGCATTTCAGGGCCGTGTGACCGCGGCCATAGTCAATACCTGATTACAGGAGTGGTGTATCTTCAATACGAGGACACTATGCTTTCCTACTTTCCAGGTAGGGCTGCCAAGTAAGCCCGGGGGGCGGGGGATCCCCCGCTAAAGGGGTTCCCGATACGCCGGCCAGCATTTGGCCGGCGGGGGGAACCCCACCCCCGAAGTCGTCCAGCGAGGACGACGTAATGACGTCACCAGAAGCGTTGCCAGGGCATTGCCAGGGCGACGCTCTGGCAACGCCCCCAACGTGCTGACGTCACTTCTGGTGACGTTGCTGGGCGCGTGCGCAAAGCGCGTGCACCAGGAGAAACTCCCGGTCGGAGGAGGACTCCCCCCCGCCGGTGAGTTTTGAAGACCTGGCAACCCTATTTCCAGGAAACCTAATCATCATCATCATCGTCGTCGTCGTCATATGGCATTGTGTGTAGAATCCTAAGATTGTCTGGCAGCCAGAAGTTCAAGCTCATTTTTTGTCATCTTCTGGGTGTGGAACAGTGGTCACTGGGTGTGTGGAGGGGGAGGTATTTGTGAATTTTCTGCATTGTGCAGGGGGTTGGACTAGATGACCCTGGAGGTCCCTTCCAACTCTATGATTCTACTAATCTATATGTTGTTATTGTTTGTTATACATGAATTCAATAAATTGTCGTCCCCCCCCCCCCCCCCCAAAAAAAAAAAAGACAGGCAGACCTAAGTCAGGAGTTCGTGTTAGATCTGGGCAGTTGAATGAGGAGGGATGGTTATTTCTTAGCATATTATGCTGGAGTTCTTTAAGCCCCTGTCATGGGCAGCGGCTAGAAAGCTTGTCTAATGGCTGCCACCACGCTGGGCCCAGAGCACCCACCTCACCTCTTATACAGTACTTTCCCATTAGGTTTAATAATAACTATACTTCAAAAACATGTAGGAAAAATTAGCACAGTAAAGGTAGGTAAATCAGTAAAATAATAAATCCTAATGTGTCTGACTATACTGTCCTAACCGTCTCTAGGTACCTGGTCTCAGATTGATTCACCCCATTTGGATGAAGGATCCCTTTTTCTGCAGCAGCCTCACTAGGATTGCCAGCCTCCAGGTGGGGCCTGGGGATCTCCCGCTTTTACAACTGATCTTCAGCTGACAGAGATCAGCTCCCCTGGAGAAAATGGCTGCTTTGAAGGGTGGACTCTGTGGCATTGTACCATGCTGAGGCCCCTCCCCTCCCCAAACCCCGCCTTCTCCTGGCTCCACCCCCAAAGTCCCCAGGTATTTTCCAACCTGGACTTGGCAACCCTAAGCCTCACCAGTCCTGCTCCCTGATTGAGAATACCATCCCACTTTGGGCAAGGCCTAGGGCTGCCAGCCTCCAGGTGGGGCCTGGGGATCCCCCACTTTTGCAACTGATCTCCAGCTGACAGAGATCAGCTCCCCTGGAGGAAATTGCTGCATTGAAGGGTGGACTTTATGGCATTGTACCATGCTGAGGCTTCTCCTCTTCCCAAACCCCACCCTCTCCTGGATCCACCCCCAAAGTCCCAAGGTATTTTCCAACCCAGACTTGGCAACCCCGGCAAGGCCATTTGTCTCTTCTTCCCAGGCATCACCCTTTGCTCCCCTGCTGGTGTAGTTTTCCCTCCAATATCCAAAACCACAGGGTCCAGAGGGATCCTAGGATATGTAAGCCCTGATAACTACTCCAGTACAGGCTTTCCTGAGCCACTAGGCCTTCCTAGAGCCTGTAGGCCACACCACTATAGACCCAAGATCATGACAGCCCCCTACATGAGTAACCTGTCTCCATCATAGGGCTGCCAAGTCCAACTTGGGAAATATCTGGGGACTTTGGGGGTGGAGCCAAGAGACTTTGGGGGTGGAGCCAGGAGAAAGGAAGTGACATCATTTTGTGATGTCACATCCTGTGATGTTGCTTCCACATGCTGACACATGAACTCATGAAGTTTCCTAATACTGAATCAGGCCATTGGTCCATCAAGGTCAGTATTGACTACTCAGACTGGTAGTGGCTCTCCAGGGTCTCAGGCTGAGATCTTTAATGTCACCTATTACCTGATCCTTTTTTAGCTGAAGAAGCTGATACCTCCTGCATGTCAAGTAGATGCTCTATCACTGAGCAACAGCCCTACTGAATCCTTCCTCATCTCGGCAGAATATGAAGCACTAAGTGCTACACAAGTGCTTAATATGATTTTCATTTCATAAGAACAGGAGAGAAGCCACAGTGGATCGGCCCATCCAGTACAGCCCATCCAGTACAACACTCTGTGTCACAACAGTGGCCAAAAATACCAGGTTCCCTCAGGAGGTCCAGCAGCGGGGCCAGAACTCCAGAAGCCCTCCCACTGTTGCCCCCCAAGCACCAAGAATTCAGAGCATCACTGCCCCAGACAAAGGGTTCCATTTAGACCTTGTGGCTAATAATAGCCACTGATAGACCTCTGCTGGATGGGGACAGAGAGAGAGAGACAGACAGACAGACAGAAAAAGAAAGAAAGAGGGAGAGAGAGAGAAGGAAAAAAACTGGCAGAGGCACTTACTTCCATTTAGACCTTGTGGCTAATAATAGCCACTGATAGATCTCTGCTGGATGGGGACAGAGAGAGAGAGAGACAGACAGACAGACAGACAGACAGACAGACAGAAAAAAGAAAGAACGAGGGAGAGAGAGAGAAGGAAAAGAGCTGGAAGAGAAACTTACCTTGCAAGCCACATGCAAAAGCAACCCCTTCAGTCCCTCCTTAATCTCTGGGCGGACCTCTCTTGCTGTGGAAGCTCTATTGCTGACTTCTTAAAGAGGAAATGTCTGGTGAGGCTTTTTTCTGCAGGGCAGGCTCTCTGCAGACATTTCCCTTTTAAGGCAGGGCAGGGCAGACTCCGACTTCCTGCTGGCAGCCATTTTGTCCCCCGGGGGCCAATTTTGAAAAAGCGGGGGTAAGCAGTAAAAACCGGTGTTTCCCCCGCCCTACCGGGGGACTTGGCAGCCCTACTCCATCAGAGGGGAACACTCTACGCAGAGGCCTTTAGTATGGATGTCAGTCCCCAGGTATGGGCAGGGGTTCCCCCAAATTTTAGTGCTCAGACCCGATGCTGGTCAAATTGGCGGGGGGAAGCCCCGCCCACAACACTTGTCTGCAGCCCCGCTTGAAAAGAGTGGGCCCCACACGCATCTGGCCTTAGGGTTGCCAAGTCTTCAAACTCACCGGCGGGGGGGAGTCCTCCTCTGGCTGGGAGTTTCTCCTGGTATCATAGAGTTTTGGGGCAATTGCCAGAGCGTTGCCCTGGCAACGCCCCCAACGTGCTGACGTCACTTCCAGTGACGTCATTACGTTGTCCTTGCTGGACGACGTCAGGGGTGGGGTTCCCCCCGCCGGCCAAATGCTCGCCGGCGGATCAGAACCCCTTTAGCGGAGGATCCCTAGCCCCCCGGGCTGACTTGGCAGCCCTATCTGCCCTGCAAGCGGCAAGGTCACTGCTTGCAGGGCAGGCGTACATGGCACCCACTCTTTCCAAGGGGGGGCTGCCGGCTCCTGCCTTGCAAGAGGAGAGCTTCCCTCTTGCAGGGCAGGCACATTTAGCACTAGCTCTCCCCCCCTGGAACGCCCCCTAATCCCCCTGCAGGGGAGAAGATTGGACCTGGCAACCCTAGCCTTTAGAGTTTCTCCTTTTTTTCTCTTTAGAGAGGTGTGATGGGCAGACACCTGGAACTTTGTACATTCATTTGGTTGTTTCTGTCTCGTAGTTCAGGCGGCATCAATTGATGTTGCCTTGGGCAGGGATCCCTCCATTAGATCTCATCAGTCACTAGTCAGTATAGCCCACCCTGAACCAACAGAGAATGGAAAACAAGTTTACATGAATTTCCCTTCTCACTGGTCCTAAGCTGGGGCAGTCTTCCTCTCCCTTTTATATACATTCTGAAGGAGACCTGGAAACAACCTCCTTGCCATAGCCCAGGGGTGGCCAACCTGTGGCTCGGGAGCCACATGCGGCTCTTTCACATATATTGTGCGGCTCCTGGCAGGGCAGCTGGGGAAGCAAAGGGGAGGCATGCTTTTTCTCTCTTTCTCCCTCCCTTCCTTCCCTCCTCCCTCCCATCTATTTGCTTTCCTAGTTTCTCTCTCTCTCTTTCTTTCCACTTCTTTAATTCTTTCTTTCCATCTCTCTCAATATCATTAGCAAACAAGTAATATCATTATCAATAACTGGTTTTCCTCGTTTGTTTTTATTTTTGGCAGTCCCATTTAACGTTAATAAAAAGCAAATTTGCATATTTTAAAAAATAAAAACGTGTGTGTCATATTTGTTCCTGTCTTGCGGCTCTCAGACATCTGACGTTTATTCTATGTGGCTCTTACGTTAAGCAAGGTTGGCCACCCCTGCCATAGCCTGACAACCTGGGTTGGACTTTGGTAGTTTAGGTCTAGCGGGATTTCTCTCTGTGTTGTTCGTGTCTAACTGTTGTTTCCTTAAAGATAGTTCCAGGTGGTCAGCCGTGTTGGTCTGAAGCAGAAGAACAAATTTAGAGTCCAGTGGCACCTTTAAGACCAACAAAGGTTTATTTAAGGTACGAGCTTTCATGTCTCTGTCTATAAATTTAAACTCTACCTTCCATTCCAATGTATTCGGAAAAGTGTGCATGTTGTTTCCTTAGTCTTTCTGACTGTTAATGGCTATTCTGGAGTTCGAATACTTTTGTAGTATAGTTATCAGGAGTTGGAATTCTCCTGGTTTGGGATTCAAGAGAGAAGCCTTTCCCATCAGGAGTCACAAAAAGTCTAATAACTCTGCCTGTCTTCAAGGAGCTTTCACTTATTAATGGCTTGTCCTGCCCTAGGATCACCAAAAAGGGGAATTCATGGGAAGTGAACAAATTTTCCATTCCCACCAAAACTGTTCCTTAAGAAGCTGTTCTCCTGCTACAGTCATTGAAATATGATTATGAAGGAAAGAGATTATGGAGGGAATGAGGGAAGGACAGGCAAATTGGTTTTGGAGGAGAAGAACCTTTTTATATTTAATGCCATATTGAAACATCTTACTCTAATAGATAATTTCAATGTGTCCTCTAAAGGACATTTGATCAAGATCGAATGTCCAAAACTTGGGATATGTCTAGGTTTTCCTTTCCACATTTACCAACATATGGGAGAGCAAGAGAACATATGTTTTCTTTTCATCCTTCAGATGTTAGTCAAATATCTGAATTGTGATTTTGTTAGGTATCGGAATAATAATAGGAAAGGGTGGAATAGAAATCAAATAAAAAAATAAATTATGTGTTTATGGACAACATGCAAATAACAAAACAGAGTTGAATAAATTATTGAACCAGCTTCACTTCCAAATTCCATCATGCCAATATTTGGAACTGCCCAAAATAGGTCCAATTGTACAAAAGCATGCTTTAAAACTGCAGAGCAGCTATGAAACAAAAAACACACAGCTTGTACCAGGCTTCAGCTGTGTATTTCATGTTCTAGCCAACAAAACCCCTAACTTAGTTATTCAAAATGCAATAGTGGGGGCGGTTAATCCTGCAGCCTCCAGGGATCCTGAACAAAATGGCAGCACTATGCAGACACAGCAGTGTGGGAACATCTGTTGCCATGCCAACCTTTGAATTTAAAGCTATAGTTGAACAGATACTATTGTGTTATATTAAACACGATTTTTCCAACACTAATACAGTACACGGAATATCTGACCACATGTATGAATCTTTAGAATACTGCACAATGCAAAACAAAAAAGACACCCGTTATACCAAAATCACCTAATTTTCAGTTTCAGGTGAGGCATTCTAGAATTATGATACTCCATTTATCTGTGAATTGATGGGATTTTGCTACCAGTCTCACTAACTTATCTCACAAACTGAGCAACCTCTTGTGAAGACCACTGTCTGAACTAGTGCAGAGCAGTGGTTAGAGTTGGGTTTGAAACAAGTTCATGTTTCTTCTCAGCTCTGCTCCCTTGACAGCATTGGACAAATGGCTGAGTCTCCAATCCATCTCAAAGGGTTATTTCCAGATAAATGACAGTCTAGTTGTAAAGCACTTTGCTCACTGAAAGTGGCATAGAGATGATAAATAATAAACATCTGAGAGTTATCTTTTGGAATATAATTCTGGACACTGGTTGTTGGATAACACCTTTCCAAATATATTCTGTGCCAAGAATATTAGCCAGTCACCTATGAAACCGTAACAGTCAGTCATTCGAAGCTCAAAGCTCATTTTTTATTTTGATTGAAGGATTTAATCACAACTATTGGTAATGAGGGTAGATATGATGCTCCCTAGTAACAGCCATGAATAGGAAAACTGTCTGCATGAATGCTAAGATACAGAAAAATGTGCTCATAAATGTTGTTGGCAGTTATTCAGTTACAGTATCAAGCATGCACTGGGGAATTGGGGGCATTTGTCACTCCTCAGCTTTAGATTTTCCAGATACTTGGTTTCAGTTTTGCTCACAAATGTCTAATGCAATACATCATAAACACAGACAGTAATGTTAACCTACATACAGGTCTCCTGGGCATCTGATGTAGAGAACCATGACATATCTGTAAGGTGTATCAGTTAGAGGCTGGACATGTGATAGCACTTATATATGCTATGCAGAAATCATTTGTCTAAATAAGAGTGAGCTGTATTGTTGGCAAAGAATAAAAGTTTCAGACATAATAAAAGGTAGTAACAAGCACTGCTCCAAAAGCAGCAAAAATACATTCACATTGCATATGAGTAAGTGTATGGAAGAGGTATTTGTGTAGTTGTATTCATTCAGCTATCAAGAATCTTTGCTTACCATGTATTGACAGGCATGATAATATACAGAGATAAAAGATGAGAAACGTTAGATTCTGTTTTCATGTTGTATTTGCCTCATTTGTATATGTTCATTTTATAACTTTGTTTTTATGGTTTTTAAATGATTTTTTTTTAGCTACCTTTGGATTCACCATACCAACCTACCTTGTATCTACCTCCTGTCTTCAGCTATATTTATTATTTGTTTACTTCATTTATACCCCATCTTTCTCCATAGTGGGGACCAAAGCAGCTTACATTGTTCTCCTCTACTGTTTTCTGTCTGCACAACAACCCTGTGAGGTAGATCAGGCTGAAAATACGTGACTGGTCCAAAATCACCCAGTGAGCTTCCACACCAAGATGGGGATTTTAACCTGGGTCTCCCAGATCCTACTCTGAAGCTTTAACCACTATACCACACGGGCTTACATAGGGTGGCTGCTGTTGAACTGTAGCAAGCAGCCAGGCCTAGTTGAGTCATGCAAATCAGTGGTATCAAGTCACCCAGAGGTTGCTGCCAGGCCTAAAGTTGCCAGCTTCTAGGTGGAACCTGGAGATATCTCAGAATCAAGCCTGTAGCTAGGATTTCCTTTTGGGGGGGGGCATTTAAATTTCTTAGGGGGTACCAAATTGATTAAATTAAAGTTAAAGCTTTCCCAGCTTGGACTCCTCCCCCCGCTGACTCACTCATTTATTAATTTCAAAGGGAAGCTTCCCAACACGCCCCTTGCTGGCTGGGGTCGGGTCCTTGTATGGGTCTCTTGCCTGGCGCTCCACCAGCAGGCGGACAGGGCAGACGCCTTCCCCGGAGATGGAGAGCAGCTGAAATCCGGCAGGCATGCTGGAAAAGCAGGCAGCATCTCCTCTCCTGCATTGGCTGCTTTTTCTTCTTCCTCCTGGTCAGCCAGTCACAAGCCCAGCCTCCCATACTGGCGTGCAGTGCACCAACCGCCCACTGCTCTCCCTTTTACAGGAACCAGGTAGGAAAGGTAGGTAGGCGGCAAGGCAAAGCGGTGTGCTCACCTGCTCAGAGAGCTGCCAGCCAAGGCAAGCACAGATGCCACCAGCTCAGGACCCACAGCCCTGCCCCTCCCCCCAACCATCAGCCTGGGATGGAGCTGGTGGGGCTGCTGACAGGCAGAGAAGTTGCTTCAAGCAAGCCCCACTTGAGAAGGGGTGGCAGGAGTGGGGGGGAGTACTCCAGGAGGCCCACACTGTTGTGGGCCCTGGGATGGAGGGAAACTCAAGGGGGGGCTTGGAAGGAAGTCGGGGGGCCACACCCCAAAATGCCACAATGTAGCTACGGGCCTGCCCAGAATTACAACTGAACTCTAGACAAAGAGATCTGTCCCCCTGGAGAAAATGACTGCTTTGGAAAGTAGACTCTATATATCTAATTCCCAAGTGGCCCCCTCCATGCAGATATCTAAATCCGTGAGGGGGCACTTGGGGGGCAGGGAGATTTTTCTACACACTTGGGGGACTCCCCCCATGTGCTGAAAAATCCTAAAAGTTAAAAAAAAAACTTGGGGGGGATATTTAAATCCCCCCCAAAGTTAAAGAGCATTCCCTGCACATGCTCTGGGAACTGCCGGGGCAAGCAGTGGTGGCAGGGGGGAAGGGATGGCGAGGCCCGCAGCTCTGTGCTGCACGGGCCCTGCCGAGGCAAGCCGGGGTGGTGGGGGGAGAAAGATTGTCTCCTTCTCTCCCCCCACGGATCCTGCGGGTCCCATCACTGGCGGGGGGGGTGGGGGTGGGGGGAAGAGCTGGCAGGGGGGAGAGAGATCGGCGGGCCTCATGCCTCTGAGGTGCGTGGGCCTCACCGGGACAACCGGGGTCGGGGAGAGAAATTGGCGGGTAGACCTCCGGAGGCCAGGTCTGCCCAGCCCTTTCCACTCTATTGGTAGACCTGGCCTCCGGAGAACTTGTCTACCCAGCCCTTTCCACTCTATTGGTAGACCTGGCCTCTGGAGAACAGGTCTACCCAGCCCTTGTCACTCTATTGGTAGACCTGTTCTCCAATACAGTGGAAAGGGCTGGGTAGACCTGTTCTTCAGAGGCCAGGTCTACCAATAGAGTGGAAATGGCTGGGTAGACCTGGCCTCCAGGGAACGGGTCTACCCGCTCCTTTCCTCTATATTGGTAGACCTGGCCTCCGGAGAACAGGTCTACCCAGCCCTTTCCACTATATTGGTAGACTATATTGGAATGAGGTGGGGGTGGGGAATTACCACAGGGGATGGGGGGAAGAGGACTTACCTGGGGCTGCAGCCTTTAGGAATCCCCCCCCACACGAGTATCGTGGGTCCCCGCCTCTTGTAACATTATATTTAGCTGAGGCTTCTCCAAACCCTGCTCTCCTCAGACTCTACCACAAACTCTCCAAGAATTTCCCACCCTGGATCTGGCAGTCCTTTTCAGGCTTGGCCCCAAGGAGTGCTCTCTAAACAGCCAAAATAGGCCTGGAAAGGCCTTCCCACTGCCTTTTACTGACAGAACCAAGCTTGGAATGCCTAGAAACAATCACTGAGGGAATCTGTTGCTTAAAGCTATAGGTGCTCCTTTTATCATCATTAACACCCCCGTGCATTTTGTTTTCAATTTCACACTTTCTGCAAATCTGGGGCCTTTTTCAGGTTTGTAGAAAGATTTGTTTTGCCTGTTCACAGCTCCAGTCACCAGACTTAAGTATCCAAAGGTTTGACTTCCGGCAAGACTTGCGACCATGGCGGACATGCTCCTCCACATCTGCGGGGAGCACGATCCGTACCCGGCGGGAAGAAGGGGCTTCGGACTGGTGCCGAGCCCCCAGAGACCCTAGCGAAGGGGCTCTGCCTGGGGTGGCAGGAAGGGGATCTCTCCCTATGGTGGCGATCGAGGGATCGAGGTCCCCTTTCATCACCCCCATAGGTTCCCCTGTCCGTGGGAGCCGTATGGCTAAAAGCGCAAAACCGTGAAGCAGCAGAGAGTGCGAAGCTTTGAAGCTGGAACTTATAGTTACGCACGGAGAAAACGTGAGTCTGAAGTAAAAATAAACAGAACACAGCGGGAAAGGCGGGTGGAGCAACCCCCCCCCTCGAGACTGGCGTACTTACGGGACTCTTTACGTGGCGTTACTGCATGAAAAAATGTACGTTCGGCTTGCTAGATGGCGGCATCGCTCTTTAGAGGATATGAACTTTAAAAAGATATAAGCGTAGTCGTAGAATTTGCTTCTTTCGTCCATCTTATCTAACTATCAACAAAGAAGCGCAGCCTCAACAATGGCGGGGAAACCGAAACCTTCCCCCAAACTAGGCAGTACAGCTCCGAGTTCAAAGGTTGATACCACAGAGATGAGCACTGTGTTCTCCTCGTTATTGCGACCTCTAGTGGACCAAATGACAGCTCTCAACGTCAAGATGGATAAGATGCAGCTGGACCTGAAGGAGTCGAATAAAACTACAGAGAAGCTGCAGCGAGAACTTCTGGAAGTTAAGACTTCAGTAAAAAATCATGATTCAAGGCTACAAAAAGCGGAGAAAGAAAAGGCCTTCCACTCTGATCAGCTTTTGAAACTACAGATGGAAAGATCGAATTTTTTCCTAAGACTTCAGAATGTACCAGAGGATAAAGGAGAAGACCTTAAAAATCTGTTAAGTGAAGCGCTTGAACCAGTGACGGGCTTAAAAGCAGCGGAAATAAAAAGCGATATGGATATGGTTTACAGAACCTATCCAAACTATAACAAAAAGAAAAGCCTGCCTGGTGAGATTCAGATAAGGTTCTCCAAAAAGTCAACAAGAGATGTGGTGCTTAGGACCACAAATAAAGCGGTTCTGAAGATCAAAGGAAAAGAAATTAAAGTGATGAAAGATATCCCATTTGAAATAAGGAAAAGAAGGAAAGCCTATGGAAAACTGACATCTTGGCTTCAGTCTGAATCTATTATCTACAGATGGAATGTTCCGGAAGGACTGAGCTTCAGCATCAAAGACAAAAAATATAAGATTGACTCTGTTCAACAGGCAAAAAGTTTTTTGGAAAAAAGCAAAGAAAAGAGAAAAGAGAGAGACTCAGATGGTTCGCTGGCATCGCAAGAAAGTATGTATGGATTTGATAGCTCAAAGAGCGAAGAGGAAATTTCCGACTCGGAAAAAGGAGCAGCAGCTCCAAAGGCACAAGAAGAGACTGTTAAGACAAGAAGAGGACGAAAGAAGAAATAAGGGCTGAAATGTTTTTTGAAATCGCACTTATATATTATATATAATTTGTATAATTAAGCATTCCTTCAAAAGAGCATGTCTGTCAAACAGCTTTTTTATTTTTCATATATCATCAGTAACAATTTTAATTGAATATTAACCAAGGTTTAAAATGCTTCATATGTATTAGTGGTAAGGTAATATTAAGCAAATGCCAAAGCACACTCTGTATAAGGTAAATATAGCTTAGAAAAGTAGCGATGTAGTAGTAGAAATAGATAAAATCAATAAAAATCTTAAAAAAAAAAAAGTATCCAAAGGTTTGGCCAAATTGCTATTAATATAGAGTCAAGTGGAGAACTGCAAGAAACTTGCAAAGAGGTTGCATCCCTCCCCTCCTTTGCTTTCTTCCCTCTTCACCTTTCTGTCAGTCTTCCCCACCTTTCTTTCCTCCCTCCCCTTCTCTGACGATCTCCCCTCCCCTTCTCTTTCAACCTACTCCTTTCTCCCTTTTGCCCCCACCCCTTCTCTGTCAATCTACCTCTCCCCTTCTCTATCTACCCCCTACTTCTCCCCCTCCTCAGCAGCAAGGGGACAACGAGGACTTGCATACACTTGATTTCCTTCCAGCAAGTGGGTGGGATTACTGTCGGGGGGGGGCAGAGAGGACTCCTGTACCCCACCCAATTCCTTACTTCCCAACTTGGGAGGGTGTGTGGAGGATGAGACTCACAGGAAGGGGAATCCTCTCTCCCCACCACCACTTTCTTGCAGCTCCTAGGCTATGCTGCCACTGTTGGGCCTGCCGCAGTTCTCAGGCTGCACCTGGGTGAAAGCTTGGGGGAGGCTGTGAGGACTCACACAGCCGCCCATTTCCTTCCAGCATGCGGGTGGGCTAGCTGGCTTGAGGGTGGTGGTGGTAAGGACTCCTGCCCCCCCATTCCTTACTTCCCAGCTCACTAGAGGGGTGAGACTCACAGGAGGGGAATCCCATCTCCCCCTCGTTCTTGTCAGACCAGCTGTAGCTCTCAGTCAGCTCTCAGGATGCACCACTGGGCCTGCCGTGGCTCTCAGGATTCATTTCCTTCCAGCAGGTGCGCAGGCTTGCTGGCTCAGCAGGGTGGTGGCAAAGACCCCCCAATTCCTTCCTAGTTGGGGGAGGGGCATTAGAATAGCAGGAGGGGGAATCTCATCTTCCTACCACCTTCTCATCTGCCACAGCTCCCAGGCCTTCAATGGCTCCTGAGCTGCGCTGCCACTGGACCCAGCACTGCTCTCTGATCTTGCCAATGACTGCTGGAGTGGAGACTTTACTTAGCGGGGTGGAATTTAAACCCCCTGATGATTTTTATGTCAGATTTTTCTGCAAACCTAATGTGTTTCCCAAGTTTGCAGAAACATCTTTTTAGTGCAATTGTGGCCCTAATCCACAGATTTAGATATCTTCAGACGGGGGCACACTTGAGAAATAGTATATAGATGGCTCTGGTTAGGACTGTACTCACTGTAAGATTCTTTTGGTTGATCTGTTGTTTCAAGCAGCCATATCAACCATACCACAACCTACATCATCCTGGAGACAGTACGTTGTTGAAAGCTGCCCTTGAGTCTTGGTGGACCATATTGCCCATCTTAGAGTCACAGCTAGGGTTGCCTGGAGAAAAATGTCTTGCCCTTTTAAATGGAGGCTTAATGGGATGTTGTTTACCAGGCAATGTCATTTACCTCCATACTATGAAAAGCTTCAACTGCATATCTCACATATTAAGCTTCTATCAAAGGGACAGACCTTTTGGAAACCCTTGCCTGTTGGAAACCCTTGCCACAGTCTGTCTATTCCAAGGGCCACTCTGAATGATTTTTTTCTTGCCAGAGGCGCATTCATTTAGCTTGGTTTCTCTTGATATGATTAAATACAGCATTTATGCATCTGAAATGCCCCATCTGCTTCCAGGGGAGAGTCTGTTCAAGCCTGGGGCAAAGGACTGAGACTTGCTGTATGTAAGAGGTTTTTATGGTAATGTCAGGGCTATGGGGTATGACTTACTGTAAGCTACCTTGTATACTGTTTGACAGAAGAAAGGCATTGTAGAAGCATTTAACTTTTTAAAAGATGTTTTCTGGGGGTTGTTTACAATATTATATCAGCACTGGCACTCACTGCCATATGTATCAAGAGGTAATTTTATCAATTGATAAATTTATTTGCAATGATTAGTCTTACAATCTCACAAGTAGGGAACCATAACGAAATGTTGGGAAGCGTTCTGAACACTATCAGAGGATATGTAAGCTCCTTACCAAGCTCATAACTGAGCACTCTAGGGAAATTTCTCTGTTTGGCTATATTGCTGAACTTTGGGGATTTGGGGACCTTTAGGGCTTGATGAACACCAAGCTGCATCCAAAATGTAGCCATATAGGGAAATTGTTGCATAGCATTGAAAAGGATAAACTTGGTTTTGCAGTGACTTTAAGAAGCAAACCATCATGATATGGAGAGCCTAGTTTGATTCTTTTCACTTCTGGCTCAGAGAACTTGGCTCTCATTCTCCATATTGCTGAGAATTGCTTCCCTTAGACAGAAGATCTACATTTGAGGCTTAAGGGGAACGATCCCCAGTAGTAAGGTTGCCAAGAGCCTGAAGAAAAAAAAGTCCTCTCCTTTTAATAGAGGCTTCTTCACTAGGTGATGTCTTTACCATTAAAAACTTCACCTGCCCATTTCCACACATTAAACCTCTCTTAAAGGGGCAAGACACTTTTCTCAAGGCCTGCTGGGGAGCCCTACCCAGCAGTATGGCAAGCAAGACCCATCACCACTGCTACCAGTCTTGGAAAAAGTGGTAGAAGACTGGAAGGGGCTATTGCAGCCATTTCAAGAAGCAGACCTCAGCAATATGCAGAACTCATTGCCTGTCCTACCCAGAGGGGAAGATGGCTCTCATTGTTCTTACCACTGGGTCCTGCGTCCCTGAAGGGAGGCATTCTCCTGTCGTATGCGTCATGAGATTCACTCATGACTGGGATAGTGAGTGAGGGTCAAACTGGGTTAGGGTCAAACTTACTACTAATAAGAAACAATGGTCAACTTTTAAGTTTTTAATCATGTACTGGATGATCATATCTGTCTACTGCAGTGATGGACACTTACATGGACAGTATAATGGAAATATCTAACTGACAGATAACGTAATAAAGATGTATTCTGAATGAGGTTGTTTTAGATATGCAAGTGTTGTTTCCTGTAGTTATTTGTATTGGTCACAGAAGAAGCAATTTAGAAGGGGAAAACTATTCTAAGTAGTTCATATAAAAAAATCACATAAGAGATTTAACTCAGTCATCAGATTGGTATAACTACCTATTGGCAATGTCTTTTAACAAAGACCACAGGTGTTCCTGGATGTTAAAGGAGATCAAACTCAAGTTATTGACAGTGTGTTTCTGTCAGAAGTAGTTTTACAGCTGAGAGCTATCACATCTTTCTACATGATGGGTTGATGCACAATTGTCCTCATCAAGGTTTTTTTTGCTAAATTACATTACATAGATCTTTCTATAACAAATTCTTTCTCATTAATCACTTATTTAGATTATCACAGGCTCACAATCTTGTTTTGCTTAAATCAATCTTCTAACTATGTTCAGGCACAGCTCTGCAATAATTTTCAATAGAAAAGAAGAGGAATAATGATAAACACCTCAATTACAAGTCAAGGTGCCTGCTACCATGTTGTTCCTTATTAATTTCAGAGAAGGTAATACTACCTGGTTAATATATGCAGGAGCCAAATGGCCATGAAATTTAAGTATACTATTTAAACTTGTTCTCAGTCCTAAGTGTTCCCCATCCTAAAAAATATTCATCCAAGTGGCATATTGCTAAGCAGCTGGAGGCTTATGGGGACTCTGGCTCAGAGCTTCTAGATTACCAAAGAAAATGTGGAGGTAGTTGTGTATGCCCTGATCTGGATAGCCCAGGCTAGCCTGATCTAATCAGATCTCAGAAGCTAAGCAGGGTTGGCCCTGGTCAGTATTTGGATGGGAGACTGTCAAGGAATACACAGAGCACAGCAGAGTCATGCAGTGGCAAACCACCTCTCCACATCTCTTGCCTTGAAAACCCTACACAGTCGCCATAAGTCTGCTGCAACTTGAAGGCAAAAGAAAAAGTTCTTGTACAAGCAACAGTTGATTGAGAAAAAACAGGAGTATGTATTGAGGCAGATGACAAGTAAACAAAACATAAAATGCACTGTGTATTATGTACCAATTTATCTGTAGAGATGTAAAATGTCAATATATATCTAGGGCAGGTACTTAATTATCCTAAATGCCAGTGGCAAGAAGATACAAAACCTGCTTCTTTTTTGTAGCATCTGAATTCTAAACATGTATAATCCATATTGCTGTTTCCTATATCCTTTTTAGAGGCGAAAAGCTCGTGTTTTCAGTTGCCTAGAGATCTCACGAGGTAGGTGGATTTCACATATATTTAAAATTAAGCAAAGCAAACGTATGTTGAGGCACAGTGGTGCAGTGCCTTGTGGTGGCTGCCCCCAGCCCTCCCCAGTCTCTGGGATAGGCCCAGCATTGGGCCGAGGTGGGACTGAGCTTCCCACACTTGCCACAGACTGCCCCCCTCCTCAGCCTGCCAGAGAGAGCTGCTGCGGCTGCCTTTGCCCTCCTTGCCCTCCCCCCTCTCCCCACTGGGCCAGAAACAGAACCTGAGGTAAACCCGGGCCCCAATATGTTGAAGAAGGGAAGGAAGAAGGCAATCTGCCCAATGTCACGGGGCTGGATGTAATGCCACATGTCAGACAAATGGCATGAAGCAGCGTTTACAGTAGGGTGAGGGTCAGAAGTCTAAGGCCCAATTTACACCTCCCCTCTGAAGTAGTTTGACTGCTGTCTTTTCCTACACTCATTTCATGCTGGTTTCAAATTTCACTCCCTGGATCTGAAGAGTACTAAGCAACAGGATCTGTTTAAAGCAGTGAAATGCTAGCTTGACCGCAGGAGGGCAATTAACGAATGTAAACAGTATTTTTTAAACTAGAACAAGTATGGTTTGAAACTAGAAACAGGTATAGACAGGGTTTTTTAAAACTAGAATAATTCCAGTGGGAAAGTCAGATGTAGACTTGACCTAAGTGAACATTCCCAAGTGAATGGCAAGAAACAGGATGGGTTCAGTTTGGAGTTAATGTGTAAATAAACTGAAGGGGTCAGAAGCAAGAAGTGTAATACAGGGCAGTTAGGGTCAAATTCTAGGAAGTTATACTAGGTAAGCCAAAGCACTTAGGCTTAGTCTGGAACAGGTTTGCACAGGTTTGAAAAATTGATCAAGCTGAGGAATCCACTTGCAAGTCCAGCTTTATAGAGCCTGGTATTAGGTGAATGGGGCCACAGTGGCTTAGAGGTTAAGATGCTGAGCTGCAGACCAGAAAGTCAGTAGCTTGGCAGTTCGAGACCCGAGTGCCATGTGATGGAGTGAGCTCCTGTCTCTGGCCCCAGCTCCTGCCAACCTAACAGGAATCCATTTGCAAGTCCAGCTTTATAAAGCCTGGTATTAGGTGAATGGGGCTGCAGTGGCTCAGAGGCTAAGACGCTGAGCTGCAGACCGGAAGGTCAGTAGCTTGGCAGTTTGAGACCCAAGTGCCGCATGGCGGAGTGAGCTCCCGTCTCTGGCCCCAGCTCCTGCCAACCTAACAGTTCCAAAGCAAGAAATTGCAAGTAGATAAATAGGTATCACTTCGGTGGGAAGGTAACAGTGTTCTGTGCACCTCGGCATTTAGTCATCCTGGCCACATGACCACAGAAAAAGTCTTTGGACAGTGCTAGCTTTTCAGCTTGGAAATGGAGACGAGCACTGCCCCCTAGAGTCAGATTCGACTGGCTTTCGAGCAAGGGATACCTTTATTAGGTGAATGGCTCCTTGGATCATGTGCTGGGTCTTAGATGATTCCAGACTAAGAGACACTTAGGGTTGCCAGGTCCAACTCAGAAAATATCTGGGGGCTTTGGCAGTGGATCCAGGAGCCAGGATGTGACATCACTTTTGCGATGTCACATCCTGTGATGTAACGTCCAGGTCCACCCCCTATATCTAGAAGGTTCCTGTGATTCCATGGTAGGAGCTTATGCTTCTAACAGAGTAGTTGCTCTCAACTCATTCTCCACCCAAGCCACACACACTGGTACCATTTAGGATTGCCAGGTGAGGCTGACAAGCTGGCAGGAGCTTCCAGGAGCTTCCAGGAGAGGGGAGGGAAGAAGCACAATTCAACTCTGAAGGGAGTTCTGGCTGTTGCAGGCTGCAGTCACACAAACTAAATAACTCACTTTCAATCCACTTTTGAAAGAGGATTATTTAGGGTATGTGACCACAGCCACATTGAAAGGGACTGTGTTCCTTTTAAATGCCTTTCCTCCATTTGAAATAATAGAGGATGGTGGCACCTTCTTTGCAAGCTCGTAGAATTGAACCCCCTGGTCCAATCTTTTTGAAACTTGAGTTTTTTTGAGGAGATGCACCAGATGCTATGCTGAAAACTTGGTGCCTCTACCTCAAAACACCGCTCCCCCCCCCCCCCGAGCCCCAGATACCAACGGATTGATTCTCCATTATACCCTATGGGGACTGGTCTTCATAGCATATAATGGAGTGCACAGCTCTCTCCCTGCTTTCTGATAACCCTAAAGTGGGGAGGGGGCCTGCAAACCAGGGGGATCCCCTGCCCCCAACTGGGGATCAGCAACTCTAGAGAAACTATAGCCCAAGAAGCATTGTTATACAAGCTGCAGCAGCTGGCTCTGTGGTGCAGGTGGTAAGGAGCTGGGCCTAGACTGGGAGGGGTCCCTATTCAGGTCCCACCCTGGCATCTTATGCATTGATGCAGGGGAAGCTGATTTACATTTACCAGGACATAAGTATAAACAGGGCTATTTTGGGGCAGGAACGCACAGGAATGGCGTTCCGGCTGGCTTCCGAGTCGGCCACGCCTACAGCCTTCCCCCCTCGGGTTCCCCAGATGCCTTGCAAACTGCAGGGTGCCTGGGGAAGCAAATTAAAAAACTGCCTTCCTTCCCTCGGATTCCCCACGCGCCCCGCAAGCGGTGGGGCACCTGGGGAAGCCGATCCTGGGAGGGAGCTGTGCTGTCAGTGGTGTGGCCTAATATGCTAATGAGTTTCTGCTGTTGGGTGTGGCCTATTATGCTAATGAGTTCCTGCTGGGCCCTGAGTATAAAGAATAATGATTGGACATAAGAGATGAATTGGGATGAGGTTTATAACCCCTCCTAGATGAAGTTACATTCCCCCTGAAGGAATGGATTTGTAGTCTGTGAGATCCAGTCCCTAGGTCCAGTTCTGTTGTTTTAAAAACAGGTCATAAAGGAGGCCAGGAGTGTGTTTTACCAGCTTTAGCTGGTTTGCTAGCTGCAGCTATTCTTGGAAAGGGGAGTTCTGAAGCCACAGTTACACATGTCTCGGAAACATAAATTATTGTAACAATCTATGTAGGGCTCTCATGTAAGAATGTCTAGAAACATAAGCTACTGTAATATGCAGCTCTGAGGATTTGATTTGGAGATCTGGAGTTCCCTGGCTTCATAACAGCTGCACAATGGTTTCCAGTTTATTTCCAGAGTCAATTCCCAGTTCTTTGAAGCCCTAAATGGCTCAGGAACAAGGAACCTGAGAGATCATCTTCACCCACACGAGCTTCTCTGGGACCTGCCACTGTCTTACATACTAACTAAGGTAAGATTGGTAAGAAGTTTTAGCTATGGCATCCAAAGTTTGCCCAAGAAAAATTGTCTTGCCCTTGATCTTCTAGTGAAGATGTAATAGCCATGGACACAGATTGTTTTCTCGACCCAGGGCTAATACCTATTTTCTCCCCTACTGACATTGGCTTTTATTGCTAACTGCTTTTTTGTTATTTCTGGTTTCATTGATTTTGCTGCATTGATACTTCATTGCTGGTTTTATAGTCGTTTATGATTGACTGTTGTTATGCTGCTGGTGGTAGGTTTTTGGATGGCTTGGGAGGTTTGTGCATTTGTATTTTTTAAAGATTACTTGTAAGCTGCTTTGACTATTATTTTAGTAGAAAAGCAGGATGGAAATTCTCTCAGCAAACAGATAAATGTCAACTTCACAGCAGAATCGACACAGTTAACAAACAGGAACCCAAGAGAACTGTGTTAGGCAGGCTGCAAGATTTAACCTTTGAGTTCAAGTCAGCCTGACATTACAAAAACAGCAGTACTTTTAGTCACTCCGGATGGCAATACACATTAATTCACAGAATAAATACAGGTCAGTTTTCTTCTTATTAGTATTTAATGCCTTCTCAACTTACTTTGTTACACTGGGAAACCAAAGTGTCAACAGAATAGAACAAACTGGATCCCTTTTCTATTTTAGTGGCAATGTTATATATGAGAATAACAGCAGCTTCTGGAAATTACAAGGTATGGCAATTCAGGAATCATCCAAATTCTTGCGGCTTTGACATTTGTATCTTCATTCTAGTACCTTCAGCATTTGGAAACTGTTAATTTCTCGTATTTCAGTAAAATGAGGTATTTGCCATGGCTGAATAAATTAGATTTTCATCTGTTACACTTTTGTTCCCCTCAAATCATTCAGGATATCGACTACAGTTATTACCCTGTTCCCAGTATCACATGTGAAGCAAGTTAGTACACTGTAACAATTCTCAAAATAGCCAGAAATACTGTGCTGTTTCAGAGTAGATGTCATACTTTGCTTAAAGCATGATTTTTGAAACTGCATAAGCCTAGAGCTTTGGATTGGAGGCTATTTAATGGGCTGAATTCAAATTTTTCTTAGAGATGGGATCTTTGTCCTCTCTCCATTCTTTCTATAGCCCTTCTCCCACAATCCTTAGTATTGTATAACCATTGGGAAGAACGTGGGATGTCGTGCAGAAAGGAGGGATCAGGGAAATCACACCCATCCATTACACAAGTACAAATGCCTTTCTGCTTGCAGTGTATCAAACCCAATACCTTTGAGGCCAACAGGATTTAGGCTTCATTATTACGTGTGTAGGTAAGTGTGCATTAAGGCTAAAACACATTTTAGCCTGTAGTAAAATGACACAATTTGAAAAGCAGAGTGGGGATTGGAGTGTTACACAATGGGGACTGGTGCCTGATGTATTCCTATTTTTCTGCCATGGTGATGCCTTTAGGCAATCAACTGGTATTTCAGAAATCTATGTAGAACTTTTTTACTGCACTATTGCCCCACTATCATCTCACAAGTAGTAGTGAAGCAAGTCCTTCACAGATCTCGACAATGTTCACTGGTGACTTTGTATTAAGAATAAGATTCTGATAGTAGTAGTTTAGAAATATATTTGAGAATAACTACTGTATCAAAACTGGCATTTTCAGATTGGATTCTCCAGTAGGATCTAGCATTCATAAATAGGAATTTGATAAATACATATTGTAATAATTAAATGTTAGTATATATCTTAGCAGAAAATCTTGGCCAGCTTGTGCAAGTTCTGCAGCTTGTTCCTATTTCTTGGAGGGAAAAAAATATTTTAGACATGGTTAACTTGGGAAAGGCATGTTTTGTTCATAAAAGTATAGAATTCTTAGGCTGTTTGTAGATAGTGAATATGAAAGGGGTTCAGTGTTAGTGAATTTACACTACAACTCTGTATAGGATTGCATAGCAATTGTATGTGAGACATCACAGTCACAACAATGAATACCTTTTAGAATTGTCCCCTTGTGAAATAGTTTTGTTTCTTTGGCATGGTTTTGAATTCATTAAATCTAAACATCTTCTATTCAAATCTCATCCAGTTTTGTGGGATATTTAAAAGGCTAGTTGTCTTCCTCATTTGTGGAAGAAAAAAACTTTTGTAAGGAAAGAAAGAAAAGAAATCTAATGTCCTCACTTAGCTATAAGTCTTTGATTGGACTGTATTTATGCTAAGAGTCTGTTAGTATGCCTGCATATAGTCGTGGAATTCTTCTTTTAGAAGCATGTTTGCAATTCACAGATGGAATCATGCAGGAACCGAAAGTGATATTTGAATAAATTGGCAGTGGTTTTCATTGAATGATCTATGTTAATCTTTTCCTACAAATACAATAACCATGGAGGCATTTAAGTCAGAAAAAGGATTAGGGCTGAACAAGCCTGTTTCTGTTATTTGTTTTTTATCTATTACTTTGCATAACATTCAGTGAGAGTTATGTGCAAGTACCATTACAGTCAAAAGTAGCAAAAGACTAATGAAATTTATTCCAGCATAAGTTTTTGTGAGAGAGCTCATTTCATCAGATACATAGAGCATCTGCCCAAAGTAGCTAAATTTATATTGAGAGTTCAAGTGACAGAAATGGGAGGAATTACAAGGGGAGGCAGCACTGGCCTTTGTGCATCGGATGAAAGCTTATGCTTGTGTACACCTCATGTAAATGTTTGTGTACATCTTGATAAGATCCAACTGGTAGAGTACAGAATGCCCCAGCCTTGCAATTCTCACTATGCAACATGTATAGCTCTAGTTAGATCACTAAAGAAAGTAATTATCTCTCTTTAGTATGTATTCTATTTCTCCTACTTTGCTGATTCATCAACAATTGATCAGGCACCCATGTCTTTCAGAGGATACACACAGCCAGCACTGGGCCTGGATGTGGCTGAAGAAGTTGGTCCCTCTGAGGACTCCTCTACTGCCCAGTTGATTGGCAGTCCGGCCAAGGAGAAAATCCTATTTCCTGCCTTGCTGACTGGTGGCTGGATTTAGAGGAGAACCCTACTTGCTGCTCAGCTGTTTGGCAGATATTGGGCATATACTGGTTATGGACAGGAACACACTTGTGCTATGGCTTGACTGGCTCCCCAGCTTTCATGGAAGGGTCTGTCCCACTTTGGGGCCAGGAAGTCCTGGTTGTGTCAACTTCCTAAAGCAGGGGTGGCCAACCTGTGGCTCGGGAGCCACATGCGGCTCTTTCACACATATTGTGCGGCTCCTGGCAGGGTGGCTGGGGAAGCAAAGGGGAGGCATGCTTTTTCTCTCTTTCTCCCTTTCTCCCTTTCTCCCTTTCTCCCTTCCTTCCTTCCTTCCTTCCTTCCTCCCTCCCTTCCCTCCCTCCCTCCCATCTATTTGCTTTCCTAGTTTCTCTCTCTCTCTTTCTTATAACTGGTTTTCCTCGTTTGTTTTTATTTTTGGCAGTCCCATTTAACGTTAATAAAAAGCAAATTTGCATATTTTTAAAAATAAAAACGTGTGTGTGATATTTGTTCCTGTCTAGCGGCTCTCAGACATCTCTATGTGGCTCTTACGTTTATTCTATGTGGCTCTTACGTTAAGCAAGGTTGGCCACCCCTGTCCTAAAGGAAGATGGAGGTGGGCAACGATGTTAAGCCAGTATGTGCTTTAAACTGTGAGGGAGCAGGACTGGAAAGTGGAGGGGGATAAGGGTGGCACAAAACTCTTTTTGTCTCCTGACTGAGGACTATCAGGGATAGGGGAGTAGCTGCCCCTTCAATGAAAGGATGGGCCTGAGGTGTGACAGTGTTAAACTGAGAGTCTCTAGAATTCTGCTTTTGGTTCTGACATTGTACTAGAAGAGAAATTCTTTTGTCCCCTTTAAAATGTTTAGCTGGGACTAATTTGAACTTCATTTTTGCATGCTGGCTGTGGATACCTGACATGTGTCGCTGTAACTGAAAAGAACTTTTGGATTCAAGGACATGCTAGTAATATTTCTCAGTATTGTAATTTCATTTTAGAGTTGCCTTGTTGGAACTGAGAAATACCTGCAGATTTGGGGGCTGGAGCCTGGGGAGGGAGGGGTTGAGGAGGGAAGGGATCTCAGCAGGGTATAATGCCATAGAGTTCACCTTCCAATGCAGCCATTTTCTCCAGGGGAACTGATCTCTTTGGTTTGGAGATCCGTTGTAATTCTGGGAAATCCCCAGCTACCACCTGGAGGTTAGCATCCCTCTTCCATTTACCTACTCCTCACACTTTCCATCTTTAAAATTAGATCACAGGCTGAATCTTTTGTTTTTTTATTTTCTTATAAGCTTGCATTTCTTTTTTAAAAATTTCCTGAGTAAACTTTGGAATATATCTGTATTTTGCCCTGAGTTATAGGTGTAGAGTACAGGGGGGCTCGAGGGCTTGAGCCACCCCCGAAATTTCCCGGGGGGGGGGGGCTCAGCCACCCCCGGGAAAACGGAGTGCCTGCTGCCGCGCCTCCCCGGGTCCTTCCGAAGCCCGGCCGCTGCTGCTGGAGAGGGAGAGGGAAGGGTTGGCGGGTGGGGTGGGGGAGAGAGAGGCACCGGCAGCAGCGGCTGGCGGGCCTCAGAAGGGCCCAGGGAGGCGGGGAGGTTTCCCGGGGGGGGGGGGGAGAACATTGCTCCAGCAAGCGAGCATGCAAAGCGTGCACGCTAAGGAGCCCCTGCCCCCCCGGGATTTCCAAAAGTCTACGCCCCTGCCCTGAGTCATTCAGATGTCATCATCAGCCTCCAACCTCCCTGAGAATCTAAATAATAATATGGCCTTTCCTGGGCAGAAAAGATCTGGCCATTGCCGTGCATGCCCTGGTTACATCTAGATTAGATTACTGCAATGCAGGCTACGTAAGGCTGCCTTTGAAAAGTATTTGGAAACTTCAGTTAGTGCAAAATGCTGCATCCAGAATGCTAACTGGAGTGGATCATAGGGGACATATCACTTCAGTCTTGGCTCATCTTCACTGGCTTCCAGTATGTTTCCGGCCACAATTTAAGGTGCTGATTAAAGCCCTACATGGGTTGAGATCAGCATTTCTTAAGGATCACCTACTCCCTTACGAAGCTACCTGACCACTACAGGCATCTTCTAAGGACCTGCTTCAGGTGCACCTGCCTTCTGAGATTTAGGTGGCTGGCAACCCCAGGACAGAGCCTTCTTGGTTGTGGCACAGAAACTCTGCAACTCTTCACAGAGTCACTTGCCTGTCCCCTTGTTTTGCCATCTTCTACCAGCCGTGCAGACCTTTTTTCTTTCATCTGATGTTCCCTCAATACACCCACCATCCTGCCTGTTTTTAATTGTTGTTTTTATATATGTACACTTTATTATACTGTATGTGTATTTTAACTTAGTTTTAATTGTTTGAATTATGTGTTTTTCTTTGGTTGAATGGTTTTAAAGACACTGTTATTATTTGTGTCTTTAATCTGTCAGCTGCCTTGGTGGCTCTGATGAGGGCAGAGAGGCAAGGTATAAATGTTGTAAATAAACAATATTATTTATAAGGGTAGATGGTGCAGTTGGAAAAGTCTATGTTAAATAAGAAATGGATGCATAGCACTTCACATGGATTCTTCAGAACTCTTGACTGCATCCATTTACACTGTGTGAGCGAGTGATGCACTAATGGCAGCTACCATGAGTTTCCTGGCAGCATGAAAACTGACTGGCCTATTCACATGCTAATTGTTGCCACAAGACTAGCCACAGTGTTAGCATGCTGGCTTCACTGGAGCAGCTTCTGGGGCCTATGACAGCATCCATCCTTAAAAACAAACGTCTTGTGTTTTCAGTGAGCTTTGCCAGTCCCTAGCTGGTAGTGGGAACCCTGTATCACTATGGTCTTCTAAACTGCAGCTGTACAATACGAGAGTCCTTAACAACATTTTAGGTAACAGCACATATCAGAAGCTGAATTTTCTTCTTTTCAGGGCTCATACATAAATGTAGGCATGCTTATAAACATGCATAATAGAGGGGCAGGTTCATTTCTCCATACCCCACAGCCAGGATTTTGTGATTTATAATTGTACAAAGAAAACTGGAAACTATAAGCTGTGATGTGTGGGATTTTAATTATACAGAATTCACAAATTTACAAGAGATATGCATGACATATATAGAATGTTGGAAATATTTAACTTTGTAGTACAGAAATCGAGCTCAAGTGGTGACATTTCAGGCTTTTGTGTTATTAGCAACAAAGAAATAGGTGACCTTCAGTATTTCTTTTGTTCTCTAGATATTACTTGGCACATGCTGCTATTTTAATAGGTCTCCTTAAATCAGCCTCAGCGCCATGACTCAGAGAGCCCTCTCACGCCTACACTGTGCATTGCATTATATAAGTATCTTTGAACCTCGAAAAAGCTGGCAATATTTACAAAATGGACCATTTGGGAAGTATCACTTTCCTGTGCTTCAAGTCAATTTTCATCCTTTCCAGCTGATTCTTGTTCTTAGTGTGTGAAACAATATGTGAACCTCTTAAGGATTGATACAGCTGTATGGCATAAGGGAGGGTGACTTCTGTCTTTGGGGGGGTCACTGGCCAATGACCCAAAGACACTCTCCCTTATTGTCCAGTTTTCTTGGTTCTCTCTTTAAACCATTTCTCTTTACATTCACTAATAAATCCTTCTATCTGCTGCTTCTTTTCTCTGTGACACATTCTTATCCAAATAACATGGGGTGATAGTTGTGGCATGTTTGTATGCGTGCATGTGTTTAATTATCCTATTTTAAGGGAAGGATTGCATTTAGAACCCTTGAATCTTCACAAATGCTTCTGTAATCTCAAACGTTGTTTAATTGTTATCATTCTGTTGTAAGCCACCCTGAACTCTATTTGTAGGGAAGGGTGGCCTAGCAAATCCAATTTAATAAATAAATAAATGGTTATCACCATCATATCTGCACAGACTTGAGGAGTGGGGTAACCTTTGTAATTTATTAATAACTCAGGGCCCAACTAGATAGCAGTTACTAATCTTCAAGGCTTTCTTTTTCTGCGATCGCATTGGTACCTCCCCCCCTCCAATTTCTCCCAGATCTTAATCCTTGTGCACTGGCCTACCCTACTCAGCCAGAGAAGAGAGTGGACCCTCAGGAAAAGCCTAATGGGCATCTGCCGAGGGAGACAGAATTGGTGCAACCTTATTTACAAGTATTGGCACTTTTTTTTACATACGAAATTAGGGTTTGGGAAACTGAATCCAGCAATACGTTATTGTGCACCAAAATCCACCTCTGGATCCACCACTCTCTCTTTTTAAAGCAAGGGGCAGTCCACTATTATGTGCAAGATGATAATGCCAGACCCACATTGACAAAATCTATCTGAAAAGGAAATACCAAAAAACCTGCAATGAAAACTCACAGAAGGGAAAGCATTCAAATGAGCTAACATATATGCTTGACACTCTGAGGGAACAGTAAGGGCAAATAATAAGGGGATCCTCCCACTGGAATAACTCAGGAGCAAACCCACATTCCTCTACTACAGGTTGAAATAAAATCAGATTCAGTAATTAGGTATGTTAGTCTTTTCCTGAAATCAGAAAAATCTGAGGAGGTGGTATCTTCAGGAGCCACTCCTAGTCATGAAAATATTGTCTAGTGTCCTGAACCAGGAGCTATAAGCTGAATCCTGGCTCAAGATACCGGAAACCATCTGTTGGAGCAGCATACAGGATTTTGAGGTCTAAAATTTAAAGCATGGAGCCATGCTAGTGCTTCAACTGATTTAATAACTAGCTCTAGCCTAATTGCTGGGGTGGCAATACATGAGGGAAAGCCTCAAATCCGTTGTAAAAAAAGGGAATAAAAATTATCCACTGATTCATTAACCACTATGATCCAGATTGGGACACTATAGAGGAACTTTAAAGACCTATAGTGCTGCTGGAAAGTGCTGAGTCCCCCCCCCCCCCCCCATAATAGAAGTCCTACAACTTTTAAATGAGCTTTTTGCCTGTCTGTCTGTCAGGTAATCCTGCCACTCTCCAGGGCGGGAGCTGGGATTTACTGGGCTAAGCAAAACAACTCCACTCCTCCCCCCTCCTCCAGCTGGAATGTATTCCCTTTCCCTTGCTTGCTTGCTTCACAGGGTTGTTATCTCTGTCCAAGACTACTGGTAACTTCACACAGACATGTTTTGTGTTTTTAGTTTCTCTTGCAGGGGTCATCTATTAATGTCTTCCCGCTTTTTAGCCTGGGAATGCTTTTAGGCGGGTTTTGCCCCGGGGTGGTGATTGGGGGAGCCTGTGTGACAACACAAGTTTGAACTCACTATATCTATCCTAACACTATTGTTCAAATCCGTTACTAACCCAGCAAGTGTACCCCGAAGAAATTCCCCCAATAAAGAAAGTCTTGATTAAGATCCTTTGCGTGGGGTGAATTTATCCAGGAAGTCTCACACTGTCCCAATTTAGATTAATGGGGAACCAAATACCCAGATACTTGAACATTTTTACCTGATCAATTTTATGGTTATTTAGTATCCAGGGAGTGTTGATATTAGATGGAGTCTTTCTAAAGACCAAGACCTTGAATTTAGAATAATTTACCTCTAGAGACTGGTGATCACAATACAGCGAAAGCACTTTTAAAAAGACAAGTACTGCTAATGGTCATGGTTAGAGTCTTGCATGCAAGGTCAGACATGTGGGATGCCAAAATACAAGAGCATCATTTTTGTACCATGGTTTCTCTATTTCAGCAGTGTAGATCACCCAACCACAAGCTGGCAATGACCCATAGTATGGAAACACAGAGAGAAGAGCAATAAGGAACAAAGGCAATGGCACAAGTGAACAGTGGGAGGGGGATTTGTACTTTCAAAATCACTGTCTGGATGCACCTTTAGTCTCTATGGAGAGAAAGTGGTGGTGGTGGTACATTAATAAAAACAAATAACACAGCAGGCATGAAGATAAATGAGTATGAATTAGCATATGCTGCTCAAAAAAGTCCACTGTATTAGCATATCCCAGTTTCAACTGCAAATGAAAAATGACACCAAATTACATTTATTTTATTCCAGCACATTTTAGGAGGATACTGCCTGCTGGCATAGAAAGGGCTGATTCAGTGGTGGTATTTCTAATTCAGTCATAACTCTGCTTGAAGCTGTAAGGAACTTTCTGTTTCTGTACTAGGCACAATTTGTAGTAAAAACTAATATTATGCCATTGACTTTTTAACCTTAGCTTCGCCACTGTGCATCTCTGCACAAAGTAACCTCAAGCTGCTGTTAGAGCAAGACACAATTTCTGCTAAAATGGCTGCCCCTTTAAATCTCCCATTCTGTGTTGAGCTATTACATTCCGTAACTTGGTTTTCTGTTTGTTTGTTTTTTTAAATCTAACATTTCATATTTGAAATTCATTTTTTGTGTATGGAGATAAGTGGGAAGAGGGTAATTAAAAGCATTTTTAAAACTGCCTCCAATTATTAATTCTCTGAAACTGGGAGTTAGGATTTTTTCCTCTTGCTGCTCATTGCAGTTTTCTAAGTATGGGCAGCAAGGAACATCTTTTTCCTTTTTTATTCTGACAGATGTTGATTCATTATATGGAAATTAAAGAGCACCTGCATATCCTTGTGATTTAGCCAGAAGTTGCTTACCCATAGTATTTTAAAATCTTGAAGAGAATTTGCTAATCTACTTTGGAACCTGTGAGAACACTATGGAAGACTAACTTTGGTTCATTCCTGCATAAAGCTTTAAATGATCAGTTTCTAACTTCTCATGCTGACGGCTAACATGTTGCCATAATTTATATTCCAAGCAGGAAGAACCTTGGTAGAGTGAGAGTGGAACCTCTGATTGTTACTCTTTATGGAATGAGGTGCCGTTAAAGCAAGGCCATATGTCTTTTGCCTTGGGTATGTTCGGAAAGTACATAAACAATCCTATATCTAAAGAACAGAATATTCTCAAATGTTCTAGGACACTGAACAGATTGTCATGTAAATGTCATCTGCATAGTTATTTCTTAGTTATATATCAGGGATTGAATCCAAAGGTCATTTCTCTCCAATAGAGGCTGTGTGGAGTTTTGCTCATTCTTCCTTTCCACTCCAGCCCCTCAGTTCACCTCTAAGCCTTCCAAGTCCCCTGCTTTCTAAGAGCAGCATGTCAGGGAGCTCAGTGGACTGCAAATCCTGGGGGTCAGGGGAATCAGTGAAACTTGCCCCTCCTTCCATTTCTGGAAAGGACTTCTGCTGGCTGGAAGTGGCCTTTTGGTTCAAATACAGGCGCGTTAGTGTATTGTTTATTTTTGCTAGTCACTGAATATTCACTGTATGTGGTGATGAGTGTATAGTATTAAGTAATGTGATCTCTGATAAAAGTGTGTACACAGTACTTGGACTTGGAGATTTGCCCCTCATAGCCCTGGTGCCTGTGGACCATGGGTTGGATCCAGACAGATTTTTCACTCAATCAATTTGCCCTTTCCACTGCAGCCTCAGTCCCACATGGCTTTTTTCCATGCAGATCCCACCACCCCCAGTATAGCCTTTTTGGGGGCCCTTCTCATTTTCACCAGTCGAAGAGCTGATCGGATCGAGCCCCATCTCTCTCAACCTAATAGGTCCTATTTGTCAAAAGTGCCAGCCCAATCCTGGATCAGAACTTTTGGTTCAAGGGGAGAGAGTTGCAAAACAGAATTACAAATCAATAGAGAGTCTGAAACTCACTCTCGTCTTGGTAGGTGACACCAGGCCTTTCAGTCTATCCCAAGAGCCCAGGAGAGAAAGGCCAAGCCTCTTGGCTTCTCAGGGAACAAAACAAGAAAAGTCAGCCCTGCAAAGTGGGACTGCAGTCTGAGTTCAAGGCAAAACAGTTAACTTGGTACGCGGTCAAGAGGTAAGACTTGGATTTAGCCTTTGAGGTTTATTTATTTATTTTGCGATTTATATCCCGCCCTCCCCGCAAGCGGGCTCAGGGCGGCTTACATGGGCCAATGGCCAATCAAAACATTAAAACCTATAAAATCAATAAAACATTCATAATAAATACAATTAAAACATATAAAAGCTTCCATGGTATCACTTCTGATGGCGACTTAGTGAATAGCATAGACCCCGCCCCCCCGTCCCTGTGCCAAGACCATATAGGACCAGGGTAATCATAGATGTTAGAAATGATGGGGGGTATCTTTGGTGGCGGCTCCTATTCCAAAGCCTGGGGGAAGAGCTCCGTTTTGCAGGCCCTGCGGAACTGCATCAGGTCCCGCAGGGCCCTGATCTCCTCCGGGAGCTCGTTCCACCAGATAGGAGCCGCCACTGAAAACGCCCTGGTCCTTGTTCTGGCCAACTTGGCGTCCCTGGGGCCAGGGACACATAGTCAATGTTCGGACCCCGACCGTAGTGCTCTCTGGGGTACGTACGGAGAAAGGCGGTCCCTAAGGTATGTTGGACCTGGCCATATAGGGCTTTATAGGTAAGAACCAGCGCTTTGAAGCGAACTCGGTACGCTATAGGCAGCCAGTGCAGTGCCACCAGCACAGGCCCGATGGTAATTGAAGGTAATAACTAGACAGAGTAAAATATAATTATTTATTTAAGATGCAAAAATATTTAAAAGACAAGACAAAACAGTGAAGGAATAAAACATTAAATTCTAGGCTTTCCAGCATAGCTAAACTTACATAAGCAAGGTTCCAGTTTACCCTTTCCAGGTTCACAGAGACAGTCATTTGCAGCAAAACAAGATGTTCATGCAATCAGCCAGTCCAGACAGGTATCAATCAGGAATGCCATTGCTGGGTTGCTCTGGGACTATTGACAAATCCATGTCAAATAGTCTCCAGGCACCACCATTCCAGTATGAATGTTAACTAGATTTATAGAGAAGGGGTCTCTGATGGGTCTTAGGCCTTTAGACCAATCAGAAAGCCAAGAGGTGATGTAACTCTCTAAGTTGCTAGGCACATGATCTCTAGGGCTGGATGAGAGCAAGGGCGCGGGGGGGGGGGGGAGAAATGAAACCTACTGTAGTTAGGCTGGGTACTGCCCACTTGCTGGTATCTAGAAGTTAATTGCTTGGAATGTGCTAATGGGAAGCTCCAAGGGCAGTTGTTAGCTCAGTACCATCCACAGCTGAAAAAAATTTAACAAGGTCACAGCACTCTCACTGCCATCTCTAACTGTCTCTTGGGAAAGTTTCTGTAGGCCTCTTTGCAGCCTGAACCAAAGATTTTACAGAATAGCAGAACACGGAACCAGTTTTCCTCTTCACATCAGTATATGACTATCATGTAGAATAAACTTTTATTCTGCTTCAAATAATTTCTTGATTTCTTTGGTCCTAATCTAGGTAAAGTTTATCATAACCAGATGAAACTAATGAGAAAAGCTAGTTAATTAACTCAAGTCCTATTTTCATTATGTATTTTTACCTTTCTCACAAGATAGATAGCTCAGAGAAAACATACTTTTGAAAATTTGCAGCAAGCTATAACTTATACAAATCAATAGAACCTAGCAAAAACATTTGGCTGATTGGTTCATGTTAATAGTGGAATACAACTTTACATCTCACTATATTTTGGTTCTCATTGTCATAACAACATAAGAGAAGCCAATGTTGGATCAGGCCAGTGGCCCATCCAGTCCAACACTCTGTCACACAGTGGTCAAAAACACCAGGTGCCCTCAGAAGGTCCAGCAGTGGAGGGGGGGGGCAGGACACTAGAAACCCTGCTACTGTCCCCCCCCCGTCAAGCACCAAGAATACAGAGCATCACTTGCCCCAGACTGAAAGTTCCTATCTATACATTGTGGCTGATAGCCACTGATGGACCTCTGCTCCATATGTTTAATTCCCTCTTGAAGCCGTCCATGCTTGTGGCTGCCTCCACCTCCCGTGGCAGTGAATTCCACATGTTAATCACTCTTTGGGTGAAGAAGTACTTCCTTTTATCTGTTCTAACCCGACTGCTCAGCAATTTCATCAAGTGCCCACGAGTTCTTATATTGTGAGAAAGGGAGAAAAGTATTTCTTTCTCTACCTGCTCTATCCCATGCATAATCTTATACACCTCGATCATGTCACCCCTTAGCTGTGGCTTCTCCAAGCTAAAGAACCCCAAGCGCTTCAACCTTTCTTCATAGGGAAAGTGTTCCAACCCTTTTATCATTCTAGTTGCCCTTTTCTGCACTTTTTCCAATGCTATAATATCTTTTTTGAGGTGTGGCGACCAGAACTGTACACAGTACTCCAAATGAGGTCACACCATCAATTTATACAGAGGCATTATGATACTGGCTGATTTGTTTTCAATTCCCTTCCTAATGACCCCCAGCATAGTGCTGGCCCTTTTCATTGCAGCCGCACACTGTCTCGACATTTTCATTGAGTTATCTACTACAACTCCAAGATCTCTCTCTTGGTCAGCCTCCGCCAGTTTGGACCCCATCAACGTGTATTTATAGTTAGAATTTTTGGCTCCAATGTGCATCACTTTGCACTTGGCCACATTAAACCCCATTTGCCACGTTGATGCCCACTCGCCCATCCTTGACAGATCCCTGTGGAGTGCCTCACAATCCTCCCTGGTTCTCACCACCCTGAACAACTTCATGTCATCTGCAAATTTAGCCACTTCACTGCTCACTCCCAACTCCAAATCATTAATAAACAAGTTAAAAAGCATCAGACTGAGTACTGATCCCTGCGGTACCCCACTGCTTACCTCCCTCCACTGAGAAAATTGCCCATTTATACTCACTCTCTGTTTCCTTTTAATTAGCCAGTTTTTGATCCACAAAAGGACTTGTCCTTTTATCCCATGACTATTGAGTTTACTTAGGAGCCTTTGATGAGGAACTTTATCAAAAGCTTTCTGGAAGTCAAGGTAAACAACATCTATTGGGTCCCCCTTGTCCACATGTTTGTTTACTCCCTCAAAGAACACTAACAGGTCAGTGAGACAAGATCTTCTCTTACAGAACCCATGCTGAGTCTTCCTCAATAGATTTTGTTCATCAATGTGCCTACTAATTCTCTCCTTGAGAACAGTTTCCACCAATTTACCCAGTATCGACGTCAGATTGACTGGCCTGTAATTTCCCAGATCTCCTCTGGAACCCCTTTTAAAGATGGGAGTGACATTCACTACCTTCCAGTCCTCAGGAATGGTGGCAGATTTTAATGAAAGATTACATATTTTTGTCAGGAGATCCACAAGTTCAGATTTGAGTTCTTTCAGAACTCTTGGATGTATGCCATCCAGGCCTGGGGATTTATTTCTTTTTAAGTCGTCTATCAGTCGTAGGACCTCCTTTCTCGTCACCTCACTCTGACTCAGGTCTTTCAACACTGCTTCTGAAATCAGTGGTTCTGGAGTGGGCCAGCACTTCTCATCTTCCACAATGAAGACAGAGGCAAAAAATACATTCAGCTTCTCAGCCATTTCCGTATCCTTCAGTACACCTTTTACCCCTTGGTCATCCAAGGGCCCCACTGCTTCCCTGGCTGGTTTCCTACTTCTAATGTATTTGAAGAAAGTTTTATTGTTGGTCTTTATGCTTTTTGTGATATGCTCCTCATATTCCCTTTTTGCCTGGCTGATCACAGACTTGCATTTTATTTGCCACAGCCTGCATTCCCTTTTATCAGCCTCACTGAGACTAGCTTTCCACCGCTTAAAGGAATCCTTCTTACCTTTTACAGCTTCCATTACTTTGTTTGTTAACCATGCAGGCTTTTTTCTATACCTATTTGTGCCTTTCCTAACCCGCGGTATATATTTTCTCTGAGCCTCTAGGATTGAAATTTTAAATAGTCTCCAAACTTTCCCAGTGGTTTTGACCCTTTCTACTTTTCCTTTCAGTTTTCTCCTCAGGTGTCCCCTCATATCAGAGAAGTTACCCCTTTTAAAGTTAAAAGTGGTTGTGTCAGTCTTTTGGGGCAACTCCCTATTTATACAAATGTTGAATTCAATAGCATTATGGTCACTGTTCCCAAGCGGTGCAGTCACTTTAAGATCTCTCACCATTGTCTCTTAATGGAGATGAAAAAATTTCAGAAACTTTGAAGCCATGAAAAATGGAATGGAATGGAAATTTTAGGACAATTTTAAATATA
Source organism: Lepidodactylus listeri (assembly GCA_029233225.1). Classification (NCBI taxonomy): domain Eukaryota; kingdom Metazoa; phylum Chordata; class Lepidosauria; order Squamata; family Gekkonidae; genus Lepidodactylus; species Lepidodactylus listeri. The sequence continues at coordinate 103,683,436 of JARCFY010000002.1, forward strand.
TGCATTATTTTCTTCCTGATCAAACCAAAATTTATGCTACTGCTTTAAAGACATAACATGCATCATCCATAACTTGTCATTAAAAGATAAATGCCATAGGTTTTTAAAAACAAAATTGCAAAACGCCTAGTACTAGTGAGAGAGCGAGAACTGCAGACTGCTATATCCTATGCTTAATAAAGCACATATATCTTCTTTTTTTGTCATCCAAAAAGCAGGAAAAAATTAAAGTTGAAAATGGAAACTGTAAATTGTGTCATATATGAAAGAAGGTTTGCACTTGCACTTTAAATACAGTATCCAGTCCCAGTATGAAAGATTTGCATTTTGAGTTAAATGTAATACTACTGAAATCATCAACTTTTTTGAAACAGCATTATTCTTCATACAGTTTGGGCAAAATCAGCTGCATTTAAACAATGAATATATCTTTTGAAAATACATGGTATATGCTGGAATTACTGTTATCCAATGTAGTACATGGTCTCCAATAAACATCATATTACATATTATGAAGGAGTAAAATTTCATCTTACATAGCATTTCTCTCATTTCAAAATAGCAAATGTTTCATAGAAGATCCCCCCACATTCTCCCAAATGTATCCCCCCCCCCCCCAGATTTTCACATCCTTATTTCTTTGGCATTGGAAAAAGTGCAGAAAAGGGCAACTAGAATGATAAAAGGGTTGGAACACTTTCCCTATGAAGAAAGATTGAAGCATTTGGGAGTTGGGGCTCTTTAGCTTGGAGAAACAATGGCTGAGGGGTGACGAAGTTTATAAGATTATGCATGGGCTAGAGCAGGTAAAGAAAGTACTTTTCTCCCTTTCTCACAATACAAGACCTTGTGGGCACTCAGTGAAATTGCTGAGCAGTCAGGTTAGAACAAATAAAAGGAAGTACTTCTTCATCCAAAGAGTGATTAACACGTGGTATTCACTGCCACAGGAGGTGGAGGTGGCTAAAAGCATGGATGGCTTCAAGAGGGAATTAGATAAACATATGGAGCAGAGGTCCATCAGTGGCTATTAGCCACAAGGTATAGATAGGAACTCTCAGTCTGGGGCAAGTGATACACTGTATTCTTAGTGCTGGGGGGGGGGTGGGGAACAGGGGGAGAGCTTCTAGTGTTCTGGCTCCACTGCTGGACCTCCTGATGGCACCTGGTGTTTTTGTCACTGTGTGACAGAGTGCTGGACTGGATGGGCCATTGGCTTGATCCAACATTGGCTTCTCTTATGTTCTTATGGCTCATCAGGTCATAACGCTGAAGATCTGGGAATGGTAGAAGTCACAGGCAGAATACTCCCTTCTGTGCACCTCTTAAAGGCACAAGAGCTAATTCAGACCACTGGTTGACTCCTAATGCAGCTTTCTTCCTACCTTTGCTGGCACTTGGTAGGTGAAGCTAACTCTTTATTCTGCCAGCACCCCAGGCGTCTCCTGATTACTTGACCACCCAGTAAAATAAACATATAAGAGATGTTTATTAGAGACTTAAAAGTATTGTAGGAGTTTAACATTATGTGTCAAATGATTCCAGGCACATCGAACACTTTATATAACGAGCAGTGGGATTCTTAGCATGCTTACTAAGAAAAGAAAAAGAATCCTTGGCAGGATAATTATCTGAGATGGCAGATGGTGGGTTGGATCCAAAAGGCTGCTTGTACAAGCAGAACACATTTCAGTGATTTTGCTGGTTATTCTTTGAGCTGCGGCCATCCCATCCTTGCTGTTCCCAGGATTGGCTTTTTAACCTTGAGGGACAAGAAAGCCTCACTCAGAGGGTTCTCTCCATCTGTCCTATTGTTTTCCAGGTTATGAGTTTCTAATCTGAAATAACAGCACTTTCCAGTTTAGGTCAAAGGACCACAGTTGCATATGTTTTCACAAATTACGCTACAGTAGTAGCAGCCATAGAGCAGCCATCCTGAGGCCTTAAGCTGATTCATTTAAGAACCCCCAAAGCATTACCCTCCCAAATGGTAATTTAGTAATTTTTTTTTCTTTAGTGACCTCATAATCTGAGACACTAAACCAGGGGTGGCCAACCTGTGGCTCGGGAGCCACATGCGGCTCTTTCACACATATTGTGCGGCTCCTGGCAGGGCGGCTGGGGAAGCAAAGGGGAGGCATGCTTTTTCTCTCTTTCTCCCTTCCTTCCTTCCTTCCTTCCCTCCTCCCTCCCACCTATTTGCTTTCCTAGTTTCTCTCTCTCTCTTTCTTATAACTGGTTTTCCTCGTTTGTTTTTATTTTTGGCAGTCCCATTTAACGTTAATAAAAAGCAAATTTGCATATTTTTAAAAATAAAAATGTGTGTGTGATATTTGTTCCTGTCTTGCGGCTCTCAGACATCTCTATGTGGCTCTTACGTTTATTCTATGTGGCTCTTACGTTAAGCAAGGTTGGCCACCCCTGCACTAAACTATAACTTCGCTTGTGCATTAATCCAGCCCTGGCAGCATGTGAAGTATAGCATGCCAAGTGGAGCAATCTCAGCTGATTGTAGAGTAAGGTTGCAGTCAGATGTGCTTTTAGATCAGACATAGCTGCAAATGCCTGACAGATCTAAAGTGCATGATCAAACAGCAACATCTGGGAAAGGTCCCGCAGTCATCAGCACCTTGTGCTGCTCTGCCTCAGAAATGGAGTTAAAAGACACCAGGGAAAGTCTGGTCCTAACACTTTACGATGGGCCATGGATGGATTTTTTCTAGTCTGATCATCCAAGCACGATCTCAAGCATCAAAATGGTTTGCTCATTCCATCCCAACTTGGTGCTGTTTTTTCTCCTCACTTAGCAGTATGTGCATAACCGCATACTCCATGGGGAACCCTCCACATGGAAGTTCGATTCCTCATTTATGCACATGGGAAACAAAAGGCAACCCCCCCCCCAACAATACTCGCCCAAAGGGCTGCCTGATCACATAGTGACTGGCTGAGCCTGCAGCACAAAGGGATGTGTGATCGCACGACTGTGAGTCAAATTCCACCAAAGGAAATAGGGGTGCTTCCCCTCCGCACCAAATGGCATGTCTGACCACAGCCTAAGAGTAAGTTTCTATGTAGTAGGCTATGCAGCCCATAGAGAGAATTATTTTATGAATTCTTTTTACATCTGATGCACAGCAGCACACAGGCTTGGATATTAGCCATCACTACTGATGAAATGGCCCACTTAGTGCTTTTGTGTTATTGGCATCAATCAGCCTTGCCTTGCATACTGACAAGGTGCTATTGAACCAGTCAGGATTTAAAGCAGCACCTTCAAGTGGCCTGAGGCTACTGGATCAAAAGAAAGCAAGCCAGTCTTTCCTTGTAATATGTAATTAAAGCTGGGGTTTCCACTGGCAAAAGCAAAGAGGGACCATGGCTCAGAATGGTAGAGCATTTGCTTGGCACATAGAAGGTTCCTGGTTCAGTCCCTGGCCCGTTTCACCCAAGATAGTGGTGTGGCTAGGATTTTAGCACCATCTGTAAGCAATCAATCAGATTATTGTGTTTTTATTGCCTTATGTAAATTTTAATTTGTTTTATTGATGTTTGATACAACTGTATTGTACACCGCCCTGAGCCCGGTTTCACCGGGGATGGCAGTTGATAAATTTAATTAAATAAATAAGCAATTCTCCAGTTGAAAGAATTAGGTGGCAGGTGATATGAAAGATATCTGCCTGAGATCCTGGAGAACCACTGCCAGTCTGAGTAGACAATATTGACTTTGATGGATTGACTTTGATGGATTGACTTTGATGGCCTGATTCAGTATAGAGCAGTTGTATATGTTCATATGAAGAAGGTGGAATCCTTTGGGACCACAGCTGCATTCCTCCCCAGTCATCCTTCCTGAGCTGACCCTGAACAAAGTATATAGCAGTGCAAAGCCACACCAAAACTAGATCTGTAGCCTCATTCACCCAAGTCTCATTTGTAAATACCACATCAGCTCCCTCATCCATGATGCTGGATGAGTGCATTTTTATTTGAGAGTGACCTAGCACTGAGCACAGTCTTACCCAATAAAGTGACATGATGCTCAAGGTTTCTAGGTCCTCATAACAGATGGGAATGAGGGGGAGATTTTTCTTCATTGCATCATTCTTCTTCCTCTGACCTGGCCAGTGCTGTTCCTGACATCCCTTCTCCCTTTCATGTTTATAGAACCAATGGATGGTCCCCTGTCTCTGCCATCATCAAAATCCTCCCCTCTCCAAAACACATCACCTACTCCAAAAATGGGGGGGGGGGAAGGCCCCCTTTCTCAGTCATTAGACATTACTTCTTCCAATCTAGTCCCCTCACTATTAGAAAAAAAGTAGTCAAGAATAGTAAACCGCATCTTCCTGCTCTCGCCAGGAAGGAAAGCCTCAGTCACACTCTCTGACTGGTAGTTCAAATGGGAGTGCAAGTTCCACTTTCTATCAAACTTTTAGTGAAAGGTAACCCCTTCCTGTTCTGTCACCTGAGGGTCCTTGTGCCTACACCACATCAGCAGCCAATACTCTCCTTCTATCTGGGATAGTTTTCCTCTTCGACTGAGTGTGCAGCTTCAGGAGGGATGCACATGGAGCAGTGAGGGAGGTAGGGGACACCTGCCTAGCCAGCCAGATCAGCTGAATCAACCCTGGTGATCAATGGAGTGACAGATGTTGCAGCCAGATCACTCTCACATCCAAGTAGCCAATTTTGTTGTTGTTTAGAATGATTTGGTCCTTAACAGAGCTGCCACAAGGCAGACCAAACGATAGGGAATTGGATATTGGCTGTGAGGCTTTTGCGAGCCATTTTGCAGATAAAATCCTGCTGCTCCGCCGTGATCTCCCGGCTACAGTTGAGACAGTTAGCAAACTCGAAGCTCCATGCGCGCCTTCTTGTTCCATTCTGGATTATTTTGATCCACTCAGTCTGGAGGAAGTTGACAGGTTGATCTCTACTGTATGCCCAACAACATGCAGCCTTGATCCGTGCCCCTCATGGCTCATAAAAGCTGGTTGCGAGGGGTTGCGAGGTGACCTCTGGGAGATTATCAACAAGTCCTTCGAGGAGGGACTGTTCCCAGGGGCACTCAAGGAAGTGATGGTCAGCCCTCTCCTGAAAAAACCATCACTGGACCCGGCCAAATTGGCCAACTATCGACCGGTGTCCAACTTGCCCTATTTGGGCAAGATTTTGGAGAGGGTGGCGGCGGTTCAGTTGCAGAGCTTCCTAGATGACACTTCCACGCTAGATCCATTTCAGTCTGGCTTCTGGCCAGGTCATGGGGTGGAGAAAGCACTGGTCGCTCTCACGGACGACCTCCGGCGGCATCTGGATCGGGGCGGTACGGCGGTGCTGGTGTTGTTAGATCTGTCGGCCGCGTTTGTCATGGTCGACCACCAGCTACTGATCCACTGCCTCACCGACATGGGGATTCAGGGGCTTGCCTTGCAGTGGCTTAGCTCATTTCTCCAAGGTCAGGGACAGAGAGTGGCGCTGGGGGAGCAGATGTCCCGAAGTCACCCGCTAGTGTGCGGAGTGCCACAAGGGGCAGTGCTATCCCCGATGTTGTTTAACATCTACATGCGCCCTCTTGCCCAGATTGCCCGGAGGCATGGGCTGGGCTGTCACCAGTACGCAGATGACACCCAGGTATATCTGTTGTTGGGCGGCCAGTCCAGGGCTACCCCAGATGACCTGGAGTGGACGCTTCAGGACGTGGTGGGCTGGCTCAGGCTGAGCTGACTGAAATTGAATCCAATGAAGACGGAGGTCCTGTGCCTGAGTCGGAGTGGACCAGGGGTAGGGATCCCATTGCCGGCCTTTGGGGGGGCACCATTGGTGCCAGCACTGAGGGTTCGGAGCTTGGGAGTGCTCCTGGACCTCTCATTAACGATGGAGGCCCAGGTAGCAGCCACTGCCAAGGCAGACTTTTACCATCTGTGGCTGATTAGGCAGCTGGTTCCCTTCCTCGAACGCAATGACCTGGCAACAGTGATCCATGCATTGGTCACCTCGAGGCTGGACTACTGTAACACTCTCTACATGGGGCTGCCCTTGTCTCAGCTCCAGAGGCTGCAGCTAGTGCAGAATGCCATGGCCAGGCTGTTGATGGGTCTCTCGGTGCGAGACCACATCCAGCCTGTGCTGAGGTCACTGCACTGGCTGCCTATAGCATACCGGATCTGGTTCAAGGTGCTGGTTTTAACCTTTAAAGCCCTGTATGGTCAGGGGCCTGCCTACCTATGGGACCACCTTTCCCTGTACATACCCCAGAGAGCACTGCAGTCAGGCACACAACGTCACCTGACACTTCCTGGCCAGAGAGAGGCCAGGCTGGTGACCACCAGAAATAGAGCCTTCTCAGTGGTGGCTCTGCACTGGTGGAATGAGCTCCCGGAAGACATCAGGGCCCTGCGGGACCTTTTGCAGTTCCGCAGGGCCTACAAGACGGAGCTCTTCTGCTAGGCTTTTGGGGCCGCCACTGGGGGAAATGGCTACAGGTAAGTGGCCAGTTGAAATATTGGCCCGGTACATCTGCAGGTGGTAGCCTCCTGGCTGTGGGGATGTAGTTGCTGCCCTGGTGTTGGATTTTGTATTTGCCACCATTGTTAGTGGGTTATGTGGTTTTATTGTAATTAGTTATTAACTTAATTTTTTGTATGTTACTGATTTTAATGCTGTGAGCCACCTAGAGCCGCTTTGTGTTTTAAATAAATAAATAAATAAATAAATAAATAAAATTGTTGTTGTTCAGTTGCACAGTCGAATCCGACTCTTCACGAACCCATGGACCACATCACGCCAGGCCCTCCGGTCTTCCATCGTCCTCCGGAATTTGCTCAATTTCATGTTCGTTGCATCAATAACACTGTCTAACCATCTCATCCTTTGCTGCCCCCTTCTTCTTTTACCTTCAATCTTTCCCAGCATCAGGGTCTTCTCTAGTGAGTGCTCCCTTCTCATTTGGTGGCCAAAGTATTTGAGCTTCAGCTTCAGTATCTGGCCTTCCAGGGAACAGTCAAGGTTGATTTCCTTTAGGATTGATTGATTTGATCTCCTTGCAGTCCAAGGGACTCTCAAGAGTCTTCTCCAGCACCATAATTCGAAAGCATCTGTTCTTCGGTGCTCGGCCTTCCTTATGGTTCAATGCAGCCATACATTACTACTAAGAATAGCATTGCTTTGACCCTACGGACTTTTTGGCAGGGTGATGTCTCTACGTTTTATTATGCTGTCTAGGTTTGCCATAGCTTTTCTCCCAAGGAGCAGGTGTCTTTTAATTTTATGGCTGCAATCACCATCTGGAGTGATCTTGGATCCCAGGAACATGAAGTCTTTCACTGCTTCCATGACTTCCCCTTCTATTTGTCGAGGATTGATGGGGCCGGATGCCATGATCTTAGTTTTTTTGATGTTGAGTTTCAAGCCAAGTTTTGTCCTCTCCTCTTTCACCCTGAGCAAGAGGCTCTTGATGTCCTCTTCACTTTCTGCCATTAGAGTAGTATCGTCTGCATATCTGAGCTTGTTGATGTTTTTCCCGGCAATCTTAATTCCAGCTTGTGATTCATCCAGGCTGGCATTTTGCATGATGTACTCTGCATATAAATTAAATAAGTAGGGTGACAATATACACCCTTGTTGTACTCCTTTTCCTATGCTAAACCAATCTGTTGGTCCACATCCGGCTCTAACTGTCACTTCTTGACCCTTATACAGGTTTCTCAGGAGACATGTGAGGTGGTCTGGTACTCCCATCTCTTTAAGGACTTGCCACAGTTTGTGGTGATCCACACAATCAAAGGCTTTAGCATAGTCAGTGAAGCAGAAGTTGATGTTTTTCTGGTACTCCCTTGCTTTCTCCATAATCCAGTGAATGTTGGCAATTTGATTGCTCGTTCCTCTACCTCTTCGAAACCCAGCCTGTAGTTCTGGGAGTTCTCTATCCATGTACTGCTGAAACCTAGCTTGTAGGATCTTGAGCATGACCTTGCTAGCATGTGAAATGAGTGCAATTGTGTGATAGTTTGAGCATTCCTTGGCATTGCCCTTCTTTGGGATTGGAATGTAAACTGACCTTTTCCAATCCTGTGGCCACTGTTGCGTTTTCCAAATTTGCTGGAATACTGAGTGCAGCACTTTAACAGCATCATCTTTTAAGCCTTTGAATAGCTCAGCTGGGATTCCATCACCTCAACTAGCTTTGTTGTTAGTAATGTTTTCTAAGGCCCATTTGACTTCGCATTCTAAGATGTCTGGCTAGAGATCAGTGATCACACCGTCATGGTTGTCAAGGACATTGAGGTTCTTCGTGTATAGTTTTTTTGTGTATTCTTGCCACCTCTTCCTAATCTCTTCTGCTTCTGTTAGGTCCCTACTTTTTTGTCCTTTATTGTGGCCAGCATTGCATGGAACGTCCCCTTGATTTCTCCAATTTTCTTGAAGAGATCTCTAGCCCTTCCCACTCTATTGTTTTCCTCTATTACTTTGCATTGTTCATTCAGGAAATCCTCCTTATCTCTCCTTGTTGTTCTCTGGAAATCTTCATTCAGTCGGGTAAATCTTTCCTTTTCACCTTTGCCTTTCACTTTCCTTTTTTCCTTTGCTATTTGTAAAGCCTCATCAGACAGCCACTTTGCTTTCTTGCATTTCTTTTTCTTTGGGATGGTGCTGATTGCTGCCTCCTGTACAATGTCACGAACCTCGGTCCATAGTTCTTCAGGCACTTTGTCTATCAAACCTATTCTTCACCTCCACTGTATATTCATAAGGGATGTGATCTAGGTCAATCCTGAATGGCCTAGTGGTTTCCCCAACTTTCTTCAGTTTAAGAATTTTGCAATGAGTAGCTCATGATCTGAGCCACAGTCTTGTTTTTACTGACTGTACAGAGCTTCTCCATCTTTGACTGCAAATGAGATAATCAATCTGATTTTGGTGTTGTCCATCTGGTGATGTCTATGTGTAGAGTCTCCTTTTAGGTTGTTGGAAGAGGGTGTTTGCTGTGATGAGCAAGTTCTCTTGACAAAACTCAGCCTTTGCTCAGCTTCATTTTGTTCTCCAAGCCCAGTTTGTCCATTATTCTGGTTACCTTTTGACTTCCTACCTTAGCATTCCAGTCCCCTATGATGATGACATCTTTTTTGGTATTAGTTCTAGGAGGTGTTGTAGATCTTCATAGAATGGTATGGTACGGTATGGTATTGGTATGGTAGCCAATACTCACCTGGAAATGCCTTCCAGACAAAGATCAGGGTCAGTTTGCTTCAGGGTTGGGACAGAAAGAAGGCTGCATCCATTTCGGACGCTGGAACACACACGTGATGTGCTAAACATGTAGGGCCCAATGTGGGTTGATGTACATTCATTTTGAGAGGGTATAACTAAAGCTGAATACTGTGTTCCAGGTGGAGGCATGGTATTCATTTACATAAATTGCCTCTGATTTTCCACCTCATTGCATTGTTTCATTTGTGTTTCCGTTTTTTAGCTATGGTCATACAGATTCTTCACAAAGCTGTCCCCAATGGTGTCCAGTCATGTGCACTAAGCACCACTTTATTCTTCCATCCTGTAAACAAATTCTTGCATTATTCATATCCTTGGTAGGGAAAAAGGGGAAACTTGTCTAAATCTAAGTGAAAATATCTAAGTACTTAAAATTCCTTTCTCCACCAGTTCTTACTAATTACTAGTAGTGGCTGGCTGCCTAGTAGTGCACCAAGCTGCCCTTCCAAGTTATATGTTTGCTCACTGGATGTAAGCTGGTTGCAGGAGGAAGCAATGTTCAGACAGCAGGATACAATGGCACATGAGAAGGGTGATTTATGGAGTCCTTTATCATATGGCAGAAAGCTGAAGGACTGTAAGGAAAGCCACAGAATGCTGATATCATTGGTTGCAGTAATTTAAGGGAAAGAAGGTGCCTGACAACTGGAGAAGTTCTAAGGCTTGGAAGAAGGTTCCACACATGGCTATTCTCACTCTGAGTAATAGTCATCTGGGATATTTATATGTTTTGGCTGTTTTTCTTCCCCTGTTCCCTTCTATTTATTGCAAGTTGTTGTGATAAACTGAATGAGGGTACTGGCCCATTTGCTTGGGGCATGCAACCACCAGTAGCTCCACAGCTCGTGTTTCACTATTCACCATTTTTAATCATTTTGGGGGAATCATTTAGAACCCTCAGTAGCTTAAACACATAGTGTTTCATTCCCCTCCCAGAGATTAATTTTAACTGGGTCTAATTTATGCCAGTGATATCTTAATAAAATGGTCAAACAATGTAGAACTATCTGTGCCTTATGGTAGGAAAATAGATGGCTTATTAACACTTTATAACACTATCAATGCCTTATGGTAGCCAAATACATGGCTTATTAACAGTATATATGTGTGTAATGGACAGCAAATGGTTAATGTGACAACTGGGTCTGAGAACTTTGATTGGCAGGTGTTACAAATGGAATTCTACAGTTGAGAGCAGCAGTGAAGTTCAGTTAAACAGAGTGAAAGGATTGAGGGGGATCCTGATTTATGGAGGTGGGAACAGTAGTCTCCTGAAGAAAATAGCTCCTGGAGAAAGAGGGTGATACCTATCAAGTGTTTAAGAAGGAAAACTGGAATTTGTGTGTATATTCCTGCTTTCACAAACTTAAGTAATTTTGATACAAAGAAGCTTATGCCTGTTTATCATCTAAATTTGAGGAAGAATCTTCTGATAGTGAGGTGTGTCCAGTGCTGGAACAGAGTCCCTTATGAGGTGGCAGATTCTTTGTCATTGGAAGTTTTAAAATATTGATTAGATATCTACTTCTCAGGGATATTATATCTGTAGTTCCTATGTTGGCAGGGGGTTGGACTAGATGACCCTGGTGGTCCCTTCCAGCTCTGAGATTAAATAAATAAAGGTACAAGAGTTAGGGAAAACACAAACTATTTAATCAGCCATGATGGTCCCATCATGTTTCCCTGACTGATATATTTTTTCCTTGCTGGGTTAACCAGGAAAGGGCCAGCCCCCACTGCTACAGCCACTCCTCTGGACTTACCTGGGAGTCACAGGTTGCCCACTTGGGAACCCACAGTGCCAGCAACAGGGAAGCACACTAGGACATTAACAACAAAGAGAAATGCTGCAATGGTCTCAACCCAACCCAACCCAACCCAACCACACCCACCAGCTGCCAAGCCAGCCAGAACAGCATCAGTAAGAAGGAGGAATGCTATAGCAGTAGTAATTCAGTATGGACCTTTTAAGACCATACATCAGTCACTGCCGCTGGCTGTTTAAGCAGGGGAATGGGAGGGGAAAGACGCTGCATGTGCAGTCCAAGATTCCCCTGTCATGTTATGAGACTGCTGATTCTTGCAAGACTTCATGGGAATTGACTGATCATGTTTAGCCTGCTGCCCTAGCTTCATAAAGTGCTTAGAAGTAGGTCCATGTGGAAGTGGTTGGGTTCTCTGTACAGGTTGTGCAAGAAAAGGAGCAGGAGCCACCAGGTGATGCAACCCCCCTCTCAAATTCTGAGGCTTTGCAGGCCAAAGTAGAACAGAAAAGGGTGTGATGGATAAGGGACCTACTGAGGGAAGGAGCATGGAGGCCCCTGAACCCACATGGGGTAAGCTTTCCAGAGAGTTTTTGCCCATTAAAGCCCCATTCTACTTCTCAGGACCATGCTTTATGCTAACTTGTTTATTATTTACTTGGTTTATATCCTGCCTTTCTCCCAGTGGGGACCCAACAGGCCTACATTGTCCTCCTGCCTTCCAATTTATATTCACACAGTAACCCTGTGGGCCAGAGATAAAAATCCCCACACCCAGCTCTATATCCAACTCTAATTCCCTGATGCTGGGCATTTCCCCCAGAAGCAAGAATAAAAAATTGCCCATAAAAGAAACAGTCCAGTCTTCAGGTGAAAGGTGATACCTTAATCAGAGCATCTTAAAAACCCATCAAACAGCAAATCCTTGATATATTTCCTGCAGAGCTTGAAAAGGAATTGTCCGCCCAGGCTGGGTCAAGGCTAAGATAAGTGTAGTCAGGGTTGTGTTACTGGTGCAAAGTGTCGTCAAGTGCGGCCAACTCTTGGCAACCTTGTAAGGTTTTCAAGGCACAAGCTATACAAAGGTGGTTTGCCATGGCCTGCCTCTATGAAGCAACCCAGGACTTGCTTGGCCATCTCCCATCCAAGCAATAACCAGGGCCAACCCTGTTTAGCTTCCAAGATCTGGCCAGACTGGGCATCAGAGCTATTTAGATCAGGCAGAGGTTTGTTAGGCTCTGTTATTTTAAAAAATTGTTTGCAACTCCATCTGTGCATATTTGGTCTCTCCCTCTGTCTCCATCTCTCACCCCTCCCTTTGTAGTTATCCTGGGATTCCCCCTATGCATCCTGTTTGCGTTCTCTCTCTTCCTCATCTAAATAAAACTTGTTTTCCCCCCAGGCTGTAACTGCCTTTGATCTCTTGGGGAATTCCCAGCTGGCAACTTGAAGCTGGTTTTGTGGTTGTGTATGTTGTGAATAAGGGGACAGAGTTGTGCTTGCCAGTAAGACTCTTTATTTTGGCACACAGTGGCAATGTTACCCAGTGGGTGTGGGTGTTTTGTGTGTGTGTGTGTGTGTGTGTGTGTGTGTATGCATGCATGCTCATGTTGCCCTTGCTTTCAGTGTCTTAGGGCAGGGAAGATCAAGGAAGTATGGGGGTGAGTTGGGATTCTCCTTCTCTGTGGCACTCTGTACCTGACTCAATGATGGTAATGTCAGTGAAACCCAAAGTGTAGCAGAGTTTAAAAGGATTAGACAACTTCATGATTATACATCTATGATACTTCATGGATAGATTAATTATATTGCTGAGTTTCAGTTTTAAAAAATAACAGATCCTAACACACCCCTGACTATACTTTCCCTATAGATGGGTGGCCTAAAAATCTATACTTGTCCTAAATTTGTTTGCATATTGAGCATCCCTGTTGAATACTCAGAAATTGCTCGATGGAATGCTTAGAAACTATGCATGTTTGTGCTCACACCCAGATGCCCACCCTTCCCTGCCATCATACCCTTTCCCCAAACCACAGACTTTAACTTTCAAGGCAGGAAACTGCCTCAGTGGATGGTTCTTTCAACAGTTTATCTTTCCTATCATTCCTACTCCTTTGACCAAAGATGTTTAAAATATAAATGTTACAATAAATCCATAAAATAGGCAACAATACAGTATCACAAATAACCCAGTGGCAACCAGCTGTACCTTGGTCCAGCAGGTACCTTCAGATGTTACAAAAACAGGGTGAAGCTCTAGCATAAGCCTGCTATTCAGCTTCCAGTGTCAAGTTGTATCATACTGACAGCAATTTAAACAGCAGCCGTGTGAATGCAAAGTTCTCACACAGAAATCTGAGAATAATATTAATCTTTACAGAGAAAATGGAAGAAAATGAAAACTGTCTGGAGGGAAACAACATATCTCCTGCCCTTATTACTGAATCAATTCCTACTGTTGCTTAATCACAAGCAATCAGAAATTAAGTACTTCAGCAATCCCTTTACAATTGTGGGAAAATCTGAGCACTAGAAATGAAAAACCTGATTACAAACACATGATGAAGGAAACTGAACTGCTGTTAACAAAGGAAATGGGGGAGGTAGGAGGAAGCATACCAAAGGGGCAGCACCAAATTGACAGATGAAGAGTTACTGAAATCCAATATGAGGCAACAATTTTGGGTGAAGATCCTGCCTCATCCAAGAGCATTAAATTACAAGATGTATGGAGAAGGTCTATTGGATCTTAAAGTCCTCCTTATACACCTGCCTGAAGAGAAGGCAAGGTTCCTATGCTTTTTTGCAAACAAAAGATTTGGATAGGCTCAAGTATAACTTAATTGATTAAAGGGAGATGCTATTCCTCAGAGTCTAGCAGGTGGGGGAAATCAGCAGGCATCAAGCAACCTATGGAAGTGTAGGCACTGTAGTCATGATGGCAGCAGAGATGCTGGTGAAAGGCTTGGGGTGGAGAGTTCCAACCCCCCCATTTTAAGAGCATATAAGAGAAGCCAATGTTGGATCAGGCCAATGGCTCATCCAGTCCGACACTCTGTCATACAGTGGCACAGAATTTAATCCAAGCTGCCATTTCAGCAATCTGAGCTATGTGCACCAGATTTAACTCGTTATTGGCATAACTGCAATGGCGTTCCAAAACCCTTATGGAAATTTTGGGGGGTGGGGGTTGGAACTCTTTCTTCAGCTAAGGGTAGCAGGACTGTATCTCAGGCATGATGCTGCCTGAATGAACACTAACCCTGGAAAAAATTAAAAGAGCCAAGACAGCTCACAGGATCACCCAACCATTTTTGTTACCTATTATCCAGCAAAGATGGCTGTTTAGCTTTCACACAATCAGAAAAAGAATATGGCTAGCAGGAACCATATGAACAGGCTAAGGAAAGGAATGTGTAAGAATTTCTGTAATTTACTTCAATGAGACAACCTCCCCCCCCCCAACATTCAGTTTTTAATAACAGATTTCAACTATGTAAATTGACCGATAAGTTTGTGCATAATTGTAGGGTAATTTGGTTTTTGATTGCAAAAGTACTAATTTTTTTAAAGGATTGAGGTTCATCTGAGGAGACAGGGTAGTGACTATGATTTGAATCAGCATACAATCTCTTGTTTTTCAGTGTTTCTAGTCAGCTGGGAGGGAGACACTCAAAAGAGTGTGCTAAACCATGAACCAAATAAATTATCAGTCAAGTCCTTCTGTAGCTCTCTTTTTGCTGTCTTATATCACTTACATTATTTGCTCTGTTCTGTGAGTCTGCTGCAGCTGGCTAGTAGCTACTCTGATCTCATTGAAGAGTTCCTGTAGAGATAGGACCTCAGAGCAGAACTAGTTACCTCTTGCTTCCTTCTAAAGGAAGGTCTCTTGTTTCTCTTCAGCCTGAGCAACAGAACATTTAGGCAAACCACTTGGCAGCTCTCTAGTAGTTCAAAGATTTCCCCTGCAATTGCTTACCTGATTGCTTCCACTCAGCTAGGTCTGCCTTGCTAAACTATTAGCATTAAGGAACTGTCAGATGCAGAAGATCCACTCCTTGTGGAAGTAAAAATCTGAGTCAGATTCTCCCGTGTCTTATAGGAAAGATTTCTATTGCTTCTGTGTATCTTGTAGAAAGCAGAAGACTGGAACTTGACTCAGTATCTGTCTGTAATATTGAATATGTATAATTCTGTGTACCTAATCCCTGGTTCTTCACATTTTCCAATCATGCATAATTACCGTGACATTTCATTTGGAGGAAGTGAGCCTTCTTCCACATCAGCCCACATGTATTTGCTAAATGCAGAAATTTCATGGCATCTTATGACTTTTTTTGGCATTAGCAACCAGGCAATGGCAGCATATAATGGAAGAATTCATTCTCCATAGTGGATTCACACCTAAAAGAATAACCCAGTACATCATTCCATGACAGCATATGATACTGGCCTATATAGTGAATGTAAATGTACATAAAACAGAGACAAAGGCCAAGGACAGACCGGCATTTTGGCCCGATATAGGTCCGCTTTTCAAACGGATGAAGAGAGCCCGTTCAGGCAGCCGCGGTTGCCCAGCGTTGCCATGCCGTACTCACCCGGCCCTGAAGCGCTTTCATCCTGCGTTAAACAGGTACCTGGTGAAACCAGTGTCAAGCCATCTGGGTGCACGTTATCCTGCTTCATCCTGCTTCCTGGCAGTGTGGATGCAAATAACCCGTGCATCAAGTGGCGCCGGTAATGTGAACCCGCTAATCCGGCTGCTGCGCCCATGCGCCTATTCTTTAGTGAACAGGCAGGACTATGTTTCCTGCAGTTTTGGTGTCATTTGCTTGAAAAACCAGCCACTCCAGCCTCCCAGAAAGAGTCCCCCACAGGGAATAAAGGACCCCCCCAATTAAATTTCTGAAAAAAGACTCCTTGAATCTGAGTTTTGAAAAGATGACAGGGGACATGAATAATCTGGACTACCAAGGAATATCAGCATTTATACCATTCCCAATATAGTTTTTTAAAAATAATTCCAAGTTTACATCCCTATCCCCCAGCATTTGGGCTTTGCCTGCTTTATACTATGACAATACAGTGTTAACATGCTTGTTTCTTCCTGAGATGCTGTTTTGAGGCAAGATAGATGTGATAGAGATTATAAGGTCAAATTTACATCTGACTTTCCCGCTAGAATCATTCTAGTTTCAAAAAAACCTGTCTATACCTGGTTCTAGTTTCAAACCATACTTGTTCTAGTTTATAAATTATTGTTTATATTCATTAATTGCCCTCCTGTGGTCAAACTAGCATTATACTGCTTTAAACAAATGCTGTTGCTTAGTACTCTTCAGACCCCCTGGAGTGAAATTTGAAACCAGTGTGAAATGAGCTTGGGAAAAGACAGCAGTCAAACTACTTCAGAGGGGAGGTGTAAATTGGGCCTAAATTTCCCAGCGCCTTTGAGAGGTATCCGGTGTGCATAGACAGTTTTGGATCAAGGCCACATGGGCAAGACAGAGTATTTAATACTTTCTTTCCCACATGATTTCACCTATTCTAGCCTTCCTTTTCATGCTGCTCTGTGTCTTGAAAGAGAGAAAAAAGGCACATTTCAACTTTTGCCAGACTTTTTTCCTTTCAGAGCTAACAGGAACTTGGGGAAGTGGTCTCAACAGGCAAATCAGTGTGTGGATTAAAGGACTAAGCCCCCACCCCCAGCCCTAATAGTAATCTGGGCTGCATATTTCCAAATTTTGCTTTACAAAATAATGAGAAGATTACAGATCTTCCAACATCTTATCTAGTCTGATCTTTAGAGTCATTGGGTTGCAATCAAGTAAGGGAAAGGCTGAGCTCAAAAGAATGGGGGGAATATCTTGGCCATTTGGGATATTCTGCTGAGCACTTGCTTTCCCCCTTCCTGTTGCAGGTTTGGGCATGGTCAGAGGCACCCTTTGGCTCTAGGCCCATGGCTTGCAGCTGGTGCCTTTGGATGAGCCATTTACTGAATCCCGGAGCGGCCTGAAACAAGCAGGATATAAATATTTACATGAACAAACAAACCTAGAAACTTTATATAAGATAGTGTTTCAGTGCAGCTTGGGAGACTTGGAAGTGCCCTCTCCAAGACTGAATCCTGAAGGGAAGCCACTGCCCAGTAGCAAATGTAGAGCTGTGAAAAGTACTAACAATCCCAAATGCATCCTGTACTTTCTTACTTGTGTCCATATTTGCTGTGTTGCTGTATTTTCACATTGTCTGCACATGAAAATGGTACGTCTGCATTTACAAACTCTCCGTCAATGCACATTTTGTGTAACTCAAACAAGAAATGTAATTACTTGATGCCAATCAATCATGAAAACAATTTCTGTGTTTTAAAAAGGGTTATACATTTTTAAAATTTAATATGGACCTCTGAGACTCTCCCAAGAAGATGTTTGGGAGTTATATAGATCATTTGTTTCAGTCAAACTATTTTTCATTTTTTGCCATTTCAGAATGCATTTCATATTATATACTGCACTCAGATATGAGTGGGAAAGATCCATAACCTCTGTGTACCAATGATGCATGGAAACTATTAAGCCCTCTCAGGAGTGAAAAAAAATACCATCAGTACCCTTCAGCGTGAAAAATTGGGTTTACTTTACTCTTTAGGTAGTGTTGGCCACAGCATTTGTGAGCTGGCTGCAGGAAGATTTGGTGTATAAATGCAAAGGAATAGGCGGGGGAGGCATTCTTTCATCATTGCATTTGTAAGCAGAACTCTAACACTTCAAAACATAGTATTTTTGTGGTGCTTCACAAATGGCTCCTTTTAACTGTCCTTCAAAACAGTTCCCAGAAGAAGAAAAATAATACCTAATATTTCCTCCTTTGAGGGAACTTCTCCTTTCCAATACCTTGCATACAGTATTCTAGTAGCAGTTATTACATGGATAATCAAATATTTATCTGATTTGTTAAAAGTTTCTGGAATCATATTCAACAAAAAAAATTCTGGCACAAATGGTATAGTCATATGCAACATATTTTGCAATATTTCATGAATCCAGGTCCAATATTTTTTTTACACATTTACACGTCCGCCACATATGAAAAAAGGAATCAACAGTTTTTTTACATTTCCAGCATTCATTTGACATATTTGGATACCATTTTGCTAAATTCTCGGGGGTCATATACCACTTATAAAACATCTTATAAATATTCTCTTTAAACATCATACATTTTGTAAATTTTATATTTGTTTTCCACACTCTCAACCATTGCTCTAGTTGAATATTACGTCCTATATTTTGTGCCCATTTAATCATAGCAGTTTTTACTATTTCATCCTGCATTCTCATTTCTAATAATAATGTATAAAATGCTTTTATCTCCAAAGTTGTGCTTTAGTAAAAACGGTGGGATATATGAATGCTTCCAACGGTGCAATCCATATGGGAATCTTTGTGTAGAATGTATTCTTAGTCTCTTCCCATACTTTTAAAAGTGATGCCCTCTTAACATGTATTGTTTAAAATATTTGTGAGCACCACTCTTCTCATACCATATAAAAACGTGCCAACCCAGTTTCAAATCATGTCCCTGGGAAGCACTTCTCATCTTCCACAGTGAAGACAGAGGCAAAAAATGCATTCAGCTTCTCAGCCATTTCCCTATCATCCGTCAGTACACCTTTTACCCCTTGGTCATCCAAGGGCCCCACTGCCTCCCTAGCTGATTTCCTGCTTCTAATGTATTTGAAGAAAGTTTTATTGTTGGTCTTTATGCTTTTTGTGATATGCTCCTCATATTCCCGTTTTGCCTGCCTGATCACAGACTTGCATTTTATTTGCCACAGCCTGTGTTCCCTTTTATCAGCCTCACTGAGAATAGCTTTCCACTGCTTTAAGGAATCCGTCTTACCTCTTACAGCTTCCATTACTTTGTTTGTTAACCATGCAGGCCTTTTTGTATACCTATTTGTGCCTTTCCTAACCTGCAATATGTATTTTTTTCTGAGCTTCTAGGATTGTAGTTTTAAATAGTCTCCAAGCTTCCCCAATGGTTTTGACACTTTTTACTTTTTTTTTGCATTTCCTCTTCACATGTCTCCTCATTTCAGAGAAGTTAACCCTTTTAAAGTTAAAAGTGGTTGTGTTGGTCTTTTTGGGATACTTCCTATTTATACAAACATTGAACTGAATAACATTATGGTCACTGTTCCCAAGCGGTGCAATCACTATACATCTCTTGCCCGGTCTTGGGCATTACTTAGAACCAAATCCAGGATCCTTTAAAGCCCTGTATGGTCAGGGGCCTGCCTACCTATGGGACCACCTTTCCCCTTATACACCCCAGAGAGCACTTATCAGGCACCCAACACCGCCTGACACTCCCCAGCCTCAGAGAGGCTAGGCTGACGACCACCAGGACCAGGGCCTTCTCAGTGGCGGCTCCTTACTGGTGGAATGAGCTCCTGGATGACATCAGGGCCCTGCAGGACCTTATGCAGTTCCGCAGGGCCTGTAAAGTGGAGCTCTTCTGCCAGGCTTATAATTAGGAGCCGCCACTGGGGGGAAGGGGGTCCCTGGGAAGCGCTGAAATATACCACTGGCGCTAGCTTCTGGTCACGGGCCTGGAAATTTGCTGTATTTTGCGCCTGGAAGTAATGTTGGCCGCCAAATTTGGTGGAATCTTGTGATTCTTTGTCGTTATATATTTTAGCTGTGTTTTTATGTAAATTGATGAATCTTGTAAGCTGCCTAGAGCCGGCTCATGCTGGCTAGGCGGGATATAAATCCCAAAAATAGATAAATAAATATAATAAATAAATAAATCAGACAGGGGAAAGTCTGTCCATGGCCCATCTCAATCAGTTAGAGCTGGACTTTCCTCGGTGTCTTTTAACTCCCCGTCTGTGGTGGAGCAGCACAGGTTGCTGACGACTGCGAGACCTTTCCCAGATGTTGCTGTCTGATCGTCTCCTTTAGATCCGTCAGGCATTTGCAGTTATGTTGGATCTAAAGGTGCGAGTGATCACAGACTAAGATGCTTAAGCAGGGGTCCATTGGAGCGGGAGCACACAGGAGCGCAGCTCCGGGAGTGAGAAGCCCAGGGGGCGGGCACATGACCAAGCCCCGCCCCCTCCTCAGCTTCCCTGAGCAGTGCAGAGGCGCAGTGCCCCGGGGAAAGCCCTGCTAGGGTCTTTATTGTTTTTAATGTTTTGTTTTAATATTGATAATTTTATCATTGTTCCTTTTATGACTGTGTGCTGCTTTTCCAGAGACTTGCTCAAGGTGGCATATACATTTTCTAAGTATACCATTGTTTATCTGGGCACATGGCACATAAGTACTGGAGAAATTTCACCAACCCTTCAGCAGCTTCCACCCCATCAGTTTGGTGTGGTGGTCAGGAGTTGGACTCTAATCTGGGAGATCCAGGTTTGATTCCCCACTCCTCCACATGCAGCTGCTGGTGTGACCTTGGGCCAGTCACAAGTTCTCTCAGAGCTGTTCTCTCATGAGCAGTTCTCAAAAGACCTCTCTCAGCCCCACCTACCACACAGGGTGTCTTGTTGTGGGGAGGGGAAGGGGAAGGGAAGGGTGGTGCACATGTCCTGGGTATCTCAAGTCTACTTGAAACCTGGTGGTTTCAAGGGAGCAGGAAGAGAATGACGGTGTGTTCTTTACGCTTATTTTTATTGCCCAAAGTATTGGATGGGGAAGTAAATGGAGGAAGAGCAGGTCAGTTTCACTCACCTGTGGAGTGGAGCCTGAGGGGTGGGTGTTGCCTTCTGACACACTTCCGGTATGTTAGGGGGTGTGGCATATGCAAATGAGTTATGCAAATGAGTTATGGTAATGAGCTCCTGCACCTCTTTTTCTACGGAAGGACCCCTGTGCTTAAGTATTATTATCAATATTGTAGTATAATGAAAACCTAAACATACAATCCTCTGACCATCAACCTGGAACTCACTTTCTTGCTTCTCCTGCCTCAGAGTTTGAGAGAAGTATAAATTGGACACCACCCTTTAAAAATTTCAAGGAGCATCTTTCCTAATTGCTATTCACTCTGGAAGTTTTATCTATGACCAAGCATATTTGAATTTTTTCCTTTTAAAAACCTGCCTCCTCTTGCTGTGAGGTTGCCCTTTTAAGGTGAAATTTGGCTATGCATTTGTATTTTTATGGTCTCATTGCACAGAGTACGTTGTGCGTTTCAGTGAATTGCTTCTGAACCTGGATCAATGGAAGCTGCAGTGCTAATCAATGTCTCAAAGCAAATACGTTTTTAAAGCACAACAATTCTACACAAGCCTTGTTTATCAGTCTCAAGAAGGTTAATCATTCTGCAGGGATTCAACTCATCAATTTTTCTGAAGCAAACTAACCCCTGCAGACATCAGCAATGCATTCATTGAAATAAATTACTGCAATCCATGAGCTTGATTCTGTCCTCCTCCCTTACACTGTGATCTAAATACATATGGAAGGTTGTCTAATTGATTTTAATGGATTTTACTTCCAAATAAGGATCACATATTTAGTCTGTGTTTTCAAAGGCATTATTCACTAGAATTAATGCTTGACCTTCACATAATAGAGACTGTATGTCTAAAATAATTTAACTCAATAAGTATTCCAGGCATAGATAAATTCTTAACTGGCCTCTTTCAAATTGATTTTCTGGTGATTTCAGGGTAATTTGTTATTTGGGAATGATTGTTGTGTCTGCACCTCTTGCAAAACGTGCGATCTAATATGATGAATGTAATCAACTTTACAAAGCATATCCAAAGCAGCTTTCTTAAATGTAGGTTTCTAGAATTCTTCATTTGAGATTATCGTAAAGAAATAATTACAAATAACCTGAGTGTTGGTACAGTAAACCAAATGTATATACTGTCCTTACTGAGGTTTACAACAGTATTGTCTACATTAATTCCTTCCTATTTCAAATAAGATACAGAGATTTATTCTTGCCCAGTTTAACAGGGATGAACCGTATTAAAGAATTCTAAACCCCATGATTTGTATAACAGTGCAGTCTACATTCACAGAACCACATGCAAGCAAATAGTCTTTAGGAATATTTTGTTTGGATTTGTATTCAATTTATCTTACTAATCATTCTGTTTGTCTTCTTCATTTCTGTTATTACATGCATTTGGAATTGTTATTCTATTTGATATTAGTTTCCAGTGACTACAACATTCATTCATTACATTTTTATGCTGCCTTTCCATGCAATCTTTGTTATTTCCCCATTCAATTGAGATGAACTTGTCAGTGATTGTACCTCTCAATGGACACTACTCACCATGCTTCAGATGCAGGTACAGCGACCCTTTCAGTAACCCCAAAAGACCAAAAGTAGAGTGAACAAAGGGAGGCATATGACATCCAAAAGAAGATGGGCAAAGATGGGCATAGAACTTTGCATCTGGCACAATCACACAGTTTAGCAATTACAAAGAAATAACAGTGAAAAGCATAACACAGTGATTTCATTATTACACAGTTCCTCAAGACCTAGCTACACAATACTCAGTCATCATGTCCCTTACCCAGGTCCACCCTGGGACCTGTTGCCGGATATGTGTTTAGAGTCCAGTGCTTGGAATTTAATTTCCATGCAAGTAAGGACCTGATCAAACTTGCAGGGAGAGGGAACTTAGGCCTCCCCCATGCCATTTTCCCAGATTAAAATGGCCCTAGGAAGTAACTATTTGCCCAGTTGGCAAATAGCATGTAGCCTATGGGGTAACTTACATGTATTTGTAAATACATATAGGTTATTCCAGCAGGGAGAAATAGCAGCTTCCTGGGGTCATTTCAGGTTGGAAAAATGGCACCCTCCCCATACAGTCCCAATTGTAATCAGGCCACTGTGTGCCTGAAAATTACGTCTTGTGCCTGGAACTCCCAATGCACACCTGCTCAATAGGACTTGAGATGGACCCATGGGGACATTTATCATGCAGTTTGGTCCTTAGTGACATATAGGTGCTTGACCGGCAGGCATTATTTGCTTCTGTAGGATTCAGAAAGCAATCCCTGACAGAGGAGTGACTGGCAGAGTACTGTGCACAGAAAGAAAAATCTATCAATGCAGTCTTCTTTAGTGGTAAGATCAATGTTGGTTGGTGAACAGACCTGTCTATCACTGCTATTCTCTGACACACACTCAGCCCTCCTTTCTCTCCCCCTCCCAACAGCCTTGCCTCCTGCCTCAAGGAGCTGAAACAGCACTAAGAGCTACTAGAGGATTAACAACCTTTTCTTTTAAAATTTCCAGTGTAAATTTTCCAACTTGGATTAGTTACAATAACCATATTAAAGAATTAAATTTGGATTAGTTACAATAACCATATTAAATAATTAAATTTGGATTCTGATTACTTTCTATATGAATTCACATCCTTAATATTCTCTCTCTTTACTATATAGAGTATGTTAGCATGTGCTTTATTTATGATCTTCGTACTCTTACAAATTACCTTTAAAAAAAAAAAGCTATTAAAATCAGGAATATGGTCACTATTCCTTTGTTAGTCAAATAATATTTCCCATCTTGTGGACTATGGATGATTCTAAAGGAGCACGGGATATGAAGCAAAATATGGAATTCCAAGGGGCCCCAAAATATATTGTAGTATTGTTGGGATCTTGTTTGATAGTATACATAGCCTAACAATTCAGCTGTGGCTTTCTGCATAAATGTTGGTGCTGTCATCTTTAATGGACTTTAAAGGAATAACTTTAAGTGAAATTTCAAAAGATATCTTTGCTTTCTCAGCAAGATGGTAACATTTAGGTAATCTTATGACACGAACATGAATCCTGCCAAGAGTAGTGGCATCCTATTGTTCTCTACTGAGAATGCCATAAAGGCAGTTATAAATAGCCTAGATGAAATATATGTTAAGTCTAGAGAAAAGAAAATTGCAATCATTCATTGAAACAAAGTTCATCTCACCTTCCTTGTTTGCTGCACTGTAGATGATAGAACTATCAATTAATCATTCCTAAATTAGAATGACCATTGGGAAAAGTTTATACACACACACAAACACACACACACAGAGTACTTCTTAAAATTGCATGAAGGCATTTGGAAGTGAAAATGAGTGTGAATGTGACTGGAGAATAGCACCACTACTAAATTCAGGTCCTTATGGAACTGCCCTGTTTACTTGTTGCCCCTGTGAATACTTCCTTCATTTATTTCCACACAGTGTTTTCCTTATTTAAAACAGCCAATCCATAATAGAAACAATCTTCTTATCTCATGTATAAAGTGAAGGAGTCCAATAGAGTCAATGTATAAACCATATAAACAATTGGACAATATAATCCATGAAGCAGTCCAAAATAGTTATTGTGTAAACAGTATAAGCTGATGGATCGCCAAATGATTGTCCCATTTCGATATCTTCCTCTTCAGAACTGAACAGGTCATGTTCCTTGCATTTCTGACTGCTTTGCTCAATATGTGCAATAGGAAACAGTGGTGCCAAAATCTCCCATTAATTCTGAATTGTGAAGAGTTGCCTACCCTGCCCTGGAAAACTCTGGGAGATTTGGGGGATGGTGTCTGGAGAGGCTGGAGTTCGGACCTCTTTGTGCACCTCTAGCAATTCTCCCAATCTCAATGGTCTTTATCATAGACCATAGGGGGAATTCCTAAAGCATCATCTGGAAGTGATGTCACTTGTGTGTGGAGGGGAAGTCACTGGCCATGACTAAGACTGAGCTGAAAATATGGATACAGCATATTTTGCACTGTTTTTTCAAAACTGAGTATATGGCAAAACACTGCCAATCCAACAGATTTGCATCAACATTACTCAGGACTGCTTAGATGGACACTGAATAGTATGATTTTTTTTAAAACCCAGCTTTTATTTATGACTGATTAAATGTTTTGTGCCTGATTTAACTGTCTGTGGCTGCACCCAAAACAGTAACCCACCAATATCTCAGTATTTTCCTCCGCCATGCTATATGAAGGCTTTTTAAAAAATTGATAATTGTTATTGCAAACATGCCTATTAATGTTCTAGTTGTCTATTGCCACAATCTCTGAATTTCCTGCTTTCATTTTTTCAAAAGTAGGCCTATCCCTTGCAGAGGTACAATGGAAAATGTGCACTGCACCTTCACCCTTACTCCTCAATGAAAAGGGAAAGAGATTTATTTTTCAAAGCTAGGAAATCAGAGGTTTTGGCAATAAACTATTAGAATGTTAGTGTATACATTTGTAATAGAAATTACCAATTTTTAAATAAGTCAAAAAGCCCTCAATTAGCATGGCGGCCACAGCTGCAGGAAAAGACAGAGGCACTGCACTGCACAGTTAGGAAGGAATACAGTGAAGCAACCTGCTGAACAGTTGCAGATAGGTCGATGAATAGTCAGACTGTTCATCAAAAAATCAGCTCCCCGTTTGTGAATGGATGTGAGCCAAACTGAGGTGCTTGAACACTGCCAGTTAAAAACAAAATTCCTCCTCTAGGACATACTCATGAATACTCAGCAGCTAAACAGATTTCCTAAGGAAATGCATCACTGGCAAATTAAAGAGTAACATGGCACAGTCATAGTTGGATAGCATTCATCTGAGATAGATCTAGATGGGTAGCCATGTTAGTCTGTCTGTAGCAGTAGAAAAGATACCTGAAGAGGTGAGCAGTGACTCACAAAAGCTCATACCTTACCACAATTTTTTAGTCTTTAAAGTGCTCTTTAAATTACCCTTTTCATCTGAGAGTACTCATCTGAGAGTAATTTTACTATTCATATGTGAAAATACCCAACTATTGCAGTCCATGTTTACTTGGAAAGAAATCCCCAGTCCTTCCAGATCATTTTCCTCTTAGGGCTTCAGCCTGAAAAGGCTGTACTCCAAAGTGCTGCTTGTAGTCAAATTGCAAAGGGAACTCTTTCTTCATCAATCTTAGAGGATTGTTTGCGAGTATTGACACATATTCACATGAGGGCACACCAGTAGACATATATTTGGATTTAAAAAAAAGGTTTTAATGATGTCCTCAACAAAGATTCCTAAGGAGATTCTTTACTGTTTATATTTTCTGTTATGGTATTTTTCACAGTAGTTATGTTGTATTTACAAATAGACTATCCTTGGATTTTTTATCAACACAAACAGCTTTGTGCCTTTTTGTAATCTCAGGTACTGTGTACCTCCTTTGTTCCAGTTGTCAGAGGTGTCTCCCTCTTCCTTTTTCCTTTCTGTTCATTATTTAACCCGTACATCCATGGCTGTTCTCATCTGGATTGATGACAGAGGAAGCCACCTTAAACATATTCAAATTTTCTTGCAGAATTATACAGGATTCAATTGAAGCAGCTATGTTCCTCTCAGCTAGTCTTTCAAATGGTTGTTTTTATGGAATTAGGATTACTTTAAACAATCTGACTAATAATCTGAACAAATGAATACGAAATTTCCTGCTTCCCCCTACTGAGTTTCAGTGATTGCTATGTAGATGACAAGTTCATTTATTTAGACACTAAATTACATTTTTATTTACTTGCATCACGAGCTAAAGGCAGTTTCCCTCACTATTGCCAAAAGAAAAGCACGTCTGGGAAAGAAGCTAGGGACTCTGAGCCAGCTGCTGCTGTTTGTATATTTGGCTCAGATCCATAATCCATTTTGCAGTGAATCACCGTTCTACTGCTCCCAATCTGAATGCAGGCTTTAAAGATGAGTAAAAAGTAGTGAATAAAGACCTTTCTTCTCATGCTTAAGGCTTCCACTTGGGTATTTAAGTATAAAATTCTGCTTTACTCTAGTTTCTTCTAATAAGCATGTGTTTCCAGGGAGGATCATTCACACTCCAAGAAGGTAGTGAAATGTACTGCAGCTAGAAATGTACTGTATATTAACTGCAAGTACTAGCAATCACTAATAATTATCAGGGCTACATGGGGTGATCAAGACCAGCAACTTATGTAATGCTATAATGTTATAATGATTTACCTAGACCTATCCATTCATTCACATTTATATTGACTTTAATATTTGTTAAAAAGTGCCTTACGTTTATTTTTCTTTTCCCCTCACACCCCTTTTCTATTTCTGTACCCCATATAAATTTAAAATTACACACACACACACCAGCAACTTATGGGCCTTATATCATCTATCTATTTGTTAAGAGGGGTGGCTGTATGTGGACATCCTGGGACCTGCATGGAGGACACTTACAATGATAGTGAATTACTTCAGTTTGGTGTAGTAGTTAAGAGTGGTGGACTCTTATCTGGAGAACTGGGTTTGATTCCCCACTCCTCCACATGCAAGCAGCTGGGTGATCTTGGGTCAGTCATAGTTCTCTCAGAGCTGTTCTTTCAAGAGCAGTTCTCTCAGAGCTCTCTCAGCCCCACCTACCTCACAGGGTGGTTGTTTTGGGGAGAGGAAAGAAAGGAGATTGTAAGCCACTCTGAGACTCCAAGTGAAGGAGAGGGTATAAATCCAATTCTTCTCCTCCTCCTCCCAGAAAATAGTGGAGAGGGATCCAGAATAACACCCTACCAGTCCCAACTATCCTAGATAATGGTAGACATGGACATCTTCATGATGCCAAGAAAAATCACTGACAGCAGAGACCAGTGTACAGGTGTTAGTCCTCAGCCTGTGGGGTTCCTGGGGAATTGTGTTGGATATGGAAGATAATTCTGGGTCCTTTTGATAGTTGGTTCCCTTCAAAGAGATCTTTCTAGTGGAAAAGGGGACTGCCTCCTTGTCCCTGAAGGAATGGTAACAAATGCAACTAAGGTCCAAGGATACACACCATAGTATCCCTTCACTGCCTGTTTGAAGTATTTTGGAGAACAACTAGGGTTACCAGTTCTCCTGCTATGGCAGGAGGCCTCCCGCTGGGTACTATTTAATTATTTATTTATTTGGATTTTTATTCCATTCTCCCCAAGTGCATTTAGGGCAGATTATAACAAAGGCTCGTTATGATAAAATTAGATTTCACTAAAATCATTAAAACAGTAAAGTTCAGAGGCAGCAGAAGACTACATAAAGAAAAGACTGTCAGTGCTGTATAAATGGAGTTAGGACATTTCAGTAGATTAGGAGCTAAAGCAGCTCTAAGAAATACCAGAGATTCTATGATAAAACCTGTTGTGTTTGTTTAGAATATGAAGCAGTAATAGCTTGAAAAGGGCTCTGGTATCCTAAAGCTCCAATTCCTATTGGCTGATTAATAAAGACTCCCATTGGTCCTGAAGCCAGTCTAGATACCCAATCACTGAGCCCTGCTTGGGTCCAATAGTATTGCTTGTATATAGTTACATTGTTGAAAGTTATGTGTTGGAACGGTATAAAAGAAAGT
This sequence comes from Lepidodactylus listeri, assembly GCA_029233225.1. Taxonomy (NCBI): domain Eukaryota; kingdom Metazoa; phylum Chordata; class Lepidosauria; order Squamata; family Gekkonidae; genus Lepidodactylus; species Lepidodactylus listeri. The sequence continues at coordinate 103,711,840 of JARCFY010000002.1, forward strand.
GCTGCTCTCATAGAGCTGTCCTTTGAGCTGAACAATGTCACTGAATAAAAACTTGTTTGTTTGAATTCATTGCCTCCTGCTCAATACTTAAAACTGGTGACAAGGATGGGATCCCAGTCCTAACTGAACGGCTGAAATCACACTGCCTGCCCAGCTGAAATCACTAAGGGCGCCCAGAGCTAAATCACTACAGGCATGGCATCCAAGGGCCATATCGAACCATTTGACCCAAAGGTTGGGAACTGGGATTCATACCTCAATCAGTTTGAATGCTACCTCGTAGCAAATCGTATTGACGGAGATGATGTCTGCCGTGCCACTTTTCTTTCTTCTTCTTTTTAGATATTTTATTGGTTTTACAGTTCCATAATTAAAATAACAAAACTTGTAAATATAATTCCAACATTTTTTCGAGCCTCAGGTTCATTTCTTTTTTATCCACGCAAAAAGTTTTAACCAACACTCTTTCTCCTTATTTCTTGTTTCTTGCATATACAGTTTAGATCTTTGATCCATTTTATCTAGCTCTGCTACTTCCAGAAGTTTCTCTAGCAGATAGTTTTTCGTGGACACTTCCTTTGCTTCCCAATTCTTAGCCCATAAGATTCGCGCCGAAGTCAACAAGTATATAATTAGTATAACATCAATCATATCCAAGTCCGATGGTAAGATATTAAGTAGAAATATTTCTGGCTTAAGGGCCAATTCAATTTGTGTTATTTCCTTAATTAGTTTTCTTGTCATCTTCCAAAAACGTATTGCCTTGCGGCACTGCCACCACATATGAAAATAAGTACCTAAGTTAGTCCAGCATTTCCAGCATTTATCTTGCTTACTATTATAACATTTAGCAATTTTTTGGGGGGTCCAGTGCCATCTATAAAATAATTTATAAATATTTTCTTACATGATACCGCTTTTACCAATTTAATAGCTTTCCACACTTTCCCCCATTCCTCTGTTTGTAGAGAATACCCAAAATCTTGCATCCATTTAACCATTTCCCTGCATATAGGGTCTTCTTGAGTCTCAAATTCTATCAAGTAATTATAGACTTTTAAAATTAGTTTTTCGTTGCCCAAAAGCCATTTTTTATCTAGCTCGTTCATTGTTAGTAGTATTCCTTGTCTTTTATCATTAGCTACTGTTGTTTTTATTTGGAATTTCTGCCACCATGTTAATTCTAGGTTATATTCTGTGCTTAGTCTTGCCTCTGTTTTAAGCTCGCCTAGGTTGTCTAAGAGATCTCGATAAGGGAGTAAATGTTCTTTTTTGACCAGGGAGGGTTTTACAAAGGCTTCCATGGGGGATACCCAACATGGTATTTTTATATAATGACAATTTTTAATACTAAGCCATACTTTCATCAGAGATGTTCTTAATAGATGGTTATGAAAGTTTGAGTGGAATTTATCTTTTCCATACCATATATAGGCATGCCATCCCATATATAGATCGTGACCTTCTTGGGCGAGTAATCTCATATTAGAGAGTGTTACCCATTCTTTGATCCATCCCATTGCTGCAGCCTTATAATAGTATTCCCAGTTTGGCATTGCACATCCTCCTTTTTCTTTATTTTTTTGGAGGTCCCTTCGTTTAATTCTTGGTTTTTTCGGATGCCATACAAATTCTCCTGTCAAACTGCTAATTTCTTTAAAAAATTTCACATTACTTTTAATGACCGGGATACTCTGAGCCAAAAAAAGAAATTTCGGCAGTATATTCATTTTAATTGCCACAATTTTACCTAACCACGATAATTGTAAGTTCTTCCATTTTTGTAAATCTTCCCGTATCTCAAGAATAAGTTTATTGTAGTTCTCTTGTATTAAGTTGCTAATTTTATTGGTAAAGATTATTCCTAAATATTTAGTCTTCTTTACTATCTCAATTTTTGTCCGGTTAAAGATTTCCTCTTCTGTTTCTTTGGTACAATTTTTTGTCAGTATTTTAGTTTTGACTCTATTTACCGCTATCTCACCAAATTCTTTTAATATCGCCAATAACTTATTTATTGATTTAATTGGATTTTCCAAAAATAAAACTAAATCATCCGCAAAAGCTCTTAGTTTAAATTCAAATCCTTTAAGTCATAATCCTCTAATTATACTTTCTGACCTAATTTGATCTAATAATGTTTCTAAAGCGAAAATAAATAATAGTGGAGAAAGAGGACATCCCTGTCTCGTTCCCTTCTCTATATTTATACTCTCTGTAAGTTCACCGTTGATAACTACTTTGGCTGTCTGATGGTTATAAATGGCTGTTATAAAGGATAGAAAGAGGGGCCCACAGTTTACATCTTCCAGTTTTTTTAGAAGGAAGTCCCATGACAGGTTATCATGCCGTGCCACTTTTCTGAGTACCTGTGGCCAGGCTGTATTCGACATTGCTCGAGATTTAGTTGCCGTCTCTAAGTTACTCGAGACCCCTCTCAGCATCATCAAGGCCTGGCTGACCGAGTACATCACCCCGAAGACGTTGGCTGCTGCACATGATGTGTGTTCCATCAGCGGAACCAGAAGGAGGGTGAGTCTGTCATGGAGTACCTCACCGCACTGAGGTGGGCTGCTCGAGACTGTCACTTCACCGATTTGAAGTCCGTCCTCCTAGATTGGCTGCCCTGTGGCCTCAGAGACAAGAGCATCAGGAGAGCCCTACTCTTACTAAAGACTCTCACATATGAATCGGCCCTCAAAGAGGCCCTGAGAATAGAGGCCGCCAACCTATCCCTCTGTGAACTGCAATTGAGTCCCTAAAGCGACACGCCAGGCCGCTCTGATGCTGTACACCAGGGTAGTACCGCTGAGTCCAATGACGCCCGGGACGACCAATCTGATGTGTCTGATGACAGAGTTTTCAACGCGAGGGCCAATCAGAAGCTGCGCCACCATCGCAAAAGCCCGTGCCACTGTCAAAAAAGCCCGTGAAAAAACGGCTGTGCTGGTTGCGGAGGTGCGCATGCGCATAGAGACTGTCAGTTCCATGATGCCATCTGTCATGTGTGTGGGAAAGATGAGTTCCAGCGTACCCGAGGGTCTGTGAATGCCCCTAGCCGATCCTATCATTCCAAGTCATCTTGGCCGTCCGGGCAAAGACAAAGGTACAGCAATGAAGCAAGCGTGTCCGAGGACTACACCAACCGCCTATATATACACCAGGGGCTACATCCGTGTCTGAAAATCAAAGCCACCATCTTCATCGAAGATCGAGTGTGCCAGATGGAGGTAGACTCTGGGTCAGCATTGTCCATCGTCTCTTGGAGCACGTTCCAAAAAGTCTGCCCACGATTCGCTGCTCACTGCCTTCAGAGATGCACCCTACAGCTGTTCGATTCCCAGAGGAACCGAGTTCCAGTCGTCGGCATCACCACAGTCCAGGTCAAATATAAGAAATTCTCCGGCCGTCTAAACCTGCTCGTGGTAGAGGGTCGCCGCACAAGCCTGATAGGGCTGGACTGGTTTGCTGCCTTGGGCATAGACATTATTGGCATGAACCAAGTCGAGCCGCAGCCTTTTATGGACCTTGAGACAGAGTTTCTGGAGGTTTTCAAGACAGAGCTAGGCTGCTACAAGGGCCCACCTGTGTCGTTTAACCTGGATCCTGCTGTACTACCAGTCCGCCTCAAGCCCAGACGCTGCCCCATCGCTTTCAAGCCCAAGATTGATGAGCAGATTGATAAGCTGTTGGCCCAAGGGATCCTCGAGCCAGTTCCCAATGCCAAGTGGGAGACACCTATCGTCACTCCCCTCAAGCCCAATGGCTCCATCCGTTTGTGCGCTGACTATAAGTGCACCATCGACTGGGCCCTACAGCCGCACACATACCCGGTTCCTGTGGTGAGCCACCTTCTAGCCTCGGTCTCTGGGGGCTGGGTGTTCGCCAAGATCAACCTCGCCCAGGCATATCAGCAGTTGCCGGTAGATGCAGCCACAGCCGAGGCACAGCCGACTATCGTGATGCACCGAGGTGCTTTTAAAGTAAACTGGCTGCAGTTCAGGGTAAGCGTCGCCCCCGGAATTTTTCAAGAACTTATGGAGCGCCTTCTTTGGGGTCTGCCTGGCGTCGTATCCTATTTCGATGACGTCTTAATTGCCGGGGCCTCTGATCTTGAACTGGCTACTCGGGTGCGAGAGGTCCTTCGTCGGCTACAAGATGTTGGCCTTCGGCTGAAGAAGGAGAAATGAGAGTTCTTCGTCCCTACCGTTCAATTCCTGGGTTACTGCCTAGACGCCGATGGCATCCACCCTGATCCGGACAAGGTTCCTGCAATCCGTAACGCGCCCCCTCCAAAGTCTAAGAAAGAGCTGCAGTCCTTCTTAGGACTATTGAACTTTTATCATGCCTTCTTGCCCAACAAAGCAGCTCTTGCAGAACCACTCCATCGTTTACTGGAGCTCCCAGACTTTACGGACCGCTTCCCTTTGAGTCCACTGCCACAGCTTATGCTGGCCCGTATGGAGTCCCCAGATTTAAGAGGACGTTCTCCATTGGGTTCACCCTTGCTGTGCAGGTCCTGACAGACTAGGCGACTGCCCCCGAATCTAAGGGACTTTGTTGTTTGAACTTAGGGGGGAGGAGTGTTGTGTTTGTTTAGAATATGAAGCAGTAATAGCTTGAAAAGGGCTCTGGTATCCTAAAGCTCCAATTCCTATTGGCTGATTAATAAAGACTCCCATTAGTCCTGAAGCCAATCTAGATACCCAATCACTGAGCCCTGCTTGGGTCCAATTGTATTGCTTGTATATAGTTACATTGTTGAAAGTTATGTGTTGGAACAGTATAAATGAAAGTGCTGCTCTCATAGAGCTGTCTTTTGAGCTGAACAATGTCACTGAATAAAAACCTGTTTGTTTGAATTCATTGCCTCCTGCTCAATACTTAAAAAAACCATAGAGTATCTGGCAGTTCCAAGAGTTACCCATTTTCACTTCCAGATTGTAGTGATGTCATCAATGTCACTCATACCCTGTATTCCCACCTCTCCACCTTCCCACTGATTGCCTGGCAACCCTAAGGACAAAAAAGAACCAAATTTCCCCTCCCCTCAATCATCTTTTTCTCACTGAAGTCTTCACAAGACCCAATTTGGACACTGCATTTGGCACAGGCTTGTCCCTCATTCCCCCCACATGAAATCTTCATTGTGACCTGGGGTCTCCATATATAATTGGCTGTGCAAGTAGGTCTGGTTGTGCTATCTTCCCACACCTTTTTTGGGATTGCTTGAGAAGGGGCTGTTCAAGAAGGCATTCATGTACATAGACCTCAGTGGACATTTAAGCTTCTAGATGTAGAGGGTGCAGAGGACTGAGACTTTACTACATGTATGATTATGCCACCATTGGCCCCCAGCAAAGATTCCATCAGCCCCACCTCATGACCCAGATCCAAACCAAATATCATAACAAAACAAATTAACTCGATGGCTGTTACCACACACTACACTGTCCATTTGAGGCAGGCATAGCTCATAAAAAAATAAAACTAGCAATCTCAAAATTGGTCACCAGCTTCAGGGTGATCATGGGAGTTCCAGGTCCAAAACTGAAACTAATTTGAAAATCTTGGCTCAGGTTATTGCCAGACGCCCCCCCCCCCCCCCCCAATGCTATTTGCAATGGAAACTAAACTTGTGTAGTGGTTAAAGTATGAGACTGGGATCTGGGACCCAGGTTCAAATCCCCACTCTACCAGGGAAGCTTGCTGGGTGACATTGGGACCATCAAACACTCTCAGCTTATGCTACCTTACAGGTTTGCTGTGAGGATAAAATGAAGGAGATGAGAATGATGTAAGTTGCTTTGCAGGGAGGGAGAAAAATTAGAACTGAGTATAGACAAATGGCAGATCATGAAAGGCTGGTCTTGCCTTGCTCCAATGCTGGCTTGGCTGATGGATTTATCAGGATCTGATCAGCAGGGGTCCTTTCGTAGAAAAAGAGGTGCAGGAGCTCATTAGCATAACTCATTAGCATTACTTATTTGCATATGCTACATCACCTGATATCACCAGAAGTATGTCAGAAGGCAAGAAAGAAAGAAAGAAAGAAAGAAAGAAAGAAAGAAAGAAAGAAAGAAAGAAAGAAAGAACTGGCAGAGAGGGGATAGCTACTAATCCAAGCCTCAGAAATACCACTATTCTGGGAGGATAGCTTCAGTGGTGGCTGAAGTCTTCAGAAGGCTGGTCGGAGGAACAAGGACTTTTCCAGGGGATGGGGTCATTTTGCTGCAGCCATGACACAAGCAGGCATTCCCCCGCCGGGGGGGGGGGAGTTGGGAACAACTCCCGGAGCTGTGCTCCCCTGAGCTCCTGCTCGAAAGGACCCCTGCTGATCAGCAAACAGTTTCCCTCAGCCTCCTGGTTAAAGTTGCTAAAAGGCCTAGCCAGCAGAAATTGGAGTGCTTTTTACTGTGTTCTGCTTTCTCTGCACCCCTAGTGGCTGCAGTCAGAACTGCATTAGAAAAAAAAACGCATTCCATGAATGCAGCAGGAAGCTGGCTTCAGAGCCTTTCAGCTGACTCCCCCCCCCCCCCCCCAACTTTGTCCCCTCATTCCCCCCCTGGCAGCCATGTTATGCACTAGAGCTGTACGTAAACTGTCACATGCATAAATATGCTTATTATCAAACCCAGCAAGATGCCTGTGGGTCCTGATAGGCAAAATAAGGTCCAAAGGTAGGGTTGCCATCCCCCTGGTTGGGTCCATGGGACACTGCCCCACCCTCAAACAGCAGTGTCCCATGGGGACACCACTGATGTAATGGCATCACCAGTAATAACGTCATCAAGCTGAGGCTGTCACGCAGTGAAGCTCTAACATTCGGGGTGGGGGACGACTCTATGGTCACCATAGAGTTTTTGCCCTGAATGCTAGAGCATCGCAGCACGATGGTACTAGTGTGATGACGTCAGTACTAGTGAAAAGTCCCAAAGAAGAGCCAGGAGCCCCCCACTGCAGGTAAGGTGAGACCTGGCAACCCTATCCAAAGGTCACTGTGAGTTTCAAATAATTATTAGGCTACCTGCCTGATTAGGTTCAGCTAAAATCCTTTCCATGTCATGTTGCATGATGTAGCCTGTCTTTTTCAGAATATTAAATATTGCTGAGTTGCCTAATCACACCAGATTAATGAAGTCACCAAGACTCAGTTAGAAGGAAATTGAGAATGTCTAATTTTAATTATGGACTTGATTGCTGATGCTAAATGAAACCAAAGTGATCATTTCTTTTCAGAGATCCATTTTTGTTATTGTAAAATATAGTTATCTAGACAACAGGTTTTACATAATCACATTTACAACAATGTATTTTTGTAACAATTTTAAAGTATTAGTAGGAATAATTTCAAAATTATTTCTTCCCCTCCCCCTGCATTTTCAAAAACATGGCTCTTTCAGACTGAGCCATGGAAATAATACTCAAAGTCACATTAAGGTGAATATATGTAACAGGGGGAAGGCTGTGGTATCTTTAATAGTTGCTCAGAAAATGAAATTTGGGGAGGACTAGCTTGCCTCATTGCTCAAGCACAGTGACGGGACAAAGTACATTCTTCGGCATCCTCTCTTGTTTTTAACAAGTAATCCAGCTGGGTTCTGACCACGCATTTATTGCAGTCTCACAAAGAAGCCATACTGGGTTAATGAAACAAAATTGGCAATATTTAACTTGAAATATGAAAGGTGAAGACGTATAGTTATTGAGCCCAAAGGAAATTTGAATCCTATGCTTAGAGGCCCACTGAGAAATTGTGATTTAATTTTTTTTTTTAAACTGCCATTCTGTCCCTCATGGCAGTTAGAATATGCACAGCTCTCAGCAGGCAGGCCTGCATAAATTCTTCTACATTTGCCTTCCTCTATGGTGAACAGCCGCTATAGACTGTTGCTATATGTAGTGTTAGGGTTCAGGATTTGTTATTTATTTAATATGTTTTTATCCCCCCTTCTCAGGACAATGTACTTTGTTCTCCTCTCCTCCATTTTATTCTCACAACAATCCTGTGAGGTAGTGTGAGAGAGTGAGAGTCCCATGAGCTCCGAGCATTTAGCAAACATCATGGTAGAATAGGAATTTGTTCTTGGGTCTTCCAGACTGAATTCCACCCCTCGAATCACTACAAAACATAGGCTCTCATAATTAGCTTTCATTATTAAGGATATAGCAATGTATGGACATGTTGTAGAGTGGGGCCTGGAGATCTTCCAGAATTACAATTGATCTCCAGACAATAGAGATCACTTCCCCTGGAGAAAATGACTGCTTTGGAAGGTGAATTCTATGGCATTATATCCTGCTGGTCCCTCCCGTCCCCAGGCTCCACCCCAAATGTTCAGGAATTTCCTAACCCAGAGTTAGCAATCTTAATCTAGTTTTCTCCCTCATTAGGTCTATTCAATGCCTCAGTGTATTTTACAGTAAGCCTCCATTCATAGAGCCAATAAAATGCTGTCAGACTATCACATTGCATTGCCAGCTCACCTCATTAAAACTCACAGTAAATTAGCATCTGGCTTTTCATCTATAATCCTGAAACTATGTCTAATTATTTGAAACAGAAAATAAAACATTGCATAATTTTAATACTGAATGACTGATGACCACAGAATACAACTAAGTGTTTGAATCCCCAAACTAAAAACTACCCCATGTCTAATATGGCAAATGACCATTGGTGATTTCTAGTATGCGAAATCAAATTATATTACCCAATCTCTTTAGTCTGGATTTTGATCACATACTTTCCCAGGTGGAATTTGGGAAAAACAGCAATTCAGTGTAGTGGCAGAGGGACATAAACTTAATAAAACTGTGTATGGTGAGGAGAAAATGGAAGGCGAATTTTTTCCTCTCTCTCTTAATACACCACGTGGGGTCATCCAATGACACTGGTGGATAGCATAGGAATTCTCTTATTAAAAAAGGCAAAAAGTATTTCTTCAGATAATGACTAATTTATGGAATTCACTGCCACAAAATGTGGTGATGACTACTAATTTAGATAGCTTTAAAATGGGGTGAGAAATGAAAGATAGGCGTCTCAATAGGTGTTACCCATGAGGGCTAAATACAACCTCTACATTCAGAAGCAGAGCACCAATGAATACCAGCTGCTGAGGAACAACACTGGAGATTACTGTGGTATTCCTGACTTGATTGAGGGCTTCCTGAAATCATCTGGTTGGTCATAGGTGAAACAGGATACTGGATCAGGTGAACCTTGGTTCTGATCTAGCAGGCTGTTCCTAAGAAGCAAAAGAATTAAGGAAAGCAGCTAGACAAAATAATTATGTCATAATAGGTGTTTTAATTACCCACACATTGATTGGGTCAATATGTGTTCAAGTCAGGAGAAAGAAATTGGGTTTCTAGATACTCTCAATGACTGTGCCATGGAGCAGATGGTCACTGAACCTATCGGGGGGAGGCGGTCCTGGACTTGGTCCTGAGTAAAATGCCCAAGACCTGGTGAGAGATGTAAATGTGATAGCACAGGTTGGGAACAGTGACCATGATACTATTAAGTTTACCATTTATGTAAATAGGGAGTTGCCCAAAAAGACCAACACAACCAACATTTAACTTTAGAAGGAGTAAGTTCTCTCAAATGAGGGGGCTTGTGAAGAAGAAACTGAAAGGAAAGGTAAGAAGGATCAAATCCCTTCAGGAAGCTTGGAGACTGTTTAAAGCTACAATCCTAGAAGCCCAGATAAAATGTATACCGCAGGTTAGGAAAGGTAGAAATAAGTATAATAAAAGCCTGCATAGTTAACAAAACCAGGGAGGACTGTGAGGCACTCCAGAGAGATCTGTCAAGGCTGGACAAGCAGGCATCAACATGGCCAATGAAGTTCAAGGTGGAAAATGAGGTCTAAACCGGCAGTAACTGACCAGGTGGGGATTATTAGGAAGAGAACTGAAAACAAATGGTGCAGCCTCACTTGGAATACTGTGTAGAGTTCTGATCACCACACCCTAAAAAAAGATATTATAGCATTGGAAAAGGTGCAAAAAAGGGCAACTAAAACATTTAAGGGGGTGGAACACTGTGAAGGTTAGGTTAAAGAGTTTAGGGCTCTTTAGCTTGGAGAAATGACAACTGAGGGGTGACATGATAGATGTTTACAAAATTATGGATGGAATAAAGAAGAAAGAAGTACTTTTCTCCCTTTCTCGCAATACAAGCACTTGTGAGCACTCAATGAAACTGATGAGCAGTAGGTCTATAACAGATAAAAGGAAGTACTTCATACTCACACACACACACACACACATATACAAAAGGGGATTCAAGAGAAAAAGAGGGATTATATAACAAATTGTATATATTAAGATTATTATACATTGCAAGATATATAGAACAGAAAAAGTAAATATTTCTCCCCAACATCCCCTTCATTATAATTTTAAAGACATTTTCTATAGGAAACAATGGTCCTTACTTCAAACATTTTGAATTTCAGTTTTCATAACTAATCCACTTTGCAGCTATATTATTAATTTCTTCATTGCACAGTTATATATTTCAATGTTTCTAGATACTAGTTCTAACTTTTAATATACCAAAGCTTAAAAGAAAGTTTATTATATATCTCACATATAAGATTAAAAACAGGTATTTTTGTTCAAAATCTATTTCCTCATACACTTATATTCAAAACGTGTTCTCATTTTTCTACATTGTGATACATTTATATGCACAGCAATACATTTGTATACAATTTTTAAACTATTGCTCATTCTAAATTTATCTCCTGTTTGCATAATAAAAACTCCATCTCTCCTCAAATTTCAAAATTGATCTATTTCTCAAATAAGCTGTTAATTTTACCATTACTGCGTAATCAGCAAGTTTATTTTCCCATTCTTCTAAGCTTGGACAAATGCCTAATTTCCATTTTGCTGCATAAATGATTCTAGCTACTGTCACCATATAGTTGAATATCTCTTCCAACACATTTGATAATTTGTGGGGCAATATTCCTAATAGCATGTTCTTAGCTTTCATATGGGGGCTGTGATGGCTCAGAGGTTAAGACACTGAGCTGCAGACCAGAAGGTCAGTAGCTTGGCAGTTTGAGACCTGAGTGGCGCATGATAGAGTGAGCTCCCATCTCTGGTCCCAGCTCCTGCCAACCTAGCAGTTCAAAAGCAAGAAATTGCAAGTAGATAAATAGGTACCACTTCAGTGTGGGAAGGTAATAGGGTTCCGTGTGCCTCAGCATCTAGTCATGCCAGCCACATGACCACGGAAATGTCTTCGGCTTGGAAACAGAGATAAGCACCACCCCCTAGAGTCGGATTTGACTGGCTTTTGAGCAAGGGAAACCTTTACCTTTATCTTTAGCTTTCATAGGGAATTTAAATTTTAATATATTCTGCATTTTTTCATGTATTTCCTTCCCGTATCTTTTTGCTTTTTTACAGGTACACCATATATGGTAAAAGGTTCCATCTATATCTTGGCATTTCCAACATTTTTCTTTTGTAATTTTTGTCTATTTTCTCAATATTCTTTGGAGTTATACACCATCTGAAGAACATTTTATACCAGTTTTCTCTTAATGCCTGGCTGGCTATGAACTTAATTTCTTTTCCCCATAACTGTTCCCATTGGTGTATTGGTATTTGCTCTCTGAAATTCTGCATCCATTTAATCATAATCTTTTTTCACTTGTTCTTCTGTTTCTATCTGAAGTAATAACTTGTATATTCATCGTAATAAATGATCTTGTTTTGTAATCAGCTGTTCAAACTCAGTCATCTCTCTTAGAACTCTGCTTTCCATGCTGATAATAATCTTGAAGCTGATTGGTGATATAACAACCATTAAATATTAATTCCTTTGTCTCTAATGTCTTGCCAGGATTTGAGTTTCCCCTGAGCATTTACTATATTGCCATACATTAGAAAATCATTTTTATTTCTCATATTCTTGTTGCAATGAGCTTCTATTGGGGTTATAAGTGGAGAGTATGGAGGGCTCAATAAATTCCAAGGTGTAAATCATATTTTCAAAAGTCCATCTCTAACTATATAACTTCTTTCTTGTGTTATAATCATTTTGGTTGAATTCTTTATCCATAAGTAATTGTGTAAAACTTCATCTAGATTTGCTGATTCAAGCTTTACTATTCTTTGCCTTGGATTTTTAATCCAATCCGCAATTTAGGCCTGCCACTCAATAGTATAATTTTACATTTGGAACTGCTAACCCTCCTCTTTTTTATCTCATCTTGTAGTATTTTAAAACTTATTCTTGGTTTTCTGCCATTCCAAATAAATGTATTTATCTGACTTTGCCACTCTGTCAGTGTTTTTTCTTTAATGTATATAGGTAACATTTGGAATAAAAAAATTACTTTTGGCAATATATTCATTTTGATTGCTGAAATTTTACCCAGCCACGAGATTTTTAATTTTTTCCATCTGGATAAATCTGTTTGTATCAATTTCAAAGTCTTCTGATAATTGTTTTTGAAAATATTACAATTTTGTCCAGTCAGACAAAATATCCCCTCTTAATTGGATCAGTGGCTATTGCACATTTTGTAGAGTTTATATCTTCTTCTTGTTGCATTCAGAATTTCATTATCATTTTTGTCTTCTTCCTTTGATTTTATATCCTGAAAAGGATCCAAATTTTACAGTATGTTTCATTATATGCTGTACAAGAATAGACAGCTTCAAGAGGGGATTGGATAAACATATGGAGTAGAGGTCCATCAATAGCTATTAGCCACAAGGTATAGATGTCTGGGGCAGTGATGCTCTGTATCCTTGGTGCTGAAGGGCCACAGTGGAATTGCTTCTGGAATTCTTGCCCCACTGGTGGACCTCCTGATGACACCTGGGTTTTGGCTCCTGTGTGACACAGGAGTGTTGGATTGGATGGGCCATTGGCCTGTTCCAACATGTCTTCTCTTATGTTCTTAAATTGAAATGACTTCCCCATTAAATCTGCTAGAAGAGATCCCCTTTAAGATTTCACTTGGGGCATTGCAAGGTTTAATTTCTAAAAATCAGAGGAGGTAGAGTCCTGTAACCATCTAGCCAAGTCTTCTGATCTGGCACTCTTTTCTTTAACTCCAAATGTGTAGGGCCAGGCTATGATTAATGAAGGAGCTGCATTCTCGGCACCATTCTTTTTATTATTACTCCAGACATCCCATGTATGATTTTAGGTTAAAAAACCCAAAAATCTTATGGGGCTAACCCCTGTTTAATCCTGGACCAAATTACCTATGCTAAAATTCTAAAGCAAAAGTGGCCTCTATTGGCTATAGGAACAGCAGTCCTGGGAAGATATACGAAAAAAGAAAGGGCAACAACTGGAAAGGAAGGGGAAAAGGAGGATGATCAGATCTCTACACCTGATGATGTTGCACTCATCTTTAGAAGACCATGGCTCAGTCCTAATAGGAATAGCTTTGTGCATCTGCCAATTAAATTATTTCAATATATGAAAACTAAGGGTTTTTTTTATTAGAAATGTCAGCATCAGTGTTAATAAAATTATGTATCTTGGCCCTTGCAGAAGCTTGGTTTAGTAATATTACACTTGGGCTTAAAATCCTGTCTCTCTGAATAAACACTGATACAAAAAAATCATCGGGATAGCAGCTGCAGTGTTGTTCTGAAAAACTTTTCTTCTTGCATTATCATGTTTCATAAAAGAGTCAGTCGTTTTGAATGTAAATTGGGAAAAAATTTCTTTTACCCACAGCTGCACAATTATATGCTAGATTAATTGTCATCATGGCACACGTCTGCTCTTTCTCATCATTCTTAGTTGTGCACTGAAGTTACTGCAAGTCAGGAGTAGATGTGAAAGTGGAATGGCTGCCCGCTTTGCCCATCAAACACTGGCACCCCAAACCATCAATTTAGAAGTAACTCCAAGCCCCCCCCCCCCCCGGCAACGTGTGATGTTTAAGATTGCATCCTAGATTTCTCAACACAGAAGTCTTAAAAATTTACTGGAATATGCCTGTAATAATATACATGTGATAACTGTTTGAATGAAGACTGAATGTGTTTGAAATATAAAGAATAGCTCACGGTAGCCATTTTTGCTATATCATGTGTGTGTGTGTGTGGGTGATTGCTAGAAGTCTAATATAGAAATAGCTACTTCTAACACATCCTAGCCTAGGATATCTCAGAGCAGCAAATTGTATGGTAGTTGAATGATGTATCTTTCATATTTCAGGCACATTTGATATATTTTTAAATGCTTTTAAATTTAGCTGTTGATTTAAAGCACATCCAGATGTTCCTGGTGTCTCTCTGTGGTGTGCAAATTGGAGAAGAGAAGGTATCAGGAGGGGGAAAACAGGTAGCCTTTCTCCATCCTTCCTGTTATAGGAAGCAGCTTTCTTTCATTAGAAGAGGCTCCTTGTGCCAGCAGAAAGATCCTTCCCCTGGAGGAAACTCCTTGCCAGTGGAACATAGTTCAGTACAAACTATTGGGTGCAATTGGGGGTGGGTGGTGGTGGTATATGAAATCTCACTGGAATGTGCACCTGAAATTAGTAGAAAAATAGATTCTTCATTGCTCCAAAGCTTGAGCTAGCAATTTAATCCTTTCATTAGAGAATTTATTGCCAAGTGGCTGATTTATTGCTAAATGGCTGAATCAGGTGAACGTGATGGGGTAGGAGATGTCTGACTTTAAAGAAAAAGAATTCCCATCATTGCTAACTGCTTATGGATATTTCAGCTTTTGCCTGCTCAAATGATGTTGGCCTAGATAAACTGAAACTAGCACATGCAGCATGCTGACACTACTATCAGCGCTGTAGTATTGAGGCCAGCTTTTGCTCTCATATACATCTCTGTGCTGTAGTTCATGGGATTCTAGGCAATAAACTGCAGGCAGATTTTAGTGCTGTTCAAAAGCACTGAAAGGCAGCCACAATAAAGGTGCATCACGTAAAAGTTTTTTGTTCTCCTGGTTCGATGTCCTAGTAAGCAGAATTAATAACTATTCTTGTTCCTTGGGTCCCATGATTGTGCCATCAGTGCTAGTACTGTGATCTTCTCTACCCATAGAGCTAATAGACAAAATAGCTGTGTGTATCAGAGGCTTTCTCTTCTGCTACTGACTTGCCATTAGCCCCTCAAGATTCAGGACAGAAACAACTTTTAGCTGTAACAAATACCAGTGTTTCCATATCAAAGTCTTATTTAGGAGATTTAGGATAAAACAGATTAAAAAGTAAATTATATGCGAGGTCCTACCTGGCATTTTGCTACAGTTGTCTTATGTGTGTTTGTCTTATATGCATTCTGCCATGTTTTCTTTTTTGACTACTGCAATGAAGGTATACTGAAAGGTATTGCTATGCCAAAGGTATAGTGAAAAATCCCCATAAACGGGACTTATTTTATTACTCATTCACAAACTGGCACAGAAATGAGTAATTGAATGTTGAGACCTTGTACTCTTTTGTGACATTTTAAACTGGCTGTGGACAAGAACAGTATTTTGACTCCTTCTCAGTACTTCCTATTGGCTTTTATGAACTTTAGTGGCACTTGATATTTTGTCACTAGTAACTTAATACAAAATTGTTAAGCTTAAACCTATGTTTTCTAGTGGTTGAAAAATATATTGAAATAGCAAGCCATGAAGAATCAAATTAACAAAATGTCAGTTACAAATTAAAGCTTTACCATGTAGTCCTAAACAGAATCAAGTACCTCTAAGTCCATTAGTAGTGAATTAAAGCAAAAGTTATAATAAATAAATATAATGAATCAAATACAATTTGCATCTGTAAACATAAAGCATTAGTTTTGTCCTGAGTCCATGGTGCACTGGATACCATCATAAATTCACATTTTCCAGGAAACAGGAAATGGGATTAGGGAATCCCCTGCCCCTGGTAGGGGGCCTGGCACCAGATCTGTAGTGTCCCCTTCACACACCAAGGCCATTTCCGTAATAGTGAAATTCCCCGCACTGATGTTTTTAAAATGGTGCCGTATGTGAAATTTGGTTGTGGTTGATCAGTAACATTTATTTTGAGCTTCTGGAAGAGCTGCCATTAGAGTTAACAGCACTTCTCCAAGGAAAAACACAACAAGCATAGATTTGCAGAAAGCTTGGTTAATCTTCCTTATCTAAGATTTCATACTGTTGTGTTCTAGAAAACTATAAGGGCTGTCACAGATGCAGATTCTTTTCCTACAGTTCCTTCATCTTCACACAACACCTAATGAAGGCTCTATCACAGATGTTTAAAAGGAAAGATTTTGAGACAATGTTATTAACCTTGAAAAATGCTATGAGAATAATGAAGTTGGCACAGCCCAAAAAGTTCTGCATTCAAATGGCTTAGATTTCACTAACAGAAGAAGTTCTTAATGATCCTTAGTTATAAAAGTATTTACCTATTAAGACGCATTCATTATCAAAGCTGAGTGAATGGCAGCTAATGAGGCCTAATTCATAATGATGAATTGGAAAGGTTGTTATATTTTTTTTGGTTCTTTTTCTTGTATTAACCCCTACCCTATTGTAATCTGGAATTCTGTAAAATAATAAAAAAATGTGAAAATTTGAGATAGGAGAATTTGCTTGAGATTTTCCCCTTGAGAATTTATTTAACCTCTAGTAATAAGGCTGCAATCCTAAGAAGACTTTCCTGAGGGTAAACCACATTGGGGGGGATTTCTTCTGCACAGAGCTGTTTAGGATTGCTCCCCGAATCTTTGAAATTTTCATCCCCAACTCTGTGACGGGTCAGCTGAGGCTCCAGCTGTGTAGTCAGTGTGAGTAGGGGAATGCCCAAGGGAGTTTTAGCCCTCAGAGAACAACTTAGTCCAAACTACATTTGGCTCTAGGGCTGCCAAGTCTTGAAAACTCACTGGCGGGGGGGAGTCCTCCTCCCGCCGGGAGTTTCTTCTGGTGCGCGCGCCAAGCGCGCGTGCCCATCGACATCACCATAAGTGACGCAGCACGTTGGGCGTGTTGCCAGACGATGCTCTGGCAACGCCCCCAACGTGCTGCGTCACTTCCGGTGACGTCATTACGTCGTCCTTCCTGGACGACATCAGGGGTGGGGTTCCCGCTGCTGGCCAAATGCTGGCCAGCGGATCGGGAACCCCTTTAGCTGGGGATCCCCCGCCCCCCAGGCTGACTTGGCAGCCCTATTTGGGTCCCATTGATCAGGCACCTTCATTTAGTTTTAGGACAGTTTATTGTATCAGCTGGAAGAAGGTAGCCTCTGTCCTCTTCCCCCTGCCCCCCCTCAAATCTATAATGCCCCAAGGATGTGATTAAGCCACACTAAAGTTCTTTCAATAAAATTCTGACCTTGTTAAACTCAGTGTTGTGTGGTCCTTCTAGGGTCCAAGGGCCATTCTCTATGCTCTTGAATCCTATGCGTGTTTACTCAAAACTGTCCCACTGAAATTCAGTGGAATTTACCTCTAAAGAAGTGATTGCAGCCTTATTGAAAGCATTATTGTTCACTTCAAAGCTGTATTGAATTGTGAATTCAGTGGTCAGAACAGCTGTGAAAATAGCATCACTGGTATATTGTGCTACTGTAAAAAAATTTGTTGGCTAGAAAACAAAGTTCTCTAAGTGGACCTTTTGTCACTGGAGAATGCTGTTCAGAGAAAAGCTTCTCTGTTTCCTGAGCTCAGGAGAAATATTGCACATTTTTTTTTATTTTTTTTAATTGCACATCAAAGTTATATACCTTTCTTTAAGGAGTACAGGAAAATAGAATAGTCACTAATACTATTTTCTTTTAGCTCTGGTACCTGGTCTCTACCATACAGGATGGAGCATGTCAGGTTTTAAAGACCATGATTTCAGCTGGGGAATGTGTAATCTTTCAGAAATGCAAGACAAGTTCCACACCATCACTCCAGCTTTTAGCTCTTCCCTTTAATCTCTTCAGCAGACCCCATCTTGCAGCTTCCCAGGCCTGCCTTAAATCACAGCCTTCACTGGAATCTTCTGTTTCACAAGTGAACTTCTTGCTGGCAGAGTTCTGGAAATAATCCAAGTCACGCCTTGCAGTTTGCTTTTAAAGAATTTACTGCAACAGGATTTTGAAGAAAGATAATAACTGACTGCAGGCTACTAATATAACAGAGAGGCCTTCAGAGCACAAGCACTAACACATACTAACACACAGTAGAGAGGGAAACAACAAGAGGTAGACTGAACTGCAAGAGAAAACATTCAATAAACCCTAAACACTAGCGAATGCTCCACAGCTCGCCCCAGGGTACAAGTGGACTAAACTACTCTTTCAGCACTATTTACGGTAACTAGACTCTTAGCAGGCTGTCACTTCTCTGACACTTCTTAACCTGAAAAGTGAGTTTCTATATCTTCTACACTTAAGACACACATATTTACAATTCAAATAACATTAGTGCTGTTTGTGATATTCTTCTGGAGTGTCTACATGATAACTATTGTGTGTTTTCATGAGGTAACTGTAGAAATTAGTTTCTTTACTTTTGAGACTAGACTGACTACTGTGACATATGAAGCTTCCCTAGATGACAGCCTGATGTTAATCAAGTAAGCTAGGCTTAAGAAGCCACTTGATTGTAATGTACACTCTGATTTCTGAACCGGTTGTAATCAAAATGTTTCAGAGTTGGTATGTAATATGTAATCTTTGGTACATGTAATATGTAACCTATGGTACGGCATGTAATATGTAATCTTTATATAAATGTGTTAACTCTTTTGTTAGTAAATGGATTCTTTAGTAAGTTTATACAAATGACGGGTAGGTGAATCCTCATCTTGGGCTCGCTTGGCAAATACAACAGACATGGTTCCATGAAACTTAATTTTCTGTTTAAAAGCTTGGAATAAACTTTTTAACTGTTGCTCACATACCATTTCACATTTCTGCTTTTCTCAGGGAATGATAAACTAGGCTTGCTTTAAGTATTAAACATGAGCTGTCAATTTCAAAACATTCATCTTCTCTAGTGGTGATTATTGAGCAAACCAGCAATTAACTTTTCATGACATCATGCAGCATAGTGATAACAGCAGCTTGTGACTGTCCACTGACTCCTTGCCCACGCACTGCTGCAAAATCTCTATTCAAATAAGACAGACTGTCATGGGCAACGATGACTGTGCCAAGCTTCTGCCCGAACTGGCAGCACAGTCAGAGTTGCCAGCATCACCAGAGCTGGAAGCTGGCCCCTCTGACTCCTCAGGAGTTGACAGCTTGCTGCCACCAGCACCTGAGCCTGTAATCCCCCCCCTGGTCCGGCTACAGCCAACGAGGTACAGGTGCAAACAGAAAGCCCACCTGATTCACCTCCATGCAGGGCCGGTGCCACGTTTTTTTGCACACTAGGTGAGGCTACCTTCTGGTGCCCCCCCCACGTGCCCACCAATTTTCAAACATAAATGCATTTTAGAAAGGCTGAAAACCACAAAATTTGAAATTGCTGGTGCTGGGCCTGGCTGCGGTTCTCCTGCACAGTAATGCAGACTGTCAGTTCTGTGCCCTTCTGAGGTCTCCGCCACAGGCAGCTGCCTAGGTTGGCCTATTGGTAGCACCGGCCCAGCCTCCATGGGTGGCTCAGCTGAGGGAGCGGCTCAGCAGGGACTTAGCAACCCACTGCCAAGACGCACACTGGCAGGGAAGGTGGGCATCAAGCCCTATATGCTGACAGGAGCGACATCACCACCAAAGGAAGCACAGCCAGAGGCCTATCTAGCTCCCGCTCAGGGTTGGGCTCTCCGTGGAAGCAATAAGTCGAAGCCATGCTGACCTCATGCCCACCCTCAGTTCCTGTTTCTGGACCTCGCTCCTGTTTGGCCTCCTGGCTTCCTGACCTCCTGCTTTGGATGACTATTTTCTTGGACTCTCAACTCAGCTTCTGTTCTGTCTCTTCTGGCTACATAAGAACATAAGAGAAGCCAATGCTGGATCAGGCCAGTGGCCCATCCAGTCCAACACTCTGTCACACAGTGGCCAAAAACACCAAAAACAAACCCCCTGGACCATACCTGACTCCTGCCTCCAGGCCTGGCCTGGCCCAGCTTGTGACACAGACCATAACTGAGTTACAGAGGGTGATGTTGATAAAATGGTATGATTGGGATCTTGAAATCAGTCACTTGTAATGGAAATGTGTTTTTCAGTCCCAGTGCTTAGGGGATGGGAGAGGGCAAGAAAGGCAAAAAACCCTTTACAAAAACCTCCCAATAAACACCATCAGTCACAACATTTTGGAATAAAATGGCCATAGATTTTATTGGTTACAGCTGTAAGAAGCCTTGCCACAGCATGGGACCACCGGATCCTGGCATCAACTGACCCACCTCTACCCTGTCCCACCCCCAGCCCATCTACTGGGCTCTGTAGAACCATGGTATGGCAGGATGTCAGATTCCACAAGGATGATCGGCACTAAGTGGTCTCCCCTGCCACTTGAGTGTGTCCTCATAACGCTACCCCCCTGTAGGACTACCCGCAAACCCCCATATGCCCTCTTCCTCTAAAACATTAACACAGGGAGGGAGAGGTGAGCAAGCAATCCATGCAGCCAGGTGAGCTAGCCAGCTGGTGTGGTGTGCCTTTCCCCCTGGTGCCCCCTCCCCTTCCCCCTCCCCAGGCCAAGCTGAGGCCCCATCATAGGCCCACCTGGGAGGGGAAAGGCCAGGTTTTCCAGCCCCCAAGTTACCTGTGCAACCCATCCAGCCTTGCAGAACACAGCCAGCCATGGCTGCTGTCACCCCCATTGGCTCTCCCTGCTCATGCGGGACCACAAATGGGATTCACTGGTATATATGCAATTTACGTGAACATTTTGCAAACCATTCTGCAACATGTTAAATTGATCTAGACCAGTTTCATGCTGCTAATCTGATTCACAAAATGAATATTAAGCACAAAAGCAAAATATTTTGGCTATAGCAATGAGCTACAGATAACTTTATATAGTCTTACATTTACACAGACTTTGTTCTTTGCCCTTTGCTCAACAAACTCTTTTGATCTAGATGTAATTGGGGCTGATTCTACACCCATCTGTTTCCTCACAGTTTTTCCACAGCCATATTTATAGGTTAATCTCCCTCAACACTGCATGCCGCTTTCACTTTCTTTGTTCATCAGGTTTTATGGTACCTTCTGCATAGATTTATGGCAGATCAGGGTGTCAATACAGTGTTGCCTTGGGATATCTGAATGTGGCAGCACCTTTTCCTTTCTCCACTTCCAATTCAAAGGGAACAATAAGCAGATAACTTGACATGGCTTCACTGATCTCTGTCAATTCCCCCACCCCTATTTCCCCCTCTGTATTTATCACCTCGCCATGAATTATTTGGCTCAGGTGGCTAATGACTGCTGAGGCAAGTATTGACACAGGAAAATCTGCATACCAGATTGAATGAAAACAGATATTCTGAGGCGAGAGGGAACCAGGTCAAGTGCTGAGAAAATGTAGAGCAAATGCCAGATGCAGAATGGACCTCACATTCAAGGCCTAAATATGTACTGGTGGCCCATGTTTCCACCCCCTGGCCCTGACCTAAGGTTGCTAGAATGGGGGGACTTGTGAGGAGAAAGAGAAAGTTCTGGACTTCATTGCCAGCATTGCAGAGGAAGTGATGTCATAAAGATTTTGCCCAAATATCAGAGTGTCACCCAGACATTTAAAACCCTATATGGTCAGGGGCCGACATACCTGCAGGACTGCCTTTCACCATATGTTCCCCAGCGAGCACTGCATTCTGGATTTCAAAACTGACTGACTCTCCTGGGTCCAGACTGGCTATAACCAGGGTCAGGGCCTTTTTGGTGGTGGCTCTGTACTGGTGGAATGAGCTCCCAGAAGAGATAAGGCCCTGCAGGACCAGCTACAGTTCCGCAGGGCCTGCAAGATGGAGCTCTTCCACCAGGCTTTCGATTAAGGAGCCACCACCAACAACAACATCCACACCAACTGATAGATACAGAGCCCTGTTCTCTGGTTCTACTATTCACAGCCTGTGCCCACTGCATATATATGACAAAGATCAAGGAGCTGACAAGCAAGGCAGACCATAGAACATATTAATATGAATGCTGCCGTCATCTTTAAGTATTTATTATATATCTTGCTAGCCCTTTACAATATTGGAATGTTTTTAGAAGGCTTTATGAGTGTTATAATTGTTTACTTATGTTTTTATCCGCATGTAAGCTGCCCTGAGCCTGCTTTGGCAGGTTATAAATTGAACGAATAAACAAACAAACAAACAAACAAACAAATAAATAAATAAATAAAATTTAAACATTGCTGGCATGGTGATGTCACTTCCTGTGTGATGCTGGCAATGAGGCCTAGGCCTTCTCCTTTTTCCTGGTAATTCCTTCTGACTGGCCAGCTGATCAGTGGCTAAGAGTAGAGCCTGGTGGTGGGGGACTCCTGCCACCACTGGAGGGGTCTGGCAACCCTACTCTAACCCCCAGTGGAGGGTTGGAAAGTAGGAAGAGCCAGCTCAGCCACTGCTGTCATGGCTGCTTTCCTGCATGGCTTGGGGAGCTAGTTCACTTGCCACCAGAGCTTCTCACCTGTGTAGTCTGGGCAACTGGATTGCTCACCATCACAGCTGCTTGTCTGTCCTGCAGTGGGTGAAGGCCATGCCTTGCTTAGGACCAGAGTGATTCTGGCTGGGGGTGGGAGCCATCAGCCCACAGAGACCTTTCCCAGTGGCCATAATGACCATTCCACCCCTGAGCATGTTTTGAGAGTTCAATATGGGACAAGAGTACTGTGTCACAGACTGTATGGCTTCTTGCATTTCACCATTTCACTATAAGGGGAGTATTTGTGTCCCACTCCACATGCACATGCACCAAAGATCATCTTTGACAAACACAATGGCACAATGAAAGCACTCAGAATAAAAGAAACATTAGTTTAAATCCTGATGTTACCCAAATAGGTGGTCTCCTAATTTGTTGGGGGAATTAGCTTAAAGGGGACAGTGCAAGAGTGGGGTAACTGGGATTCTCCACCCATGTATACAAGGATTTTTCCCTTTAAGAGAACTCACATATAAATCAGGCAGATGTTCAACACAATAAACACACACACAAGAGCTAACTGAGAAAGGAAGGGTGGAAAGGAAAAAGCTTTTTTAGGGAGGGGTAATAATTACGAATCTTGAAGATGTCCATGAAAGCAGCAAGTTGAAGAGCAATACAGCTAGTGTTTTGTTCTGTGCAGGAGAGAAAAAGAAACCCACACAGGCCATGATCACACTGACCTTTTGCCGCGCTTGCCTTCCCGAATTTTAATGTACCGCAACAGTTTTCATTGGGAGAAGACACTCACATGTCCCTCACCAAAGCACCGCGATTGCGCTATTGCGTGATCATACGTTCCCGCCAATCCTTGCGGCGGTGCTTTTTTAAAAAAAAAACTAGACTGTGCATGCGCTTGTGCACATGGGCAAATCACCATCTTCCATAGCTTGTGTATTTATCCACAGTCTGGCCTCCTTGCTTGTGTCTATCCGCGGCCTGGCGCGGGAAAATTTTTTTAAGCACTCATTTGCACATACGCATGGGCAATTCAGCGCTCCGTTATTGTTTAGCACAGCTATGAGAGATCCTCTTTCTGCCATTGCTTTTTCCTCGCTTGTTCAGTATAGATCCTCAAAGCAGTTTTTGGACCCTCGTTCTGTGAGCCATCAGGCCATTGATCATGGTCGTGGAGGAACTATTAGAGGAAGAGGAAGCTTTATCACTCAGAAGATGGAAAAGGGCAATTTTGTGTAGACACTTTTGTGAAAGAAAGCAGATGTACCGGCATAGAGGCTCGCAAACAAGGTCCCTGCTACTGAGTCTGGCTGAGACCGGAGAATATCGCCAATGGTGGGTCTACCCTCGTTCTACCCAGTGGTGGAACTCCTTCATTTTGCAAATCTGGGATGATGAGCAGTGGCTGGAAAACTTCAGGATGACTCGTGCAACATTCAACTGGTTGGTGGAGTCCCTTCGTGGAAGGATCGAGCACCAAGGGACAAACATGCGGCTGCCCGTTTCTACTGAGGAGCGTATAGCCATGACCATATGGTGTCTTGCAAATAGCAGCTGTTACCGGGAGGTCGGTCAGCAGTTTGGCCTGGCATGTTCAACAGTGGCTGGCATCGTTGTGGAGGTGTGTTTGGCCATGAAACATGAGCTCCTGAGAACCATCATACGTCCAGCACCACCAGGAAGGGTAAGCAACAGTAACCAAAGCTCCCTAATCTATGAGCCCTATGTAGTCTTCTTGCAGGAATGTGCAAATAATTTTTTTCAGTTAGGTGCATATAATTATAACTTTGACTTCCTAAATTCTAATTTATTTAATTTAAAATTATGAGGGTTATGCTTTGGGATTTGCTCAGTAGCAAAATATTTTTCTCACTGATAATGGTGGACCCTGGTGCAAAAAAGCTCATGTAGCATATATGCTGTATGTGAAATACAAGGAGTACGCGTAATTGTGTGATGACATTCTTTTAGCAATCACCACTGTAAATTGGTGGACACAACTTTGAGGGCAATTTTGAATATGCTTGTCTGGGATAAGCCAAAAGTGAAGGGTGGCAGTCTTTGTAAGGGACAATGCATCTTCAAAGTGATTGACCAGTAATTTTTCATATGTTGTACAATTTCAGGCAATGAACGGGTTTGCAGAACTTGGCTTCCCCCACTGCATTGGAGCAATTGACGGCTGCCACATTCAGAATTGTGCCTCTGTTTGCCAATCTGGAGAGTACATTAGCAAAAAAGGGTTCTTCTCCGTGCTGCTTCAGGGAACAGTGAATGATCAAGGATGCTTCATCAATGTGCGGGTTGGGCACAGCGGCTAAAATCATGATGCATACATGTTCCGATCCTCAAACTTGTTTAAAGCCATGGACAGTGGGGTCTTTGTGCCTGGTAACCCCACTATCACCATAGAAGGTGTGGTGATTCCCCCATTAATACTGGGGGATGTGGCCTACCCAATTAGGAAGTGGCTTATCACTCCTTATACCAGAGCTCTGACCTGTGAGCAAGCTGCCTTCAACAAGGTACACTCTTGTGCATGCAATGTTGTAGAGTGTGCATTTGGGAGACTGAAGGCCAGGTGGCGTTGCCTGTCACTGAAGCTGCCGATCCAGGAGGAAAATATGGTCCCTCTGATATGTGCGTGCACCATTTTGCACAGCATTTGTGAGGAATGTGGCCATGGAATTCCTCAGGATGAGGACATGGACACTGACCCTCCTCCAGAGGCTCCTCCTATTCCTACTGAAAATACCCGGCTGAGGAGAGGCAAAAAAAAGGAGGGCAGGCAGTCAGAACAGCCCTAACACAGTGGATGCTCAGGCAGTGTGCCCGCCGTTGATTACAATGTATTCAATTTTTTATTTCTTTGTAAAGTTTTGTGAACACTTTCTGGTTCTGAAAGTGCAGCTTCTGTATTGATGTTATCACACAGCAGGTTTTTTCCCTTTAACGGTGTGTTTTAGTCGAAGACTAAACACATCCCCAGCCTACACAAAAGTGTATCCTTGCACGCCTGTATCTTGCAAGTCGCAAACATGTACCATGCTACATTTGGGAGTATACTCCCGGTGGCAAACAAAAAGTTTACTTTGGGGAATTAATGGTGGTGTGGGTTTGGCTGAGGTGCAATTTTTTTTTTTTGTTAGGAGGGGACCTTCCACAGTGTCATTTCTGGCTTATCTCTGGATGAGCGAAAAAGCACCACAATCACGCCTGTGTTGTGCTGTGCAGTCCTTAATGCAAAAGTATTGATCCCAGTAAACATTGCCCTTGTTAGAGAGAGGCCATGGTCTGGTTTAGAGTGTTAATTTCCTGAACCCTTTGGGGTTGTAGCCTTAATTACCCGGGATGTTGTGCAGGAAAGTCAAATCTGCATGGTTCATTATTATGAAGTCCACCCACTAAGGAATCCATGAACTCTATAGTAGCTTTCAGAATGCGGGGGCATTTGCTATTCCCCCCCCCCCCCCGGGTATGCCCGCTAGTGTAATGCCTGCAGCATAATTAACCCGTCCCCTGTAAAGGTCCTTGTTCCTCAAACCAGCCCTCTGAATGTTTAAGCAACCACTGAATCCATCCTACCTGAATAGTGCTGGTTTTGAGGCTTGTAGTGCCAGCGTTCCCCACTATGGTACCTCTTTCCCTCTCTCTCTCTCTGTATTTGTTTTTTTTTTCCTTGCCTTTGGACCTAATCCCAGTGATGTCAGGCTTTGTGGCATAAGTTAATTGAATGAGTTATACTACTGAGCTCCAGCACCTTGTCTTCTATGACATGACCCTGGGGTGATTGGCATCACAAACTAATGGCAAGCGACGCCACACTGCCTTCAAACATGACATTTTGGTTATGATCAGCAAAATGCCTTCAAAAAGGATGGACAGGTACACACCCACTTGGCCCATCCTATTATGGATTATGGAATCATGAGGATTGTGGATGTTTGCATTTGGGGGGTGGGGAAGGGGGGATGAGGAAGGAGAGGACCATTGATAGGAAGAAAATGAAGAAAGGGGGAGGTTCTGAGAGGTGGCTGTAGCAAAATGGACCGCTATAGGTGAAAAATGAACAGAAATCTAATGCCACGTTACATAAAAAAAACCTTTGTAGCACATTGTTGTGTGCTGACTAGAGGTGCGGTCATAAAACATAAAACACAAAACATAATACACAACACTGAATTAAAATCCTGGAAAACGGGGGAAAATGCCATTAAATGCATGAACTGCTGGCAGTGAATCATGATATAATAATGTCAGTTCAGACAGATCCTGACTGCCCAAAATAAGACTTCATTCGAGAGACTGATGGACCCAACAATCCTGTGATAAATCAGCCTTGCAAGGTAGTACACCAGGAAGTTTTGTTTCAAAAAATCCTTTTGGTGGCGGCAGCAAAGTTAGGGCAAGGGAGTGGATTTAGATTGAGGTCTGAAAACTTTTTATTACATGAGACAGCTTAGTTTGCCTTCCACACAACTTTGCTTCTGCAACCCAATGCAAGAACGAGGTTTGGAGCAAACTCCCCGGGGGTGGGGGGTTTGGGAGTCCTCAAGCTACGCACAAGCAAATGAGTAGGAAAAACCCTCACGCAGTGAAAATGGTGGTGATAATACACTCCGTTTCCTGGTTGCCTCAATTCCGTGGGTCAGCTGCCATCCTTTAATGAACAATATTAACACTTATTCTATCCTCCGAGCACAGCTTCCCTCCGTTGATGAATAGAATGGTCTGGTTCAAAAATTCCCCTAGTGCAAGCGCTTGGAATTGCATGCGCTCATACGTCTCCTGCTTACTGTCGAGGATGGCATCAAGCCTCGGCGTCTACTGGCAGGAGGAAGAAATCGAAAGAATGCTTGACTTCCTGCTACAGCTTGAGGCAGGACCTCGAGTGATGCCAAGTACACACCTAGAGACCCTCTCAATTTTTGAAGAGGTCTCTAGCATTCTTGCACGGGAGGGCTTCACCAGGAGCGCCTCCCAGTGCAGGGCTAAATTTAAAAGAGAAACCTAGAGGATTGGGAGGGATACCCACCCGGGATACCCACCCTCCAGTCATTGTCCTCCTCGATTCCAACTGCTTGCCCACCTTTGGCAACAGGGAGGATGGCCAAGTTGGACCATGAGGCGTCACCCAGGTAAAGTTCCCATTACAATGAGCTGTTTGCACCACCTTGAACTGTCCCTATCCAAAATACCAATTTTTACTGAACCCTTTTCTTTCTGTTCTTTCTTCTTATGCAAGGGGAAAAGGGCAGGGTTCATACAGTGTAGACAAATTTCCCTGCCTAACCACCTGTTTGAAATCATAACCAGTTGCTCCCTGTCCAGAAATGCAAGGTGGGGGCTCAAGCAGTGTTCCCTCTAAGCTGAGCTGGTGTGAGTTAGCTCACAGGCTTTTAGCATCCAGCTCACACATTTCAGTCTTAACTCAGGAAGGATGGCTCCAGTGCAAACTAACTTATTAAGTAGTCAAATCATTTGCTCACAACTTTAATGCCAGTAGCTCACAGAGCAGAATTTTTGATCACAGGAGTCCACAGCTTAGAGTGAGCATTGGGCTCAAGTGGCCCACTTATTTCTAATTGACAATGCCACCATGGTTATGTTCTCAAGCACCTGTGGGTGATGCATTTCTTCATGACCCCCCAATGTATAAGTGCACATAGTCTATAACTGTTGCACAATCTCACTGATAGTTCTCCCAGCATGTTCTTGTTGCTCACATGCAAACACCTGAAGCCTTCCCCCACCCCCCCAAGGGCCAAGCTTACTCTAGTTTTTGATATTCCTTTAGATTAATGCTATTCCCACATATAGCCCCCATTTGGACTACACAAATTAATCTTGGGCTCCAAAGTCGGGGGAGGACTGGGTGATCCCACGTCTGTTTTCCCTCCCTCCCACAAATACTGCATAACAGGCAGAAACTAAGCTGGTGAAGCTTTCCCCATCAGCATCAGCATCAGCATTATGAATTGTTAGTTGTTCAGAATACGAGTCACTTCAAAGACACTGGGTGGGTATAGGGAATGATTACTGAATAGTGTTCTTGAACATTACAGGCCTGTGGGTGGATATAGAGGAGCAGCTGCGGTATGAAGTGTGCTTGGGCCCCTGGCCTGACACTACACTGCCGTCCATCACTTCCTTGTGTGTTGATGAGTTTACCACTAAAGCCATGCATGATTATAATGGTATTGGTTAGTTCTCAATTGTACTTCCTGGATTTAATCAAACAATGCTACCCTTTCCTTTGTATAGCTCTTCCGAGGGTGCGTCGTCGCGGATGGAACCGCAGGCAACGTACACCGGAGGCAGTGATCTGACAGTCATCCTCCTCCGCCTCCCAGGACGCTCAACAAGAGGATGAAGGAGAGGGACCACCACTAGGTACCTTTATCATTTGCACACCAACAACATGTATGTATATATATATATATATATATATATATATATATATATATATATATATATATATATATATATATATATATATATATATATATGTATGTATGTATGTATGTATGTATGTATATATATTTATATGTATATGTGTGAGTATACATTCATATATATGTGTGTGTGTATGTATATATATGTGTGTGTATATATATATAGATATGTGTATGTATATATATGTGTGAATATATACATGTGTGAATATATACGTGTGTGTATATATGTATATGTGTGTGTATATATATGTATATATATATATATATATATATATATATATATATATATATATATATATACATATATACACTTACTAGTCTCCAATTTAATGGCTTCACCTAGTGGCTATACGTATACCTTTCACTCAACAGCAATGCAAGAAGACCCGGGGGCAGAGACCCATGTCATGGTGACTTCTGGGGAAGGTGAGTTGGACCAACACTTAACACAATTTAGTACAGCTGCAGTGTGTCCCATACCAATAGTCAGGCCTACTACTTAATTTGAGCAGTATGCCAAGGTGGACTGTAAGAATGGGTGTGCTGCTTTTACCTTTAAAAAACAAGGAGACATTCCAAGCCAATCTCTGCGAGTTTCCTAATGCAATCTTGAAATTGTTATGTGGAACATGGCTACTTATGTAAACTTTACCCTACACAGGTGCACAGTCCCAGGAGCAACTGGAGGAGGGGAGCCAAGCCGTGCCCTTAACTGTGGACTCCTCCACCGAGTCACCAGCGGGTAAGATCATCCCGCTTTTGATTACTGGGGGCTTCACATCATGTCCAGGGTCCTACCTCCGTCGTATTTTGCTTTAGGTCCACTCACTCCACCAACAAGAGAGGTGCCTTCCCAGCCCTGCATAGGGTGCCAGGCACTGGAGAGACAGCTGGAGTGGTTGAGGAGAAGGATGGACCACCAATGTAAGGGGGATGCAGTAAGGGTATATGGTGAACCCTGTACAGGAACTGTAGAGGCCTTGTCTGCCACCACCTAGACAAAAGATGGGGCCTTCAAGGCAGGTGGCCACGAGCTCATGGTTGCCATCTGGTCAAAAAACGGGCCCAAAGTTTTGGGTGACTCTTTGTGGTCCAAAAAGGATGCCATGTGCACATCAGATTGATTTGGCCAATTTTTTTCTTTTTTTCCACCCCCCCCCCCCCCCCGGTTTCCCCACTACAGTTAACAACTTCAACTGGCAAATCTCCATCCTCCACCAGGCTTTACGAAGACTGAGGACGGACAATGCAAGGATGGCACACCAGCAAGAGGAGGGCAGAGAGGACACTGTGCCCAGCTCAGGGGATGGGGATGAACCACAATGAGGCGTATTTTGTAAATAGTTAATTAAAGTTGTGTGGTGCTGTTTCATAGCTTGTGTTAATTAATAATAAAAAATACCGTATTTTTCGTTCCATAAGACGCACCTGACCAGAAGACGTACCTAGCTCTGCTCGGTGCTGTGGCTTGGGAAAGGTGAGAGGGGGTTAAGACGCACACACTTTTCCCCGCACTTTTTTTGGGAGAAAAAGTGAGTCTTATGGAGCAAAAAATACGGTAACTGTTTTGAAAAGACTTTGAGTGAGACCGGTAAACTTTTGAAATGTATAAGTATTTAAAAATAAGTACAAGTTTAGAGCATTTTCCACAAAATAGTAAAATGCACACACAAGCAATGTATTAACAACTTCTGACAGCAGCATTTAAACAGTTCAGTGCTGTCGAAAAAGATAAAGCACCCATATCCTTGAGTCCCTGGAAAGCTTTATTAACCCACAGTCTTAAGAAATGAATACAGTAACTAAAACTAGTAAAACGCCAACGTGAACATTAGTCACTGAAGGAGGCTTCAGTCACAAAACAAAGTCTTCGCCAAAACTGATCAGTTGTACCAGCAAGACCACCCTGAGAGTTGATGCCTTGTCCTGGGCTTGGGGCAGTGATAAATGTCATGGGCTAAAGGGGACTTTTTTCTTGAGGTGTGGATGCACAGCACGTTTTTTGGGAAGTGCCTTATGTGCCCTCACTGACAAAGAGGTCCCAGGGCTGCCATCCCCTGAAGTCTGCCCATGTGAGCAACAGCTACATCCAGTGTTATTACCACCTTGATCACCCCTCCCCTGGAATGTGTTCTGGGTTATGGCCTTGGCTAGGTCACTGAGCACCTGCAGTGCTGATCGTAGAATTTCTCCCCTGGCCTCTCTTGCCTCTCTCTCCTCCTCTCTGGAGGTCCTCAATTCACGCATTAACTCTTCATGCTCCTGTTTTGCGGCGTCCAAGTACATTGCCTGGTCACGTGCCACTGCTCTTAGAAACTGCTTCCCAACCCTTTGCACTGCAGTGACACATTTCTTCTTTGATCTAATTGGAGTCAGGCATTCTGCTGGTGTCAGTTGGGCCATAATTGCCCCTGGATCAACATCTGTAGAATAAAGGCAATCATGCAGGTTTTCTTCCTCCACACATCATCAACCGATATATTTTTTGCAAATTACTACATCACTCTTGAGCCCCACCACTCTGTCAAAGTCCCATCCTCCTTTCTTTTTACTCTCCCACCACAGCAGCAGTGCCAGTGCTCTCATCATCGAAAGTGTATTGCCAAGCTGCAGAGAACAAATTTTCCATTGGGCTTACAGCTCCAGGTTAGGTAAAGTCTGGAGGTTTGATTGCTGGAGCCTTGGGACAGTGGGGCAATCAGCCTCTGCATGGTATGATGCCATATGCTCCCGGCCAGAAAGCAAAAATTGAATCCATGGCAACAGATTTCTGTCACCTGGGCAATAGTTGTAATTATGGCACTCTCCTGCCCTTGCCTGTAGGCTGCCAATGTTAGTTCAAGTGATGGAGATGGCATGTTTAGCTGGTGGAGTCTATGAAATTACAGTGGTCTCTATCCCCTACACAAATCCCACCCCACCCAGCCCCCACACCTCAAATGTCCACAAATTTCTAGCCCTGGAGTTCAAAATCTATCTCCCGCACACCACAACACCAACTTGCTTTCCCTTGTCTGCCGGTTTCCATCTCCACCCCCTCCCACCCAGGTTCTATCTAGGAAATTAACAATTGTACTTATAACAATTGTTTTCTAAAGTAGTTAACAATGCATTTTTAAGCGTTATTTCCTCAAGCTTATCTGCTCAACATCCCATTGAGGTTTGTTAGGCTGAGAGCATTGGACTGGTACGAAATGTCCAAGTCAATTCAAACAGAGGGTGGTGTCTTTTATTGCCAGCCCCCCAGGGGATTCCTGGGGTACCCCGTGAATACTGCTTAGCTCCAGACTGCAGACCATCCTGCAATGGCAATGACAACCATTACAGGCTACAGTGAATTCCTTCTTCCCATCAAAAGACACGGGGTGCATTCTCACCTTCTGTGTCTCTCCCTCCAGAGGTAGATTCCTCTCCGTCATTTTTGTGGGTCGATATGCTGGGTCCTGCAATGCATTGTTTGGAAGAAAAAGAATTGAGAGTTGACGGTGGTGGGCGGGAAATGCATGGCAGAGGTGCAAAATAATTCCTGCTAGCACAATACCCAGTGGTCGGTGAAGGGACATATGTAAAAATAGGCCATGGGTCCACATGTGCCTTGACACAGCAGTACTTACCAGTATCTAATGCTGACCCAATGTCGGTTTCCTGAGTGTCTGGAAGATGCTCCTCTTCCACCTCTTCAGGAGTAGACTCTGGAAAACAGGAGGGGAGATGTCATGTACATTTTCCTCCACCCACTGAGAAGTGCAGTGTTGTCAGAAGCCAGTAAACAAATCAGTGACTTCGAACGGGCATCGTGACAGGACGGTTGTGCTGGCATTCAGTAACCTGGTGCCTGAGGACATGTTACCAGGCAATGGGGTTTTGCTGAAGTAAGGAGGGAGTTTGAAAGGTGTCATCAAAACAAGTCCAGTGTGCATGATTTCCATTATTTCTGTGTAAAGTGAAGGTCCGGACTTGAAGTCCAGAATTAGATCAGTACAACACCACGTGGTAGCGCATGCAATACTTTTAACCTCAGCAGATAACTAATAAGAAAATGAAATTGACATGAAGCCAGAAATTTATTGTTGATTCTATTAAAAAATTAATGCCCAGGACAGACCATGTCTTGCTTATAGCTTTGCATGGTGCTGGTGTTGGCATTGTCCACATCTGCATGGCTACACTGGATTTTTTGTGCTGTCTCCCATAAGTTCTAAACAGGGCTTAACCTGACTTTGTTAAAAATGCAGCCATGATTGCCCTAGCCTCTACCATTCCAGCTAGAATAAGATGAATTATTGATTTAAACACAACATATATATGCCACCTTTCTTCCCAAAGCCTGGCAAACAATCAACCTATCGTCCTTGTGCTTAATGTAAAAATAAAGAAATAAAGAGAAAGCTTCCTTACCTGATGGACTGCAGACATCTGTCTCAAGGCAAACTCCTTCTTCAATCGGCTCAAGGACCAATGTGAACAACACTGCTGAGCCCTCGGGTTGAGATAAAGGAAACTCCAGACCTGTGATGGTGGTGGTGGTGGTGGTGGTTTGCCACGGATGGCAGTTCAAAGCTGTCCGCTGAACACCGTGGTTTCACACTGGGGTCACTTTCAAAATGTTATGGAGTTCTTTATAGTATGGGCAGGAGATCCTGTTATTACCAGAGGTATTGTTGTGGAGAAGAACTCGCTTGTAGTCTGCACGCAGTCCCTTTGTCTGGTTGCAGCATTCAATGGCTGAATGCTGGTGGCCCCTCACTCTCATTCCCCTTGATATGGCTTCATAAGTTACCATGGTGTGGTGAGACTGCCTGATGGCATCCTGGACCCGCTGCTCACCCCACATAGCTAGTAAATCCAAGACCTCTTCTTTTCTCCACGAGATGCCTCGGACTCCCACCATGTTGTCCTCCCAGAATTTGAAAACAGGAAGTGTAGTTCCGGAAATATTGCTGAAACTATTTTACTCTTGCCTTTAGGTCCCGGGAACTATTTTAATTAGAGATTGGTTGGAGATTAGGGAGAGCATTGCATTATTTAAGCCCGGAACACTACAAACATGGAACGGTGGTGCAATATATATGTATAAAATTAAGCGTGGTTTTACACTTGTGTGTTTGGGCATATAAAAAACCTTTTTTTTTGAGCGCTTGGGTGTGCATGTGCATAAAGGTGGGTGAGAGAAAAAAATTAAACGCGCTTGTGGCAAAACACTGTCCAAATGGGGAAATCGCGGAATCGTTGTGGGAAGACCCGGAAAATACTAGTTTCTCCTGGGGTCCCAAAATACACAAGAAATGCAGGAGGAATGCGCGAGAGTGCCTGCTTCGATCCAGGAGACATCTGATCAGTTAATTTAAAAGTGGAAGGAAACAGCACTGAAACCCGATTTTAAGGTCAGTGTGACCGTGGCCACAGTGGGGGTGTATGTGGTTGCACAGCACGCACACACTGCTGGGAAGCAGAGTGATCCAGATATAGGGCAAAACATACCTTGGGGCAGGTTGAGGTATTTTCCAGAAAAACTATCATTTAATGGGCTTTCCTGAGTTGGACAAAGATCCGATTAGCCTAGACTATCCAGGTCAGGGCTTTTAGCAATACAGATAGTTTAATATGTAAATAAAAAGATTTATTTTTTTCTACAATTGCTCTATATGTTGGTGTCTTTTTTACTTTCCAATCCTTAGCGAGCCCTATTCTGGTGGCCAAAATAACATGTAATATGGGCATACAAAAATTTTCAGGAAGAGATTCCACATCATTTAACAAAAATAATTCTGGAGGAGCCACAATAGGATATCCAATGCCATGTGTTAACATGATTGTCAGTATTTGCCAACAGCTTCTTGCGTTTGTACAGGTACACCAGTTTTCATTATGAACACTAGCATCATGTGCTGGCAGATATTAGATGTGGACTCCGAAGGGAACAAAGGATTGCTTTTTGCACCAGGAAACAGCATTCTATGTGTGTTCATGTTGCAATATCTTAATTTTATTGCATGGTATAATACTTTAAGCCCTCTAACAAAGATGGAGCCTTAGGGAGCTTTGAGATTACCTTGGAAGGCACTTCATGGAAATGGTCCTTTCATTCATGCACTTGGGGACACCATGGGATAATGTGGCATGCATTGCACAAGTCCTTTATTTTGCCCTGAGGCTTAAATTGCCAGTGTTTATAAAGTTGTCAGTCATAAACAGGATACTTCTTTAGTACAGCAAAGGCTTGTCAGATCCAGACTGACAGAAAGAATGATCACTGCTTAGTAGTGCGTCTGTTCTGTGGACTCCTCTATCACTGGAATGGTTCTGAAATAAGAAACAACCACTATATTTTGTGGAATAACGGTCATCTGAAAATTTTTCCCCTGATGGCTACGTGGCCGTGTCCCATTATAAAAAGAAAAGCTATCAATTTCCTTAACAATAACCTAATTTCTTGTTGAAACAGATGCTCAGATGTGGGGACTGAATTTATGAGCCTTTTCTTCTTAAACCATGGAATATTTTAATCAAATGTAACTCCAGGCTGTAATTCCAGGAAGAAATGTCTGACTCTTTAAATTTAATCTGGCTTTTCCTCTCACAGCAACACCAAGCTAGTCACTGGGTCAGCAGAGAGAGCAGTGCTTGGCTTTAAACAATATTCCGGCTAGGCCCAAGGAAATATCTCCTGTGGCAAAATTTTGGGATTTATGCAAATATTCAGATGGAAAGGAAGGACTGTCGGATCCCTCCCCCCCAATTGTAAATATCCATAGTCAATAAGCAAAGCTGGTTTGTGTTTTTAGCAAAGACTGAGGCAGCAGATGCTTTGTGCTCTGTAAACTCCACCCCCCTGCAAATGCAGTTCTATTGTGGCCTCCATTGCAGTGAAGAAATGCCAAACTACTTGCCATGATTAAAGCCGTGATTACAAATAGGAGGACAAACAGGATTCAGCCATCTGGCTGGAACAGCTTTAATTGGTAGATGATTAAGGAAAGAGAAAATTAGGTCTCAGCCTGTAACACTGAGAATTAAGGGAGACACAATGAGTTTTTATTGTGGATCCTGGGCCATGTAAAGTGACAGAATCTCACTGTTGGCATGTGTGGCTGTCTGAGAGGCCTTGTGGAGTCAGAATGGCACTGGGATGCCCCGAGCAGCATGTCCGGAAAAAAATACAACTGGGCTGGGGAATATGTCAGGATGCCACTCTGCTGTGCCTGGCTGTGGCAAGACAGTCCTGCTCTGACCTGTAGGCCCTATTCCTGGAAGGTTTTCCCCACACTTTTCTCTATCTTTGTTCACCCGCTGCTACCACCTGGCCTTTGTAGGAACTGCCCACTGGGGGAATTGCCCACTGGGAGGGCCAGAACTCCCAGCTTCCCTACCAAAATCTGAAGCCCTGAGTCTGTGTCTCCCACTATCCAGTGTCTGGTTAGCACAGGGACAGCTTACTGCCTTATGCACCACTGGAGGAGTAGCCACTTGCCAACTGATTGCCCCCCCCTCCTGGCACTTCTTTTAAAATAGTGTGTCCAAGACAGTGGAGGTCTATGTGGTACAGAGAACCACTACCAAAAGTTAGAAAGCATTTATCAAACTGAAAATGTT
Source organism: Lepidodactylus listeri (assembly GCA_029233225.1). Classification (NCBI taxonomy): domain Eukaryota; kingdom Metazoa; phylum Chordata; class Lepidosauria; order Squamata; family Gekkonidae; genus Lepidodactylus; species Lepidodactylus listeri. The sequence goes on from JARCFY010000002.1 coordinate 103,748,438, forward strand.
CACAAGCATACTTTTAGCACAGCACCAGTTTGAGCAAGGGATTCAAAGGAAAAGGGTAAAACACAATTCCTCTGTCCTTCTCTCTAAACATGCTGTAGCAGATGTTAAATATGTTAAATATAAGTCAGACTCCTTAGCTTAGAAAGTTACAGATGTTTTACAGGAGTACCATTACCTTCAAGCTCCTTGCAGGTGTGCAGGTCAGCATATGGCAATGGCAACAAACACACAGGAAACATGACAAGGTTGAGTAAAACATGCAAAAACACCATGTAACAACACAAATAAACAAAGCACACAATTCTGTTATGCTACTATAACTTCATTAATTAAATCATGTACTTATAATATGCAATAAAGACCCTAGTGTAACCTGATTATTATAGTGCACTAGCAACAATGGTATAAAGTATATAGATAAATGTAACAATATTCAATCCTAAAAGCATTCCAAAGTTGCAGAGACGAATATGCAGACAAGGTTCAATGTTGTGGCTGTCTTGCCTTCAGAAAAGAGATGCAGCAAACATCATGCAACATGCCTCGCAGGCAAAAGCTGCATGTTTCGTGAAATTCTTCAGGCAAATTATTTCTCCTGGAACCAAAGCTCACAATGCTACAGTGCATAAGTCAATAAATTCTATACATGGCTTCTCTTTTAGGATTGAATATTGTTACATTCAGGCCACGGTGGTTCAGAGTTCAAGACCTGAGTGCCACATGACAGAGAGAGCTCCCGTCTCTGGCCCTAGCTCCTGCCAAGCTAGCAGTTCAAAAGCAGGATATTGCAAGTAGATAAATAGGTACCACTTCAGTGGGAAGGTAACAGCATTCTGTGCACCACGGAAGAAGTCTTCGGACAGCATTGGCTCTTCGGCTTGGAAATGGAGATGAGCACCACCCCCTAGAATCAGATTTGACTGGCTTTTGAGCAAGGGAAACCTTTACCTTTTTATTGTTACATTTATTTGTATACTTTATACCATTTGTTGCTAGTGCACTATAATAATTAGGTTACACTAGGGTCTTTATTGCATATTATAAGTACATGATTTAATTAATTAATGAAGTTATAGCAGCATAACAGAATTGTGTGCTTTGTTTGTGTTGTTACACAGTGTTTTTCCATGTTTTACTCAACACATGGCAATGGCTGCCTTCCATAGACCTCAGCTAAGAGTGCTGTCTGCCTTGGTGGAATCAGAACCAAACAGCCCCTCCTCTTGCTCCCAGGAGTTTTATCATTTCTCTTTCTCCTACCACTGGCCAGGTCAGGCCAAAGAAGCTTTTCCTGAAGTTTCTTCCTGAAGTCTTTCTAGCACTTAATTCCTCCAAACCTCTGTTCCCTCCTGGTGGGAGGGGTGTTTGACCATCCCATTATCCCTTGGTAGACCTATTAGCATTTCTAAAGGATGGTTGAGGTGAGGTTAGAAAGCAATTGAGTTGACTTCCCCCCTCCTGCCTTTTCTCTGCCAAGAGAGAGAAAAACTTCTAAAAACTCGAAGTGAAGGTTTTGCTCAGTTCAAACCTCCAAAGAAAAATGAACTTCTCCACACTGGCCATCAAAAGAAGATGGGAAGAAGGCAGAGGGAAAAGGAAGGTCAGGAGGAGAGAAACTGTGGCAGTCAGGGACTGAGGAGAAGGAAAGAAGCTGGAGAGAGGCCATGGAAGCTGGCCCTGCCTCCAGAAGCCAACCAGGGATCTCTGAAGCTGGGAGGACTCTGTGAGTGCCCAACAGGGGAGGCAACAAACCTTGAGCCTTCAGAAGTACACCAGAGTGTTGGAGTCCTGAGGTGAGGGCAAGGCTCCAATAAGTGGCAGTTCAGGGGATGGAGATATAAATATGAGGACCATCAGACCACGTTGAGGGTGGGGAAAGAAGTCTGTGGTGATCAAGGAGGAATCCCCAGAAGCTGGCCTGAGCTTAAAGAACCAGTATCCAGTCTGAAGCCATGGGTGAAGGTGACAGCATGCTTATTATTATAGGGAATGTACTGCTACAGCACTTGGGGGGGGGGACGCTAACCCACACAGCTATTTTTCAGATGGAAGAATCACCATAAAATAACTATTTTCAATTCACGTAATAAAACTGCGCTATTCTCATGAGATAAAATTGGAAGTTACCAGTTCTGAAAAGGATGGGTTGGGTTCTGCTAACCATGAAAGCCTTACACTTGTACTTGTGGAAGTAGATCTTCTCCTAACTTTGATTTCCCACAGAAATTCTCTCTAACTCCCCCAAAGGCATTTCTGGGAGTTGGGCAAAATGTCACATGGCATGAGGGAGCAGCAGTGAGGATGGAGGTGGAAGAAGCAGGTGAAATAGCCATTTCTCCCTTTCCCCCCAGGGGGCTTCTACTACTATAAGTGGCTTTGCTGGCAGAACAGGGAGGTGGCAGAACATGTTTTAACCTTATTTCTCTTTTTCACACAATCCCCTGTGCCACACAGCTTTTTGTTTACAGGCATCCCCTGGCTGTAGCACTGCCAGAGGGCTGCTGTAGGAAGGGAATAGGAAAAATATCCTCTTCCATTAATATCTTGCTCTTACAGTTTATAGGATTCAACCTGATGTTTTCTGTAGTGGCTTTCAGGACTTGTGAATTATCATATTGGTACTTTCACAGGACCTCTTCTTGTAAAAAAACCAGGAGGAAATTAAGCTCACTTCACACTTACATTGGTGTAATTTAAGTAAAACTGCTAAATCTCACCTTAATCTATAAAGTTCTGTGGTAGGTTTGCACCTTGGCTATCTGTCCTCTTCCACCATCCACAATAAATAGTGGGCAATTTTCACAGACACCTCTGGGCCCTGCTTCTCAGCTATTGAAGACATCTTCTTTGATCATGTTGATTTGATGGGCCTAGCCCAGCTAGCATAGTATCTACTCTGTTTTCTCCATTCTTTAACAGGGAAACATATTCAACTCATTTGTTTATTTGTAATGCACGGCAAGTTTGAAGAGGGTTCAGAATGATCACAGAAGCAGCTTTATAGCAATGATTTTATGATAACTCATTTGCTTTTTAACCGCAATCTGAAACTGTTAAGTTGTTTGGCGTGTTCCCACAGGCATTTGAGGAACTGTGTAACATGTGGTTTGAGGATTCACAGCCCTCATGGGTTATATGTTAGATTAGGATTGCTTAAATTGCAATGGTTTATAGTCAAGTTAAAAAAAATGTAGTGGGAAAATACAAATAGCAAATTAGTTCTGGTTGAAATGCCCACAATAAATCTCTATTAAGTTAGATACTTTGAGAAGAAACTCCCATAGAGTTCACTATGACCTTATTTCATATTTGCCCAGTATATGGCTGGTGTATTTAGACAGTGGTGTGTACATATCACCTAAGAGTCTTTGTCTAACTAATGTGCACCATTTGTTTGTAGTGTTTTTGTGGGGGCTCACCATACACACGTCTTCTGATCATACACGGTAACAGAGGAAAGAGTTTCCTATGCCTGCACTTTTTATACAAGCTACAAGCTTATATTATTATACATATTATTATACGGCTACAAGCATGGACGGCTTCAAGAGGGAATTAGATAAATATATGGAACAGAGGTCCATCAGTGGCTATTAGCCACAAAGTAGAGATAGGAACTCTCAGTCTGGGGCAAGTGATGCTCTGTATTCTTGGTGCTTGAGGGGGGGGGGCAACAGTGGGAGGGCTTCTAGTGTCCTGGCCCCACTGATGGACCTCCTGAGGGCACCTGGTGTTTTGGCCACTGTGTGACAGAGTGTTGGACTGGATGGGCCACTGGCCTGATCCAGCATTGGCTTTTCTTATGTTCTTATGTTCTCTTATATTCAATCTACTTTCCCCTTTTGGGGGCAACAGAAAAACTTACATTCCACATCTATACAAATTAAAAGTATACTCTTTTTCGATCTCAGAATTAGCTGCATGCATTCTGCAATGATCAGTTTCTACAAAGAGGTGCAAAGGCTCAGCCCTGCCTGTAATACACATGCTTTGGACAGAAAGGCCTGCTTCCAAATGCCAAATAGCTATAGTCTGGTTATATTGTGTGGAAGGAGGGAAAATGCTTTGCATTTTCTCAGAGGCATTTTTATTATTGCTTACAGAACTGAGCTCTGTGGCCAGAAGCAGATTGCAGTGCTGAATTTAGCTAAGACCTAGCTGAAATTAAGCCCATTGTTGCTATGAAATAGCTGGGTGGTTTTGAGGAAGCCATTGTCTGTGCTGAGCTAGCAGCTGAGAGGAGCTCAAACAAAAACAATGAGCTTATGTTAAAACAATACAAAATATTTATTAATAACATGTCAAAGCTATAATTAGAGCAGTGAACTAAGAGGTGACTAGTCTGGAGAATTTCCTTGTGAGCAGGGCTATTTTTGGGCAGGAACGCACAGGAACGGAGTTCCGGCTGGCTTCTGAGTTGGCCACGCCTACAGCCTCCCCCCCCTCAGGTTCCCCAGGTGCCCCACAGCTGCAGGGCACTTGGGGAAGCCGATCCAGAAACTTTCTTCCTTCCCTCGAGCCATGCAGCCCTCGATCCGCGGGGCACCTGGGGAAGCTGATCCTGGGAGGGAGCTGCACTGTCAGAGGTGTGGCCTAATATTCTAATGAGTTTCTGCTGTTGGGTGTGGCCTATTATGCTAATTAGTTCCTGCTGGGATTTTTCTACAAAAGAAGCCCTGCTTGCGAGTGAAAAGTTGGATTTAAATGGAATGTTATCCCTAACCTATAAATTCTTATGGTTGCTTACCTGGAAAAACGTATTAAGCTGTATGAAAGTGTAAGAAATTGATTTGAGCAAAAAGGTACCTACTGAGATGTTGGAAACTGTATGTTAGCAAAGTCCCTATGATCTATGTGCGTTAACGCTAAGGAATTCTAATTTAAATTAATGAGCAGATGGTATCAAACTCTGTGCTGCCTTAAGCAGAGTTTTTTGGGGGGAGGGGGGAAAAGAATCTGGATGATGCTAAAAGCATTGCAGACGGAAGGGCATGTGTTTTGCATCTTTGGTGGTTCTGCCCAGAGTTCTAGACAGAGGCTATGGTGCGATTGAGCAGTCATGGAACAGACATTGCCTGCTAAAATTCTTCCTGAATAGCTGATCAGATGGTTTTCAGTTTTTTAAAATGTTCACAACCTGTCTTTTGTGGGAAGGTGACTTGTATTTGTGACTTTTATCTCCATGCACAATTTCGCTTTCTTCAAAGGACATGCATGTGTATCATGCCAAGCTGGATTGGGGCAAAACATCTTGCATTTTTTAGAACAGATTATAGACCATTGCTTCCCAAAGGACTCCAGTTTAATTTTATTAAATTATTTTGCATGATACAAACCAAAAGCATGTAAGTTAATTAATTGTATGATTACTTCTAGCAGCTAAAAATCAGACAGCAAATAAATGAAAATGAAACAAATTTCCACCACTATCACCACTATGTTCAGTGTTTTGGTGATATCTGGCTATAATGGTATGGGGAGGCAGAGTAAAACTAATCAGAACTGAGAGGATTCCTCAGCACCTGGCAGCCTTTTATCTTATTTGTAGATGACAGCAATCCCCCTTGCCACCCTACTGCTGAAATATAAAACTATATCTATTCTTGTTGGATTTGAGAGTTTGTATGCTTTCACCTACAGAACACAAAAGGAGCTGACAGCTAAGGAAAAAAAGGCTCATTAGATTTCTTTCCCCCCATACCCTTGTGTATTTCCTTCTCTTCTCCGCTTCTCACAGATTGATGGTTCTGTTTTACTTTGCAAAGCAACTTTGATGTTTGTTGTCAGTGTGTCTATGCTTTGATAGTATGCAATGGAAGAACGGCGTGTTGACTGTCCAGAGGCTTTGGGATAAACACTGCAATTTTATTATTTTGCCTATTTTTCAAAACAGAGAAGTTCTTGTGTTGTTTTTTTAAAATGTGATGGATGAGTACATCATAAAATTTCAAGCTGACACCTGATGTGGTCCCTTGATCTCTTGCGACTAACCCCCCCCCCCTTTTTGCAGCAGTTGTTTTGGTGTGCATGTACTTGGCTAAACTGCAGGAAAAGATTCTTTTACAGCTTCTTAAGAGAAACAGAGGCCTGGCCTGTAACAATGTATGTGGAGCTGAGTGAGCTAGGAAAGTAGATTGGGGGGGGGTGTGACTCAGAGACACAGGGAAAGAGTGTGAGGGAGAGTCTACAGAAAGTGACTCAGCAGAGAAGTGGAAGAGAGGGAGAGGGAGAGAAAGAGAGAGAGATCAGGAAATAGAAGCAGACTTTTTCTTATTATTCCTACCTGACTCTCAGGCTGATTTCGCACTGGCCAGTTACCTCTAGTTCTCTCTGGAATTTCCCCTCCCAGTTTCCTCCGGAGTATTTTCTTCATTTTCCCACTTGAAACCTCAGCCCTTTCAATATAGCATGATGAAGGGTTTTCTCCAAAAAAAAATTAGAAACTCCCACAATGGGGCGGCCCTGATGAAAGGCGGGTGAGTGGGCATGTTTTCATTTTGGGTTCTCCCCCAGAGCAAACAGGAAAATCCTCTAAAAACAGGATTTGTTTGTTCCAGGGAAACTCCGGTGCAGCAGGCGATACTCTAGAGCAAAACGTGAGCCCGGAGCAACTGGTGTGAAATCGACCAGAAGCTCCGGTGCAAGCATGAGGGCAAACCTCGGGCAAACGCTAGTGTGAAATCAGCCTCAGTTAATACCTATCCCACTTGAAGCATTGCCTACACATGCAGCAGATTGTGGTGGAATTCTGAGGTGGCAGCATGGACTGTACTGATTCAGACTGTGGAAAAGAAAATCACATTGGTATGGCTCCCCCAGGTAAAAACTGCCTGCAAATTTTTTAGAAATGAACACTTCAAGGAGATAGGTTCTAGCCTAGCTGTTCACTTGCAGTGCTAGTTTTCCATTTACAGAGTATTATTAATATAGGGTGATTGTGAATAATGTCATCCCTCCTCGGCAGTTCTGGTTTCATACCACCAATGGAAAATAATAACTGGAAATAAAAAAACTGAACAAAAAGGTGACAAACCTTATAGGGGTGAATGTTGTTTTCTAAATCAGGTTTTTCCCAGACTTCCCCGTCCTTTGTATACAATTTTTATCGCTAAGTTCTGAATTTTGTTGGTTGTAAGCCAGCATCACTTAGGCAAGTGCTGAGATAAGCCTCAGGGTTCTGTTGAGGGAGCCTGCATTATAGCAGATGCATTTGGGCAGGGACTGGTGTGAGGGGTTTCTCAGCACTCACCTCTGCATTGTAGAATCCATTCCTAGGTGCTTTGCTTAGCCCCCGATTACAGGACTTCCATTCCAGTGTCCATTAAAACTCCGTTATTCTGGAAGGTCTTTGTGCAGACGTGATGTTTTATCTCAGGTTTGATTTGCATTGATTTTACTTGGTGAAAGTTTTTGTGCGCTGTTGGTTTTTATGTATTGCCGGGTTTTGTAGCAATTTCTCTTAATATTATGGTGCTTTTATGTTTACATTGTATTCTGTCTGTAACATCCCATGAGCGTGTTGTCTATGGAAAGCCAGCCCAGAAATTATTGAAATCAGTAAACCCTGGCATCACAGTTTTGTGGATTTTGAGCTCCGGAAGTGTCTTGTATAATTGCAGTCTCTGATGCTGGAGTTTAGTCTAGAAGAAAGATGACATGTTTTGGGGAAATGTGGTAGTTATTGGTTGTAGGGAAGCTGCAGACTGCACAGAGAACACGTTTGATATGTGAACATGCCATATTCATTGGTTGCACTCATGTATTCAGTCTGTTTGCCATCTGCCTTGAACAGGCATCAAACTTTGCAGCTGCATAGTAGCTGTTGCTGGGGCAGACTGGCTATTAAGGCCACCTGGAAAAGGTTTGGGGGACTACCCCCATGCTGGGACCACCCTGACCCAAACAGAAGGGCAGGTGCAATCCACTTTCACAAGTTGCAGGCAGAGGTAAGGAGGCATCAAGCCTTACCTTGTCCAGCAAGGCAAATGACTTGCCCAGACCTTCCTTCACTGCACCTGCCTGGCCTTGCTGCAACAAGGAACACACCTTCCAGCCTCACCAAGTGGAGGGATGCACCTGCCTCACCCAGCCTTGCTGCAGCAAGGGACACACCTGGCCCAGGCTCACTGCACCTGGACCAGTGAGGGAGGAGCCCAGCCCAGCTTTGCCCCACCTGGTGAAGGATGGGCCAAACCTGGCTTCACACCACCCAGCAGCATGGCTTGGCCCAGCTTCTCCTGCATAGGACTGGTTCAGCTCCAGTAGGCTTCCCTCCTTCTTTTCAGGGGGATGGAGCCATAGCGAGTTGGAGGTGGGGCCCTTTCCCCCCCCCCCCAACTGACCCTGGCTGTGGTGATGGGGCTTCATTTCCTTGCATTGCAGGAACTTTTGCATCTATGCAGCAGTTGAGTTGATTCTACATAAAGCATGGACGGTTGGGTCAGGTAATTAAATGATGAGGGAGGAACTGCAGCTCTCATAAGGCTGTGTGAAAACAGGCATACATGAAATAACATCCAAGGAACGAGCTCAGACTGTTTGTGAACAGCTGAACCATTCAATGGAAAACTGACACTCTGTTCATGACTGGCAAACCAGTGAGTGTTCAAGCATCCCAGCTTTACTGTAGCCAGTGTTCCCTCTAAGCTGAGTTAGTGTAAGCTAGCTCACAGTTTTTTAGCCTCTGGCTCACACATTTTTGTCTTAGCTCAGGAAGGATGATTCCAGAGCAAACTAATTAATGCAGTAGCCAAATTGCTCACTCACAACTTTAATGCCAGCAGCTCACAAAGTAGAATTTTTGCTCACAAGACTCACAAGACACAAAACAGAAGGAGCATTGGCTGTAGCCTGAGAGTTTGCACTGGAACACAGTCCATATAAATTTCAGCAGGATGTGCAAGAGAATGGCCTATGTATGAGGTTGTCTTTGGGCCAGGTTGCACACATGCAAATGCTGGTACTGGTCCATTCTAGGCTGAGTGCTGGCTAGTGACATTTGCTTTGGAGCGAGGATCCTCCTAGACAGACAGCACGCAGAGATCTCTTTACTTAAAATAGCATCTCTAGTTCAAGTTTTCTTTAGCTCTTGACCTGCTTTGTCAGCTTTCCTTCTGTCAGCCAGCATTCTTTCTAACCCCAGAATAATTGAAAATGTGCTTGTGCAGCTGCAAAGTCTTGCAAGCTTGACATGCCAACTGTTTTCTTATCATGCCGTTTTATTAGCATCCTTTTCTCCTATACCAAGGGTCAGGATTGTTTTTCTACCGCAGGAGACTATGAAATAAGAAACCTGTTTATTTGCTATAGTTACCTGGAGAGTTTGTAAGGTGCAAAGCCATAACGGAAGCAGCTCCATACAAGAGAGGGAGGATTTGGGTTGATGCTGCAGATCAAAAAGCAATGTTGAATTTCCAACAGAAATCTTCACATGGTTGATTTTCTTGTTCTGCTGTCACTTGAACAAACATGTTTCAATAGTTTCCCCCTGAACAGAGTTCATTGAGAGCTGGCTTTTGTATTGTACAGCCTGATGGAAGATGGAAGGAGGCTTGCTGGGCAGTAGTCTGGACTCCCAGAAGCCTGGTTACAACTTTCTGTCCAGCTGAAAGGCTGCCTGAACCAGAAGTGCTGACCAGATGGCTGGGGTAGTGAACAATGTAGCTGTGTTCTCTCATATGACTATGGCACTGAGCAAAGGACTCTTGAGTCTTTAGCCTTTCTCCCCAACGTGAATAGCAATGGAGACATCCCCCTATCATGCATCTCAGCTGTTCACTCCAGGGTATAGACAGCTGGCTCGAAGGGCATAAGAACGGTAGCTGCTGATTTCACTTGTGCAGAAGGGTTAAGAACACTTTGCCTGGTTTTCAGCTTTTGTGGGAGTGACACTTTGTGCAGAGTAAATACTGATGTCCCTCCTGACCTAACATAGGCAGCTTTCACACAGCGAGGAGTCTTCTGCACACTTTCCTCCATCTTTTTCCTTCCATGCATGCTCTGCATTGGGTTCTCATTGGCTCTCAGGGGCACAGATGACATCACAATGACCTGACAACTGTCAACCCTGGGAGGATCAATGGAGAATTTCTTCTGATCTGACACCCATTATTCCCCAGCTGTGCTCTACCTACTTCCTTTGCACTCTGGACCATAATATCCTCCTCTAGGATTCTCCAAATTCTCAGGGGCTTCAGCAGGCTGATTATCATCCCTTCCTTTCCCCCCTTTAAGTGACTCTGAAAATTTTGTCCCTTCCGGAGCATTTTTCAGAATTCATCTGGCTGTGCCTCCTTCTCCCTTCCCATTTGGTTAATTTACAAAGTCATGTTTTTCGGCATACCTGGAGATTCTGATGAGTATGTAGAGCCCTGCGGGTAACCTGGAGTGTTGCTATTTTCATCATACATGCAGGGGCCAGCCAGTTTAATACAATATACATTGATTCTGTGCTTTGTTATTAACTTCAGGGTTTATACAAAGCTGAGCACAGTAAATATCAGAATAATTTGTTTTAACAATAGCAATAATATTGAATGGTCTTTCTAAAACAAATAAGAAATGTATCACAGCCAATGGATAAATAGCTGTTTCTTGCTTCATAGTGCTGGTTGCAGGAAGTCATTTAGATTCTTGCAACATATTTTGCTCTGACCTTCTCGAACAATACACATTATTTTTGTCTATATTTAGACCTAGAAGATCATTCAAGTATGTAATTTTTAATTATGCCAACTGCAAGGAAAATGGAATGTTATACAGAGAAAGATGCATAAAAGGCTCTGGCTTTTCATTTCCTATCATATTGAAAGTCTCAAGAGGCAGATTTTGTCTCATTTTTATTCTGGTCAGTTTAACATGAATGAGCTCTGACTAGCAAAGGGGAGTGAAAGGCATGGTCTTGCAGAGAATGCCTTAAATTTTTCAGAGAAAGATGATTCTTTCACATCTTGTTGTGCCCTCCCAAAACATTCAGGATAATCCTCACTACTGTGTAACAGGTTCAGGTTCAAAGGTTAGTTTGGTAGCTGCTCCAGTTTACTCTTATTGGAAATTCTCTCGCTCCCATGTTGTTCAGTACTAAGTAATGCCAAATGTAGAGGCCAAGCATCATTCCTCTGTAAGATACCTTCACACAATCCTACTGTATACATATAATTCATAAACAAAGAATGTCTGTTTTATTTCTCAGATTAGATCAGTAGAGCTTTCCATGATCATGGGTTTGCAGGCCAGGTCAGGCTGCAGTAAAGTGTACCAGTCTTGGGTACTAAGGTGTTAATATGATATGATTAACCAGGGGTCCTTTCCTAAAAAAAGAGGTGCAGGAGCTCATTAGCATAACTTATTTGCATATGCCACACCCCCTGACGTCACCGGAAGTGTCAAAAGGCCACACATCCCTGACGTCATGGTCAGTGTGTCAGAAGGCAAGAAGGGAGGGAGTGAGGGAGGGGGAAAGAAGGAAGGAAGGAAAGGAACAGGAAGGAAGGTAGGTAGGTAGGTGGGGGAGAGAGAGAGAAGAAAGAAAGAAAGAAAGAAAGAAAGAAAGAAAGAAAGAAAGAAAGAAAGAAAGAAAGAAAGAAAGAAAGGGAGGGGAAAGAAAGAGAGGGAGGAAGGAAGGAGGGAGGAAGAAAGGAGGGAAGGAAGGAAGAGAGGAACAGTAAGGTAGGTAGGTAGTTGGGGGAGAGAGAGAGAGAAAAAAGGAAGGAAGGAAGGAAGGGGGGAGAGAGGGAGGAAGGGAGGAAGGAAGGTAGGTAGGTGGGGGGAGAGAGAGAAGGAAGGAAGGAAGGGGAAGGAAGGGGGAAAGGAAGGAACAGGAAGGTAGGTAGGTAGGTGGAGGGAGAGAGGGGGGCGCTTCTCCCCTCACTGGGGCTGGCGTTTCCCTCCCTCCCCCCCTTGCTTCTCCCTCCCTTGCGCCCCGGGAATAGGTGAGTGGGGGAGGGAGGAGGCTTCAGTGAGTGGGGGAGGGAAGGGGCTTCTCCCGGGCTGGCGGCGCTTGGCCCGGGAAAGATCATGGGGGGGGCTGAGGGGCTTCTCCCGGGCTGGCGGTGATTGCCGCCAGTCCTGGGAAAGATCTAGGGGGGGGCGGGGCTGAGGGGCTTCTCCTGGGCTGGTGGCGCTGGCTGCCAGTCCCGGGAAAGATCTAGGGGGGGGGCTGAGGGGCTTCTCCCGGGCTGGCGGCGCTGGCCGCCAGTCCAGGGAAAGATCTGAGGGGGGCTGAGGGGTTTCTCCTGGGCTGGCGGCGCTTGCCGCCAGTCCTGGGAAAGATCTAGGGGGAGTGGCGAAGGGTGCGCCCAGGAAGGGTCTGCTGGGGGGGAGGGAAGGGGCTTCTCCCGGCCGGCGGCGCTTGCCGCGTGGCCAGGAAGGGTCTGCTGGGGTGGGTGGGAAGGAAGGGTCTTCTCCCCAGGCCGGCGGCGCTTGCCGCCGGCCCGGGAAGGATGAGCGGGGGAGGATGCTTTTTTCCGGCTCCGCGCCGAAGCGCGGGCCGGGAAAGCGAGCTGGGGGGCGGGGCTTTATCATGTGCCTGCCCCCCGGCTTCCCCTCTCCCGGAGCGGTGCTCCGGCGCGCCCCGGCCCAAACGGAGCCCTGTGATTAACTATGATCTCTCTTGACGTTATGTCACCAAACATCTTGATTGTTTTTAGATGTATTTTGAGCCCTTTTTTGGAGGGCTACCATAGAGTGATTCAGATTAGGCTAATAGGGAGGAGCGCTGACTCGGATGGCCAAAACTAGCCAGATTCCATCAGATCTTGGAAGTTAAGCGGGGCTGGCCATGGTTAGCATTTGGATGGGAGATCAAGGTCACTGTGTAGAGGCAGGCAATGGCAAACCACCTCTGAACATTTCTTGCCTTGAAAACTCTATGGGGTTGTTGTAGGTTGGCTGCAGCATGATGGCATTTTCCACCACCGATAAGGAGGGAAGAAATGTTATTAGCATGATGTCTGCATGCTTTCAAGAGAAAAAATAATGTTGTACTAGTTACTGTGCTAGCATTGGATTTAGAGTTTATTTATGGTCTCATGCATAAGCCCCACAGGCTCTATTCCTGTGCCAGAAGCAATGCTCCCACTGCTCTTCCTTGTGCGGCCGGGAAGAGGAGAGCAGCTTTAGCCAATGCAAATACTTAGATATTGAGGGCTTTTGCTGAAGACTTGATGTTGGTCTTTAAAGGGAATTGAAACCTTAATTACCAAATTGAAAGAATTTGGAGCAGTTGTAGGCTTTAAAGTTAGTTAATAAAGAGAAGACCAAGATAATAACAAAAGATATGAAAATACAAGATCAAATCAAATTGATAAATAAAACAGGTTTTAAAATAGAAAAGATGGTAAAATATTTGGGTATTACCTTGACAAATATGAATTGTATGTTATTCAAAAATAATTATGTCAAAACCTGGAATGAAATTTTAAAAGATATGTTGAGATGGGCTAATGTACAACTGTCACTTTTGGGTCAAAGATCTGTGATTAAGATTAATGTTTTACCTAGAATGTTATTCTTGTTCCAGACAATTCCCATTTTGACAACAGATGTATCATTTAAACAATGGCTGGAAGAGATTAGATTTGTATGGCAAGGGAAAAAACCAAGAGTTAAATATAAAGTATTACAAGATGCAAAAGAAAGAGGTGGCTTGGGTTTGCTGGATTTGAAATTTTATTTTGCTGCCTCCTGCTTGGTATGGACGAAATATTAGATTTTGTTTTAAAAAAAAGATTATTAAAGTTAGAAGAACAGGATCTGAGATTTGGATGGCACTGATATCTGATATATGACAAAGCTAAAGCTAATGGAGAATCCAATAATCATTATGTTAGATATGCCATTTTGAGAGTATGGCATAAGTATAAATCTAGGTTCTGCCTGAAAATACCACTGTGGTTATCACCACAAGAAGCACATTTTAGAAAAGAAATGACAGGTTCACAGAAATGGTTAACATATTATGATGTGTTAGAACTGCGACAAGGTGAATACAAATTAAAATCTAGAGGAGACTTAATAATCAAAGGCCATACTTGCCACTGGTTTAAAGGTAAAGGTTTCCCTTGCTCAAAAGCCAGTTGAATCTGACTCTAGGGGGCGGTGCTTATCTCTGTTTCTGAGCTGAAGAGCCAACGTTGTCTGAAGACTTCTTTGTGGTCATGTGGCCAGCATGACTAAATGCCGAGGTGCACGGAACACTGTTACCTGCTCACTGAAGCGGTACCTATTTATCTAATTGCAATATCTTGCTTTCTAACTGCTAGGTTGGCAGGATCTGGGGCCAGAGACGGGAGCTCACTCCATCACACAGCACTCAGGTCTTGAACTGCCAAGCTACTGATCTTCCGGTCTGCAACTCAGCGTCTTAACCTCTGAGGTTTACATATTTTCAAATCTTGGAAAGGTTCAAAGCTGATAAAAGGTATCATGATTTTGAACAAAGTCTGAATCTGAAATAGCATTATGTACAAAAGGATGACCATGTTATTGCTAAAATGTATAAACTCATTGAAATTTGAAACTGAGGAAGAAAGAATGTATAGTAAAATGGGCTAAAAATGTTGGACATTCCATACACATTGAACAATGGGAACGTATGTGGACAAAAGGTTTGAAATTTACCTTAAGCTCTAATCTTAAGGAGAACTTCTATAAGATGATGTATTATTGGTATATGTCTTCAAATAAATTGTCTAGAATGTACAAAGGCGCTTCTAGTTTATGTTGGAAATATAATCATCATGAAGGGACACTTTATCACATGTGGTGGACTTGTAAGAAAGCCAAATTTTTTTGGACACAATACAAATATTAACATGAGATTTTAAAGACTAATATACAATTGAAACCAGAGTCCTTTTTGTTAGGACTAATGGTCAATCAGTTGGAAAAAGCCACGGAACTTTATTTCTATATATGACTATGGCAGAAAGAATATTATATGCACAGAAATGGAAGTGTCTGACAATACCTACAACAGAAGAATGGTTGGAGAAGATGTTGGACCTTACAGTAATGGCTAAACTTACTGTGTTGGTTAGGGAAAAGACAATTAGTTCATTTATTACAGATTGGAAACCCCGTATACACTTTTTGCAGGAAAAAGACAATAATGACTTGATGATTTGTGGTTTTGATGATTAAGATATTAAGATTAAAAAAAGAGTTCTTTATTCTATCTATAGAACAAGGAAAAACTTTGTAATCAAACATATATTTGTTGTAGAGAAAATTGGAAGCCTTCTATTTTACATATGTTTCTTCTTTTTCTTTTTTCCTCTTTCTTTTATTTTCTCAATAAAAACTAAAATTGTATAAGGCAAATACTTAGACATTCATGACAGGTTTTTAAAAAAGATCTGCAGAATCAAGTGTATGTTCCACAGTGCTGGCTTTTACAAGTCTAATCTGTCTGTATAATGTGCATTAATTTCTGATTAAGAAAGGCCAAAAAGTCTAATCCTCTCCCCAGTATCTCAGATTGTGTCTGGGAGAGTTTCCATAACAACTGCTAGGAGCTTCCCTTTTCAGCAGCACATAGATTTAGTGAGAGAGCTGCTTCATGACAGCCTTAGAAAGCAAATTTGCTTTAGACGCAGAGAGAGAGAGAGAGAGACAGAGACAGAGAGACAGAAAGAGTACACTGTGGTCACTAGGTACTGGACTTGGCAACTGAAGCCTGGGCTCAAAGCAATGAGTCTCACAAGATTCAGCAATGGGTCTCACAAAATAGCTTTGAGCAAGACACTCTGGCTGAGGACAGACTGACAGCTTTCATGTCTGGGATCCATCAAAAACTAAGCAGCATGTTTGCTGCCTGAATACTTTTGAGATCAGCGTCCTACCTAAATGCATTATTTTTCCAGATTTTTCCCCTATTCCTTTGTTCCCATTCAATAAAAGTCAGTGGGAAGAAGAGAAGATGTTCAGCCTCAAATCCAGTGTCTGAAGGCCCACTGTTTCACAACATGTCTCAGCAATAAAGAGGCTTGGTTATGGGTGCAACTGTCAGACCCTGGGAGGTCCTGAAAGGTGGTTTGGAGTCTTCAATGCCTCATTGCCCTATTTTGGGTAAAATTAACCCCAGGCTCTGCAATTCCAGAATCAAAGACAATAAACAGAGGCTGCAGTCACACGTGCCTTTAGATCTGACATAGCTGCGAATGCCTGATGGATCTAAAGGGCACGATCAGACAGCAACATCTGGGAAAGGTCCTGCAGTTGTTGGCAACCCGTGCTGCTCCAGCACAGAAGTGGAGTTAAAAGACACTGGGGAAAGTCTGGCTCTAACTGGTTCCATTGAGCTACAGATGGACTTTCCCCTGTCTGATCACTCAAGCACACTCTCAAGCCTTCGGGATGGTCCGATCATTCCATCCCAGCTCAGTGCCATTTCCCCCCACCCCCTGCTTAGCAGTATGTGCATTATCACAAACTCCATGGGGAACCCTCAGTGCAGAGGTGTGAAACAAACAGCACCAAAAAACCTCCACTCACACATGGTGGCATCTGATCACACAGTGACAGGCTGAGCTAATAGCACAAAGGGATGTGTGATCTCACAACTGCAAGTCAAATTCCTCCAGAGGAAATAGGGGCGCTTCCCCTCTGCTCCAAATGGAGTGTGTGACCACAGCCAGAATCTAGTATCCATTGAAAATACCACTGCCATTGCTGCATCTGCTCTCCAAGTAAAATCTTTGCTTTTTAAAAGAATGTTCTATTAGTGCTCCAGGGCTGATCTATCTATTAATCAAATATGTCTTTTCTCTCAGGTAGCACTTGGCATTCAGCCATGAATGTTGACCAGTCAGGTTCTGGGCACTTTCTGCTGCTGTTGTCCTTGGCTGCCATTCAGGGTTTTCTAGCTCAAGACCAGCTCTCCCGCAAAGTTGGGCCCAGAAGGCCAAAGGAAATCAGTGCGCTAACATGAAATAGAACAGAACACTGTGTAAATATGCTCTTCTCAACTTGCCCGCACACTTAGAATATCTACAGGTGTTTGCTCCATGTTTCTTCTGCATCTCAGAGACAGCAGGTGTTTCTTTAAAATAAGCAGTGAATGCCTTTACTATTAAAAGCTGACTATGGACTAATCTCTTCACATTTCAGACACTAAGCAGGGTTGGTACTTGCAAGGAAGACAAGCAAGGAAGGCTCTGGAGAGGAAGGCAATGGCAGACCACCTCTGCTTCTGACTTGCCTTGAAAACTCCTTGCTGGAGTTGCCATACGGTGGCTGCGCCTTGACAGCACTTTACTTATACACATGGTTATTCATCCTGCTGTACACCCCTTCCATTTCTCAAGTTCCCATTTGTGAAGTTTTCTTGGGGAGATGTCATAGGATTTTTCAAAAACATGCCATCCCTGTTCCACATCTGTACTGAAAGTTCACATACTTCAACACTGAAGGAATCTGATAAAGATATCATCTTACCTTTCAAAGGCCTAAAACTAAATGGGGGAGGAAAAAAGGCTTTCCAAGAAGAATAGGTTTAGTAATGCCCTTTATTTTAAAAAGCAGGAACTAATGAATTAAAGGAAATGTGAAACATGTTTACATTCTAGTGTGGGAAGGTTTCTTTTACCAACCTTACAATTTAAAAATAAGCAGGAAATTCAGTTTGCAGATAAGCTACTTATTGAAAAGCTTCCAGGATGTTGGAATAGTATCTGACTTCTAGGAAAATTATTGCCTTACAGGATGAACAGTCTGACCTCATTTCAAATGGCTGTAAATCTAGATTTCTGACGGTGCATCTAGTGATCCTCAGATATTTTATTTTCAGTAACATAGGTTAATATTTAAGAATTATGGAAAGGATTCTCACCAAGGATATTGATTAAGAGAAGCACATCATAAGGATTGGGTGGGGCTGTGGCTCAGTGGCAGAGCATTTGTTTGGCGTGCAGAAGGTCCCAGGTTCAATCCCCAGCATCTCCAGGTGAAAGGATCAGGTAGTAAGTAGGTGATGTGAAATAGACCACTGCTGGTCTGAGTAGACAATACTGACTTTGATGGACCGATGGTCTGATTCAGTAAAAGGCAGCTTCATGTGTGTTCATGTGATTACCCAGCCCTGTAAAATGGGTTTTGATCCCCTGAACAAAATACCAACTTTCTGTTTTCATGAGCAAAATTACTTGCCCCAAATCCCCTGAGCTGGTTATTTCTGGATAGACTGGATAGACTGACTCAATGGGTCTGGAAAGAATTCCACCGAGATCTGTTACCCAGATGCTGATTACTTGCTAATTAATGAGCTGAAGTGGATTTAAAAATAATACTTTTATATAAAGACAAATTCTATCAGCAGGGAGTAGCTATGGAAGCATATATGGTCCAACCCAAATATATGCAAGCAAATCAAGTGCTAAATCACACATTCAAAATTTCTTGTGTGTCCCCCCCCTGGTTTTCCATGGACCACGTTGACAGATATGCTCTGGACTTTAATTCCCAGGTGTACATGGTCCTCCTGCAACTTTTCACACCCGGAAAGCCCTGGAGCAGCTGGTTTCATCACTGGAAATCAGGCCCTGAGAGCCCAGAAATTAAGTTTCAAGCAGAGAACTTCCAAAGCATGTCTGTCAAACTTGTGGTGGACCTGTGAAGGCTGTTTGTGCTTTTAAAGGGGAAGAGGGGTGTGAATTTCTATAGCCTGCCATTAGACATGGGGGAATTTCAGCAACTAAATGTTTTTTGGTGGGGAGGGGGAATGCGTGTGCTTCAGTGTGGAGCAGGAGGCTGTATTGTCTAGGTCCAGAAGATTCAGACTTGAGTAAATATTACTCAAGGCAAAATAGGCTATAGGAAAATATTGTATATCTTTGACTCTACATTAGATAGATATGGTATTCTAAAGTTTAATCTCCACCATTAATAATTGTATTTATATGTTACAGTTGTATATTGGGTTAATAAAATGGTTTTCTTGTGAGGATTTCTGTACTGTAAATGGTTAGGTCATGAATAAACAAGATAAACAAACACACACACCCCACCAAGAGGGCGTCGGGAAGACAGCAAATCTCCTGGAACAGAAGCCAATCAACATGATTATTTTTTTGGTTTAGTTTTTTGGTTTTGGTGTAGTGGTTAAGTGCATGGACTCTAATCTGGGAGAATCAGGTTTGATCCCCCACTCTTCCGCTTGCACCTGCTAGATGACCTTGGGCAAGCCATAGTTCTGGCACAGCTGTTCTGGAAAAAGAGCAGTTTCTGTCAGAGCTTTCTCAGCCCCACCTACCTCACAGGGTGTCTGTTGTGGGAAGGGGAAGGGACAGGAGCTTGTAAGATGCTCTGAGACTCCTTTGGGTAGTAAGGGGTGGGGTATAAATCCAATCTCCTCCTCCTCCTCCTCTTCTTCTTCTTCGTGATAAGTTTTACAACACCCCTCCCCCCTGAGAGGTTCAGAATGGGAACTTCACACCAATGAGAAATTAAGCTGCAGTTTAAAAAAGCCAATCAAAATGGACATGGACCCCCCCCCCCCGAAAGCATCCTTTGTTGTTTCTCATTTGGAGGCTCAGTCCAATCACTTGATCCATGGAAGTTAGGACCCTGAATAGTATGTACTGAGCAGCTTAGGGAAATACTAATTTGATGGGCTTTACACTGTCTTTTATGAATTGTCTTTGGTGGAACTGACACAATGATTTTCTTGATTTTTAATCCAGTGCCTTCATTTGGAATCCCCATTCTTTCATCCCTTTTAGTTAGTTTTCTGCATTCTGCACACATTCTGAAACTGCACAACAAAGGTTTGCTTGAAGCAAAGCAAGAATTAATCTTTGCCTGTATTTTCCCTCCCTTGCTAGTTTATGCAGCACTAGCTAGAGTTCTGAGGGTCTGATGGTAACCTGTACCTAAATGGGCTATGTAAATACAAGGTAAAGTATGCCTGGAAAGCTCTTTTGCCAATTTAGGGTATACTGGAACTTCCTGTGGTTACTTTAGGTAACATTCTTCACATTTCTAGGACTTCTGGCATTGAAAATAGATGACAGGATTGAGCCCTGGTGGAAATCAAACCCTGGTATTCCTATTTCTGAATCAACCATAATGTAATGCAAGAATCCCATTTGTAAACAACAGCATCTTCCATATGGGCGTGGAAGAACATTGATCTTAAATTCCTCAGGACAGTGTACCATACATGTTGTGTTTGTGTTCTTGATTATGCTGCATTAACAACTATGGTTTACCTATGAAAGGGCTCTGGTATCCTAATGCTCCAATTCTCATTGGCTGACTAATAAAGACTTCCATTGGTCCTGAAGGCAATCTAGGTGCCCAGTCGCTGAGCCCTGCTTGGGTCCAATAACATCGCTTGTATATAGTTACATTGTTGAAAGTTATTTGTTGGAACAGTATAAATAAGAGTGCCGCTCTCTTAGAGCTGTCTTAGAGCTGAACAATGTTATGAATAAAAGCCTGCTTTGCTGGATTCATCGCCCCTGCCTCAATACTTAATAATACATCAGCCTGGGAAGTCCTGTTTGTCCATCTATGCAGGGGGGGGGGGGTTGCTGAGGTGAGTACATGTGATAAGCGTAGAATCCTGATGGGAGCCTTAAATATTGCACAAAGAATCCCTCCTACACAGGTTATAAATGACCATAGCAGCTTTAGTTATCATAGCTGTGCAGGCAGAAAGGGATTTTGTTACTCTCACTGGAAGATCTCAGTAGTGTGGGTGTGTTAGAAATCTGTATGCATCGTAACATGTTCCTATTTTGCTGTGAATTCTTCTGCACATGGCACGAACTTCATGCTGGCGGGGGGAGGAATGGTGCAGAGCTAGAGACATTTTTTCTCTGCTGTACTGAAGCTACAGTTGTCAGTTTGTCTGCACAAATGCACACATTCCAAACACAGTTAATTTGAACAGTGCCGTGACTATTTCAACACAATTGCACATTTATTAAAGACAAAGTACATGCACTCAAGGATGGCAGTTATTATGCGGCCCACACACACCATCTGTCTGTCACTTCTAAGTGAGGAGCTACCCATCTGCACAAGCTTTTGGATCATTTCGCTTATGGCTGGCATCCTTGCATGTGCATTTAACACAACCATCTTCTCTGTGCTCAGTGCTTTGCTTGAGCATACAGATGCAGATACACATTTGAAGTGTATCCTTCTGGTGCTTTCTTTTTTGATCAGATGGTGCTAAAGAAGGAGCTGTAGGGACAGGGTCCAACTGAACTTTTTTTGTTGTTGCATCATTTGTATTCCTTCAGTAAGACTTCAGTTGCTGCTGCATTACCAGGTCTATAAACTATAAACAAAGGAGTCAGGATTTCTAATTAGACAGCAATTAGCCTAAGGTTTATATGATTGTTATCATTTCAACTGTGTAATCCTAAACAGAACTACACCGTTCTAAGCCCGTGGTGTAACTCTGCAGTATTAATAACCAACAGCAGATTTATGTATTAAAATATTCAGATTTGGAAATCAGGTACTTCAGCTAGTGTAGAGAAATAGATGAAAGATCTTCTGGATTTTGCTGCAAAAGAAAAAGCAACATGTGCCCATTGAGCAATGGAAGATAAATTTCAGAGTATATGTAGACCTTCCTAGTTTGAAAAAAAAATCAAAACTAAATAGAAACCATACATTTGTACCCTGCCTTTAAGGCAGAGGGTACTTAAGAAGAACTCCATTTTCTGAAGGGGTTGATTTGTTTCTGCATTTACTCTAGGAATGTGATCTTCAATAAACACAAATCTTAAGAAGAAATCTTGCCATTTTACTATTTAGGCATGTTTAATAGTTAAATCCCTTTTCCACCCTACAAGATGAGCAAGTAAGATAAACCATCAGCAAAGGCAGCAGATCTCATGTTAGCAGATTACAGCTGCAAATGCACTTAGAGCTGGAAATGCTTTCCTGAGAAAATGCAATTACAGTAACATGTTTTCTTAACTGCAGGACCTAAAACTTTCTCTGCCTGCCCTGACTGCCCTCAGTTGAAGATGTGCTCATCTAGGCCATGGCTGACCACCTCAGGAGACTCTATACACCAGTTGCAGACTATTGGTCTTCAGGTGCAGAAAAGCAGCTCCCATAGATGAGCAGATGCAGCTCTCAAACTGCACGGTGATTTTCCCATTTCCCCTGGTGCTAGTATTGGCCAGGCTGGGAAATTTACATGATCCATTCATATGGACAGATTCCAATCACGTGGATTTCTTCTGCGGAATTTGCATGGCATGGGCTTGATTCCATGGGAAAGGCTCACATTAGATTTTACCCATGAATAGGGGCCATTAAATGTTCTCCCAGCTATATGGGTGGCACTTTTTTGCCATTTGGGATTCTGGCATAATTGTGTACTTTTTATGGCTTTGGAGTATATTTTGTCTTGGTATTCAGCTGTTCACCATTTTGACAGCATAATCAACTATCAGTATGTGAAAAACCAGTACACCTCACCTCATTATACACTATTTTGGACAGAAAGTATTCAATTCTGAATAAAAACCTAATACCTGGATAATTGAGGAGGTCTCTGGAGAGGCGTCGTATAACTTTTGCAAACAAATAAATGACTGTTTAGACAAGTACAATCTTTGTAGTATGAGCAGCTACATGCTTTGCTGGCAGGAACTTCTATTCTTAGGGCCGTGTCACAAAATGTAGCACATGGCAGGGTGCAGGTATGATCCTCCCAACTATAACCTTTACTGTGAATCAAGTCCTGTATGTCCAGGGGTCATTTCAAGCAGGAGTTCGGGGGAGCTCAGCTCCGGGAGTTGGTGCCAGCCCCCCCCCCCCCGGGGAATGCCTGCTTGTGTCATGGCTGCAGCAAAATGACCCCGTCCCCTGGAAAGGTCCTTATTCCTCCAACCAGCCTTCTGAAGCCTTCAGCCACCACTGAAGCTCTCCT
Source organism: Lepidodactylus listeri (assembly GCA_029233225.1). Lineage (NCBI taxonomy): Eukaryota > Metazoa > Chordata > Lepidosauria > Squamata > Gekkonidae > Lepidodactylus > Lepidodactylus listeri. Next base: position 103,771,338 of record JARCFY010000002.1, read on the forward strand.
TCCAAAATAGTGGTATTTCTGAGGCTTGGATTAGTAGCTGTCCCCTTTCTTTTCTTTCTTTCTTTCTTTCTTTCTTTCTTTCTTTCTTTCTTTCTTTCTTTCTTTCTTTCTTTCTTATATACTTCCGATGATGTCAGGTGGTGTGGCATATGCAAATAAGTTATGCTAATGAGCTCCTGCACCTCTTTTTCTACGAAATGACCCCTGCTGGTGTAACAAATGTCTAGAGGGCCAGATTATCACCTTTAGAGGCCTAAACACTGACAAGATTATGGAGTAATCCCATATGTAATTCAAAATAAAAAATGTATGAAACACAGGAACTATTACATCTCCAGCATGTATCCTCTGTTGTACTATATATATAAGGGCTAAAATGGGGAGGGCGCCCATACTAAACCTTAATATAATTTTTTTGATATTGACACAAATTTGCATGTGTTCTGAAATCAAAATAGGTTTTTTCTAGATTTTCTGATTGCAAAATTCTGGATAAGTTTATCTGCTTCCATACACAATAGAGAAAGTGAATCCAGTTTGCAGCCCTAGCAAACTCCCCAACAATGGGAGGGGTGAAGTGGGCACTGAAGGTGAGGGGTTCCTCTATACCCAGCTACTAACCCTGTTTACAGCCCCAGTTGAAATAACATGCACACAGTTTTCAGAAAAGTGGAATAAAATTGGCCATAACTTTATTGGGTACAGCTGTAGTATGCCTTGGCACAGCATTGGGATACCAGATCCTGTTAATTGACTGACCCGCCTGCCAGTCAATGATCTGCTGGAAACCTTGGGATGACAGGTCTCTGGATCCCACAAGGTCAGTTGCCTTGAAGTGGTCTCCCCTGCCACCTGAGTGTGAGGGTAAGGCATACCATTTGGCTGGGCATACCACTTGACCTTCATACCAAGATCCCTTAAGGGAATCCTCGCACTCTGGAAAATGGGCATGCAGGCCAGCTTTTGTGAGAATGGATGCTGATACCACCACAAGAGCCAGGCTTCCTGATGACCGGCTCCTGCCAATGGTCCTACAGCTGTAGCTAAGTGCATGGGTCATCTCTAATGCCATGCAGCCAGATATCCATTCCCCAGTGAGATAAGTGAACCCCACCAGGTAGAAACAGGGCATCCAGGTGTAGTGAAATGTCCAGATGGCAAATCCAGTGACCCCCCATAGCCTTCATGGTCCTACCCAGCCTTTTGGTCACCTTCTGCCTTGCCAATTTTACCCTGTCTGGATAGTGTGCCCCTCGCCAGCAGCGTTGCTGCATCCAATTTGACCAGAAAAGGGTCGTAGCCAGGAGTCCTTCCCTCAATGTATGTAAGTCCACTGCAGCCAGATGCACCAAATCTATGCCAGAGCGGGCAAATTGTGGTTCTCTTGAGGGTTTTTAATTCTTTTCAGGTGAGAAAAAGAATGTTCTCCGGAGCAGTTAGTAATCATCAGTGTTATAAAAATACATACTGTGATCTCTACCTTTGGAAATACAAACTGTATTCCATCTTTCACATTGTGTCATGAAGATCAATGTGACTGAATTTCATATTTCCTATTTCATTACACTTTACCCACATGAAACAGTGGAACTGCCATAGTTCTCTCCACAAAGATCCATGTCCAAGTCAACTAGATTTTGGGAACCTTGTAAATATTTTTCATCAGAAAAGTCCATATCATTTAGGGAAAAAATCTATTTGATACTTCTTTGTATGCTTAACTTCTCATTTTTTATATGAGCTTTAATGTATCAGTTATACTATAGCATACTAAGTAAGTAGGTGAAATTGGTGCACTGACATAATTTGCTGTTTTTTCCTGATTTGCTTGTGGGACCGGGTTTCTTTGTAGTTAGTATCAGGCAAGATATATTTTGATATGTCTTCAGATCTTTGAAATCATTCCTCAAAGTGCAAGTACTCTGCTAATGATTGATAGATGTCTGCACATGTTTTTCTTGGAGAGCTTGACCTGAGGTCAAAGTGTTGTAAAATTTCATTCCACATGGTCAACATGAATACAAATTGTAGTTCTTGCATCTTGTTTGCATTGTTTTCCCTCTCTTTTATAGTTTCTCCCTTTTGTGATTGGTCTTCAGCTATATTTTCTAATGCATTCACAATCTTTGAGTAGGACTCCAGAACTGCACTTGCTGCTATTGCATATGCCTCCCTGCGAGTATTAGAAAGAGATTTCAACACATGATAATTGCCCAAATATGTCTTAAGAACTGCCTATTGGTGTGTTGAGGTAGAGAAAGATGTATAAAGTAACTGGATTGTTGAGAAAAAACTTATTGCCACCAGACAACAATCAACAGAAATCTGGCCATATATTGGGGGGGGGGGGGAATGGACCCCACAAATGAATCAAGTACATATAACTCACAAGAACATATCACTAATAAAACATAAATTTATTGCAACACATGATAGGATATGATTTTCTTGTATTATTTTAATCTATATTAGTAGGACACCCCCTAGTTTAGGTGGGGGCAAGTAATAAAAAGGGAACAGAAAAGAGGGGGCAGAGTGTATAGTGGAGTATAAGGAAGTCCAACAAAGCACATGCTTAGCCTGCCTATTGGGTAATCCAACACTGAATCTCTACACATGTGTACTCCACTCACATGATCTGTCCCCTTTTGTTCTTATTACAAAGTTCAAAAATGTTTCTTACCATGAGAACCACTCTGTCAATTCCCAATCTCTATCACTTTTCAAGAAGGAAGACGACAGACTGGTTGATGCACAATATGATGATCTCACTTTGATTCATCTTCTCCAGTAGTTGAGAGATATGACTGTGCTTCAAAGTAAAGCAGCACACCTGAAATTCTGCCCAACAATCTGAAAGAGAGGCTTTCATCTCAGAGGAGTATTTATCATTCATCTGTACTGTAAACTTTAGATAGTGTTGAAATTGCAAGGAAATCAATGGACATGTTTAATGATCTGTTGGATAGCTCAGGTTTTGTCCATTATCAATCAAACCATGATGGACCTTAATAAATCACATACATCTGAGCACCATTGCACCATTAATTTAGACACTGATTGTATAAAGTTATGTGACATCACATGCAATATATTATGCTGTCATATCTGGCAGTAGAGCATGATGCATCTTAGCTCCCTCTCCTGCTAGCCAAGGGACAGGCTGAATAAGAGATACCTACTGTGTATCATGTTGTTCTTAAGAGTTGTATTTTATTCATTCTCTCCATGGAATTGACACTGTGATCTTGTAGGCTATTTAATGAAAAATCAGAAAGAAAAATGGTGCCCGGGGGGGGGGGGGGGAGAGAGAATTCTATGAATATTTAACAGATTTTGTGTTTCTCCAAAACCATAGCACAACATATAGAAATGGCTAGTCTGTGGAAGTTTTGTTTTAAATCTCTGAAATGTTCAAACAAGATGTTGTTGATTTCTGTGTCAATCATTCTGTTGCTCTTGCTAAATTATATATCCTTCAGAACACCAGGAAAAAAATGGCCAGTGAGGTTGAATTTCCTGTGTACTCATTAAAACCAGTTGTACTTTTATTTAATTTCAGTAGTAACCTGGATTACACTTCTGTATCTCTTGCAACAAATATAGAAAGTTCTGTTTTATGTAGTTTTGTTCCCCTCTTGTTTTAGCCTTCATGCTGATACTAGTTGTCCAACTATGAAGAGATTCTTCTGGCCCTGTGAAAGACCCATATATCCTATAGATGATTCTTAGAAGAGGTGCTTGCTGAGGATTGTGAGGTAAACCTTTCTGCTACAAACCGAAGGTTGGGATAATATAAACCCTTAAGGGATGCTGAAAGAGATGGTTAAGATACCAATCCTGGTTTGTGGTGAACTGTCTTGAGAATAATAAAACAGTATTTCTTTTGACAGATTTGTTTCTAGATGTGGGAATCAAAGACCAATGACTCATTTACACCAGGTATGGGACACACACCATTTTACACACCATGCAAGGTTTCAGGCAACCTACCATCTCCTTTAAAACTTTCTCATCTTCTGCACTAGCTCTTATGTGTACAGTGTTGGTGTGCCAATGTGGCTTCTCTTTGGGTTGGAGATCACTGGTATGTGGATACTGTTCGTGGAGAGGCTGAAAGATGCCAGGCCAAGTGGAACCCTATAAAGGTCTGGTGCCTCTTCCATCCACTGCATCTTGTATAAATTGGCCATGAGCTCAACAGATCTCCAGCACTGAGAGAAACAGTGTTAAAGTTCTAGTATGACATTTACCAGTCAATGTGCTTGCAGATTCATTTGCTTTATGTTTAAGTTATAACCTACTGTTTGAAAACAGGAATTCAAAGAGACAGCATTCAGAGTTTTAAGATCTGATTCCTATGCTTCACTCCCTTCCCTTTCAACTCTTGGTATGTTCAATGTAACTTACGATGACTATCCACTTTGTGTTCTTGAGCTTTCAGTTAGAAGTCAATAATAATGACTGTCACTTCAAAGAATAATGAGAGGATGTTTCAGAATGTCAGCATCTTGGAGCAGACCATACTATGGAGTGTGGACTATATCTGAACCTTTCAGTCAAAGTGCTGAATTCAAAATATTTCATTCGCTAATAGTTTTTCTGCCTTTACCTACCAACATGCACTTTATTAAAAGCCCAGTCTGCAGGGTAGCAAGGCACAGGCCAAATGCTTTGCAAAGATGACTCCAATGCAAAAGTAAAATAGGGATTTACACATTGTAGCAATAGCAGCATTCTTTTTATATATTTTCAGAAAATGCAAGAGGCCCGTGAGAAATGAGGCCTGCAAAAGTGACCATATATAGGTGGGTATAATGATTTCATGTTTTGGTGTGTATGTTTCTTTAAATTTTTCGTTTGACAGCAGTAAGGTAAGGAGGGTGATAGAGGGAGATGAGTGTGATGTGATTGGCTGATGAGAGAGAATGTGGGAGGAGAGGTGTCTTGGAGGAGATTCTGACCCAATCTGCATTTGCTCTGTAAAACTCTTCCGTGCTGCTGTTGCACCGGCTTCCCATTCAGCTCAGTATAAATCTCTCCTCTGAAGTTGTTTAGGGAGAGCACAGGAGAAAGGGGGGAGAAATAACAGGAAATAACAAATGGTTCAGGGGAGGGCATGCTTCCAACCCCCCACAATCGCAGAAAAATGTTCCCTGGCTGCTTTTAAACGCAGACAACTGGATTTTCAGCTAACTTGTTTCTTTTGTGACAATTTGCGTATCTCCTTAGAAAAGATGGGGGGGGGATAATTCTGCTCCAGTTGTCTGCTTTTTGCTCACAGCGGCTTGAGGGTGAGGAGGAACAACTGTAGCACCTTAAAACCTTAAGACCTTGGGGTCATCACTAAAAGGCAATAAAATGATGCATGCAGCCAATGCTGAGATGAAACAATAGGAGAGTGGTTGCGGCATGAAATGTAGACAGAAATTTGTGAGACAATGTGAGATAAATTGTTGGCACAACAGTGCAAAATATCAATGCAGATTGGACCAATGTGTGTTTTAGAGAGAGGAGGAAAGGAAGTTTTTATCCTGTGTGGCAAAAGAAGCAGTTTGAGTCTATCCTGTGTGGCTAAGACAAACTGTTTAGCCTGTGTGGCTAAGAGAGAGAAAATTTAGCTGAGTAGCTAAGGCTGTCAGAGTGGAGTTTTTGTGTTTTGAGAGACAGTGTGCGATGCCCAGTTTTATTAGTTATATTTATAAGTATCTTTCTTCAACAACAATTCAAAATACCTAGAAACATATTTTATTCCTCTATAAATAAATCATTATTTATTTAAACGTATCCCAGCAGTTAGAACAGTCCTTCCTCAGGGCCACATAGTCTTCTGAAGTGCCTAGACACAGGGTCATTCTACCATAATAGAGAAATTTGGGATTTTTAATTCCTGGTGGCAGTGGTAATCTACCAAGTTTATGTGAACATGGTGTGTTTTAAAGGAAAAACCATCTCCCCAATAAGGAGGACATCTAAGATATTTGCTATTAATCATATAACTAACATAAGCAGGGGTCTATTGGGGCCGGAGCGAGGCGGAGCAAAGCTCCGCCAGCTCAGGACTAGCCAGTAGGGCAGCCACGGGCTGAATCAGATTCTCTAATCTGATTCAGTTTGCTGCCGAATTGCCGCTGAAATTCGGCGGCAATTTTAAAAGCCACTGGGGGGGAGGGGGTTTGAGGGAGAGGCTCCAAACTTGCAGAGCAGCTGCTGGGGCCTCTCCTCGAAAGTCCCACCAAGTTTCAAGAAGATTGGACCAGGGGGTCCAATTCTACAGGCCCCCAAACAGGTTGCCCCCAGTCCCTTCATTGTTCTCTATGGTAGGAAAAAAGTTAACAATGAGAGGGGATGGGAACAATGGAGGGGATGGGACAATCTGTTTGGGGGCCCATAGAATTGGACCCCGTGGTCCAATCTTCTTGAAACTTAGTGGATATTTCGAGGAGTGGCCCCAGCAGCTACCCTGCAAATTTGAAGCTTCTCCCTCAAACCCCCTTTCCTCCAGCCCCTCATATACCCTATGAGTTTTTGCCATTGATTTCAATGGCCCATAGGATACAATGGGGCTGAAACTGGCATTCCCTTTCTGACACACTTCTGGTGATGACAGGGGATGTGGCATATGCTAATGAGTTATGCTAATGATCTCCTGCACTTCTTTTTCTATGAAAGGACCCCTGAACATAAGATTAATATACAAGATTGGGCTTACCACAAAGCATATTCTTTTGAGCAGCAAACACACTAAGGCAGCAGTCAGACATGCATTTTAATCCACTGTTGCCCGGCCTCTAACTGAGAGAATACTAATCAGACTCACCCCTTTCAGCACTCTTCAAAGCGCTTTTATGTCGTTCTTGAACAATCAGATGCATATCAGACCCTGCAGCTAAGGAGTGTTGCTGCCGGCCATTTTTTAAAATAATTTTTCCTTCGAGCATGCCTCCTGGGATATGTAGTTAGGGGGGCCATCGGCTATTTTAAAAAAGTTTACTCTCTAGGCATGCACTCAAGCACTGATCAGCCTGCTGTAGTCTCCCCCTCTAAACTTTTCAATGTACCCTTTCCCTGAAGCACAGGAAAAAGCTGAAGTACAGGGGTGTTTTTATTTGAAAGTTTCTATGCAGAAAACAATGTTTAGAGCAGCCCCTGTGGGAGAGGGGGAGAGAGAGAGTGGTGTGAATAAGCAGTGGTGCGCACTTCCCTAACTACTAAAAAAAATGGCAGCTGAAAAACAAGAGACCTGTCAGAGCTCCCTGATGGATTGGATGATCAGACAACAAGAAATCTGGTTTGAAACCAGCTCAGCCCCAAAAGATTGGACTTTAACAGGTATCAAATAAACACACAGTAAAGGAGGGGGGACAGGACACAGATGACTGGGGCATGACAGACAGATGTTGCTGTCTGACCGTGCACTTTAAATCCATAAGGGAACAGCAACGGCAATGGATCAAACTGGACGCCTGATCACAGCCTAAGTAAAACTAGTAGATCGAACAGAACAGCAGATTCATCATAAACAACTGAAGATTCACTTGAGACACATTCAAATATTGAACAGCTATCTGGAGCAGATCTCCAGAGCATTAGGGGTGGGAAACACGGCTTCTGGGACTGTCTGTAAGACATGATTTGTTCTAAGCAGGAAGCAAAACAAAGGACCCAGGCAAAGGCAAAAGAGGATCAACTCCAGAAATATCAGGAGACACATATAAGACACAGATAGAAAAAAAGTAGAACAGGAATTTAGTCCAAGCATCAGGCTTGTGAGGATAGAGGGCAGGCATATGCAGTTTGCAGCCCAAGCTGAATGTATTGGGGCCTCAACAACACACAGCAAAATATTCAGTTTTATCAAAGCCCTCTTTTAATAAACCCCTTAAGAAGAAGAGTAGGTTTTTATACCCTGCTTTTCTCTACCTTAAGGAGTGTCAACGTGGCTTAATCGCCTTCTGTTCCTCTCCCCACAACAGGTACCTTGTGAGTTAGGTGGGGTTGATAGAGATCTGAGAGAACTGTGACTGGCCCATGGTCACCCAGCAGGCTTAGGGTTGCTAGGTCCCTACCTGTTGTTCAACGGGGGGTGGGGAGAAGCTCTGTGTCTGGGAGTTTCATGTACATAGCATGCACGCCACAATGACATCACCCAGAAGTGATTTCATCATGCTACGCATGTCGTTGGGGGACGCTCTAGCATTCAGTTTGAAAACTCTATGATACATCTGGGTGATGTCATCATACCAGGCATGTTGGCCCAATACAGGCATTTTGGGGGTGGGGTTCCCCTGCTGGCCAGATCCAGGCTGGTGGGCCAGGGGTTCCTACAGCGGGCACCCCCCGCCCCTCTGGGAGACCTGGAGGCCCTAAGCAGGCTTCATGTGGAGAAGTGGGGAATCAAACCTGGTTCTCCAGATTAGAGTCTGCCACTCTTAACCACTACACCATGCTGGGTCAGCACACAGTTCTTTACAAAGTGCAGATGAGTGTTTCTCCAAGAGAAGTGTTGCCCACTGAACAACTTCTTTGTCACTCTTTTAGCAAATGTTGCTGGGAGATCTGGGGAAAGCGTTCCTCCACACAGCTGTGCCTGCATTTTGAAGCAGTTGAGTGATTTCCAACATAAGCACAAGCTGCTTGTATGTAATATTTATTTATATTTATTTATTTATTCTTTCGATTTATACCCCGCCCTCCCCACGAACGGGCTCAGGGCGGCTTACATGGGCTCATCGGCCAATAATAATACATTAAAATCACTAAAGCAATTAAAACAGTTTAAATACTTAAAATACATTCCTAGCCTAACAACTTACAAATAGCTTCCAGTAACATATTATCAGATTATCAGGCGGTGGCTCAGTGATAAAACTCCCTGTCACCCCTGCCACCCGCCAGGGTTGATCCGGGCCAGACTACATCAAGTTGGTATAGCTGATGGATGGAATCATTGGATGGCGGCTCCTGTTCAAAAGCCTGGCGGAAGAGCTCCGTCTTGCAGGCCCTGCGGAACTGCACAAGGTCCTGCAGGGCCCTGATCTCCTCCGGGAGCTCGTTCCACCAGATAGGAGCCACCACCGAAAAAGCCCTGGCCCTTGTTTTAGTGAGTCTAGTGGCCCTAAGACCTGGGACCTCTAGACGGTGGGCTGTTCCAGACCTCAGTGCCCGCTGGGGTATATACGGAGAAAGGCAGTCCCTAAGGTATGTTGGACCCTGGCCATATAGGGCTTTATAGGTAAGAACCAGCACCTTGAAGCGAACTCGGTATACTATAGGCAGCCAGTGCAGCGCCGCCAGCACAGGTCCGATGTGGTCTCGTAATGGTGTGATACTTCAGAAACTGGGCTTGATTTTCTCATTGTAATATCTGGGGTTGGACTAACAGCCATGTAAAGATAGGGTAACCAGTTGGGATATGAAAAATAATATTTTTACATTGTCTAATTATTGATTTTTGATGTTTAAAAAAAGAAATAATTATTTTTAAGAGAAATATACTGAACGATTGAAATGATAAGAACAGAAACTAGAGTACATATTACAGATATCTAGAAATTACGTTTAAATGTTTAAAAATTACCTTTCTTTTTTTTTATTGTTGTAACCAAATTTGTTACCTGTAAAAGCTAATAATTTTAAATCTTTATAATTGCTATTATATATATAATGGTATAGGTGAGGCGGGAAGTCCCAAAGTTTTTGAATTGTAAACGGAATACATAGCTATATAGAAAAACGGATAGTGATGATAATATTTCAAAAGTAACTATGTAAAGTTTTGTAACTGAAAAAATAATAATTTTTTTTTTAAAAAGATAGGGTAACCAGGCCTCCCACTATTGTGGGAGGCTTCTTGCTGGTAGCAGCTGCCTGCTGCAGCTCCAAGTGGCAGCAGGAGGGGGGAAAACACACACACATTGGGTCATGTGCACAGTGATGTCACTTGTGGGGAAACGTTGAAGGAACACCGGATGGCTCTATGACAATGGTTTCAGTGGGTAACCATGTTGGTCTGCAGTAGAACAGCTAGATTCAAGTCCAGTAGCACCTTAGATACCAATGAGATTTTTGGGGTATAAGCTCTGGAGAGTCAAAGATCATTCATTAGATAGGAGTTGGAATGGAGATCTCTAAGTCCTTATATCCTAGTCAGAGGATGGGAGGGGCGTTGCAAAGAAGGTACTCATTAACATCCTACAACCTGTGTTGAACAATGATACTCCTCTCTCACAGCCATTGGGAGGCAAATCTTTTCTTGCCCACAGACAGCCTCCTAACCTTAAACAACTTCTCACCCACAGCAATGCTTCCCCTAATGTGGACATGGACTCTGGGACCAGGGCCTGCAACAAACCAAGATGCCAGCTTTGCCCACATGTTCACTCTGGCAACACCATCACCGAACCTATCAACCCCATCTCGGGTTCATTTACTTGTTCATCTTCCAACATTATATATGCAATCAGTGCCGTTCCACTGTCTACATTGGACAAATAGGTCAATCCCTATGCAAAAGCATAAATGAACATAAATCTGACATTCTTTGCGAGAAAGACCAGGTTAAAGAGCTTTCAAGCTCATTGACTGTATGATTAGAAACATTTATGCCCAACGCTCAATAAAAATATGTTTGAGATGGCCTATAACATCTTTTAATTTAAAGTAGAAAAGAACAGTGGCATGCAATCCACTAAAACAGCAATAAGATAATTAATAAAGCATCATGTAAAGAGAAGAAATAAGGAATCATAGGTTAAAACAGCTGAAGTCCGGGGAAAAAAAAACAGAAATAAAAATAGCAGAGAAACCAGAAAGGATTTTTATTGTTGTTGTTCAGTTGCACAGTCGAGTCCGACTCTTCGCAACCCCTTGGACCACATCATGCCAGGCCCTCCTGTCTTCCGCCGTCCTCTGGAGTTCGCCCAACTTCATGTCCGTTGCATCGATGACACTGTCCAACCATCTCATCCTTTTCCGTCCCCTTCTTCTTTTACTTTCAATCTTTCCCACCATCAGGGTCTTCTCCAGTGAGTGCTCCCTTTCTCATTTGGTGGACAAAGTATTTGAGATTCAGCTTCAGTATCTGGACTTCCAGGGAACAGTCAGGATAAATTTCTTTTAGGATTGACTGATTTGATCTCCTTGCAGTCCAAGGGACTCTTAAGAGTCTTTTCCAGCACCATAATTCAAATGCATCTATTCTTCGGCACTTGGCCTTCCTTCTCGCCGCCATACATTACTACTGGGAATACCAGCACTTTGACTATACAGACTTTCGTTGGCAGGGTGATGTCTCTACTTTTTATTATGCTGTCTAGGTTTGCCATAGCTTTCCTCCCAAGGAGCAGGCTTCTTTTAATTTCATGGCTGCAGTCACCATCTGCAATGATCTTGGATTCCAGGAATGTGAAGTCTGTTACTGCTTCCATGACTTCCCCTTCTACTTGCCAAGGAGTGATGGGGCCGGATGTCATGATCTTAGTTTTTTTGATGTTGAGTTTCAAGTCAACTTTTGCGCTCTCCTCTTTAACTCTGAGCAAGAGGCTCTTGAGGTCCTCTGCACTTTCTGCCATTAGAGTGGTATCGTCTGCATATCTGAGGTTGTTGCATATCTGAGGTTGTTGTTTCCCCGACAATCTTAATTCTGGCTTGTGATTCATCTAGGTTGGCATTTTGTATGATGTACTCTGCATATAACTTAAATAAGCGGGGTGACAAAATACATCCTTGTCGTACTCCTTTTCCTATTCCAAAACAATCAGTTGTTCCATATCTGGTGTAAGCCAGCAAGGCATATTATATAGTCTTATGAACAGTTAAAAGTTATAAGTTTGAACTTTGGGTTGTCATCTTGCTAGGGGCAAAATGCACTCTCTATTGCTATGAGAGGCTCCAGCCCACAGCGGGAGACTTCCTTCAGAGTTCACACCTACATGGAGACCCAGAACTCCATTTCAAAGAGTTCTTACATCTCTTTCACATGTTCACACCAACAGGGAGACCAGGACTCCATTTCAAAGGGTCCTTTTCTCCTTTACGCTGGCCTCCTCACACCTTCCCCCAAAGTTCCTGTAAGAGATTAGGTTGCTTAGCAACTAATCGTCGACCATTGAGTGACCTGGCCGAAGCCATCACAAGACTGAGGATTGGCGACAAGAAACCTTCCAGATGGCCCAGGTGTTAGATCCTGCTTAGCACCTAGATTTACAATATTGCCCACTCCCTCCTACCTCCTCCTCCTTATGACACTGACCAATAGTAAAGCTAGTGGGGACAGACAAACTAGTAGGTGTGACAAGGGGATGTGGTCAGCGCAGCCCGCCCCAATGCTACCTGATAAAAGATCTTGCACAACAGAAACACATTGCTAGCCATCATCGACCCCTATCTTCTTACCAACCTCTTATGTCCAGCTTCCTGTACCCAACACCTTGCCTCCATCTTTAATCCCTGGTTTGCGCAGCCAGGACAGAGTGTGTATCTGCAGGTTCAGATCTCGTTCCCCCTATTTTTCTTATTCACCCTTCCCTCGATCTTCTTGTGGATGTGGACCACCCATCTCCAAGATAGGTAACGTATTTCCCCTCAATGAAACTCCTGCTAATGCAACAGTGCTATTTTCTGTCTGATTTCCTTAGATCTTGTGTGTATGCGGGTTTTAATTACTTCTTGTATGCTTGAACAACATGTTGTAAGTAAACACCATTCGAAGAAACCACTCAGACTCATTGCCTATTTTCTGGGGACTCCTGGAAGGGGCGGGACCTTGGTATAGTTGGCAAGAACCCGGTATTTTGCCAATTGCTGATCTTAAATTAAAGCAATTCGGCTAACGCTGGTTCTAACTGTCACTTCTTGACCCTTATACAGGTCTCTCAGCAGATATGTAAGGTGGTTTGGTACTCCTATTTCTACCAGAAAGATAAGACTTGTCAATACTCTAGTTTAAAACCTTAAAGTTTATGACCAGCCACAGGCTCAAATCAAGAGCATTTTACTGTTCTCAATGTTTTACTAAGCATTTTATTTTTCTCCCCAAAGATACACTGTCCACAGCAGCCTGCATGAGAAGGACCCTGTCGCATTACATCCCACCTACCTAGCTTGGGGGACCATTCTCTTCTGTCCACCTCTTTCTTTTTCATGAATGAAGTAGACATCTTCCAGCTACACCCTGCAAGATGGCTGAGCTGGGCCTTCATTGAAGTATTTCCTTCCTCTTTTCAGGAAGGGTTAAGGAAAAGACAGAGCTCTGTTTGTAAAGGTGCCTGATGCAGGCTGGGTTTTGCTTCCAGGAATGGTCAGGCTATTCTGCGGGCAGCTTCCCTTCCTCTTCTGGAGAAGAACAGCTCCAAGTGTGGGGCCAAATGCTTGTGTTGTGATTCTTTGTACAGCGCAGTGCTTCTAAGGGTTTTCTTGCTCTCACAGGCAGCCTAAGAAATATTGACCCTGTCGAAGTTGGGAACAGGGCTTTTTTGCTTTGTAAGGAAGTAATGACAGCACACTCACTTGCCAGCTCCCAACAAGCCAGGGTAGTGAACCGTGCTAGTTGGGGCTCTTTCATTTCCAGGCAGCTCAGAAAGGAGAAAACTTTGCCTGCAGTTTTCAAAAAGTGGCTGCTGTTCTCGCTCTCTCTCTCTGGTTGTTGCCCTTTAATTCCTTCCTAGGTTTCTCATACTCAAAGGCTGCCATTGCTAAAATTAGCCACTTCTGGCAGGATTTCTATACCATAAATTCATTAACAAAGCGACTCAAAAGGCCACTGTGGGCTACATGAAAAGGCATTGCTTTAGTTGGTTAACAGTGCAGTCATATGCAAACTTGCTCTGGTCCAAGCCCACTGAAATTAATTTGACTGGAGTAACCCTAATAGGGTTGCACTGTAAACCATTTTAGCATTCAGTGGCACTTACACAGAGCTTATGGAAGCAAGAAAGGAAAAGCCCACCCAGGTCATCCTTAGCGATATTGTCTTAGATGCTACCTCTCTTGTGTGGGACAGGCATGTAGAAATTAAACATTGCCTGAGTTAAGCTGGTGGGATGTGATACTGCAAGGCTCCTGTTGAATAAGCAGGTGGTAGCGGTGGCATCATGTAGATATTGAAAAACATTGGGGACAAGATATAAGCTTATGGGGACCTGTAGGAACAGCAATTTCTCAGCATCACACTTTAAACCTACATTTGAGGTAGGCCTGAAACTGCCATAGAACAGAACCTCCCAACCCTGAAAGACAGTCCAGAATGATATAACAATAGTACTGAAAGACGCTGAGAGGTCCAAGAGAATTAACAGGTTTACACTTCCCCTCTCCTTCTCCCAGTACATGTCATCAGCTAGGGCAACCAAAGCCATTTCAGTCCTATAACTATGCTTGAAACCAGACTGGAACAGATCCAAACAATCCAGTCCATTCAGGACTGCCTAAAGTTGCCCACTCACCACTCATTCAGTCACCTTGCTCAGGAGTGGTACATCTGAGGCTGGCTGGTAATTATTCAACTCTCTTGGGTCCAGAGACAGTTTCTTTAGGAGTGGATGTACCACAGCTCACCTCAAGGCAGGGATGACCTACCCCCTCTTTCTGGGAGGTATTTACTGTATCTCAAATCCAGTTCACCAGCCCCCACCTCCCAGTATATTTAAGCAGCCAGGAAGGACAAGGGTCATACAAGGAAGAAGTAGGTCTCAAACTTCCTGTTCGCATGCTCAGACTAGAGAAGCTGAAAAGTATCCCACCCAACTGGACAAATTAGCAGCCTGGAACCATCCGATCCTATCACTGCAAATGTAGGATCCAAATTGGAATAGATGAGAGAAATTTTATCTGCAAAGTGCTTAGCAAAATGATCACAGCAGGTTGTAGTGCCAATCATCTTCTCCTGAAGACCATGACCCAATAGTGCCCTGACCACCTGGAAGAGTTCTGCAGGTCTAGACTGTGTGAATGCAGTGGTGGTAGAGAAATATGATTTCTTTGCTGCTGTCACCTCCACAGAGTATTAAAATGAACTCTAGCCGATATATTGCTGGTAGGCTTCCCAGACCCCCACTGGGGGCAGGAGACCCCCTGCTTTGAGGCCCCTCCTCCTGGTACTATCAAGCTAGCCAGCAGGGGGACTTAGAATCATAGAATCACAGAGTTGGAAGGGGCCATACAGGCAATCTAGTCCAACCCCCTACTCAATGCAGGATCAGCCTAGAGCATCCCTGACAAGTGTTTGTCCAGCCGCTGCTTAAAGACTGCCAGTTAAGGGGAGTTCACCACCTCCGTAGGCAGCTGATTTTACTGTTGCACAACTCTTACTGTAAAAAAGTTTTTCCTAATATCCAGCCAGTACCATCCCGCCTTTGATTTAAACCTATTGTTGCGAGTCCTATTCTCTACTGCCAACAGGAACAGATCCCTGCCCTCGTCTACGTGACAGCCCTTCAAATACTTAAAGAGGGCAATCATGTCCCCCCCCCTTAACCTCCTCTTCTACAGACTAATAAATATTCCCAAGTCCCTCAGCCTTTCCTCATAGTACTTGGTCTCCAGGTGCCCGATCATCCTCATCGCTCTCCTTTGCACCTGCTCTATTCTGCCCACATCCTTTTTGAAATGAGGCCTCCAGAGCTGCACACAACACTCCAGGTGAGGCCTGACTAATGCAGTGTACAGTGGGACTATGACATCTTGTGGATGTTATGTCTCTGTTGATACACAAGATTGCATTAGCCTTTTTTGTCTCTGCATCACACTGGCTGCTCATATTTAATTTATGGTCCACTCATACCCCAAGATTTTGTCCACACACACTGCTACCCAGAAGTGTATCCCCTATGCATGTTCCTCATTTTTGTTATCCAGATGTAGAACTTGGCACTTATCCTTGTTAAATTGCATCTTGTTCCTATCCGCCCACTTTTCCAGTGTGTTCAGATCTTGTTGAATTCTATCTCTATTATCTGGTGTGTTTGCTGCTCCTCCCAGTAGGGTTGCCAGCCTCCAGGTGGGGCCTGGGGATCTCCCACTTTTACTACTGATCTCCAGCTGACAGAGATCAGCTCCCCTGGAGAAAATGGCTGCTTTGGAGGGTGGACTCTATGGCATTGTACCATGCTGAGGCCCCTCCTCTCCCCAAACCCCACCCTCTCCAGGATCTACCCCCAAAGTCTCCAGGTATTTTCCAACCCAGACCTGGCAACCCTACCTCCCAGTTTGGTGTCATCTTCAAATTTAATGAGTAGTCCCTCCACACCCTCATCCAGATCGTTTATAAAAATATTGAAAAGTACCGGGCCCAAAACTGAGCCCTGTGGCACCACACTGGACACCTCCCTCCATTCAGATGAAATGCTATTAATAACTACTTTTTGAGTGTGGTTCTCCAAACAGTTCCCTATCCACCTAACTATCCTAGAGTCCAGCCCACAGTCCTGTAGTTTACCCATCAGAACATCATTGGGAACCCTGTCAAAAGCTTTACTAAAATCCAGGTAAACAATATCAACAGCATTCCCTTGATCCAGTAAGCTTGTCGTTCAAAGAAGGAAATGAGGTTGATCTGACAGGACCTATTGGGGAAAAATCTATGCTGACTTCCCTGGACCACTATGTTGTCTTTTAGATGGTCACAGATTGATCCCTTTAAAATCTGCTCTTCAGGGGAAAAACTGAGGCAAAATAGGCATTAAGCCTTTCTGTTTTCTCTCTGTTAGAGTTTCTCCATTTTCACCCAGCAGTGGACACATCACCTCTTTTATCTTATGTTTGCTCCTCATTTGACTTACCAGCAGCAAACCTCATTTGACTTACCAGCAGCAAACTGAGGCCTAGCCCTCTGTCCTTAGTGATGCAGCAACATCACTTTCGGTGTGCACAGCTTCTACCGTAGAGTTTTTGCCCTAATACCAGAGCATCCATAATGACACTGGAGATGTGATGACGTCACTTCTGGTGTGCACCAGAAGTGATGTTGCTGTGTTGATGGTGACAGAGGCCTAGGTCTCAGTTTGCTACTGGTAAGTCCCCCTCCCATTCCCCAGGTTGTTGCCAGGGGGTACTGTCAACACTAGTTGTTGGATGTGTTCTGAGTCTATCTCCACTATCACTTTAGCTGTCTCCCTTGTCTTTTTATTGTCTGCAGCCACTCTGTAAACCAATTGCCCAGGTTATTTCCTTATTCCAGAGGTCAGCCAGGGCATCAATAGGAGCACTGTATCAGCAGGAGAATCCCCCATTGCTGTTCGAAAACCTATTAGATCAACCAGGCTATAGGGATGGATTATTTTAATCAATCTCCCACCTCTTTGGAGTCTTGGTATCCTTGTAACTCTAAACCCCAACAAACAGTGATCTATCCATGACAAAGGGACTGTCTTCAAACCCACCCCCACTTCAATCACCTTCTTCCTGTCTACTGCTGAACACCACATCACCCAGTGCTTGGGACCTGTTATTACCTGAGACCTGTTATTACCTGAGGTTGTCTTGGAGGCCATGAAATCCTGAGCTACTGCTGAAAAGGTAGTCATCAGCAATAATGATGAAGTCTCCCCATACAAGCAGCATAGGAGTCTTTAACACCACCTCTGAGACCAGCTTAGGCAGGGAGACTGTTGGACAATGAGGTAGGCAGTAGGTATGGGCATGGACTGGCTCACGAACTAAAGTTCATCACAAATTTTGGTCAGTTCATGGTTCACAAAGTTATGTTTGTGGAAGGGCTACTGGCATGAACATTTCATGAACTTTGGTGATGTTTGTGGCAGTTTGTGAATGGATACATTTCCAGACAGTCTCCACTCAAACTGTTTACAAAACTCCAAGGCAATGGGGGATGGGAAATTCTCCAGCCTTGGAAACACCAATAGGAGCTCTCCAAAGCTTAACAGGCACTGCTGGTTGCCAATAACAGAGTTTCCATTCTGCTTTATGGGATCATAAAGCTATATATCAGTTCATTTCAGCTCCACACCCTTTTATTTCTTGGCTGTTTGCAGAAAGACAGGGAACATGTTCAAAGCTAGCTAGCAGAACACATTCATTTATTCCCTCCTGACTGTGAACTCCTCTTCCCTGCTGGGATTTGGGTGTTAGGTGGACTCGGGGCTCTTTGCCATCTTGTCTCTCTGCTCACGCCAAGCAGTGGGTCTTAGACTCATAGAATCACAGAGTTGGAAGGGGCCATGCAGGCCATGTAGTCCAACTCCCTGCTCAATGCAGGATTAGCCTAGAACATCCCTGACAAGTATTTGTCTAGCTGCTGCTTAAAGATTGCCAGTGAGGGGGAACTCACCCACCTTAGTTACTGGGTGTCTTGGCTGAGTGAGAACCCATGGTTTATACCGTTCTGATTGTGAACAGGTCTCCCTGCTTGGGTTTTGGGGTGTTAGGTTCTCAGGGCTCTTTGCCTCCCTCTCTCTGCTCACACCAAGTGGTAGGGCTTGGCTACTGGGTGCATTGGCTGAGTAAGGACCCACATTTTGATTGTGATTCCTCTGGTGTTTGGGTGTTAGGTGGACACAGAGCTCTTTGTCACCCTGTCTCTCTGCTCAAGCCGAGCTGTGGGACTTAGCTACTGGGTGACTTGGCTGAGTGAGGACCCATGTTTTATACCCTCCTGACTGTGAACTGGTCTCCCTGCTGGGGTCTGGGTATTAGGTGGACTCATGTCTCTGAGCCAAACCCATCTCTCTGCTCATGCTGAATGTTTTGGCTGAAGACTTATGTTTTATACCCTTCTGACTGTGAATTTATCTCCCCTGCTGGGATTTGGGTGTTACGTGGACTTAGAGTTCATGGCCATGCAAGAGAGACCAGGCCAGATGACAGCCTTGCATGACCAGTACTCCAGGGGATTGGTGTTCGCAGTCTCAGGGGACTTGGTGAGGTATTCCATCACCTCTGCTCATTCCTGCGCCATTGCACCCCTGGCACCTATGCTTCCTCTAAGCTGTGGGATCTTGTGAGCAAAAATTCTACTTTATGAGCTACTGGCATTAAAGTTGTGAGTGAGTGACTTGGCTCCTGCATAAATTAATTTGCTCTGGAGCCATCCTTCCTGAACTAAGACAAAAATGTGTCATACTATCTCAGCTTAGAGGGAACACTGCCTGGCACCCCCACCACTGCTGACCTCCTGGTTCACTACTGACAACCAGTAGCGGGGCTTCTCCCTGGTTGGGCTTTTTGAAGCAGAAGTGCTGGGCTGTGGCTCCTCCCCCTCCTCCCCCTCCCTCCCAGTCTCTTCCACTGGCTGTTCCCTTTGGCCACATCTGTTGGCCTGTAGCCTCTGCAACCTTTGCAGATCTCATGCTTCCATTGCAAGAGCTCTGCATTCAAGAGAGCAATGCTGCCTTTAATCTGGGGGTCACAGTCTATACAGGCCAGCTTGTACTCCTCTTTATTGCAGAGAGGATGCAGCCTGTGGGTGATGCCCACCTGCAACCTCTCTGCCAAGGCCCTGACCTTTGGGAGAACAGCTGGCTCCAGTGCAGAGGCCAGCACCCAGTCCAGCCCTCAAATCAAGGGGATGACTTGCCCCAGGCTGGCTGTATGGGTGCACAGCACATCGGTGGTATCCTGGAAGGGCTTGAGGACATGCACCATTTGGGAGTGGGTCAGCCTGTCATTGGAGCTGATGTTGAGCTCCTCTTCCCAGTGCAGGATGGTCATGAAGAAGGTGACATCTTTCATGGCGCTTTTCTGCTTCACCTAACGTGCCATCATGGCATAGTTGAGTTCCTCATCCTTCTCCCCCTGCCTCTCGTGCAGCAGATGGGCAGACTTGATGCTGTGTAAGAAGACTCAAGCAAGGACTGCATGTCAAGGCGGGGCAGTGTCCCAGGTGGCCTTGACAATGCTCCCCAGCTGCAAAGCATCCTTCATAATTAGCTGAAGCATGTGCACCTGGCAGATGATGCCCTTGAGGTGCTCATGCTTCACTTATGCCAGCATGTAGCCATGGACGATGTTGCTGCTTGCCCATCCACTCCCTGGCTACTCTGTATCAGATGGTGCTGATATTTTGCCCTGTGTGGACTGCATCCATCCCCTGCACATGGAGCAGAACCACTTTGTAGCCCAGTGGCAGGGCTGTCCTCTCTTGGGGCCTGGGCCATGCCTTGACAGTCCTGCTGGCTGCTCCAGAGTTCTGCCATGAAGTACACAATTCTGCTTTGTGCTCTGGAGACCTGAACCTTGACCATCACCACTGCTGCCAGTGAAAGGCTATGTCCTCCACGAGGAAGAAGGGTTGGTGAGCTATGAGGTGAGTGACTGCTTCCTGGGCTCTCCAAATAGCCCTTTTGACCTCTTGGAGGGCAGCCCACTTTGATGTCCCACCCACGTCAGCCTGAGTGTGGGAAGCCTTTCTTGGAGGGGCTTCATGCTCCCCTTCCACTTCTCCCTGATGGGAACTAGTGGGCCTCTTCTTCCTGCCATTGGTCACCACTCTTTCCTCCAGTGGCAACATAGTCAGGTGTACCCTTTGCAGGTGCCTGTGAAGGATGGAAGAAGACAAGTGTTGGAGCATGTTTGTGCCCCTCCAGACATGGGTGTGGCACACCTGGCACTCTGCCACACAAGGAGGTTGTGGAAATGTTCCCAAACTGTGGCCCCAGGATTGGAGAAGGTGGAATGCACAGCTGTTTTCTGGTGCTAGACTGGGAGGGGCCATGGAGGAGTGTACTCAAGGTGAGAGCAGCAAGAAGGAGTTGGGATGTGGAAGGGGAGGATGCTTCCCCCTCACCCTCTGGATCACTGCTGTCAGAGTCCTCCTCTCCAGAGAGTGTTAGTAACTGCTGGTGTCTCTGGGCAGTGCTGCTAACAACACTTTTGCCTCTGCAGAGATCCCCAGGGCCAGGAACAGATCAGGGCCAGGAGGCTCCAAGACTAGGGCTGGGCTCCAATGGCCTGGCAGGATGGGTTTGGGGCCTGGGAGCAGGGGCTTCTGGTATGCAGGGGTTGGAGGACTTCTTCCCCCAATGATGAGTACCCTTCGCACAGTTGCGTCCACTTTCACTCTCACAGCAATCAGAGGTGTTCATACTCAGGAGGGGTGGGAGGATATAAATGTGGGAGACCTTTTTTGGTGGTCCATAACTGGGATCCCAGAATGTAATTCCCTGCAACTTCGAGAGACTGTAGAGGAACCAGTCCTAACATCCACTATGGAAGCAACCCTAGAGGCTTAGGAATGTACCTGAAATAGTCTCCATGCATTATTTTAGTGTATGAACACATGTTAACACTTCAACCCGTAAACACCTGGTTGGCAAGAAACTTACAGTCTTTCTTTATTATGCAAGACAGTTTGCATCACTAATCACTTTAAATAGAAAACTCTGATTTCCACCAGTTTGGTGGGACTGGGGTGCCCACCAAGCTGTTGTGGGGTAATTTTGGGGAGCCTCTTCCTGAAGTCTTGTCATGTCTACCTTTCTGTCCTTCCAAATCTGCCTTTGGAGACTTGGGGCTGGGGGGGGGGGGCTGTGAGCATATGGGGGATGCCTGCCTTGCTTTAAGTGTCTGGCTGTGGGGGAGGGGTCTGCCCAGGTGAAGTGAATGTTGTCTTAATGCTTTTCCTCTGCAGGATCCTAGAGATTCTGTCTGTTGTGTTCTTAAGATGATGTTTACACCTACACAAAAATATGATAACACCTGAGACCTGTTAAAGATCAACTTCACCCTTTGGAAACACCTGGAGTATATAAGATCCCCTGTGAGTGTGGCAAGGCTTATGTTGGGATGACTGATCATTCAGTAACTGTAAGGAAGACTGAACAAAAATGCTATATATGACTGAAATAACCAGAAAAATCAGCAGTTGCCCAGCATGCCATAGAAGAAAACCACAACATTTTGTTTGATAAAGTAGAAGTAATTGCAAAGGTTACTGGCTATTATAATTTATCTTAGAAGAGAAGTTATTGAGATACAGCAGCACCCCCAGAACATCAATCCGAATAAAGGATATTCTATCAGTGTGGAAGTGTGGAAACCTTTACTGCATAATAAACAGATGCAATTACATCATCCTCCAATTACTTCACAGAGAACAGGATATTCCAGTGACACCAGCATAAAGACGCAAACTGAGGTTCCACCTACATACTGCAGGTATAAATAAAGTTTCCTCCTTAAGATGCTCATTAGTTGTTACAACAACACCCTGATTGCTGAAGATGCCAGCAGTAAAGGACAGCGAAATGTTTAGTGAGACAAGTTTTTATCAACAAACACAGCCTAAAAGCCCCCCCAAATTATTTAAAAATTGTTATGACGCCAGCCCCAGGTCTGGCCCATCACTGACAAAATTTAGGCAGCTGCCTATGGGTGCCGGCTTGACAAAGGTGCAGAGGTGGGTCTTCTGGTGAGGAAGGCAGCCTTCTCCACTGGCGGGGACGCTGTTTCGGGCCTCTGGGGATGCGAGGAGGGGAAGTGCACATGTGGGAATGTCCCCATGGGGTGGAGGAAAGGGGCCCAGCAGCCTCCCCAGGGGGGCAGAGCTTGCTCTGGCCATGCTCCTGCTCCAGAGCCATCATGCAAGTGGCCCCATCCCGTGGTTCTAGCCAGGAGGGACTGCAGAAGGCCAGGCAACCTCCCTTCTTCCCTGCCTCCCGGCAGCGGCCCATCTCCTCGGGCCCAATCTCCGCCTCTTCCCCTCCCTTCCAGAGTGCTCCCACCCCCACCTTTGTCATGCCCCTGAAACCAGTGCTGGCACTCACGAAGGGGGAAGTGCCAGAACAGGGTGGTGCCTAGTGTTCTACCACATCACAGACTTCACAGACTGAACCAGTTCATTTAGTATTACAAAGTTTGTGATGGTCCATGTTTTGAGAACTGCACACACCATGAACCAAAACAAACTGTGTTTTTCCAGTTCCTTCCCATGCCTAGTTGGCACCAACAGAATCTCAGTCCTGTCTCACACTCCCTACACTAGATACACACTCTTGAAACCATTAGAGTCCTGGACAGGGCATTGACCCAGGTGGATAGAATCCCAATATACTACAACAATACCTCCTCCCTGCATGCAAGGCCTATACTGATTCATCACTAAGGCTTATAGTTGGAAGAGGTTAACTCCTCCCCCCCCCCAAGCCATGTCTCAGTGTTACATGCCAGTTCAGCCTTCGCATATGGAATTAAATCCTGGATGGTTATTGTTTTGCCAGTAATTAGTGTAGCCTTTAGAAGCAATATATTATAGTTCATCATCACCCCAGCTAGTAGAAGAATCCAGAAGGGGGAACAGCCTGCAAATGTCTGCTGTTCCTTTCCCATACCTGGCCTGTTCTTCTCCCACCACCGTATCTTTCCTACCTCTACCCTATTGAATATGACACCACCCCCTGCTCCATTCTGCTGCCCAAAACACATCCCCAGCCTGCAGGTAACACAAGGATAATGTCTATGGCATTATATCCCATTGAGATTCCTTCCCTCCACAAATCCCACTGTCCCCAGGCTCTACCCCCAAATCTCCAGAATTTTCCAACCTGGAATTGGCAAGCCGAGCTAATGATAAGTTACTTGAGAGGAATTCTGGGCTAATTGCCATTGAGCCCAGGAGACAGCTCTGCTTTTGTCATTTAATTCCAAACTAGGACTGATCGCCCTTTTATTGCTCTAGGATTTTTCTGAATATGCAGGAATGGTTGATGATGGCTTACAAGCACTGGACCTCATAGCTTACCTGCTTTGGGATGACCTCCTTGAGTTACAGGACAAGACTGTGCACAAAGGGGTTTCAGAGCTTCCTAGTGATATCATAGTGAGTCAGTATTATATTCAGTTTTCATTTTCTTGAAAGGTCCATCAAAGTTCTTTGGCTCTTGACTAAAATGGAGTTCATTTGCTCTGCTGTTCCAGTGTTGTCTCAAGACTCTGGATTATAGGGGTATGGAGTAACTTTGGAAGCTTCCATGTATATATTCAGGGATAATATAGGCATGCATTTTATTTAGATAAGAAGGAAACCAAAACTGGTGGTCGATGTAGCTGGTTTATTTTTAAGTTCCACTTTTACCATGATGCTTGAAGTTACTAGTTTTTTGTTGTTCTTTCCTTTCTAGATTTCCTGTACTTGAAAGCAGCCAGTGCTAAAATTAGCAACTTCTGGCAGGCTTTTAGATCATAAATTGCATTAACAAATCCAGACAGAGAGGCCAATATTGGCTACATGTTACTGGAGTTGATCAACAGTGCCGTCATAAGCAGAATTATAACCTTCTATCCCATTGAGTCCAACAGACAGGAGAGTATAGTTTTGATTAGGATGGCGACTGTAAATCTTCTCAGCATTCAGCAGAAAAAGAGTGCAATAATCTCCACATGTTCAAACTTGCCAAGAGAGCAGAATATAATTAATGAGCATCACACACTTAAACATAAAAATAATGTAATAGAAATCTGAACAACAGTTCATTCCCCATATGTGTGTGGGGGTGTCTTTTGATATTTTCCGGGGAAGTAATGGAGAATAATCAAATCCAATGGTATTCAGTGGGACTAATTTCACTTTCCTGACTGTCTTCACTCCCTGTTTTCCTTCTTATCCCCTTCTTAATGTTGTATATCTTTAAATGTGTGGCAGATTTTCCACTGGCATAGCCAGTTTCCCGCCCTTCTAGCCAGTTGCCAGATAAAGTTTTCTTCATGTAATTGAAGTAGGACAGAAGCTAGTTTTAAACTGTTCAATGTTTTAAGGCAAAGACATGGGCTCTGCATGGCTTTGAGACCTTTGGAGCAGCTGATTTTTATCTTCACTTACATCTGAGGCATATTTGTACCATAGAACCTCGCCATTTATGGATTTGTGGCTTGCAAGTTCACTTATTTGCTGTCCTTGGCCCAGCGACGGGATGCAGCTAGTCCTGATCACATGACCCCTTTGCATGCTGAGAGAGGGACAGCCCCTCACCCTGCTTCTCCAGGATTGCCAGCTTTTTAGAACTGTGTCTACAAGGGGAAGAGGTGTGGGTGCTGGCCCACTTCACTGACTCAGGCAACCTGTGCAATAGCACCCATTTGCAACACTGTGATTTGCCTAAGCTGGGCAAGCAAGGTGGCCACTGCTATGTGATTCAATTGGCAAAGCTGCAGCCAAGCTGGGCACTGCACATAACTTGCCTGGGTTGGGCCTCCCTCCTTCCATGAGGGGGTTGGTCCCTTTCCAAGGTTTTTTGGCCTCCCTATTGATCCCTGGAGATCACTAACCCCCTGCCTCCAGCATTTGTGGATTTTGCCAAGTGATTCCTTTTTAGTTTCCTATTCCCACTGAATGTCTCTGGAGTCATAAAGAAAGAAAAAAAAGAGTCTGGAGTTGGAGAGAGATAGAGAGACTGTGTGCACACAGTACTAGTATAAAAGCCTCTGCTTCTATGTAGCAGATAAGAACAGAATTAAAAACTGAAAAAGGTATAATACTGATTTCTGCTGTGATGGACTGCACTTCAAAATCTTGCAAGCACTGTGTAAACAGGTAATGGACTGTGAAGCAGGCCTGTAGCTACAGTGGGGCATTTCGGGGCCTGCCCCATGACTTCCTAACAAGGCTCCCTGACTTCCTTTCAGCCTGTGAACTGTGAACTCCCCCTACAGGATGCCAGGTGGTGGATATCCCTGGGGAAAAGGGGAATCTCTACCACTTCTCAGGGGCTCCTCTGGTCTTCAAAGCACAGCCCCAGCTCCAAGCCACCATGGGCACATGCCAGGAACAGCGAGCTACAGGACCATGGTGGATGGTGCACTTGGAGGAGTGGAGAGGCTTGAGGGGTGGCTCTATGGCAACAGGTGACAGGCTCACAGTGCCTCTGTTAATTAAATTAACAGTGCCCCCTGAGGAATTAAATGCCCCCGACATAGACCTTTCCCATCTATGTTGAATAAAATATTTTGTTACTTTTGAACTTTAAAAATTCTGGAGTGCCATTTCAGTGGTTTAAGTTGGAGGGGGAGCTTGACCCTTCCCTCAGGTTCCTGGGCTGAGCCAGCAGCAAAATTTCATATTGTGACAGGATGGGACAGCCATTGTTCAGAAAGGAAGAAAATAGGTAAAAAGGGCTGCTCAGTCAGAAAAGGAGAGAGAAATGGAGGGAAAATCTTGCCTCTGAGGAAAGGAACTGGATGAGGTCATCATATCTGCTAAAAGGGAGTTTTAGTCTGATAAGATGCATATTTACTCAGAAGTAAGTTTCATTGCATTTAATAGGGCTTATTTACAGGTAAGTATAGCCTCAAACATTTGGCATCCTACTGAATCAGACCTTTGGTCTTTATAGTCCAGCACTATGTACTCTGCCTGGAAGTGGATTTCAGGGTCTCAGCTGCAGATTATTCCTAGCCCTGCTACCAGAGAGCTATTTACCTGGAGATGCCAGTTGCTGAACTTCCGAACCTTCTGCATGAAAAGCATGTGTTCTGCCACTGAATTATCCTCAATCTGGAAACACTGTATTGGAAATGTAGACTCTATGCACTCCTACCAACCAGCATGTGCTAATCTTCAGGGTGCCACAGAGTTCCTTGAATTTGGAAAACTAGTCAATTATTTTCATTTTTTTGTAATAAATTATTTCAGACAGGAATTTCAAGCAAGATCTAGAAGGATATATCTCAAGCAGGTGAGTAACTTTCACATTCACCTACGAAACTATACACATATGGGCAGTATATTCTTAAGGAATTAAACATTTATCAATATGTATATGTGGAAAATAATTCAAATCTATTGGTTGGTGGAAGTTGTAAGTATGTGAAATAGCTATGCATGTTAGATAAGTAGAGCTTTTTCTGTTGGCTTTGCCCTGTTATACCTCAGCTCCGCTTTGGCACGTAGTTTTTACCCTAGATTCCACAGGTCCTGCTGCTAGGTGAATGGGCCCTGAGCTGGGCTCTAGTCCTGGATGGACCCTGCCACCTGCCAGCTTTGTGTCTTCCAAGAATTGCTTACTCTAGATGGAGGCCCAGAAGGAATAGTTGATCATGGCTCAGAGTGGCTTATAGTAGCCTTGCACATAAGGCTCTGCACTCCTGCTGGCAGGCCAAGTTGACTGTAGCAGGAGAAAAAAAAATCAGCGATATTGACTGTGTTGTGATGTCACTTCCAGGAAAAACCAGAAGTGTAATAGGTTAACTCTAGTAGTTGCCAGGAACTCTATGGTTTTATCATAGTTTCTGATGATTCCTAGAGCTCCCCACATCAGTTCTGTGTTTTCCAAAAGTGATATCATGGCACAGGAGTGATATCATGGCACAGAAGTGATGCCATGGCACAGTTGATGTCACCCTCAACCCTCCCACCAGTTATCAGGCTCTGCCTGGCAATCCTACTTGCACATGAAATGTTGGAAGTGGTAGAGTGGTAATGTGAGTGCTCTTTTATCATAAGCCCAGATGGAAGGATGCCAATCAGAAAGAAAACACCTTCCCCCCTCCATTTGGATTAAGTTGCCTGAAAAGCAACGGGCAAGGCTGGATTTGTATACCCTCAACCATTTGTAAAAACTTGTACACCTTTGGTTTATTGATCTTTTGCACTAGGTCCTGAAGGCTACCAAAAACCACTGGGATCCAGTCATAACAAAGCCTTCTGGGCCCCAACCCCAGTTCTAACCTGAAAACACTCTGGGTTCCACCCCTAGAGTTGGCATCTTTATTAAATATGTCATTACAAATAAAGATTGAATATGCAATAAAGATGCTGTGACTGGGAAACAAGCCTCCCTCTCCTGTGATCTTTGATTCAGATTTCAGTTGGTGCTGTCATGATTCAGGTCAGTTTTTTCATGATGATTTTTTGGTTAAAAAGATCTCTAGTGATTATCTTGTGTAGGGGATTGACAGAGGGAGAAAACAAGGTAACAAACCAAGATGCAAAAAGCTTTCCATAATATCCCCATTTCTAAATATTTTGTTAACTGCACCCTAGCTTACTATGAACATTGAACTTGAAGGTATACCATAGAATGCCTGGAATTTATTCAATGCAAAGGTGATGTAGTATCTAGCTATTTTCTTACTGAAAGAGCAAAATGTTTTATAATCTGCTTTTCTGTCAAACATTCCTCCTAGCAACAAACACAGAAGACAAAAGGAGAATGACAGCAAGTATATTTTACACAAATGAATAAATGTTTGCAAAGGCTAGTATTTTTCTTTAGCTTGCCCTTCTCCATCTAATGCTGTCTTTGCTGTTCTTTGGATGGATGCATAGTGTCCTATAATAAAAAAAAGATGCAGTATTAAATTCTTATGGTCTGTTCAACACTTTGGGAATGGGTGACATTTCCCCAGTTGTAAAGTTATATTCACAAGAGTTTGAAAAAGAGATTGCTGAATTATTTCACAAACCAGTCTTCTTTTATTAGGCAATAATTTGTCAAGATGGCAGGCAGTTGCTTGAAAACTCTAGGAAGCAGCTGACACAAATGGATGGAGGTATGAAGAAGAGGGGATATCTGCTAATGAAGTATGCCTTGCACCCCTTTTTAGGATCTAACAGTGATCTAATAAAATCTCTGTCTTTTATGACTGAAGATGTTTGAAATTTTTAGGATAGTCTTGGAATTGTTGGAAATATATTTAATGTCTGTTCTCCTCCTCCATAGCTGACTTTGCCACCAAATGGTGGCATTTTGTTCTCACCCATAACCACTTTAAATTTGGTAACAACCTGTTCCTACAGATCAGAGGTACAGCCATGGGCACCCACATGGCTCCACAGTATGCTAACATCTAATTTGGACAAATGCTTCCTAAACTCCCCTCCTCACTCACACCTCTTTTATATCTGCAATACCTTAATGACATTTATTGTCTGGAAATATAGTAAAGAAGCCCTGGACACATTCCACCAGGCATTCGATGACTTTCACCCCATCATCGACTTGACAATGAACCAATCTATGCAAGAAATACATTTTCTGGACACTACTGTAAAAATACACGGTGGGCACATAGACACCACCTTATACCAGAAACCTACTGACTGACAAACATATCTACATGCTTCCAGCTACCATCCTAAACATACCAAATGATCCATTGTATACAGCCAAGTTCTACGCTACAGCCACATCTGCTCCAATCCCACAAACAGAGATTCTCACTTGAAGGATCTACAATAAACCCTTTTGGAACTAAAGTATCCACCTGATGAAGTCAAGAAACAGATTAACAAAGCCAAAATGGTACCCAAAGAAAACCTTTTGCAAGACAGGCCCAAAAGAGACAATAACAGAACACCACTAGTGACCACATACAGTTCTCAACTCAAAACAGTTTAATGCATCATCAGCAACTTACAACCTCTACTGGATAATGATAGTTCTGAAGCTATAACTGCTACAGCACACTGGTTTTCATAGGGTGGTTACTGTTGAACAGCAGCAAGCAGCCAGGCTTAGTAGAGTCATGCAAATCAGGTGGTATCGTCACCAGGCCCAGAGTGCCAACCTCCATGTGGGACCTGGGGATCTCTCTGAATTAGAACTGAACACTCAACAACAGAGATCTGTCCCCCTGGATAAGACAATTGCTTTGGAGGGTGGACTCAATGGCATTATATTTGGCTGAGGCCTCTTCCCTCCCCAAACCCTGCCCTTCTCAGACTCCATCACAAAATCTCCAGGAATTTCCCAACCTAGAGCTGACAATTCTACAGGCCTGGCCCCAATAAGTTTATTTATAATTTCAATTTCTAGACTGCCCTTCCCCAACGTATTGGGGCTCAATCTTTCCTCAAAGGCCAAAAATAGGCATTGAAAGGACCCTAACCTCTCCTGCGTTTTTACTCACAGAAACCCAGCCTGAAATACTGTGGTTGCCTAGCAACAGCCAGTGAGGGAATCCATTGATTAAAGCTACAGGTGCTCCTTTTATCATTTTAGGGTTTTTAAAACCCTACAATGTTTTTTTTTTTAATCTCACATTTTTCTGCAGACCTAAGGCCCTTTTCAGGTTTGTAGAAAGATGTTTCTTGCCCATTCACAGCTCCAATCACCAGATTTAAGTATGCTCAGATTTGGCTGACTTCACTTAGTACATAGATGTGGTGTCTAATGTCACACCATAATTTAATACAAATCACTGGGCAAATATCAATAGAATTCAGACAAATTAAATGATTTTTCAGAGGTAAAGTAAGAATGTAGAAATGATGGAGTGACTGGTGCAAAAATTAAAACCCAAGACAAGAAATCAGAATTCATACTGATTAAACTGATAAACTGTTCATTAAAATTAACATTTCTGAACTTTTGTCCTTTTCTGTCCCCCATTCACTCCTTCTGCTTGGTATGGCTTTTATTAGAGGCGATCTTAAAAAGGTAGAAAAAGGTCTTGAAAGCAAGTTTTGTAAATTACAATTGCTTTAATGCACATTATTGCAATTACCATATAGCTAATGAACACTTTAAATTTAATTAGCATAATGGGTGCCAATTCTGACAAGATAAATTAATCTTGCTGTGATGAAAGCTTCATAAAACTTATTATTGCATTAGTAATTATCCACAGAGAAACTGGTCATTTTAAACTTAATTCATCTGGCATTTATTTACTATTCTAAGGACATTATTCTGAGGTAGGAAGATGTGCAGCTTCATTGTCTCCAGTGCCTTCTCCCAATGAAGACACAAGACAACCACACTTGGGTTTAACTAGCTTATTTGAATTGTCAATCTATGTCATAGGTGTTTAGCCTGTTTAAGGATGGGCTGTGCTAAGTAGTTCATGACTAAGTAGTTCATGACTCATCATCAAATGATGACTAAGGGTGCTCTCCTATTTGCTGTACCAGGAATAAGCAACCCACCCTATTTCAGCCAACTTATTTATTTTATTTATTTATATTCCACCTTTCTACCCAATGGGATCCCACAGCAGTTTACATCATTCTCCTCTCCTCCATTTTATCCTGACAACAGCCTTGTGAGGCAGGTTAGGCTGAGAATGGGTAACTGGCCTAAGGTCACCCAGAAAACTTTTGTAATGGAGTAGGGATTTGAACCTGATTCTACAAGATCCTAATCTAGCACTCTAATTAGGGCTGTGTTCTTGGATATTTCCACTCTGAATATATATCCATAAAATAACACATCATCCCTTTTTGGACATATTTGGGTCTCTGGATGGTATTTGGATTTTTTGTTTTGGAATTTCAGTAAATTTGTCCCCCTAGATTTTAGAAATATTCAGGAATATACAGAAATATTCAGGACCAGCATTTTCAGGCTTCCATACTGTTTTTCTTCAATTTCATACCATGTCTGTGTTAGTGCCTTCCTGCCAGTTCTTCTTGTTGGCTTCTTAAGTTAGTTTGGCTTGGATTCTCTGGTTTGAAATAGGCTCTGTTCATCTTGCAACAAAGTTCCATAAGTATCTGGTTTGATATTGGCTGTGTTGGGCTTGCCAGATTGGCCTGTGATTTTATTGTGATACTCTGGTTTAACATTTGTTCTGTTGGGCTTGTAAGTGTCACTGGCTTCAGTTGGTTTGACATGGATTCTCTTGTTTCACATTGGTTCTTTAGGTTTGTCACACTGGTCCATGTGTTTGTTGGGATTCTCTGTTTTGGTTATGTTGGGCTGCTTGCACTGGGAGGCTTCTGACCAGTACTTTTGTGTGTTTGGCTGTTAGCTTTTTTGCCCTGGAGAAAGCATGGAGTCCCCCTCCCCCAGGAAACAATAGAGACAAATAGGAGGCACCTTGTACAGAGGCACATGTAACTGTACCCCTTGACCCAATTTACTTGAAACTTGATGAGTCTCTAATGAACATACAAGAGTAAGCTTTCTGCAATTTGGTGTCATTTGCATGAAAAACAGCCACTCCACACACACCCAATAACTTCCCCATAAGCAATAATAGACCCCCAAAATTTTAGAATTCTGGAAAAAACCAGAACCCAATACTAAAACAGTATTGGGGACCTGAATAGCCTGAAATACAAGTATTTATGCCCTTCACAAAATCAGAATCTAAAAAATACCAAACATTTTTTTTGTGGGTGAAAATTCCCTACCTCTAACTACTACACTATACTGGCTCTTGACTACTGGCTTGCTTATGGCCTAACCAGTCTGAAAACCTGGTCAGTTTATCCTGTCACTCCTGGGGCAAAATGAATTAGACAAAAATAAATAAACAGAGGAACTCAAAAATTCCTGCTTTGTCCTGAAGTGACCAAAAAAATTCCAATGTTGCCCGAGGATGTGGGTCAACAACACATGGCATATGTCTGCATGAAGGAGGCAGAGAGATGCTTGTATGTCCTTCCCTCTGGCCAGTCCCTGTAAGCTGGGTATATATCCAACCCAGCCAATCATTGTCCTGTTTCTAATTTGTTTTTCGAAGGGGCTGGAACCACAATATCCGTGGTCCCAATGACTATGAATTAATATGCATTTTGGTGCTATTGTTGAGGCAGAGTCCCAGTTGCACTACATACCTGTAGTTCAACTGGGACAAGGAAATGTATTTCATTTTTTAATTGCAATCCTTTGGAACAAAATTATTGCCATGTTCAAAATTAACCATAAAATATAATCCAGAATAACTAGATGTCATAAATGTGCAATACATTAACAACCAATTTTAATTCTGGGATCTTTGATCATATGCTTTTTTATTTCAAAAAATGTTAGATGGTTTTGTGATATCAGGCCCTCAAAAATATTCTGTAAACACTATAGCAGTCATTTAGAAAACCCTTGCCTAGAGAAGCAAAAAGTGTTTATTTTTTTTCTAAATTTGGAGGAAGCTCTGAATGATGAAAAGTATTGGTATTATAACTTCAGAGAGTTTCATAGTAAAAGAGTTTATATAATAGTGTCTGAAAATACATAAGTGGTTTTAAGGACACAGTAGTTGTTACATGCAAATATATTTGATGACATTAGTTTTAAAATGAACAGTGGAGACCCTCTCTTTGCCAGAGAGAGTTGCTGAATGTCAAGCACCTCTGCAGCCTGCTCCTTTCGATTTCAGCTGTGTGCCAGGACAAGCCTGCAGCTCTCAGGTCTGTGTCCCCTACTCATTCTGTGATGGGCTGACCTCTGGGGTGGGTGGCAGGAAGCTGCTTGAGAGCTGACTGGCTGACAGCCAGTGCCAGGCACAGCTACCCTAAATCATCCTTGCTCCCTCCCCCTTCCACTCAGGCACAAATGCTCCCCCCAGCCCATGGCCTGGGCTATTATGCACGAGTGTTTTTGTCAGTGTATGTGACGTGCTTGACTGCACAGCACCAACTCTGGAGACTTGAGTCCACAAGACCGCACCAAACTGCACCACACCAGTGAAGTGTATTTACAGTTTATTTACAGTGCTGTAATATTTACTGACATCCACCAACAAAGTGCTACGCCAGACAACTGATTTGTGAGAAGAGAAAAACCACTCTGTACACAATTACATATATACAATACAGAAGGTACTCATCAGCCAATGAGTGAGCTGCTGAGTCATGATGAGTACATCAGTCAATGTCACATTCACAGAACAAGCCTGTACAGTTATCATTTGCTTCAGTCACCTGACTCTCTGTTATCTGTCATCTTAGATCCTTATGATCTGACAGCTCATTGTGCTGAAAGCTGTGAGTCTTTATAACTAACAGTTTCCCCTCGCTTTCACCGGGCAAGTCTGTTGGGTTTTCTTTGTTGTTCTGCACTGATTTTCCTCCCTTCAGCACTCATTTTGCTTTCTGTTTTCCCTGGTTGCTCAACAACAGAACAATCTAAGAACTGATTTCCTGGATTCAGCCTGTATAACATTCTCAGCTTTCTCTTTTCATCTGTTGAAGTCTGGCTTTCCCTTAGCCCATTTCACTTGCTACAGTTCTAGTGCTCTTATCTCACTTTTTATTTGTGAGCAACCATATATATTAAATCACAAGTAGCCCACTCTCCTGGTAGATGAAGCAGGAGCACCAAAACAGCAACAACTCAAAAGGGTTCTTGTGTGTAAAGTTCCTTTTTCAGTAAACACTAAAGCCCATCTTGGCAGCTGACTATTACAGCATGTATGCGAGGCAGGGTGAAGAGTGGATGAGAAAGAAGAACCATTTGATTCTGAAGACTTGGCTATTAATGTGTATGTCAAAATTATCTCAAATATGAACTTTGTTACAACAAATTTAGAGTCCAACAGCACCTTTAAGACCAACAAAAGTTTATTCAAGGTATAAGCTTTCATGTGCACGCACACTTTATCAAATACATTAGAATGGCAGTCAAGGTTCAAACTTATAGCCAGAGAATGAACAGCA
This sequence comes from Lepidodactylus listeri, assembly GCA_029233225.1. Taxonomy (NCBI): domain Eukaryota; kingdom Metazoa; phylum Chordata; class Lepidosauria; order Squamata; family Gekkonidae; genus Lepidodactylus; species Lepidodactylus listeri. The sequence goes on from JARCFY010000002.1 coordinate 103,805,605, forward strand.
AATTAATGTGCATCATGATGATGATCAAGATATGCAAAGTGACACTAAATAACAAGGCTATAAGGTCAACAGTTGTAAAGCAATAAATATGTCAAACTAGCAGATAAATGTCTAAAGACAAATGTCTAAAAATGAACTTTGTTGTTAGCTTTGTCAATTTTCTGGGGAGAAACACTTAAAATGACATTTGGTTGAGAAATGGATGTTACTGTGGAGGAAGTGAAACCCTAAATAATAGCTGGTGATAGGGTTGCCAACCTCCAGGTGGGGCCTGCAATTCTCCCAGAATTTTAACTGATCTCTAGAAGACTACAGAGTTCCCCTGCAGAAAATGGTTCTTTGGAGGGTGGACTCTATGGCATTATACTCTACTCTACTGAGGTCCCTCCCCTCAGCAGTAAGTAATGCAAATGTCTAAGGTTTCTCCATGGTTCCAAGGTCCTCAAGTCTACCATCTATTTACTCTATGAGGGCTCAGATGGTAATAACCTTTTTATGTACATTTAGTTCTATTTATTTATGATATTTCTATCCTGCCTCTTCAAAGGCCAGCTAGAGGTGGCTTACAATTAAAACAATGTAACAGTATAAAAACAAACCATTAAAAACAAGCCATTGGACTTAAACTTCATTAAAATTATCCATAGAACAGAAGCAGACCATTAAAAGTTCAGGTACTTACTTACTTACTTACTTATCTGGGTAAAAAGTACCAGGCAAGCCTCAAGGGGTAGGGTGCTTCAGAGATGAGGTTGTAAGCCAGCAAGGCATATTATATGCTCTTATGAACTGTTAAAATCATAAGTTTGAACTTTGGGTTGTTATTCTTGCTGAGGGCAAATGCACTCTCTGTTACAGTGAGAGGCTCCAGCCCACAGCGGGAGACTTCCTTCAGAGTTCATACCTACATGGAGACCAGAACTCCATTTCAAAGAGTTCTTCAGTCTCTTTCACGTGTTCACACCAACAGGGAGACCAGGACTCCATTTCAAAGAGTCCTTCTGTCTCCTTCGCGCTGGCCTCTTCACACCTTCCCCCAAAGTTCCTGTAAGAGACTAGGTTGCTTAGCAACTAATCGTCGACCATTGAGTGACCTGGCCGAAGCCATCACGAGACCAAGGATTGGCGCCAAGAAGCCGACCAGATGGCCCAGGTGTTAGTTCCTGCTTAGCACCTAGATTTGCAATATTGTCCACTCCTTCCTGCCTCCTCCTCCTTATGACACTGACCAATAGTAAGGCTAGTGGGGACGGACAAACTAGTAGGTGTGACAAGGGGATGTGGTCAGCACAGCCCACCCCAATGTTACCTGATAAAAGATCTTGCACAACAGAAACACATTGCTAGCCACCTTCGACCCCTATCTTCTTACCAACCTCTCAAGTCCAGCTTTCTATACCCAACACCTTGCCTCCCTCTTTATTCCCTGGTTTGCGCAGCCAGGACGGAGCATGTATCTGCAGGTTCAGATCACGTCCCCCATTTTTCCTTTTCATCCCCTCAATCTTCTTGTGGAAGTGAACCACCCATCTCCAGGATAGGTAACGTATTTCCCCTCAACGAAACTCCTGCTAATGCAACAGTGCTATTTTCTATCTGATTTTTTTAGATCTTGTGTGTATGGGTGTGTGATTACGTTTTTGTATGCTTGAATAACATGTTATAAGTAAACACCATTCAAAGAAACCACTCAGCCTCATTGCCTATTTTCTGGGAACTCCCGGAGGGAGCGGGACCTTGGTATAGCTGGCAAGAAACCGGTATTCTGCCAATTGCTAATCTTAAATTAAAGCAATTCAGCTAACAAGGTGCCACCACAAAAATTTCCGTGTCTCTAGATGCTACCAGCCTCACCTCTGAAACTAGGGACACAGACAGCAGGGTATAAGAGGCAGATCTTAACTGGCAGACTAGATAGTACAAAAGGAGACAGTCCTTCATGTCCCCTGTTCCCAAGCCATTTAGGGTCTTAAAAAAATCAGAACCAGCCCTTTGAATTATGCCCTGAACCAGATGGATAACCAGTACAGATCTTTCAGCATAGGGGTGATACAATCACTGTATCCAAGGCTCTTTTTGTAGAAAAAGCCCAGCAGGAACTCATTAGCATATTAGGCCACACCCCTGACCGCACAACTCCTTAACATCTTAGGCCACACCCAATGTTTCCAGAAGTGTGGTCATCCAGCCACATCTAACTTTTGCTTCTTATTCTCTTTACCTTGTTGTCAGGTACTTTTTAATGGTGAGCAGACTTCAGTGATCCCAATACAAAAGGGAGTGAGACAAGGCTGTCCTCTCTCCCCACTTCTGTTTATTTTTGTCTTAGAGACCCTTTGTGACCGTGTAAGGGAAGATCAAGCTGTAAAGGGCCTAACGATAAGAGGAGAAAGCTACAAAGTATTGGCATTCGCTGATGACATGGTCTTCATCATAGAAGACCCAATGATCTCATTTATAAGGCTTTTGCATATTCTCCGAAACTTTGGACAACTAGCAGGTGTCAGGGTCAATGTGAGTAAAACCAAGATTCTAACAAAAAACTGTACTAAACAGGAAGATTTCTCAATTCAAAAACTGACAAATTTTGAAGTGACCAAGAAAGTTAAATATCTAGGGATAACACTTTCCAATAAATGTAGCTCCTTATACAATGACAATTATGAAAAATTACTGACAGAGATAAAGAAAGATCTGGAAAAATGGTCAAATCTACAAATTTCATTTTTAGGACGCATAGCTTTGATTAAGATGAACATCCTACCACGTCTCCTATTTCTTTTCCATAACATACCGATCTTAAGAAACCAAATATTTTTTCGTAATCTGGAAAAATATATTGCACGTTTTGTATGGCAGACGAGGAAGCCAAGGGTGAGACTCAAATATTTACAGGATTCCCAGAAACGAGGCGGTTTAGGTTTACCCGATTGGTATCTTTACTACTCAGCAGCAGCAATGGTCTGGGTAAGAGATTGGGCTGATCTTAAAAATACAAGAATACTGAATTTGGAAGGACATGACAACCAGGTAGGATGGCACACAATTGTATGGTATGGTCAAAAAAATAAAGATTTTAGCAGACATACGATTAGGGGCCCACTACTAAAAATATGGGAAGAAACAAAAAAAAAAAATTCTATTTGAAAATTCCAAGCTGGGCTTCACCCCTAGAAGCTTTTATTAAACCCACTCTGATGTTAGAGGAAAAGACCTGTGGATATAAAAACCTTTTACAGGGAGACTTAAATTTGAAGAACAATGAAATATTAAAATTAAGTGGAATTAACTTAACATGGTGGGAACAAATTCAATTAAAATCAAGATTTAATATAGACAAAAAGATAGGATTTTACAATGTTTTGACTGATTTTGATAAAACTTGGTTGGTGACAGAAGAAAAATGTATACAAAAAATGTATAAAAACCTGCAGGAATACAAGATGCAAGATGAGTGGGTAAAGACGAATATGATTAGGCTATAATAATCAGATGGATGAGTGGGAAAAAATATGGAAAAGGAACATCAAGTATACAAGGGCCACAGCATTTAGGGAAAACTTTTATAAAATGTTTTATTTGTGGTATATAACCCCCGAAAAACTGGCAAGATTTTCTAAATCCAATTTGAATACATGTTGGAAATGTAAAAAATGTAAAGGCTCATATATGCATATGTGGTGGACTTGTCCTCAAGCACAAAAGTATTGGATATGTATTCAGAAAATAATTCAGGAGATTATAAAATGTACGGTGCCATTAACTCCAGAATTATTCCTGCTTAACATAATATCTGACGGATATACAAATACTGACAGGAGACTGATAATCCACGCTACAATGGCGGCAAGGATGCTATTCGCGAAATACTGGAAGACAGATAAGACACCAAAAGAGGAAGAATTTGTTTATAAAATGTTTGACACAGCGGAAATGGACAATTTAACCTTAAGGTTAAAAAATAAGCAGGAGTCGTTTAAACCAATATGGGATAAATTTTATTGTTGGTATGATGACAGTTACAGAAAGATATTATCGCAATAAGTCAGCGACAATACGGTTAATAACTGATGAACAACCGGTTTTGTTTTCCTTTGTGTAATATACAAATTTTGGCATGATTAGCAAGTCATTCAAAAATAAATAAAAAATTTGCACGGAAAACTTTACCTTGTTGTCAAAACAGTTTTGCCAAACCAATAAAAACATTATTTTCTGTCCCATCTATACAAAATCTTACCTGAACCAATATCTTATGTCCAACAATTATTCCCACACTGGATTGGAATCAATTCCTAAGGGTTAGGTTCCCATGGAAATCAGCTTGCCTTCCTGCAGAACTAGTACGCTGAATATGATTTTTTAGGGTTGCCAACCTACAGGTGGGGTCTGGAGATCTCCTGAAATTACAACTGAGCTCCAAACTACAGAGATCAAGTCAATGGCTGCTTTGGAAAGTAGAGTCCATGGCATTATGCCTTGCTTAGGTCCCTCCTTCCCCTAAACCCCACCCTCCACTCCCAAATCTTCAGGGATTTCCTCAGCCTGGAGTTGGCAACCCTAGTTCACTGGCAAAACAACGCTAGAAGCTAGTCTGGTGTAGTGGTTAAGTGCACAGACTTTAATCTGGGAGAACCGGGTTTGATTCCCCACTCCCCCCTTGCACCTGCTGGATGACCTTGGGCAAGCCATAGCTCTGTACCAGCTGTTGTCTCAGAGCTCTCTCAGCCCCACCTACCTCACAAGGTGTCTGTTGTGGGGAGGGGAAGGGAAAGGAGTTTGTAAGATGCTCTGAGACTCCCTTGGGTGCTCTGAGACTCCCTTGAAGGGTGGGGTATAAATCCAATCTCTTCTTCTTCTAGGTTTGTGGATGCACTGGATGGGAGTAGTTTGTGGACTATTTTATTCAAGGTACAAAATTTTATTCAAGGTATGAGATTTCATGTGCCACCCACACTTCTTCAGATGGAAGATGTGTGCATGCACACAAAAGGTTATAGCTTGGATGAAACTTTGGACTCCAACTTTGTTCTGCTGCTTCAGACCAACATGGCTACCCACCTGAATTATTACATTATAATACTTTTTACAAGCAATTATGTACCAGTGGAGTGGTCACCATGCAGAGTCTGTCCCACAGGTAAAATTATCCTGTGAACAGGTGGTCTTTACCATATAAAAGTATCACTACCATCACAAGATCACCAATCGCTGGAACTCCTCAGAAGCGGAAATCTCTCTTATTAGGAGGTTTAAGAACATAAACTTTGCTGGCCCATTAAAGGCAGATGTCAGTCCAGTGGCAGGAGAAGAGGGACAATCATCTTCTTCGGAAACTCTGCCCACTTTTTAAATTTCACAAAACAGGCAATCTTCAAAGTGCAGCTGACCATGCTCATTTTTAGTTACAACTCTGTTTCTCTGCAGATGTCCCCCAAAGTGCCCCATTCAACAGTCAAGTGTTCTGCCAACACACACAACAATGAAGCTACTTTTTCAGATGTTTACTCTTACATGGCAGTAAGCACCAAACCACTTTAATACAGACTTTAGACACACATATATTTGCAAGCCATTCCCAACAAGACACAACAATGAACTCAGGCTTCAAACTTACTTTTCTTAAGCAGAAGATGCCATGAGAAAACGAAAGAGATTCTCAAAAATTAAAGATATCGTCAAAACCAGCATTTCCTGGGCTCTCTGCTTTTTTATATCCCCCCCTTTTCAATAATTTTTTTATAAAAACAAAGAAAAGGAAGGAAGGAAGGAAGAAAGGAGGGAAGGGAGGGAAGAAGGAAGGAAGGGAGAAAGAAAGAGGTAGGTGGGGGAGAGAGAGAGAAAGGAAGGAAGAAAGGTAGGAATGAAGGAAGGTAGACAGAGAAAGGAAGGAAGGTAGGTGGAGGAGAGAGAGAGAGAAAGGAAGGGGGTAGGGAGAGAGAGAAAGAGAAAGGAAGAAAGAAAGGTGCGGACAGAGAGAGAGAGAGAGAGAAAGACAGAAAGAAAGACAGAAAGAAAGGTGGGGGGGAGAGAGACAGAGAAGGAAAAGAGACTGGGGAGTCACTTACCAGAGCAGGGGAATCCACGCAACATCAGCAAGCCAAATGCAGAGAGCCTAGCCCCTGTGCTTAATCTCTGGGTGGGGCTTTCTCCTGCTGGCTGTCTGCTCTTAAAGGGAAAGCACCGGGTGGAGCTTTTTCCTGCCGGCTCTCTGCAGGAACTTTCCCTTTAAGGGTAAACAGCTCAGGCCTGGCAGGGAGGGGGCGGGGCAGGCTCGGACGCTAGCCGGAATGGCGTTCCTGTGCATTCCTGCTGAAGAAGAGCCCTGACTGTATCAAACTCCTGACAATAGCCTGGTCATTGCTTCTTGGACCAACTGAAGTTTCCAAATTGTTTCCAAAGGTAGCCCCACATTACTGCACTAGAGTAATCTAATTTGGATGTGATTAAAGCATGAATTACCATGGCCAGATTATGCTTTTCAAGGAACAGCTGTAGCTGGTGAACTAGCCAAAGCTAATCAAAGGTGCTGTGTGCCATGGAAGAGACCTGAGCCTCCAACCATAGTCCAGGATCCAGTAGCACCCCCAGGCTTGGTCCTCATCCATCCCATTACCTTCTCCAGGCAGCTGTTCTACTCAAATCAACAGGCAAAGGTGAATAACCAGATTATGTGTTCAAGTGTGTCACAGTCATAGGCCGAGGACAGATTGGCAGTTTGGCCCGATATAAATCCACTTTGCATTCAGACAGTTGCAGCTGCCTGGCATTGCCGTGCTGCACTCACCCAGCCCTGAAGAGCTTCCATCGCGCTTTAAACAGACACCTGGTGAAACTAGTGTCAAGCTGTCTGGGTGCACGTTCATCCCGCTTCCTGCCAGTGTGGACACAAATAAGCCGCACATCAAGCAGTGCCAGTAATGTGAACCCGCTGATCTGGCTGCTGTGCCATGCACCTATGCGCAAATTGGCAAAATGGACCAAAGCTGCCCCACAGTGTGAATGCTCTGTTTTGGCTCTTCCCCAGTATGGTCCCGCATCAGTCTAGGCAGTATGAACAGGAAGCCCTGGAACAATTTGCCCTGGGGCTTCTCCCCCCCCCCCCACTTCCATTGCGCTTCAGTTTGCCAGTCTGTCCTCAGCCATATATTCATCCTGTTTCTGTGGAATCCATGGCAGATGTTAAATCTCAAATTGCAGAACCCAAGTGTTTTCTGAAAAAAAAAATCAGTGACCAGTATGCCTGCAAGTATCCTACTAATGTGGTATATAGTGGCACAATGTGCAGAGCTGTATGTGGGCTGCTGCTGGCACTTAGCAAATTGTTGCATTTCTTTTGTTGTGAATATATAATTAAATGCTCGGTGAAGCACTGTGGGACACAAAGCTGTACAAAAGCCTAACAGAGAGAAAAAGCTAGGCTTGCTTCTACAAATCTCCACCAACAAACAATTGACTCTGGAATTTTAGCCCAAGTAGGCAAAGTAGTAGGCAAACAAAAACATGTTAGAGGCCAATAACTGGTCTTAAAAAACTTTAAAATATATGTTAAACTTGTTTTGGACTTCCAGTATGCTAAGTAGCCAGTTTGGTGTAGTGGTTAAGTGCGCGGACTCTAATCTGGGAGAACCAGGTTTGATTCCCCACTCCTCCACTTGCACCTGGCTGGATGACCTTGGACAAGCCATAGCTCTGTACCAGCTGTTCCCTTGAGGACAGCTTGGGAAAGAGCTCTCTCAGCCCCACCTACCTCACAGGGTGACTGTTGTGGGGAGGGGAAGGGAAAGGAGTTTGTAAGCCGCTCTGAGACTCTTAAGTGAGTGAAGGGCGGGATATAAATCCAATCTCTTCTTCTTCTTCTAAGTAGAAGGCTGTGGTCACAAGGCCCCTTGAAATCCAGGAGCCCTCCCGTATTAAAGGGGCCACATTTTTTTACCTCGGGTTGGGATGTCTACACATCCCAACCCCTGTGGCGGCCGGCAGCAGCGGGCAGAGGAGGCAGCGGCGGCAGAAGCGGTGAAGAAGGTGGCAGCGGCAGAAGCGGCGGCAACGGCAGAAGCAGCAAAGGAGGCGGCAGCAGCAGCAGAAGCGGTGGCAGCAGAAGAAGTGGCAAAGGACCCACCAACCGCCTGGTAAGTTTGGGGTTTCCCCCCCTTTTACACTTGGGCGCTTGAGTGGCCAAGCGCCCAAGTGTAAAAGGGGGGGAAATGGTGGGGGGGGGCCTATCTGGACAGCCCTTCTCTTGCAATGATTGCGAGAGAGGGCTGGCCAGATGGCTCAAATGCAGGTTCCTCCCGCAACACCGGGGAAAACTGTTGATTTTCCCGGGGTCGGAAAATGCATTTGAGCCCGCTTCGGTGCGGGACTTGCTGTGGCCCATGTAGTCAGCCCCTTTAAATGTGGGAGGAAGCAGCCCTTCCTCCCGCATTAAAGGGCCGTGTGCTTGCACCCGAAATCGAGAAGTATCCAAACATTCTGTTGTTGATTTATTGGCGCACTTCTTAAATGTTCCAAATCTTATTTTTAATGGACTTGGTATAAGGAATGGTTCCTAATAGTTACTTCCATTTAATTTTTCCAAATACTGCAGCCCAAATCAACAAGAGGATTACTGATTTATTAAAGCAATCTTGTGAAGACAACTTACAAAGAGATTCCAGTGAATAGAACAAGTAAATGTTCTTTTAACAGAAAACCACATTTCTTATGTTATGCCATTCCCAATACTGGTTTTTTTAAAGGCAAAAACTCGACAATATTGAATGTTGGTTCAACTTAAAACTGTATGCCATTATAAGGAATATCCCACTGTAGTACTGTTAGCTCTTTTTAATGTTGATTGAATTCTAAGGCTATTTTCTGATGTTTGGAATATAAGAACATAAGAGAAGCCATGTTGGATCAGGCCAATGGCCCATTAAGTCCAACATTCCATGTCATACAGTCACGGCCAAAACCGAGGTGCAATTAGGAGGTCCACCAGCGGGGCCAGAACTTCAGAAGTTGTTCCCCAAGCACCAAGAATACAGAGCATCACTGCCTCAGACATAGTGTTCCATCTATAGCTTGTGGCTAATAGCTACTGATGGACCTCTGCTCAATATATTTATCCAACCTCCTCTTGGTCTATGCTTGTAGCTGCTACCACTTCTTGCAGCAATGAATTCCACATGTTAATTACTCTTTAGTGAAAAATTACTCCCTTTTTATCTGTTCTAAACTTACTGCTCATTGATTTCATTGAGTACTTCTTTCTCTGCCTTCTATATCCCATGCATAATTTTGTAAACCTCTGTCATGTCACCCCTCAGTTTTTGTTATCTACTCAGGAAGGTGGGGTAGGGCTGAGTCATTATCTTGTAGGAGTTTCCCAGGCTGTGACATGCTAATGGAGGAGCTTTCCTGAGGAGATTCTTTTACATATGGATTGGCTGTTGAAATTCTAATCTTATCTGTCATGCTCTTGTAAGATGTAGAGCATTTTGTGTTTTTCAGGAATGGAAACCATGCTCTATTTTTTTAAAAAACTCTCTTCTTTCCTGTTGAAATTGTGTTTATGTTTATGAATTTCAATGGCTTCCCTGTGTAATCTGACATGGCAGTATACTCCTGCAGAAGTGAGGAGGTCTCTTCTTTCATTTGCCAATCGTAGCATCTGTTGTATTTTTCTGGTGGGTCTGAATACTGTTTGTAGGTTGTGTTTTTTCAGAAGTTTTCCCATCTGATCAGTGATTTCTTTGATACATGGCAAAAACACTTTTCCTGAGGGAGACTGTTTTTCCTCAGTTGTTTGTTTTACCTTTGGTTTAATTGCTCTTCTGATTTTATTCTTGGAGTAGCTATTTGCTTGAGATGCGTGTTTTAGATGATTTAGTTCATCGTTGAGAAAGTGCGGTTCACATATCCGTCTTGCATAGTCTACTAATGTTTTGATTATGCCTCTTTTTTGTTGAGGGTGGTGATTGGAGTTTTTGTGTAAATAACATCCATGTGAGTTGGTTTTCTGTAGTCCTCGTGACCTAATTGAAGATTAGCTTTGCAAATGACCATGATATCTACAAATGGGAGTTTTCCCTCGATTTCTTTTTCCATGGTGAATTGTATGTTTGGGTGGATGTTGTTGAGGTGGTCTAAAAACTCCATCAATTCTACCTCTCCATGGCTCCAAATTATGAGAGGGATATGTGCAAGATGGATATGTGAACTGCACTTTCTCAACGATGAACTAAATAATCTAAACTCCTACAAGATACTGACTCAGCCCTACCCCACCTTCATGAGTAGATATAAATTATTACCTACTTATCATTTTTCTTTTCACATTAACACAGAAGGTACTCAATCTTTCTATGTTATGCCTCTGAGGATGCCAGTCACAGCTGCTGGCGAAACATCAGGTACTACAATGCCAAGGCCATGGCCATACAGCCTGGAAAATCTACAACTAATGAACTCTGGCTGTAAAAGACTTTGACAACATATTGAATCTATTTCTCTTACATTCTCAATTTTACTGGACTATATACTCTATGACACAAGTCCATAGCCACAAGGGGGCTGACAAGGATGACGCCCCATCCTGAATGTGTCCTGCCTCCTCACCAAACAGCTCCCTCCCCCACCCATAAGTGGAGCAGTCCAGCTCACCCAATAGATAGCTTTCTCTTCCCAGCAGCGTGAGTCGGCGTTCACTCCGAAGGCAAGGCAAGCACTTAAAGGGACTGCCCCTTTAAATGCCCGCTGTCTCCAAGTCGTGCGTGGTGAGTGTGAACTCTGAAGACAGTATTGGCAAGTGAGTATTACTGAAGCCATGTTGGATTAGGCCAGTGGTCCATCCAGACCATGTAGTGAGTGAGTATTACTGAAAGGGAGCTGCTCAGACAAGAGTTCCTGTCCTTCCCAGGCTGCCTTTTACTTCAAATGCTAATTTAATTTCAAATTAGCCCTTCTAGGCTTGAATTAAAGGGGACTCTAGCTGAATGGCCTCAGTCGTTACAGTAGGTATGTAACTGCTTGTTTTCTTGTAGGGGGAAAAGCTTTCTTTAAAGAATATGAGAATTAGTTTAAAATTTTAGATTTAGTTTGTAATTGGACCCACTGTTTTTTAAGCCCTAGCTGTGTTTAAACCCTAGCTGCATTTTGTTTTGTTATTTGTTTTCCTTTTTCTATTACCAAACCTGCTTAAGGTTTGGCCTTATCTGTGAACTCACTATCCCTAGTCTCTGGTATTAATACTTTAATCGATAGGTGTAATAAAGTTTCAAAGTGATATTAGAGCTTAAGCGAGTTCTGTGCCCTCAGTTTTAATCCTTGACCTTTGTTTGACCTTCTGTTTTACCTGTCCCATACTGCAGTAAAACTAGCCAAGAATCTCTGAGCCTGTTTAGAACTAAAATTAGCTACATCTTTGTAGTTTGAGCAGCTACAACACTGAGAAATTACAAAATGCTGATACCTAAAGGTCTTTTCTTAACCATCTGTCCTTTTTACTATTTAACCCTTTTCACTTAGCCTATCTTGATAGAATTTTATATTAAAATGTATATACGTGTGTACATCTGCTAAACTCACTTGTTTATTTCAGATATTTTGTCACTGGAGCTGGGACACTTTGTCACTGGAGTGGGACCTGCTACCTTGCAGAGGTAATATTTTTTCCTAAATATTATGGCCCAAATTCAACAAGAGGCTTGCTCATTGTCTCCTGGTTCAGGCAGGCATCCACACTGGTGGACTTCCAGTACATGTCAGCCATTCATGATGCTTCAAAACTATTTAAAATTGCATCAATTGAAGTCCAAATAGAATGCATATTTTAGGCTAGGAAAGATACCACCAAGGCTCAGTTTACACCACCCCTCTGAAGTAGTTTGACTGCTGTCTTTTTCCAAGCTCATTTCACGCTGGTTTCAAATTTCACTCCAGGGGGTCTGAAGAGTACTAAGCAACAGCATTTGTTTAAAGCAGTATAATGCTAGCTTGACCACAGGAGGGCAATTAATGAATGTAAACATTAATTTATAAACTAGAACAAGTATGGTTTGAAACTAGAAACAGGTATAGACAGTTTTTTTTAAACTAGAATGACTCTAGTGGGAAAGTCAGATGTAAATTTGACCCAAATCTAAAAGAATGTCAGCATGGTTAATTATCACAGAACACAGATCCCAGCAAAGCAAATGTCAGTTGGCATTAAGGAGAGCAAAACGTGTGCAGCAGCAGTGAAATGGCAAACTCCATGCTAGGAATTATTAGCAAAGGAATTGAAATAGCCAATATTGCAATTCATTTGTATCACTCAATTGTGTGGCCACTTTTGGAATACTGCAGGGGTGGCCAACCTGTGGCTCGGGAGCCACATGCGGCTCTTTCACACATATTGTGCGGCTCCTGGCAGGGCAGCTGGGGAAGCAAAGGGGAGGCATGCTTTTTCTCTCTTTCTCCCTTCCTTCCTTCCTTCCCTCCTCCCTCCCATCTATTTGCTTTTCTAGTTTCTCTCTCTTTCTTTCCATTTCTTTAATTCTTTCTTTCCATCTCTCTCTTTTTCTCTCTCTCTCTCAATATCATTAGCAAACAAGTAATATCATTATCAATAACCGGTTTTCCTCATTTGTTTTTATTTTTGGCAGTCCCATTTAACGTTAATAATAAGCAAATTTGCATATTTTTAAAAATAAAAATGTGTGTGTGATATTTGTTCCTGTCTTACGGCTCTCAGACATCTCTATGTGGCTCTTATGTTTATTCTATGTGGCTCTTACGTTAAGCAAGGTTGGCCACCCCTGGAATACTGTGTACAGTTATGGTTGCTGGACCTTAAAAAAAAAGGTATTGCAGAACTGAAAAAGTGCAGGGAACTGGTTGTCTACTGTGGAAACAGGATGCTGCACTAGATCAACTACTGCTCTGATTCAGTTATTGTATTCTTATGAGTGATAATTAACTCTTGTAAACTATTGAGAGCTGCACACTGGGTTGACATTTTCATTGAGGTATCCTTTACCATCCCAAGCTCCCTTTCTTGGTTTGTTGCTGCTAGCTCAGATCCTATCGGTGTATATGTGACTCGTCTATAGGGCCCACACCAGGCAGTACTCCCACCACCTGGTCCACGGTTACAAACCAGGAGGAGGTGGAAGTCAGCAATGGAGTGACAAGCCTCAACATTTTGGTGGCAGGAATAAGCAAAGACAGGGATGATGTGGCCATGGCTGTGGGACATAGCTACAGGGCCAAATGTGGCATGAGCAGGCTCCATGTCCTCCGATGTGGTGGGGGCCATGAGGGTCCAGATGGAGTGGTGCTGTGCCCTGGACTGCCCCAGATGCCAAGGCCAGTGTGTTCCCTGAAGTGTCTGGGGGCTTGGAACTGCTGATGGATCCAAGTGGGAGGGGCCTGAGACCAGTTCAGTGCATCCCTTCTTTCTATGTGGGCGGGCTATTGAGAGGGAGTGGCTGGAGACCAGAAGTGAGTGGAGGCATGCTGAGGCCCGGGGTCAACAGTGCTTGGATGGCCTCACAGCAGCTCAGGTGGTGGCTGCTGGGCACCTTGAGTGGCTGGTGGCTCTCTCTGGGGACATGGGTAGGCAGCAGGCACTCATCAAGGATTTGCTCATAGACATGTTAGCAATCTGTAGCCAGGTGCTGGCTCCTGCCGCTGCAGCCTCCTCCTCTTCCATCAGTTTCTCCTGAGGTAGCTGTATGGGAGGTGTTCCCACCATGAATTGCTAGAAACCTGTGGCCTGCCCCATCTTCCAAACAGCACATGAAGGGGTGTGGGTATGCTTCAGCAGCAGATTAGTGCTGCTGCCTCCATTCTGTTTAGTGTAGGCCTATGCTTTTAAGTGGGTGGAGCCAGCAGCATGGGCCAGTGCAGTGTGGGCCTGCTTCTCTCCTCATGTTACCACATGGCTGGGTCCCTGTGGCTTCTACCCTGTGATTGATTTGTTCCCCCATTCATCATGGTCACACTGTTGCATCCCTGTGACATCTTGTGTTCCCAGTGTTGTGGTTGTGGAGCTGTGGCCTGTGCAGCCCTGCTGCATGAGTGTTTGCCTGGTCCCTGGCCTGAGCAGTTTCCCCTAAGGGAACAGACCAGCAACAATGTTGCTGCCCCAGCACCCAGCCACCTCCGCCATGGTGGCTCTCAGGATTGCGTTGCCAAAACAGTACTTAGGACTCAGTGGCAGAATTCTTATTCCTGATAAATAGGATACTGTCTGATAGGGTTGCCAAGTCCTACCTAAGCTGCAGTTCTGGCTGTCTTTGGGAGTTCTTTGGTGCATGCCATAGAGTTTTCCCTCGAATGATAGAGCATCCCCCTGCAATGTGCTCGACACAATGACGTTATCACACCAGGCATGTCTCTGTGATCCCGGCAATTTGGGGGTGGGGTTCCCCCTGGCAGCCCAATCCAGGCCAGTGGGTAATGGACCCATCGAGCGGGGGTTTCCTCACCCCCAGGAGAACCTGGTAACCCTACTGTCTGATACAGAATCTTGCACAAGTATAGTGATCAGAGAATTACCCCTATAGCTTTACAGAAAAAAGCAATATAAGTTTGTTAAGTCCACGTCAATATTCCCTTCAAGTGAGAATCCTTCACTTTCTTAAGCTGATGGATAAAGATGAAATAAATGCCTGGATCTGAGGATCTCTGCAATAGGAAGCACTGCTAGAAAAAATGTATTTCAGAGAGAATTAAGCCAAGGTTATAGGTTCTGTTTTCTAATGGGAGGTGAGGGAAAATTCCCAACAATCCAGTAGTTACGTACATTCTAGTAACATAATATGCTAGTAAATAAAATTGGCCTCCAGCAGTCAAAAGTGCTCCATCTGGAAATAAGGTCCAATCCCAAATGTATGATACCAAAGTCACTCAGCCCATATGTTATAAAGAGACAGATTTCTCCTTGTGCGAATAGTATCCTGTGCTTCTCAAGAGATACCAAATGTTCTTTGTTTCTCAAAAATTTCTCAGAAATCTAGCTGAGATCATATACACTGTCAGACTGAAGCAGAGAAAAATGCTTTTCTTGTGGGGAGGGGGAAGCGGTTTTTCTTTCACTGCAGCATGATTCAAATGATCCTTGCTGAAGTCTTCTCTTGGAGATACAGCTGCTGCTGTCACGTATCTCATGCATGCTGCAGTGCTTCTAAGAGGGGCTGGAGGGCCTCGGGAGACAAGATTCCCTGGGTTCAGGTGCAAGGCACCACTGGTGTGCATAGCCAGGCACCCGTACAATGGTGTATGTGTGCAGTTGCATGCCAGCTTCGCTTGAATGCCTGCCTGTTGCTTCTCAACAGGGTCAACTCAGCTGGGAGCAGGAAAGTAGGAGAAGTGGGAGCAAGCTGTGTCTGCAGGCTGCACTGTGCCCTTTAGCTGGCAGGCAGGCAGGCATACTGGGAGCAGAACAGCCGTGACCCAAACTGGCAGCCAAGCTGATCTATGGAGAGGTGGGGAACCTGGCTTCTCTATTTATAGTCATTACAGAAGGGGACAGAAGTTGCTTAAATTGGAGATATGTTGTAGAGGAAACTTTAGGAATTAGAACTTCCTTCCCAGCATTGCTTTCCTGACCCAATCCCCGCATGACTCTTAAAGCTAAAAAAAAGAGAGAAGTATTGTGAGATCAGTGAAACCCTTTTCTTAAAAAGCTAAATAGCTGTTGGGGGGAGATTTTGTTCTGGGTCATGATGAAGAGGAGTTTTAAAAAAACTATTTCTTCCTCAAGCAGTCTTTCTAGTCAAACCCAGATCTTACACTCTCTCTCTTGTGCACAGCCACAGGGAAAAAAGACTGGGTCTCTCTTTGCCTGTCCCCCCACCCCACGTAGGACTAATTGCATCACAGGGAGGGGGCAGTTTTAATCAAGGGCACTATGTAGGAGGGAAAGGAGGGTTCAAATTTCTTCCTTGCTATATTCGTGCTATGAATCCCTCCACACTACATTTGCTATCTACTGGGAATAGCTGTTTGTGGAATCTAGCAGTATCAAGTTTAGGGCTGCTACTCTGGGCACACTTACCTGAGAGCAAGCCTCATTAAACACAGTAGGATTTACTTCTGAGAGTACACACAATAGGATTTGTGCTGTGAGATATTTGTGATGGGTGTGTGTGAGAGAGAGAAAGAAAAGTTATGGGATGCTTGTGTTTGTGAAGGTGGCTGAGAAAGAGGGAGGGAGGGGGAGGGGGAGAGCAGGGGCGTAGAGTTTTGTAAATTCTGGGGGAGGCTCTTTAGCACGTGCGCAAAGCGTGCACGCTCGCTGGGGCGATGTCCCCCCCGCCAGGAAACCTCCGCGCTTCTCCGGGCCCTTCCGAGGCCTGCCAGCCACTGCTGCCGGGGCCTCTCTCTCCCCCCCACTCCCTCCCTCTCCCTTCACCGGGAAAAGAGGGAGGGAGAGGGAAGGATAGAAGAGTGGCTAGGCGGAGGGGGGGAGAGGAACCGGCAGCAGCAGCTGCCAAGGAAGGAAGGAAGGAAGGAAGGAAGGAAGGAAGGAAGGAAGGAAGGAAGGAAGGAAGGAAGGAAGGAAGGAAGGAAGGGGAAATTGTCTTCCTGTGTGTGGACTGGGAAATGAGAAAGGGAGAAGACTGGACATTTGTGGGGGCTGAAAGAGAAAAAGGAGTAGGGTGAAAACTGGTGATCTGTGTAGAGTGTAAGATGCATGTGTGAATGTGGATATGTATGGAGTAACATCAGTAGGCCTTAACTTGTGGCATGAGGATCTAGGAGCTGTGAAGTGTGGAACAGAAGTAATCTTTGACTAAGGAATCATGGTGTCTTTTCAGAGATCTGGAGGCACTATTGCAGAGTTGCCGTTTGCTTGTACTAATCATTAGACATAGACATAGCCACTTGGGAACCATTCCCCCCCCCCCCCCCCGAGAGGTGATCCTAATGTGTTTGGGGGCTATATATAAATAATACACTAATGTGGGTGGGGTGCAGTGTGTGAATCTTTCTTACAAAAATACAGTGGGTAGCTGTATTGGTCTGAAGCAATAGAACAAAGTTTGAGTCCAGTAGCACCTTTAAGACCAACAGAGTTTAATTCTGTGTCATGGCCAGACCGGACCAGTGACAAAGAGAAAGAGAGTCAGCCCAGAAGCTGGCCCAGCGTTGAAGCGGGGCTCTGGGTGCCCAACAGGCGGGTGCCCCCACACACTCCTTTCTTGACATGAGCCCCTAGGATACCTACCAGGGAGAGTGGGCAGTCAAGTAGCAGGCGGCGCGGGAGCACTGCAGAGGCGACGACAAGCCAGGAGGCCAGCAGGAGCTCTGGAGCTGCCCCCAGCCAGGCATGCTGGTGGTGGTGTGAGCAACTGCTGTCACGGAGGGAGGCAGCGAGGGATGGACAGAAATGGCAGCAGCAGAGGCCCATATTAGATTCATTGAGTACTATAGATTATATTAGACTCATTGAGTACTACATGTTAATTTCACCAGTTTCACTGAGATGAGGAAACTCCATGTTTATGTTATAAGCATAACTAATACTGAGCAGAAATCGCTTCATCCATTAACCAGAAAAAAAATGTAGATGGGCTACTGATCCTACAATGGAACTAATCTCATGTGGCCACATGTGGTGAAATTAACATGTAGTACTCAATGAATCTAATATAAGTCTTCTGACAAAGATTTATCGAAACAAAGAATACAATCCGGAGTCTTCGTTGGATTCAGCTGGATTCAGCTGTGTTATTCATACTTTTGGCTTTAATAGCTGCTGTTAATAAGTTTCATTAATGTATGTAAAATAGAGTGATAATGACATGAGTTGTGATAATGGTTTATTGAATTGTTAAAATATACCAGTAGTTATATCTATATATTTGTTCTGTTTGCGTTTGAGTGCAGTGCTTGTTTTCTAATAGATCTCCAGGCCCCACAGGGAGATTGGCAACTTCAGTCAGGCCTGTAGCTAACATGGGGCTCACAAGGCCTGGCCTCCTAGCATTTCTTCTGGGTCCCTCCCTCCCAGGCTAGCACCAAAGTACCTCAACTTGCTCCCTGTTCTGTGCTGCCTCTGACCTGGCTGCCAGACAACTGAGCACCTTGGCCGCTTCCCCACTGGCCTTGCTCCACTCACAGCCAGTGACATTGAGAACAGTGGCGGCGGAGGTGGTGGCAGTTCCAGCAGCAGGAGGTGCCTGGCTAGCTCAGCAGTGTGATGGGTGGGCAGGTGGGCTTGCTGGGCTGGGGTGAGTGTCCTGCTGCCTCTTCCCACTCCCACCGTCAAATCTCTTTCTCCCCCCCTCCCCTGCCAATCCCCCTCCTGGATGCTGCTGCCCACTGCCTACTTCTCCCTGCCTAGCTTCACAACTTGAGCAGGTATGCAGTGCCCCAGGAGAGAGAGGAAACTGCAGCTGCTGGGCATTACCCCCCTCACTTTCCCTGGAGTTTGACGGGAGTGCAGAGCTGCCTTAGAAGAAGGCTGGCTTCCAAGGAGTTTCACTAATTAACTTTGATTTAATTAGCTGGTGGCCCCTCTCCAAAATATCCCTAGTTACAGGGCTGACTCCAGTGACTGTTTAAGGGAAAATTGGGATATGTATTTTACCTCATTCAATTACTCCCAACAGCAACAGCAAACTGTTTAGAATGTTAGAGGCAAAGGTCAATCAGGTCACATATGCAAATAACCTTTGTGTTCTGACTGGCTATGGGGAGGAGAGGAACAGCAAACTGTTTAGAATGTGGGAGGCAAGACTCAGGCAACACAGCCAGTGGATAGGGACAGCTTCTGAGTGACACATCATGGAGCCAACTGATTTGGGAGTGCATGGAATGTTCAGCAAAGTGCCACCCAAAAACACAATTATATATAAGGGAGATATATCTGTAAGCATATCTGGTCTAAGGACGGTAATAGAAATAAACTTGAAATTACTTGGTGTACTCCAGGAAAGGTTCATCAGAAGAGAAGAAGAGATTGGATTTATACTCCATCCTTCACTACCCAAAGGAGTCTCAGAGCAGCTTACAATCTCTTTCCCTTCCCCTTCCCACAGAAGACACCCTGAGAGGTAGGTGGGGCTGAGAGAGTTCTCTTGAGAAAACAGCTCTGAAAGAACTTATGACTGACCCAAGGTCACATCAGCTGGCTGCATGTGGAGGAGTGAGGAATCAAACCCGATTCTCCCAGAGTAGAGTCTGTGCTCCTAACCACTACACCAAACTGGCTCAGGTCAGATCAATTCTATCAGAACCTCCTCTCCCAGCTGCTCATGCATCACCTCCTACCTCCCCACCTTGCAACTAACCTGTGAGAAAACTGTGCCTACTTTGGTGTTTTAGCCCACAGTTTGAGACCCTCTGCCTTTTACCAATCCTATTTTATTAATTTAAAACACATTGGTGGACCATGGCGTTCAAGAAAGGCCTTAGACGACTAAAATCTGCTTATGCTTGCTGTACTGTAGCAGAAAGAAGTTTCCTCCTAGGCACCGTCTCCATGACATGTAGATGTCTATGACAGGGAAGTTTTAAAAAATAGGTGGAGGATTTAGTCATGTAATTCCGTAACCCCAGGCAGAAGCTGTGAAGTAGAAGAACAGTTTTACCATATTTATTTACTTAACTCAGATTCCACTTTTCTTCCCAATGGGGATCCAAAGTGCCTTAACACTTTCCTCTTCTCAGTTTTATCTCACAAGGTAGGTTAGATGAAGAGGATGTGACTGACCCAAGTCCACCCAGCAAGTTTTCATGGCAGAGTGGAGATTGGAACCTGAAGAGGTATTATCTGTAGTGCAGCTGATGCTTTGAATGATGGGCAAACCTTACCCCATGGCTTGATTTGGGCTTGGGCTTGGAAAACAGAGTTCTTTTGCCAGACAATATAGCTCAGTTTTCTTCAAACCCAATTCCAAACTTGTTTTCTCACTGATGTCATTGGTTGTATGAAAGTCTTTCCAAAACCTCTCCCCCCAAACCAGTGTGGAGGTACTTGCACATATTGCTGCCATGACAATGGAAGAAGACAGGTAGGTAAGTGGGCAACAGGAAGGAAGATTCTCTCCTATCTCACTTATTGTGAACACTCTTCTGGCAGTGTCTAAAGCCCTGGTCCTTCATTACAACTTTAGCATTCCAACCTAATGTAACAAGATAACATGCTATCTGTGACCCTTACAATACTGGTCACCATTGCGTGAGAATAGGTCAATGTGCATATTTTCCAGCTTCAGTACACACGAATGTACACGCTAAAAAAATCTGAGTTTCCAGTCATAGATACCAAAACTGGAAAATGTTCATGTTACTTGTTTATACAAAATGGTGACCACATGTAGCATGATCTCCCCTTATGTTTGGTTGGATCATCAGAATCATAATGAGTGAACTGGGTTTAAGCCCCTGTGAATCTAGGCTTCATCTATCACTACAGGTACAGTAGCAGATGCCTCTACAGCCAGGGAAGTGGACCTTGGAGGAGGAAAAAAGAAAGCAGGAGCAGTTCATTGGCTTGGATTGCAATGTGAGCTGGAACAGAACTCTTGGAAGGTAATAATCACTGTGAACTGGAGGTAAGCATTATGAGCTTCAGAAGTTTGTAGTTTTATTATGAGAAACTGTATACATCACAAAATACGCAGGAAGAAATAATTAATATTTTTTTTACTTTTAATCCTTTAATTTTCTTTGTTTAAGGAACTTAATAGAGTAACAAGAGACTTTATATGGTTTCCAAAAAGGCCGAGGATAAAGTGGAGTCAGTTACAGAGATATAAAGACAAAGGAGGATGCGCTGTACCCAATTGGGAAATGTATTACAAGGCAGCTGCAATGGTCTGGATTAGAGAATGGGCAACTCTTACTAATCCAAGAGTATTGGCCTTAGAAGGGCACGATTTATATATGGGCTGGCATGCCTATATGGGATACAATAAAGATAAGGTTCATTCTAGTTTTCATGACCACATTTTGAGAGCATCTTTAATTAAAATCTGGCAGAATGTAAAAGTAAATTATTATCCAAAAATTCCATGCTGGATATCTCCTTTAGAGGCATTTATCAAACCATCATTATTAGATAAAACACAAATACTTACTTACCAAGATCTTTTAAATAAAGAAGGGAAATTAAAAAGTGAAGAGGAAATAAAATGTGAATATGAACTTGAGCTGTCCTGGTGGCAAAAACTCCAATTAAAATCCAGGTTTGATTTAGATAGAAGACAGGGAATTAATATAGCCCCAAACGAATTAGATAAAATATGGATCATGGAGAATGAAAAAATAATTAGAGATGTGTATAAATTGCTAATGGAACAAGCAGCACAAGAGGACCCTATAAACAAGGAAATGATTGCTTGGATGAGAGATTTTGGATATACTATACCTACAGATGATTGGAGAAAGATTTGGAGGGCAATAAGTTTGGTGAGATCGGTAGCATACAAAGAAAATATATATAAGGTCTTTTATAGGTGGTACTGGACGCCAGATAAATTGGCAAAATGTTATAAAAATGAGATTAAAAAATGTTGGAAATGTCACAAAAAGATAGGAACTTTTTTACACATGTGGTGGCAATGCAAAAAGGTAAAAAAGGTCTGGGTTATGATTAAAAAATTGATTTCAGATATTGTAGGAGTGAGGTTAGATTTAAAACCGGAAATTTTCTTGTTAAATATGTTACCGGTAAATACGAACATAAATTATATGAAATTAATTATATATATAATGACGACAGCGCGAATTTTATTGGCAAAACAATGGAAAGTGGAAAATGTGTACCAACCTACTCAGAAATCTTGGAAAAACTGTTGGAGACGGCAGAATGTGATAATATGGGACATATATTTCAAAGAAATGAACAAGGAGTAATGTACAAAGACATTTGGTCAAAATTGTATTGTTGGATGGAAAGGAGCTAATTGTTAAGGCTCAAAATGAGATGGTTTAGTAATATCTTGTAGAATGTTATAACTTATAAATGAAAATAAATATATTTTAAAAAAATCTACTAACATATATGGGTTTCGGTGAACACTTTTTGATTGCAATAAGTTCCATCTACAACAAGCCCACAGCAAAAATTCGAGTGGAAAACATCTTAAGCAAACCTATAGCCATGCACAGGGGAAGTAGACAGGGCTGTCCCCTGTCACCATTATTATTTGCCTTGGCTATTGAACCCCTGGCAAATATTATTAGATCTAATCCAGACATCACGGGAATAAAAACTGGAGGACAAATGCATTTCTTAAATTTATATGCAGATAACTTGTTGATTTATTTATCTAATCCAGAACAGTCGCTAACTGCCCTACAAAAAACTTTTCAGGATATACAAGAAGTAACAGGTTTGACAATTAATATTAAAAAATCTGTTCTTATCCCAATTAAGATTAATAATGTCACATTAGAAAAATTACAAAAGGCCTTTCAATACTCTTGGACTTTTGATAAATGGAGATGCCTTGGAATATTAAGTCCACCTGACATCAATGTTCTGTTAGACTGCACATTTTCAATTATAATACAGGACTTACAGATCCAATTTAAACAATGGAGTAAACAATAACTTTCATGGGCTGACCGAATCAATATTGTTAAGTGCTTTATCTTTCCAAAAAATTTCTTATTTAGAGCATTACCAGTTGCTATAGATAACAAAACTCTGGCCAAATGGCAGAAAATGATAAATGAATTCTTTTGGGATTATAAAAGACATAGAATTAATTTTAATACTTTATGGCGTAAAGCTAAAGATGGAGGTTTGGACATTCCAGATTTAAAAACATATTGCGAGGCAACCTAGATTGCAAATGTAGTGAGAATTCTGAAGACTCCCTATACCATAAATTGGCAACAAATAGAAGAAGTAGAATTAATTAGTACTACACTACCAGAAGTTTACTGGAATATTTTATATGATAGACACAGTAAAAAAACACAAAATATATTCTTAAAAACTATGTTAAAAATATGGTGTAAATACAAGCCTTTGTTGTTGCCTCCAGTCTCCAGGTTTTCGATGTCTATGGGACAAGAGTGGTTCCAACCTGGGAAGGAAAAAATTGCTTTCGCTAATTGGGATATAGCAGGTTTTGGCTGTTTAAATGACTTTATACGTAAGGGGAATATTTTGACAAAATTAGAAATAGAGAGAAAACTTGGCGAAAAAATACCCTGGTTTAGGTATTTACAACTTAGCAATACGTTACAAAAATTAAAATATTTTTTCCATTTCCATAACAGAATTTGAACGTTCGCTAGATAAACAACAAGGAGAGCTAAAAGGTATGATTTCTAAAATTTATAGCCTGTTAATTGCTCAGAGAAATAGCTTTTGGACGTTGAGTCAAAAACAATTGCATTTAGACTGCAATCAAAAATTTACCAGTGAGATATGGAAGGAAATCTGGTCTTTATCTAGTCTTAGGTCGCCTGTGTTTAGTATTAGATTTAATACATTTAAGGTACTGCACAGATGGTATGTAACCCCTACTGCTCTTCATAGAATCCTAACATCTCAGCTAAGTGCTGGAAGAACTGTGGTCAATTGGGAAATTATGCTCATTGCTGGTGGCATTGCCCTATTATACAAAGTTTTTGGACACAAATATTAGCGCAAATTGTAGTAATTATGGGTGTTAGTCTACCTGTTACTCTGGAGGCAGTAGTTTTGGAAATGGGTCTACTTACAATTGATAGTGTATGTATTAAAACACAACTTGCTATACTAATTACTGTTGCCAGAATATCGATAGCCCAATACTAGAAAAAGAAAGAGGCCCCTACCCTGAGTTGTTCGCAACATAAACTGTGGGAATATTTTGTACATAGTCGAATTGCAAAAAAGGTAGCAAATAAAAATGCACAGAGTAAACAGAAGTTATTCCATGCCATCTGCTCTCCGATTATAGAGTACTTGATAGGCAGTGAAATAGTTTCAAAAACTATAATAAAATTTTGTATTTTTGAAAAATGTAGATTAAAGTATCTCTTTGATAGGTCATTATATAGTATCTCTGTCCTGTATCACTATGTAGTCTGTAATTTGGCAAATGGGTTTGGTAGTATGTAGAAAAGTATTGTATTAATATTCTGTTGAGTTGTTAGTAAAAAATTTTTTAAAAAGAAGTTTATAGTTCAAACCATGAAACAGGTACTAGAGATATCATTCTAAGGTTGTTGATGCTGAAGTCCTGTGTTCTACATGTTTTGCTTCTGCAGCTTCTACCTTGTACATAATTAAGGATAGGGAGGTTATCTTTTAACACTGTGCTACAAATCTAGGTACTTTAGTGTGCACTTGTCTCAGGGTGCGTTCAGATGGTGTGTTGGAGCTGCTTTAAATCGCCCCACTTTGATGCGGCTTTTTTTTTAACCCAGACTATCGCGATCACATGGGAGTGCATATCGGTTCCCCCCCCCAACTTTGCACATGTGCATAGGTGCTCATCTGGAGATCTGAAAAAATAAAACCTTGTGCATACACAAAAGCAGTAGAGCAAATCCTGCCACAGTTTCAGAAGGTCCGTGATTTCACTGCCCTGACAGAACACATCCCTTTAAACTTTTTGCCTGAAACTGGCCTCCTTGGGATCCCGAACTCAAAAGTAGTGGCCATTAAAAAAAATTTTTTTGACACGAGTGTGGAGGAGCGCTTATGTGCATATCGCTGAGGCAAAATAAAAATGGCGGGCAAAAACACCGCGGGGGTGTTTAAAGACACAGAAGTGGCTCGACGACAGTGAAGCGATCACACTGGGGAAAATTCACCTTCAACCAGGAGAGCACAGAAAACACCACTTAAGGACCTGGTATCAAAATATTAAGGTTTGCTCCAGAATTTGCTCCAGTATGCAATGGCTGGGGACGGGAGCCAGCTGCAGCTGTCTGAACATGCACATTTGATCCATCTTCGAAGTGTGTCGAAGCCAGATCAAACTGAGCGTCTGAACACACCCAGTAGGTTTTTTTTTTCTTTTCTGCACAAATGGGTAGGGAATGGGTCTGCCCTTTCATAAGGGGATTAAATTGTGCTGTTCTGCTCCCTGTATTTTGAAAGCATAGTAACAATTTGTAGGATCTTGTTAGAAACCACTTGTCAGTCCTGCTCTGCTGGCTTCCAGGCAAGCTCCTCAGATGCTAATTTTCCCACTAATGCAGGTGTGGCCAAACTTTCTTAATGTAAGAGCCACACAGAATAAACGTCGGATGTTTGAGAACCACAAGACATGAACAAATTACTACACACCTGTTTTTATTGAAGAATATGCAAATTTGCTTTTTATTAACATTAAATGAGACTGCCAAAAATAAAAACAAAAGGGGAAAACCAGATATTGATAATGATATTTATTTGTCCAGTGACATTTGTTTGCTAATGATATTTCTGTGTCTAAGATAGAGAGGTGGAAAGAAAGAAAGAATGAGAGGGAGAGAAACAAAGAAAGCAAATAGATGGGGGAGGGATGAAGGAAGAGAGAACGAAAGAAAGAGAGAGCAAATAGATGGGGAGCCTCTTGGGGGCCAAACAATATGTGTGAAAGAGCTGCACGTGGCTCCTGAGCCACAGTTTGGCTACCCCTGCACTAATGTCTTACTGTTCCCACCATCCTACCCCCTCCCCAATAAATGGAAGCAGGAAGAGGCCGATGGCAAGTGGTCGTGCCCTTGATCCGCTCAGCCCTGTGCACTTTTTTCTTCCTTTTCTTTTATTAATACTGGCCCTGGCCCTGGTACCAGGCTTGGATCCTGCTTATCTCTTTCTGTGCCTGTTTCCTGTTTGCCTTGAGCCCGTTACTTATTTTGTGTTTCTCCTGTCAGATCCTACTCACAGCCCTTGATTAAGCTCTGCTACTAACAACTCCATGAAACCCAAACAACCCTTCAGAAGGATAGTGTCATACAAGCACTTTCTTCAACCTTTGCTTTCTCTTAACTGAATTGTCATCTGCCTCCTTGTTTGCTTTCATTCTTAGATGTTGTTGTTCCAAACAACCTTCCCATGCCTCTCAGAAATCTTTTGTTTTCAAACAGTTTGAATCTGTGGAGACAGAGTCCAGCATGGCTAAATTATCAAAACATTCAGAAACACTTCCCTTTTTTTCAATTTATGTCGTCCCCTTTTAACAAAAGCAACTTTCACTTAATTGATCTCCATAGAGGCCTTGCCAAGCAATTTCCATCACTCCATCTATTTTTAATTAATCATTTCTGCAGTGCCAAAAAGCATGTTGGGTACTGTGCAGAACAAAAGAAGGAAAAGGCTGTAGAGTCTCTCAAGGAGTTTTCAATCTGAAGAATAACAGAATAGACCACAGAGTGTGTTAGGAACCAACAATAAAAAGAGTCATCACACAACAGAGACACATTGCTGGTGAGGTTGTTGGTTTTATAAGATATTGGAATGGGAGAGTGAGTATTATTTAGGAAAAGATGGAGAACACTCAAGTACTTTCCCTCTCAGCTATGAATGAAATTTCAGGAATCCTTTAAGGAGACACAAAAGAGAAGTAGATATGAGGTGGGATTAAGGCTCAACAGAATTAGACAAAGATTGGTTGCTATTTTTTTTTAAACAAAAACAAAAACTGATAACCTGAAGGGCAGGCTGCAGCTCAGTGGTAGAGGCTCTGCTTTGCTTTTGGAAGGCCCCAGGTACAATCCCTGGCAAACTAATTTCGTTTTAAAATAACAGCTCACATATTGAAATAACTTTGGGGACATACCAAGTTATATTCTCATTAGATACATGGATAAATCAAACCACTGGCCGAGGACAGACTGGCAATGTAAAGCGGGGGCAAAGTGGAGGGAACTGGTGCAGGGGGAAAAACTCCACGGAGCTGGCCGTTCATACTGGCCAGAGCAATGCGCAGTGGTGCCGATACGGAGCGTTCAGACTGCCGCGGAGCCGGCACGCGCGGCTCGTGTGCGCCGTTGCGCTTTTTTTTGTTTTCCCTTTGATGTGTTTCGCACATGCGCACATGCGCATATGCGCATAACTTTGTGCCGGCGTGTTCACACTGCCGCCTCCGGATGCCTCCTGCTTCTTCCCATTCACACTATTTGGAAGCGGGAGGCATGCGGAGGACGGCCCCTGAACACCGGTTTTACCCGGTGTCCTGTTAAAGCGGATGGAAAGCGACTGGGAGACGGGTAAGTGCGAAATGGAGCCGAGGGACAGATGCGCATGTCTGACCGGGCTCTTTTCTTCCACTTCCGATGCGGGGCTGCCCCGCTTTACATTGCCAGTCTGTCCTCGGCCACTGATTACAGAACTTTATATTGACAAAGGAATACATAATAAAATAAGGCGTTAAATATATTGTTTAAAGGATGCAAAATGATTGCAATTGGTTCTTGAAGTAGAGTTTTCTGGCTCATAAAACAAGCTGATAATGATTCATGCATAAAGAATACATTTTCAATTTCTTGATCACAGATCACTGCATTTCATTTTCCCGCTTTGTATACTTAATTTTAAAAAATAAAAAAGCAGAATACTGTCCCAAACACTTCAAAGTCCATTAAGAGGGTAGTCCTAATCAGTTACACCCTTCTTAACTAATTGACTATAATGGATTTAGAAGGATGTCACTCTGATTAGGAGAGTGCTATATGGATACTTCAGCATAGGGCTTCTGTATCAGACCTGCTACTGTCCATCTAGTCCAGCATCCTGTCTCACACAGTGGCCAACCAGTTCTTCTGGAGGTCCAACAACAGGACATAGAGGCTGAGACCTTCCCCTGATGTTGCCTCCTGGCACTAGTATTCTGAGGTTTACTGCTTCTGAATGTGGAGCTTCCCTTCAGTCACAGTGGAAAGTAACTGCTGATAGACCTATCTTTTCATGAATCCGTCTAGTCTCCCTTTAAAGCTGTCTATGCCTATGGCCATTACTACATCCTCTGACTATGCATTCCATGTTTTAATTGTTCAAAGAAGTATTTATTTCTACTCAACTTCATTAGATGGCCTCAAATTCTACCATTTTGGGAGAGGGATAAATAATTCTCTGTCTACGCTCTCTAGTCCATGCATAATTTTATAAACCTCTATCATATTCCCCCCCCTTAGTAACCTCTTTTCTATGCTAATAAGTGCAAGATTCTTCAGCTTTTCTTCATAGGATAGGCCATCCAACTCCTTAATCATC
Source organism: Lepidodactylus listeri (assembly GCA_029233225.1). NCBI lineage: Eukaryota > Metazoa > Chordata > Lepidosauria > Squamata > Gekkonidae > Lepidodactylus > Lepidodactylus listeri. The sequence goes on from JARCFY010000002.1 coordinate 103,833,734, forward strand.
TTAGTTGCCCTCTTCCATAGTTTTGCCACCTCTTTTTTGAGAAACAATGACCATAGATCTGTACAGAGAGATTATATACTGGCTGTCTTATTTTCAATCCCGTTTCTAATAATCTGCATCATAGAGTTGGCTTTTTCACTGCTGCAACACACTGAGTTGACACTTTCATAGAGCTATCCAGTACAGCCCCAAGATCATTTCCTCTCTGTGTCGGTGAGTTCAGACCCTATTAGCATATACTTAAAGTTGGATTTTTTTCTCCCAATCTGCATCATATTACCATTATTCAGGTAGGTAGCCGCATTGGTCTGAAGCAGCAGAACCAAGTTTGAGTCCAGTGGCACTTCTAAGACCAATAAAGTTTTATTCAAGATATAAGCTTTTGTGTGTGTGCACACTTCTTCAGATACAGACCTACATTGTACTTGATTTGTCACATTGTTGCCCACTCACCCAATTTGTGGAGATCCTCCTGGAGCTCTTCACAGTCAGCCTTGCTTTTCACTATCCTGAATAATTTGGGGTCATCTGCAGACTTGGCCACTACTCTGCTCATCCCTAGTTCCAGATCATTTATGAACAAATTAAACTGCGCCATCACCAATACCATCCTTGTGAGACTCCCTGCTTACTTCCCCCATTGAGAGAACTGTTTATACCTACTCTCTGCTTCTGGCACTTAACCAATTTTTAATCCATAAGAAGACCCGTCCTCTTATCCCATGACTACAGACTTTACTGAGGAGTCTTTGGTGAGGTTCCATGTCAAAAGCCTTTTGAAAGTTTAAGTATATATTGTCTACCAGGTTACTATTGCCCACTTTCTCAAATAACTCCAAAAGGTTGGTGAGGCAGGACTTCCCTTTTCAGAAGCCATGCTGATTTTCCCTCAGCAGTCTTTGTCCTTCTATGTGCCTAATAATTGTTGTTGATTACAATTTCTACTAATTTGCCTAGGACAGATGTTGCGCTAACTAGCCTGTAATTTCCTGGTTCTCCTCTGGGCCTCTTTTTAAAAATGGTTCAACATTTGCTATTCTCCAGACTTCTGGTATTGTGGCTGATTTTAATGACAAGTTATATATACTGGTTAGTAGATCAATAGTGAGACCCAGTTTGGTGTACTGGTTAGGAGCACAGACTCTAATCTTGGAAATCCGGGTTTGATTCCCCACTTCTCCACGTGCAGCTGCTGGTGTGACCTTGGGTCAGTTCCAGGTTCTTTCAGAGCTGTTCTCTCACAAGCAACTCTCAAAAGAGTTCTCTCAGCCCCACCTACCTCACAGGGTGTCTGTTGTGGGGAGGGGAAGGGAAAGGAGATTGTAAGCCGCTCTGAGACTCCTTCAGGTATAAATCTAATTTCTTCTCTCTTCTTGTCTTCTACATTTGGGTTCCCTGGGAACATTTGGGTATATGCCATCAGGGTCTGGAGACTTGAGCATTTCTCCCCCACCCTGCTCAAAAGGCCTCCTGATGCCCATGCTCACAGCCATCTGCACTGCCTGCAGCCCTTTCCTTGATGGCACTAAGCAGTGTGTGCAGCTGGACTCATGGGTGGTGAAGCACTCACAAGTGAGCAGGCTAGGAAATGACACGTTGCAAGGGTCAGTTGCAGTGGGCCCCACTGGAAGCTCTGGGCTCTGGCAGCTGCCCCACCTGAGGGTATGCTGATGCTGGTCCTAAGTACACTACTCCTTAACCCTTTCCTCAGTTTCTCACATATTTTATTCCAATAATTCACAGTGTGTAGACAATGCCACCACATATGTAAAAAACCTGTTGACTGATGATGACAAAAATTCTATGCTTCTTTTCTATACAGCTGTATAGTATCCTTGTCTAGTTTTGTAATGCTACCAAATATTTCTATATCTATTCCCTTCTGTCCCCCTCCCACCCCATTATGTTGCTTGTTGACATCACTACTATAGTAATAATTGTTACAACATTAATATAAAGATATATTTAAATAATTTCTATCCTGCCTTATCTCCTCAGACTCAAGGCAGATAACAATACACCAACCAGGCTGTGAGGACATAAATTATAACAGTCCAAATTAACAACATTAGAACAAAATATGTACAAATAATCAATGTCACCAGGTATAAAATGTGCCTGAGATTACTATACATTTTCTTAATTCTGGTAGGCCAATAATATCAGTTTAACAAAATGTTATCAGCATTTCCCTTGATTTCCATGTTTGTTGAAATAGCAGTCCATCAAAGAGAATATATTACCTCTCTGAAACAGGGATACCAGATTGTAAATCTCTCACATTGCTTTCAGTGTTTGCCATTGTGCAGTTGCATAGTTATAAAATATCATAAATCTTTTATAAGAGACCCTTGTATGATTTCACGATTACCAGAATTCGATCAAAAATAGTAAAATTCCTAATCACTGCTTACTCAATTTGGAATTATTTATTTGCAAGGACTGAGACTAGTGGAATGGTGCTCTTTCATATTATTATTTCATGTTATGACACCAGTGAATTTTCTATCTGTAGGTATTTTTATTTCTTGATTGATTGATTTGGATACTTTTACTCTGCTTTTCTTCACTGTGTGTGGACTCAAAGTGGCTTACAATATGGGAAAACAACAGACCATGGACTGCAACAAATCTACCTGTCAGCAACAAACTAATCCATAAGGCGGGTAAGGAGAGCAGAGCAGGTGGTAAAAGTACTGTTCTGTTGGCAATACTCTCTCTCCTGGCACTTCCGTCCTTCCAGGATACAGAGTCAAGGGGCTGGGCAGAAGGAACAGAGCAGGAGTGAAAGAAAGGTCCCTAATGGCAGCAATCTCTTTCCAGGCATTTTAAAACAAGTTGAACTGGATTTTTCACATGTACTAAACTCATTAATATATTCAGCACAGTAAAGTCTTGACAGTAAAAATTAGGGATTAGCAGATTCTTCCAGCTCCATCCCATTTAGAGTTGTTCTACATTTAGGATTTAGCTGCAGTGATCTGTTGCTGAATATCTCTTGCTTACCTGGGTTCTACTCTCCAAAGTCTGTTGTATTCAGCTCCCTCCCATTTCCACTGAGCTAATGAACTGGGGGAAACATTTTTAAATTCCATGGGCACAAGGTTCTGATACCCTCCAAATCAGGGATGCCTATAGGCTGTGCCACAGGTTTTGCAGGTGTAATTCTCTTCCACTGCCAGGGTGCATTCCCAGGCTGGGACATCTTGGGGAGACAACTAGCTCCTGCTATACCCCAGGTCTGCACCCTCCTCTGCCATGGGGAGTTAAGAACATAAGAGAAACCATGTTGGATCAGGCCAATGGCCAAACAGTGGCCACACACACAGTGGCCAAAACTCAGATGCTATGAACAGGTCCACCAGCATGGCCAAAAGCCCTCCCACTGTTGCTCCAGTGGCTTTAGGCAGGGGTCTGCACTGCTGCCACACCAGTGCATGACATCAGCATAGCAGTGCCAGGGTGATCTACTGGTGTATCTCTGGGTTACTCTGGCATATTCCTGGGATATGCTGGTATAGCAGCTGGTTAGCTCCCTAAACACCTCCAACACTGAGGATTGTGCTGATAGTATACTTTTCTACGACATAACAAAGATCTAGGACTGATACATATTTAAAACCCTTGCGTCATTAAATTCTCTCACAACCTTGTTTTTTTTTTACTATTGATCACTGTGAAATCCTCTTAGGACAGATTATATGATCAAATCTTGGTCCATCCCTACCCCCCCACAGAGTTCTTTGAATTAAAACTTGATCTTTAGGGAAGCAAATAAACAATCCAAGTAGAGTTAGCACTTTTGGGGTTTTCTCTTTATTATATTCCTGCTGTCCCATAGGAATCCCTTCAGATGCAGACATTCCTGGAAAAGCACACCCCCACACAAAAGCAAAAGAAAACAATCCAAATGGGCAATGTAAATTCCTTCCACATGCATCCGAGCCAGATACCAAGTTGCATGGCATGGGGCTGTGTTGGCTGGCCCTATGACTTGCAGGGCTCAGAGTCTTGCACTGTGGAGGCAGCTCACACAAACGTTAGGAGAATGGTCACACCACATAGGAGAGCAACTCAAAGACAGGGCAGATGTGGGAGAAGCTGCTGCAGAGGGTCAGCTCCCCCCATGGCAGGTGGTCCCTTTTCCACTACAAGGGTGCACCTTGATCTCTCCTGCAGGCACACTGATGCAGAGGGCAACAGCAGCAGCCAACTGCCCGAAGGCAGAGGCTTGGCACCAATGGAATGGTCATCCCCACAGGGATCATGATTAGCCCCAACCCTCTATGCAGGTCCCCCTTTAACCCCCCCCACCTCCCAGCCAGGCAGCCACTGCAGATGGCTCCAGGCCAGAGGGCAACACTATGTTGGGCTGCTGGGGCACTGTTGCTGAGCACAGCTCCCTAAGACCCCAACACTGCTGAGGGTAGACTCAAGCAGAGTTAGGGAGTGCCTATCCAGCCAACCCCCTATGTCAGGCATCTTGGATCTTCAGCCCTGAGTCAGGGGCCAGAGCCCACCCAGCTGTACAACTGCCCCCCTCCAAATAGCCAAGACCACCAAATAGCCAAGACCACCAAGATCAAGTTGGCCATTTGGGATGGTGACTGTAATGGCCCTGTAGCCCCACTGACCCATTCACCTCCCCACGCCCCAAGTTGGCCATTTGGGATGGTGTCTGTAATGGCCCTGTAGCCCCACTGACCCATTCACCTCCCCACGCCCCAAGTTGGCCATTTGGGATGGTGACTGTAATGGCCCTGTAGCCCCACTGACCCATTCACCTCCCCACGCCCCAAGTTGGCCATTTGGGATGGTGACTGTAATGGCCCTGTAGCCCCACTGACCCATTCACCTCCCCACGCCCCAAGTTGGCCATTTGGGATGGTGTCTGTAATGGCCCTGTAGCCCCACTGACCCATTCACCTCCCCACGCCCCAAGTTGGCCATTTGGGATGGTGACTGTAATGGCCCTGTAGCCCCACTGACCCATTCACCTCCCCACGCCCCAAGTTGGCCATTTGGGATGGTGACTGTAATGGCCCTGTAGCCCCACTGACCCATTCACCTCCCCACGCCCCAAGTTGGCCATTTGGGATGGTGACTGTAATGGCCCTGTAGCCCCACTGAACTGTCCATGGCAGCAGCAAGTCTGGTACAAACCATCCCCCCACCCCAGCCAACCCCTGGCCATTATGGCTTATGAAATGGCACCATCCCCTTACTGACTCAGAGGAGCACACAAGCATGAGTAAACAGTAAACTTCACTGTAACACTTGAACATACCCTTGACAACAACATACAAGAAGTACAAACATATACTTGAACATACATGTGACAACAACGTACAAGCAAGGAGACTGTCTTGGGGAAACAATTACCAAAGCCACATAAGTCCTCCAAGTGGTGTTGGGACACTAGCTAATATAAGCCCTGGGCACCCTGCACTCAGTGGTGTTCCAAGGTGGTCTGAGCTGGCCCATGGTCCTGGCAAGCTGGTGTAGATGCCCCTTTATATCCTTAAGGCTTATGGGCCAGCTGACATGTGGCAGGTCCATGATGGCCGAATAAACCAAAGCAGGGATCACAGTTACAGGAAATATATTAAACAAACAAACAAACCCTGTAATAAAATGACAATAACATTTAATAAATCCTATAGACATCAAATATTTTCCAAGAAAAGTCCAACATCCTCAATGAGCGCCTGGTTATACACTCATTTCACCAGTCTTCCTCAGGAGTAATCTTATTTGAGTAAAAGGTGTCAGCTTAGCTTCTATTTTACTTTCTTCAAATTTTTACAGCTTAAGTTCTTTTTAGTTTTCTTAATATCTTCTAGATCCATTTTCAAATTAGCTTCTTTTCAGCTTTCATCAAATTATCCTAGAACAAACATGGTTATTTAGAATGGAGAATGACATGAAGCTAAATGGAATTAGGGTTGCCAGGTCTGGGTTGGAAAACACCTGGAGACTTTGGAGGTAGATCCGGGAGAGGGCAGGGTTTGGGGAGGGGAGGGGCTTCAGCATGGCACAATTCCATAGAGTCCACCTTTCAAAGCAGCCATTTTCTCCAGGGGAGCTGATCTCTGTCAGCCGGAGATCAGTTGTAAAAGCAGGAGATCCCTAGGCCCCACCTGGAGGTTGGCAACCCTAAATGGAATATTGTTATGTTATATATTTAAAAATAATTAATAATTTTTAACTTTTACCTTACTTTTGGTTCCATTTGAAGTACTTAAATTAGGAGCAAACCATAATCTCCAGGAGCAGTGCAATCAGAGGATCTGGGAACTCAGATCTGCTGCCTAATCCCAGAACACAAGGCCTGCACCCTGTGCAGTAATCCCCCCCACCCTCTTATCTATGTGGACATGGCCCCAGGACCCACTGGGAGGGAGCAGCTGGAGACTAGGTATGATTGGAGTCCTGGGATCAGCAGTGGTTGGATGTTCTCTAAATGGCTCAGGTGGCAGCTACTGTCAGCTGCAGTGGCTGATGGCTGTTGCTGGGGACATAGATGTGTGGCAGGTGGACATGTTGGTGGCAATCTGTGGCCTGCTGCCAACTCCCATCCCATGCCCCCCTCCTGCTCCACCAGAAACAGCAGCAGGGGACCCAACGGGCAGCCCTCTGGGCTGGCCTCACCAATGTGCCCATGTTGCTGTGAGCTGCCCCTGCTGTTGATCACTGGGCACCTGTGACCTGCCCTATTTCCCTGGGGTGTTGCACAATGGGTGCAGACATGCTTTGGTAGACAGTGCATGGGGTGGTTGGGCCCCCTTCCTCTGTTTCATGCTGCTTCCTCTTTCATGTTTGGTGGAGGCCTATGCCTTTATGGGGGTGGGGTGAGCACTGCGGGCATGGCCCATCACAGCATAGGCTGGCCCCTCCCTGTCCCGCTCCTCATATGTCCCCAGGGTTTGGATCCCCATGGATGCCACCCTGTGCTTGGTTTGTTCCCCCCTGTCAATCTAGGCTATGCAGTCACACTCCTGTGACACCTTGTAGGTATGATGGCATGATTGCTGGGAACACTGGTGTGGATTCCCCTCAGGGAACAGTCCAGTGGCATTGCTGTTCCACCACAGCGACCCTTTGGAGTGTGCATCTCATCTTTGGTGTAACCTTTTCTTGTCTGAATTTATTTTTGAAGGAGTACATATGCCTGGTTATTCTAGATCCCTTGAAGACTGTTATCTGTTTCTTCCTACCATGAACATAGTACAGTTAAGTACAACAGCATGATAACAGCTCATAATGGTTGTATGTGTCTGCATTCCTTAACAGTGTACTAATTTTGTTACTGTTTTTACTTTTATGTTTAGAAAAAAACCCCAAAATACAGACAAGAATGTTCATTTTTATCAGTGTCCCCCCCCCCCCATCCAATGTATCTCTAACTTAAACCTTATCTTATTGATTCCTGGATCAATGTTATTCTTGACAACCTCTTTAACATCTTTATATAACAATTCCATAGATATAAAATAATTATATATTTTCATCTTGTTTGGCGTACCTTTCTTATTCATTGTTTTCGTGATATGTATGAATTTCTAACAAGTCTGGCTTTGTCTAATTAACCTTGTATTTTTTGATACAATTTTAAGTTACCACAATATTTTCATTTTTTTCATCAATCATCTAGGTTGCATAAATTGATGTAAACCGTTCGAACCACAAACATATTATAGACATAGTTGAGGTCAAGATGTAAATCTGAACACAGCAAAATGAAGGAATTGTTTTCAGTGAGATTCTGTGATGCTTAAATTTCTCTGTATTGTACCTAATAATTCTGATCCAGCCGTTCTCTTCCAGTGCATTAGGCATACTGTGCGTACAGAACAGCTGTTCCATGCTCACAAACTCCTGTTATCAACTGCACACAGGAAACAAGTACAGAGCCGCTGCTACGCTTTCGGAATGTGAAAATCTGCAAAGGATCCTGCTATGCATAGATAATGAAGGAATCCTATGTAAATTGACAGAATAGATACACTTTTCTATCCGCAGTGCTTGCAGAAGAGGGCACAATGGCAACATACTGTGGTTAGTCAGTCTGCCCCTCTATCTCAGTACAGCAGCAAGTGCATTCCTGAATCTTGATGCCTCATTTATTCATCATGCAGATGTGAATAGTCATTGGCACCAAATCTGGTGTGAACAGTATTAATGTGCCCTAATCCATAACCCAGGAAAGAAAAATCTATGTGCATAGCTACAGATATGCATCACAATGCCCATGACCTCAACCTTGAGTACTACGTACCGCAGCTAGTGCTACTAGCCACCCCCCCACCCCACCCCACCCCCCACAGACCCGATCATGCTGTGCAGCACCTGAATCTTTCTGGAATGATCCTACATTACTTAGAATGTCAGTGCAGCATAAAACAGGCTTACTGGGCTTTCTATCCTGCATTAACGTTAGTAAATGACTCATTTCAGGCATCACATATGAAGATATAATAAAAGTGAACATAAATAAAAAAGAATTTGCGAACCAAAGGAGACCAAGCCATAAAAACACGGGGTTAAATATTTTAAAGCCATTTGTGTTTCAGCACTAGAGGGTCCAAAAACTCGCATCTTCAGTTTTTAACCTTAAATGGCTTTCTGGTTCTTCGTGTGTTTCTGTGGTAACAGTGTGTTTCCATGGTTTCTCTTTAACAGTCCAAGGCATTATTTGTAATGTAACTATAGAAATCCAGGTTTTGAAATATATATATGGGCCCTTCAAAGAGTTAATGAAGCTTGTTATTTAATTTTCCCACAATTTAATGCTGTGTTACTGGCAGTTAGGACATTTGCATTGCAATTGCTCTTTATGATGTTACATTACTTAGTACATTTTCAGTATTTACAGTGTACTTAGAGGGAAGGCAGCATGGTACAGCCCGAGGGTCAGACCTGGTTATTTATTTATTTATTTATTTATTATTTTCATTTTTATCCCACCTTGCCGGGCAAGCTGGCTCAAGGCGACCTACAACATTAAAATGCAATAAAACAATAAATACAGTATTAAAAACAGAATCAGATACAGATAAAAACAATGCAAATGATGGCGACCTTCAGAATAGAATCCGATGGTAAGGCAGCATCCAATCTCATAGGCCAGAAGATGTTCCTTTAGCACTTTGGTCAGTGGCGGCTCCTAATCGAAGGCCTGGTGGAAGAGCTCCATTTTACAGGCCCTGCAGAACTGCATAAGGGCCCGCAGGGCCCTGATGTCATCCGGGAGCTCATTCCACCAGTGCAGAGCCACCACTGAAAAGGCCCTGGCTCTAGTGATGGCCAACCTGGCTTCCTTCGGGCCAGGGAAAGTCAGGCGATGTTGAGACCCTGACCTCAGTGCTCGCTGGGGCACATACGGAGAAAGGCGGTCCTTCAGGTAGGCTGGCCCCAGACTATGTAGGGCTTTAAAGGTCAAGGCCAGCACCTTGAACCGGATCCGGTATGCTATTGGCAGCCAGTGAAGTGTCCTCAGCACAGGCTGGATGTCCTGCATAGGGAGACCCATCAACAGCCTGGCTGCGGCATTCTGCACTAGCTGCAGCCTCCGGATCTGAGACAAGGGCAGCCCCATGTAGAGAGCATTGCAGGAATCTAATCTCGAGGTGACCATAGCGTGGATCAGTGTTGCCAGGTCATTGCATTCGAGGAAGGGAACCAACTGCCTAATCAGCCATAGATGATAAAAGGCCATCTTGGCAGTGGCTGCTACCTGGGCCTCCATTGTTAAGGAGGCATCCAGGAGCACTCCCAAACTCCTAATCCTCAGCACTGGTACCAATGGCGCCCCACCAAAGGTCAGTAGTGGGATCCCTACCCCTGGCCTGCTCTGACTCAGGCACAGGACCTCCGTCTTCATTTGATTCAATTTCAATTGGCTCAGCCTGCCACATCCTGAAATGCCCAATCCAGGTCATCTGGGGTGGAGTCGGACTGACTGCCCAACAACAGATATAGCTGGGTGTCATCAGCATACTGGTGACACCCCAGCCTGTGCCTCCGGGCAATCTGGGTGAGGGGGTTCATGTAGATGTTAAATAACATTGGGGATAACACCGCCCCTTGATGAACCCTGCATACCAGAGGGTGCCTCTGGGACATCTGTTCCACTAACGCCACCCTCTGTCTCCAACCCTGGAGAAAGGAGACAAGCCATTGTAAGGCAAGCCCCTGGATTCCAGTGTCGGCAAGGCAGTGGATCAGTAACTGGTGGTCGACCATGTTGAACACCACCAACAGGTACAACAGCTCCAGTACCACCATGCCACTTTGACCCAGATGCCTTCGAAGGTCGTCCATGAAGGCGACCAGTGCTGTCTCCGTCCCATGGCCTGATTGGAAGCCAGACTGAAACGGGTCCAGCAAGGAAGTGTCATCCATAAAGCTCTGCAACTGAATCGCTGCCGCTCTCTCTAGTACTTTGCCCAAATAGGGCAAATTAGAAACTGACCGATAGTTGGCCAATTCAGCTGGATCCAGAGATGGCTTTTTGAGGAGAGGGTGGACCATCAAGGAAGACCACCAAGGAAGACTGCAATGGCAGACCATCTCTGCTTCTCATTTGCCTTAAAAGCCTCTTACTGAGGTCGCCATAAGTCGGCTGTGACTTAACAGCGCTCTACACACACATACAGTGTGCTCATTCATATGTAATCTTCACTGGAGGTATGACACAGAAACAGCATCAACTGTGCATCTGCATGGCAGGGCTGACTTATCATTAGTGCCATACTTTTAGTATCTTCCCATTGAGAGCATCCTATTCACATATTTCTTTTTAGTCCAGCATTACTTCTACATTTTGAGACAGTAGGACCCAAAGGAAATCATTTGTATGTGTGTGTATAGAATGGGGAATAACTTTTTTCTGTCTATCTAGATTGAAAGGAATTCATTATAAGAGTGGAGGAAGGGGATCTGTGATGACTTGGGGGGGGGATAGGAGGGACTCTCATCTCCCCACTAGTCCTTATGTATTATTATTTATTTAGAGTTTTTTCATGCTATTTCTCAAGGAACTTGCCCAGTGTGGCTTACAAAATACAAAACAATTAATTTTTAAAAATATATATTAATTGAAATCAAACTTTTAAAACCTAGCCCAATATAAAAGCAAATACCATACATACATAACTTGCTCCATTGCTGCCTCTACTCTATGTTCCTACATGATCGCAGCCTTGGGGTTCCTGGCCTTTAAACCAGCATGGGAGGGTCAGGCAAATGGCCAGTGTCCGAGACCTCAGTACTACAGTATTTGACATGCTTAAGGGAGCTGGGTGGGGTATCTAAGACAATGGATGCCCATATGGCAGCCATTCCCTTTTTTAGTAAAGCCCATGGCTGGCCCAGTCCTTGTGCATCTTTTGTGGTTCATCAGGCACTGGAAGGATGGCTTAGGATCTCCCCAACCCTGCACGATTCCAGGTGCCCCACCACTTGTCCCCTGCTGTCTGGGCTGGTGGCAGCAACTCCCAGCAATTTGCTGGTTGGGTTTTGAAGTAAAACTCTTCAAGGCTGCATTCACCCTGGCCTTTTTTGGGATGCTTCTGGTGAGTGAGCTAGTGGCCATGTCCCAACACTATTACATTGGGTCAGGCTGAAGTTGTGCTCCATAAGCACAGCAGACACCTGTTTCTCAAGGAGTCTAAGACTGGTCGGTAAAGGTGCAGGGATGAGATCTGCCTTCACTATGGTTGCTAACCTCCAGGTGGTGGCTGGAGATCTCCTGACATTACAACTGATTTCCAGGTGACAGAAATCAGTTCATCTGGAGAAAATGGCTGCTTTGGAATTTGTACCCTATGGCATTATACCCTAAACCCTTCCCTCCTTAGGCTCCACCCTTAAAATCTCCAAGTATATCACAACCCAGAGCTGGCAACCCTAGCCTCAACCTGGCCCCCTTGTGTCCTCCTTTTTAGTGCTCAGGTGAGCAGGCCCAGCACATTGGCAGCCACTGACCAATAATTACCTGATTTGTCAATGGACTCTTCAGAACAAAAGAGCAAAGTTCTAGCACTTTTGATTTCTCAAACCCTTATGATGCCTTCTTCTGTTTGTATGGCACCCAGCACCTCTTGGAGTGATGCTGCTTGGATGTGCCAGATTCAGTTCTCTCCCTGCTGCTGGAGGAGATGGCAACACTGGATTGAGAAGTCACCTAGTGCCAACAATTCCCTGAGACCCTGGGTGAGCCATTCAGTACTTCCCTGGAGGAAGCTGAGTTTGGCAATCCCAGTTGCACCACCCAGTTTACCAGGCACTCCAGGTTCTGGGAAAGACTTTGTAAGAAACTGCTATTAGCTTGATCTGCTGGTGGGGATCATTTCACTTTCTTCCCCATGGCCCTTTTTGGGGGCTGAATATTGTTCCCAGGCTCATAAAACCTATAACCCCTTGTTCTAGCTAGCCAGGCCCAGGGTCTGAGATGGCAATGACACTAGGTGTTGACCAGAGTGGGGTTTTCTGGCCTTGGGTGGCATCCTAGAGGTGCAAGAGAATAGAGTGGTGAATTGAAAAAGCTGACAAAATCAATGTCTCTGTAACATCTCCTCCCTCTCTCCTTTGGTTGGTCTCTCTCTCTCTCTCTCTCTCCCCCTCCCCGCTTTAAAATCTCATTCCTATGCCCAAGGTGCTACTGAACTGCCCTGCCTGCCTGGGCCACTGGCTGCTGTGGAGCGAGTTTGGTGTAGTGGTTAAGTGTGCAGACTCTAATCTGGGAGAACTGGGTTTGATTCCCCACTCCTCCACTTGCACCTGCTGGATGACCTTGGGCAAGCCATAGCTCTGTACCAGCTGTTCTTTCAAGGACAGTTGTCTCAGAGCTCTCTCAGCCCCACCTACCTCACAGGGTGTCTGTTGTGGGGAGGGGAAGGGAAAGGAGTTTGTAAGCCGCTCTGAGACTCCAAGTGAGTGAAGGGCAGGATATAAATCCAATCTCCTCCTCCTTCTCCTCCTCTTCTTCTAAAAGGGCCCCCCTGCAAAGAATCTGACAACAGTGAGATCAGTCCACAGATAACATTTAGAAAAACTGCTGATGGGGAGGCAAGGTGCAGACTATACTTGCCCAGCTGCAGCCCTGCTTGTTCAGCTCCCTAGGAGCTCTGAAAAGAGCTATTGAAAGTTGTGTGTGGGGGAGTCCCATTGGCCAGCAGATGCAGGCCCTCCTCCTCAAGCTGCTGGAGACTGGCTGCAGGCTGGAGACCAAAATTGGGAGGGTGGACTTGGCCGGAACAGGCCAGTGGGAGGGGAAAAGAGAGGTGATAAAACCCAGGGAAGAGAGGAAAAAGATATCTTTTCTGCTGGGTCCATCAGAGCAGACAGAACTCTTACCTAAGGTCCAGAGGAGCCAGCCATTGACCATGTGCTGGCCCAGAAAGCTACAGAAAGCTTCAAGGTAGTGGTATCTCTGTGGAGATCAGTAACTTACTAAGCTTTAGGAGCCCGTCCTAAATTTTAACATCTGATACAGCATGTATAAAGAGAGGGACAGAGGATTTGCATTTTATCAGTTTCTTTTGAATCCCTTGCACAATCTGGTGTTGTGCTAAAAGTATGCTTATGAACATTTTCTTTTTAATAAATACTTTATAACTTTTGATGCTGGTAGTGGTTTTCTGTACCACATAGACCTCCACTGTCTTGGACATGCTATTTTAAAAGGAGCACCAGGGGGAAGGCTGGCATTTGGCAAGTGGCTATTCATCCAGGGCACACACGGCAGTAAACGGTCCCCGTGGTGACCAGGTGCTGGGTAGCGGGAGACAAAGAGGCAAGGCCTCAGAACCTGAAAGGGAAGTTTGGAGACCTGACCCTCCTAGTGGGCAATTACTAGAAAGGAACTGTCTCTTCCTTGTCTGTTCTCCCAAGTTCATGGGCTGAGCCAGCAGCAAAATATCATACAGTGACAGGATGGGACAGCCACTCTTCTTCACAAAATAAGAAAATAGATAAATAATGCTGCTCAGTCAGATAGGGAGAGAAAAATGGAGGGAAAATCTTGCCTCTGAGGGAGGGAAGTGGCCGATGTCATCATAGATGCTGTCAGAGATACGTTACCAGCATATCTTTGTTTGATCTGTTATTCTACATCCTTCCTGTGACAGAGTGAAAAGCTTATCCCGTAATATTCCAGTGTGGATTTTATGAGTATGGATCAATGTAAATTCTTATCTAATAGCTTGATAGCAAGTATCAGACTAGGAAAATTACATAGCTTGGTATAGTGGTCAGACTAGAGTGTCAAACTAGGATCTGAGAGACCAAGATCTGAATCCCTGTTCTGCCATGGAAGCTTGCTGGATGACCTTGGGCCAATCAGACTCTCAGCCTAGCTTTCCTCACAAGGTTTCTTGTTCTGAGGAGAAAATGGATAAGGGGAGAATATTGTAAGCCAGCTTGGATTCCCATTGGGGAGAAATGTGGGATATGAATGAAATAAATACATACATAAATTGCTACACAGCCTTCAGTTTTGATGATGAGATTTGCAGGTTGTAGGTTAAAATGCTTTTTCCAGTGAGGAAAATACTGAAACGTGTTAGTCATTTCTGCTTTGATTGAACAAAACAGAGTGGTCAAAGACTCTTTGGAAGCATTGGCCAGAGTTTTTAGGACAAGACAAAGCTATTTTGGGAACTGGCCTTGAAGATCATTTGGAAATTTTGTGACCCCCAAAAGTGGGTCATGAAGCTTCTGAAAGTGGGTTGTAGGCCAGCCCTCCCTAATGGCTTTCTACTGCTCTCTTTTGTAGCTTGGAAACCAAGATCTGACCCTGGAAACAGTATTTTCCATATTTATACATCACTTGGTATTTGTTCTTCACTGCATGCACATGTAAATCAAGTACTGATAGTTACTACAGTAGGTTTCTTAGAATCTTAAAGGGGATTAGAGGGAGTAATGGAGAAGGAGAGGGTGGTCAAAGGTTGGAATGTAACCTCCATGTGCAAAGGCTGTGTAAGTCAGAATGACACTTGCATGGGGTGGCAGTGGAGGCAGCTGTGCCCTTTGTGCGATGTTTTGTTGCTTTCTCAGAAACATCTGCTTAGCCACTGTACAAAATAGAATGCTGAACTAAATGGATGCCAAGTTTATAGTCCATCTAGGGCACCAAAAAACCTTGGGCCAGTCCTGGGTGGGTCACTATACCAAGTCAATTTGGACCTGTGGGTCACCATACTGAAAAGTTTGGGGACTGCTGCCATAATGAACACATTAAGCCTGTGCTTTTCCACCTCCACCAGCTGCAAGTTTGTTTCTAGACCCAAGTCAAGGTGCTGGTTTTGTTAAAGCCCTAAACAACTTGACTCCAGAGTACTTGGAGGACCACCTACACCAACATCAACCTACCTGATCATTAAGCTCAGTAAATGAGGTCTTACTGTGTCAGGCTGCTTTATTGAGGGTAGATTTGCAGGTACTCACAGAAGGGCCTTCTTAACTGAGAACTTTGGCTATGGATTTCCATCCCTCATTAACAGGATTGCCAGATGGTGGCTAGCTTCCAGAAGTATACTCGGGGGATAGGGACATGAAGGGTGCTGTCAGAGCAACACTGTGACATAACTTCTGGGGTGAAGCCAGAACATCATGGTATCAACACAATGCTTTAGGGTTCACCAGAAACTCCACTTTATGGTTGGAGCAATGATGTTACTTCTGGGTTCTCTCTGGAAGTGATGTCACAATGGCAATTTCCAGTGCATTTCCTGCCCTGCTGCCCTGTTAAGCCATGGCAAGGTCAGGGTCTGCTGCTGGGAGGTCTCCTGTACTGGGACACCTGGCTGCCCTACTCTGGAAATGAGATTAGTGCCATCTCTTTAAGATTTTTACAGCAATTTTTCAAAAATGTTAATCTGGAATGCCTTGAAATTGGTTTAATGGGTGTCCATGCTGCTTTAAAAATACTTTTAGTCATGATATTTTGAAATGGTTTTATGATTGCATTTTATGTTTATAGATGGTTAGCTGCCTTGTGTGCTTCAAAGCATATGAATACAAGAAATGAAAGAAATAACAAATGCTATATCTTGCCAGGCAGTAAATGCCTTTGGTAGATTTGGGGTCCTGTGGTTTCCTGTGAAAGATAAACAGCTTTTATTCTGAAGTTTGAAATTCTTCATTCTCATTTTCAAGCATGAGATATTATCTGGTCAAGGAATAATTTATAAAGCAAAACGGCAGTGTATTGAGCCCCATTTAGAGAATGACAGCAGGACCTCCATTAATTGCACAGGACGTTTAATACTTGAAACAAAGAGGTCTTGAGCTGAGGAAGAGAAGAAAAAGCAGAGGCTCATTTACATGCAATTTTATTGCTGTGCCATGTGGCAGTTTGTGATTAGCAGACTCACAGTGATGACTTCATTATTTTATTTACTTATTTGGGTATGTATAGCCTCAAGGTGGACTACATAGTGTAAATCAAGTCCAGTCTCCAGGATGGGACATCCAATGAGCAATACAATGGGATTTGGACTACAGAAATCTTAAAACAAACAAAAATCTCAAATGGAGCTAAAACAAAGCATGAGCTCTTAAACATGATGCATTAAGTGGTATAGAAAATACCTAATCTGGAGCATATTTACAGTGTTAGGCAGCAATATAGTGGTGTAGGTCACAGTCCCTATCTATTTACCAAGGCAACTTTCTGACCATTTCATTACAGTTCAGTTCTATAAAAAGCCCTCTTGAATAATTCCATTTCACATAGTTTACAGAAAGCCAGGTTAGTGGAAGCCTTCCTAATCTTGTCAGGGAGGCCATTCCACAAGGTGGGGGCCACAACAGAGAATGCACATTTGCAGGATGGTATCTGCAGAAGAACTTGCTCAGATAAGTGAAATTGGGAGAGTGGCTGTCCCACAGGTAAGAGGGACCAAAGCCGTGAATGTCTTTGTATTGGCAGTCAATAGCTTTAATTGAGCCTGGTAATTGATCAAGAATCGACAATTAGAACCAGACAAGAGGGGACCTGCAACAAAATGTTGCATAATGTGTTGTGGCTCTACCATAGTCTTCATTGCCAGCAGTTCCCGCAAGGAATTTGTGGGGAGGGGGCATTCTTCCACCTTTGTTTCCCTCTCCCACCTTGGTTGTCAAAGTTCCCTTCTCTGTCTTTCTGTATGCACCCCTTATCTACCAATCTTCCCTCCCCTCCCCTTCTATGCCAGCTTTCTCCTGACCCCCGTCTCTAGCAATCCTTTCTCACCCCCTTTCTCTTCTCATCCCTTGTACGTCTCACCCCCTCTTACCCCTGCCCTTCTCAGACACTGTCCTTTTTCTCCCACCCCTGTCTGCTCCCTCTTTCTCTCCACTATTTCTCTACCCCCCACACACAATCTCTTCCTCTTTCTCTCCCCCTCCCTCAGGCAACCCTCAGACAGTCTCCTGTTCTTTTTCTTTCTGTCCCCGCAACAGACAATCCCCTATTCTTTCTCTCTCTCTCTCTCTCCCTTCTCAAAGAACTCCACTTCTTTCTGTTTCTGGTGAGGGAGAGGGGCTGACGCAGGCTTCGCCTCCTCAGACTTCAGCTGACCATGGGGTTGCAAAGAGTCGGACTCAACTGTACAACTGAACTTTTTGTGGATTTTTTTAACTCCTCCGAAAAGTAAATAATGGCTGGCAGAGGGGAAAAAATGGCGCCCAGAGGGAAACCCTCTCCAAAAGCTACATCCTTTTCTCTTCTGGTTTCTAGACCAGAAGCTACCATAGACTTTCCAAACATGTTGTCTGTAGCATTGCGCCCTCTGCTGGATCAGATGACCACATGGAACCAAAGGATTGATGCGCTCCAGAAAGAGATTAAAGAATCTAATACCAAGGTAGAAGAGGTGGCCAAATTAGCAAAATCAGTTGAAACCAAAACAAAGTTATTGAATCAAAGACTACAAGTGGTGGAGAAAGAAAGAGCAACTGACAGAGATCAACTTTTGAGACTGCAAATGGAAAAATTGTCTTATGTTCTACAATATCAAGGTGTCCCAGATAAGAAAAAGAAGGAAGCATATTAAAATTTGACAAATTTCCTGCAAAAGAACTCCACCCCTTATAGATGGATTTTTCCTGAGGGCTTGGTATTCAACTATAAGGAGAAAAAGGAAAAGATCATCTCTCCCAAAAGTGCAGAAACTTTTCTGGATTTGCAACAAAGACTTACAAAAGAAAAGAAGACAGCAGAGGAAGAAGAAGAAAAAGATATCATACATGACTTGGAAAGTTCTGAGAGTTCATCGAGTAGCTCTTCAGAGGACTGTGACTCGGTGAAGGGGGCGGCTGTCCCTAAACAATTGACAGTCCAAAGGGATTCTGTTAAACCAAAAAGAAGAGGGAGGAGGGGAAAATAGCTATGTATACAACTTGAAAGTTTAAGAAATTTATTTTGTCATGTGCTTGAATCTACATATGCATAGCCAGTACTATTTGAAACATATTATCACACTTCAGTATATTGTATTTTGTTATATGGGGAATTTCATTCATCTATATTTTAAAAATCATTTATATTATTTGTTTTAAATAGGGATAGTTTTGTAGTTGTAGGGAT
The DNA here is from genome assembly GCA_029233225.1 of Lepidodactylus listeri. Taxonomy (NCBI): domain Eukaryota; kingdom Metazoa; phylum Chordata; class Lepidosauria; order Squamata; family Gekkonidae; genus Lepidodactylus; species Lepidodactylus listeri. The sequence continues at coordinate 103,852,311 of JARCFY010000002.1, forward strand.
AGCTTTTATAGTTTGTATAAAAGCAATAAAACTGAAAAAAAAGAAATTCCTGAAATATTAAAGAGACATATTGAACTTAAAGCTGAGAATAAGCTCCTAAAAACCAAGGACTAAAAATGTAAGGTCTCTGCAACAATGTTGCTTACATTACCATTTATTCTCTGTATAAGCAGATTATTTGATTCCAGTGTTTTGCTGAGCTTCCCTCACAGTTTTGGTGCTCTATCACTCCTCTCAAAACTTTAGCTGCAGTTATCTGACCAGTGCCTTTGCTTCTCCAACCACTTTGACATCCACCAATCTCTCCTCAGGGGAGCTCAAATGCTCTGGGGAGTAATGGTCCTCCCAACAAGAACGGTTCCATCGCGGTGTTAGGGACGAGGGACGTACACTGTGCACTGAAGGCAAGGCAACAGCTGCCTCATTCTCAGGCAGCAATACTCCCAGCACACTGCAGAGGACCTTTCACCATGCAATGTAAACTTCTTGAAAAGTCTCATCTCTCTTTTCCCAACTCTTTATATTTATTCCCATCATTTCAGTAAGAGCTGTGGTTATTCAGTAAATAATCGAATTGAGAGTGCATAATGGATGCTCTTTTAATATTATATCCAGACTTCAAGTAATATGTCCAGTCCTTCCATTCCTGAATCCCTGTAACCAAGGACATAAATCAGTCCCACCTGGTGAATTTTATTGGTTGAGCTTCTTCAGTTGTTTTTCCAAAGAGGGGTTATGTCCTTATTGGTTTATGTGAAGGAGGTGCTTTCCTGTTTGCTTCTAGAGACAATATGCTTTCCACTACTAGACAGCTGCAATCTGGGGTTATTTGTCAAAGGTTTGCACTTGTAGGAAACATGCCAAGGATGTTCAGTTGTGTGTAGTTTCTGTCTGACACTTTTAAAGTGCAGCTGCAGACCTGAAAACTAAAGAACATGACCAGTGTAAGGGCTATGCTATCTGTGCTTCCCCTGTACTTTCTGGTATGCTTGTGAATAAAGCAAGCACTATGATACTGAAAATGCTGTTTCATCAAAATGAAATTAAAATCCTGTGGCTTATTCCCCACCCCCACCCCACACCTCAAGCCTCTCACTACTTAGAAGTGTAGAGCACACAACACTGCAACACTAACATCAGTGAAACCATGAAGCAGTGTTACTGGACCCAAAATGGAAGAAGCAGCACCCCCAGGAGAAATTTTAGCATATATGAAGGAGGGGCTGCACTTCAGTCGCTGCAAACAAAATTTCATAAGTGTTATTAAGGATAAAAGCTGACGCAGAAGCTCAGCTGCAGAGCACCTAGCCAGTGGTATCTGAGGTTAACGTGTGGCTGATGGATTTGGGCTGCTTGAAAAAAATTGCAATCCCCGTATAACTCTGTCTCTTGCAAAGAGTAAGCGTTAATGAAGATCCCTTGCTACAGCTTTTCTTTATGGAATGCAGCTTTGGTGATGGACTTCTGTACATTTTCCTCATTGTAATCATGTTAACATAACTCTGTTCACCTTTGTTTAGAAAAAAAACCACATTCTTCCCAAATACTCAGTATGTTTACTTTTAACCATTTATTTGTTCTCCCGCTCTTTTTAAAGCAATTTTTTCAAGAAAGCTTCAAAGAAAGGAAGGATTGGCAGCATGACTGCCACAAGAGACAGCCAGTCAGCACTCTCTTGTAACTGGGAAGAACAGTTGCTTCCATGCTCAGTTTCTTTCGAGAGTTGGTGTGATTATGGATCTACTACTGGCTTAATGTTTAAGATATATATATATATATATATAAAGCAAAACTAGAACTAATATATATTGTTTATACTGATGGTTTGACTGGGCTAGAGACAAAATGTTGGCAATGAGGAAATAGCTTTGTAATTTATGAGTAGCTGATTATTTTGTATATCCTTAATTTTTCTTAACCTGTTTGGTTGTCTTTTACCTGGACCCAGAGCTGTAAGTCTTTTATATTAACATCAAAGCAAGAAAAATATTTTCAAGAATGAGGTCATACACTAGCTTTCTTTAATAATCCAATGGTTGATGTTTTCATCAGTGGGAGCTAGTGGTTAGAGCATGTTTTCCTGAATGGACAATCTTCTACAAAAGATAAAAATTGGCCTACAGATGTACCATATTTGTGAGAAGTAGAATTTTCACTGTCTGAATAAGGTAGCCTTCACATATCATTGGCTATTGCACCATCACTGTTCTATAGCAGGTATTTGCAGCTAGACTAGCTATGGGGTTCAGGGGCCTCTATGCTCCTGCCCTTCACAGCTCCCTTATGCAGAATCAGAGTGGTGGTTTGCAGCACCTGGTTCCATCCCACCCAGCCCCCCCTGCACAGCCTGGAGAGAGAACCCAGCCACCTCTTCACTGGTTTGCTTCTAAGTGCCTTATGAAGCTAGTGCTGCAGGATGTATATAATGTCAGTTGCCCTGAAGTCTTGTGAGAACTAACAGTCTTATGACATCTCAGGGAATCTTGGGCTCCAGCTATAGCCTCTTTTCCATGGCCTTGGCTGGACTAAACTGCAGCAGCTGTTGCCGGTAATTGAACTGTGGCCCATACTGCATTACTACTGCTATAGCATTTGTCCTCCTTGCTGCTGTTGTCCTAGCTGGCTTGGCAGCTGGTGGGTGTGGCTGAGTTGGGACCTTAAAGGTCCCATTCTGGGTTGCTGCTATTGCAGCATTACTTCTTGTTGCCACTATCCTGGTGGGTGCCCCTGATTCTGGCACCATGGGGTCCCAAGAGAGTATCCAGTGACTGAGTAAGTCTGGGGGCAGCTCTGACAATTGGGGTGGGCCTGCTCCTGGACACTGTTTCATCCATATAGGCAAATCCAGTTGTGAATTATTGCTATAGCACGACAACAGCACAATATGCAATAATATCTGAATACAGCTTTTAAAAGGTGGATAAAGCTTCAGTAGTCATCGCCACTCAAGCTCTGCCCTTTCTCTCACTATCCCTGGCTTGAAGCGCAGATAGGGGTTTGTGTGTGTCAACTGCCTCAAACACACCCCTTCCCTGTCCAGCTCAGTCAACTACAGCTCAGTCAGTGGAAGAGCAATCAGGCACCACAGATGAAATCTTTGACCACAGTCCGAGACCTTGAAAATAGAAAAGATCTTTATTTACTAGGATACGATTTCAATTCACTAGAGTACAGGGGCAGTGGAAAACTATATCAAAACATCTTTCCTGTTATATAAAGCCATTCTCAAGATTCCAAGGGGCAAGATTCCATGGGGCGCCAAAATCAGTAGCCTGGACGGACTGCCATTCAAAAGGGGGTCCCTGGCCATTGGCTGCATACTCTCCCTGCTTTGCCCCAGTCCCCCCCACAGAGCCACCGGCCAGTGTCCCAGCCTCAGTCTGGAGGGAGCCAGCGAAGGGGAAGGACCGACTGGGTGCTGGGTCCACACTTCTCCTCTGCCCACTGCCAGGTGGGTCTAACTGTTCCCTCAGTGGCCTGCTTCTGTCAGTGAAAAGACTATGGACTATCAGCATAACCCCCTCCAACACACACTGCCAGCATGCCCAGAATAAACTGTCAGAATAAACTATCAGAAATGGGGGGCATTTCACACAGCACCCCATAGCGCTTCAGGACCGGTACAAAGAACTGAAGAACACTTGGGAGAAGGTTTCAAGGTAAACCGGCTCAGGAACGCTCCCAAACGAGGGAGGCACATTTCTGTGTGAAAGGGCCACTATGCTCCATTAGGAAACTGGTACTAATACAGTTCTGTGTAAAATGCCTGACAGAAACCGTTACTGAAGAGTTCCTGGAACGGAACTTATTGGCTGTGTGAAATTCCTCAGGCCCTTTCTCCTGCTTAGTTCCACCATGGCTGGCTGGCTAATGAGGTGGGCCAGCAACCATCAAACCATTCCCTTCAACCCCCTGCAGTGCAGTTGGCTTTCCCCCTAGGGTTACCAATCTCCAGGTGGGACCTGGAAATCTCCCGCTGTTACAGTTGATCTCCAGATGACAGAGATCAGTTCCCCTGGAGAAAACGGCTGCTTTGGAGGGTAGACCTTATGGCATTATAGCTTGCTGAGTCCTTCCATTCCCCCCCAAAAAATGCTGCCTACCAAAGGATCCACCCCCCAAATCTTCAGGTATTTCCATCATAGGATTGCCAGGTCTAGGTTGGAAAATCCCTGGGTACTTTGGGGGTGGATCCAGGAGAAGGTGGGGTTTGGGGAGGGGAGAGGCCTCAGCATGGTACAATGCCATAGAGTCCACCCTCCAAAGCAGCCATATTCTCCAGGGGAGCTGATCTCTGTCAGCTGGAAATCCATTGTAAAAGTGGGAGATCCCCAGGCCCCACCTGGAGGTTGGGAACCCTATTCCATCATCAGAACTGGCAACTATCCCCTCAGTGCCCCTTGCTAGGCAACCAAGCTTGCTTCTCTGAAAGCCCCTATCCACACCAATGTTGGCCTTTGGGAGAAAACTCATTGGGGCCAGCTGAACAGAATGCCATAGAGGCCACCCTCCAAAGCAGTCATTTTTTCCAAGGGAGGGGGGAGGATCTGTTGCCTGGAGTTCAATTGTGATACCTGGCGATCTCCAGGCTCCACCTGGAGGTTGGCTACCCTAGGCATTTGTGCTTGTGTGTGTGTTTATGTGTGTGTGTGTGTTTGTGTGTGTGTTTCTGCGTGTGTTTCTGTGCGTGTGTGTTTCTCTGTGTTAGTATGTTTGTGTTAGTGTGTGTTTGTGTGTGTGTGTGCACGCGTGTATGTGTGAGGCTTGGAAAAAAAACAGCAGTCTGAAATAGCTAACCACTCCGAAGACGGCTCCAAAATGGTAGGGAAAGGGCTGTCCGAAACAGCTGTCACTGTCCCAGTTTATTACAAGCCAGTAAGCAAGATCTGCTAGACCCATTGTTGCCAATCTCCAGGGGAGGGATGGAGATCACACTAAATTACAACTGCTCTTCAGATGGCAGAGATCTTCCCCTGGAGAAAATAGTGGACTCTGTGTCATTATACCCTGCTGAGATCGCCACAGCAAATTGACGCTGAGTGCCCAAGGCCGGGGCACTCTCCCAGAGCCTCTTTCTAGAGCCCGTTGTATTTATTTCCACAATGGGCCTTATTCCTAGTTATATATATTGCAAACCAAAAAAAGAAATTGAAACATGTGACTAGTACAGTTGTACAGTCACTGCTCTTACCATGGTGTTCCATGGAATACACACAAGTCTGAAACTTTGAAGACAGAAGTTAGTCAAGAGAGACTTGACTTTATTTCTCTCCTGTTCCTGGTACTTGGTTTGTGCACAGGTTGTCCAGACCTTTTAACTCTTTCTGTCCATGCTGGGAGAATTTCACTTTTATCTCTCATTACAGTGGGCTAGTGTCCCCAAGTGTATTGTTTTGCATCTTTTCTCCAATCAAATCAAGGCACATGTCACAAAACCTTAAGGCCCCCAACTCAGAATATCCATCCTGGTGGGTAGGCAAATTATTATCTTGATCCTATTTGTCTCCATAAAGATAAACTCATCTCTTCTCTGCCCGAAACCTGAGAAGTTCATTGCTTCAGTTGTAGGAAATATATATTTTCAAAAAACCAAAAATCAGGACCTCCCTGAGTATTAATCAAGGCATCCTGCATCCCTCTATCGTAACAGTGGCTTGTTCAGTAAATCTAGTTACATATTTAATAAATAAATGAAATATTACAAAAGACAGCATTCAGTGATCTTTCATCCAAGAAGGAAGCAACGTGCAATCCTATGGATTTAGACTGATGTAACTCTGCATAGGATTGCATCATAAACCTGACAGTGCTGCCAGGGGGACTACTCACTTCTAGGTAATATGTGTGTATGTGTGCGCTTATTAGTTTATTTTAACTGTGAACATACTATTTAATTATTAACAATTTAACTATTATTATAATTATTTACATTAAGTAGTATGATATGCTTGTTAAAGTAGGGTCACAAGATTGGATCTTACCTTTCTGCTGCATCAATGCCCACATGTTTCTCCATTGCAATGACCTTGTACTGATGTATGATTCCAGGAAAGATTTAACCCCTTGTGTGTGTGTAAACTTGGCCCCGAACACTAGGCAATCAGTTGAAGCCTTTTTGGAATAAAATGATTATTCAAACCTGTTTTTGTAATATAGGGAGGCAGTTCTGAACACACTTCCTTACTAGGGATTAAGTATAATTAAACTTAATGGGATTTATTTCTAAGTATACATGTTTAGGATAACACACTTCTGTATGAAATCTGGGTGCAATGTCACCAAAGTTGGTGGAACTGCTAGCATGCTGACACAACAATAAATTGTCTGCTAAATAGTTCCTGTCAGTAATGTATTCTGGATAATTGAAGAAAAAATGTATTGTTTTAAAATCTGTAAGGCTATGATGGATATTGTCTCCCTATTATTAAGTTTAACACACTTTTTTGGCATGTGTGCTGCACAAGTTGTTCAGAAATTCCATGCAGGGCTGTTTAATGAGTATTAATGACATCCTAAAGGAAATGCTGGATTGTTAGTGGTGTGCTAGATGCTTAGATCATGCTAATGGTAAAGCCTGATTCCCTGAAAGCCTTTCATGTTGTTCTGAGATTCTAGTTTCCATGGTAACCTCCAGCGTTAAGAGGGGTGCTGTTAAACTGTACTGCAATTTTGCTTAGTCTCTTGCTGAAAGAAAAATGTCAGTGGAAAGCATTTATGCCCTCAATTTTGTAATTGAAGAGGGCCTTTTCCTACCTCCATTTCCTACTGTCAGCACCTATACAAGTTCTTCAGGGCAGAAAATGCACAGTTTATTTAATATTTTGTTCTGCAATGTGGAAGCTTTACCTATTGGCAGATGTCATCTGCTACTGCTTGAAACAATATACAAACTGACATTCTTCACAAAGCATTCCAATACGCATATGAGAAATATCAGCTAACAATAATTAATGTCTGTGGGGAAGTAAGTAAACAGATCAAGAGGCCACCTGCAGTTCTCTACATCTGTGATAGGAACCCTTTGGTATGTACAGCAGGCCTAACAACACCCACACCATTTCTTTCTTGGTGTTCTGCTCACATGCATACTTAGGAAACATGACAGAGGAACAGAACAGCAGAGTTGGGTAGCTCAGTGCACTACTATTTGGGGACAGTGTCTTCAACACAACTTGTTTCCCATCAACAGTTAAACAAGCACACCTCCACTCCTTTAAGATTGTTTGGATTATCCTGTGCATTATCATTCTCTTGCGGAGTTTGCTTGAAAGGCTTTCTGTTTGATGGTGCCAGGTGACCAATTTGAGCAAAATAGGGTAAGACTGGAACAGGTACTGGTAAATACAGACCAGCAGTTATTTGAGGAGGACCACCAATTTTACATGCGGATTTCAAAGAGACATTGAAAATGGGCTTCAGTGTGATTGGTACAGGAGGTAAAGGGCCAGTCTATTCTACACACTTTATGACATGAAGGCCACATAAATGGCCTTTCTGACATGAGTTATAATAAAATAGAGTGGGTCACAAATCCCTCCGTATCACATGGAATGTTTTTGCTCCAGTGGTACACATGTGTGGGGTTGGCTGGTTGTAGCAAAGCATTGCCCCACTAATATAAAAGTACAATGCCGTGACTAGTTCTACAAATTATGGAATCAACAAAAGTATGGATAAATGAGATCCTGTAATATTCATGTTATTTTCAGTGAAATCAACAGATTTCAACCAAGCGTATTTGCTTACATATATTTACTATTTAAGTTCCACTCATAACCCACGTTGCTTCAATTTGAGGCTAATGAGATGTGTGAATTTTCAGAAGTGATAAGAGTATATCTGATAGGCATGATACTAAGCAGCAAAACCTGAAGGTCATTAAGAACGGTGGTGGGAATCACCAGGTGCCAGGTGTGCCTTTTTTGTTTTCTGAGGTTCAGTGATCTAGTCTGCCTATATTCTCTGAGTGCTGTCAGATCCACTTTGCAGGAATGAACACAAGCTTGCATGTAAAAGGTTCCAGATTCACACCCCAGCACCACCCGCTAAAAGGATCTGTTATCAGAGGTTGTGAGAAAAGCCTCCTTGGTAGACAAAATTGAACTAGATGGGCCAGTGGTCTGAGCTGGTATAAGACAGCTTCATGCGTTCCATCCTGGTTTGTTTGTTTTTAAGGTACCTCAAGAGAGCTATAATTATATTGTGAAAAAATGCTGCATAAAGACTGTACTGGAAATGTTAAGTTAGGAATGAGGAGAAAAACTATAACAAAAATAGAAGCATAATTAAAAATTAGAAGTTGGGCCTTGGAAAAGAAGATTAAGGCATTAGCTCACATTAAAAACTTGGGAAGCTGGAGTGTTGCCTAATAGCCCTTAATTTTTTCCCCTAGCCAGAATTCCAGGATATTCATACATTCAGCAAAGTTCCAGTGTTTGCAGTATCATTCGACATAGAATGATGGATGGCTTTCACCAGCTTAGTCCAGCAATATTGTTTCAGAAAATGTAGCACCAATAAAGAAGGCTCTTTAGCAAGGAAAATGAACAGATCTTTCAGCTTAGAAGAAAAACAAGTATCCTATAGTTTCCTGCTGGTTTGCTGAGTTTTACTTTGGTTGTATAAATAGGGGCTAAAGTACCTTTGTAAGTGGTTCTTGGCCTTTTGGGCACATGTGCTAGAAGCCAAATCCAAATGATGACAGTGCCATATTATTGTGTTACAGCACATATACTATTCCTACCATTCATGCCTTTGATTTTGTTTATCTTCTCATCTATTTTGTTAATTCAGTTCCCTTATGCTGGAGGCCTCTGTTCATCTGGGCATTTATCACTGTGGTGAGTATGTGATTGTCAGTAGAAACTCACAGACATATCTTACTGATATGAATTAGCCAGTTTATTGGAAGGCACTATTGCACAATACGCTCCAAACTGATTCATGATACATGTATACACATGAAAAGCCATGGATACAAAACCATCAGAATGATGTATGTGGCTACAATAAATAATACATGAACAGGCAGTGTGTAAGTATGAGCAAATTAAACATGAGTCTATAATACAATAAAGCCACCTTGAACCACAAGGAAAGGCAGGGCATAAATGTTTTAATAAATAAAATTAATAATCTCTGTACTAATTTCAAGAAGGTTTTTTTCTGTTTGGATACTTATATCTGCCAAAAGAGAGCTCACTCTCCCCCAACAGCTTTTCCTACATAATCAGGGACCTTCCTCTGTCTGTAGAAAACTCTGTGCAAAAAAAAAGGCTTCACTTCCATTTTCAAATTTTAAGCAGTCATATTTTCAATTTATATATTATATTTCTTAATATTATGACCAAGAATTATGCTGGCATTAATTTTTCAGTGTAGTTTGGTTAGAATAATCATCCAGATGATGCATACTGTTACACTACTATTTACTAGGTTTGAATATCAGTGTTTCTTTGTTTTAAATGTATACTTATAAATAAAATAGCTGTAAACCTTTTTTAAAAAATGGTTTAACATTTAGATTGGCTGGCACCCATTAGGCTTGCTCTCATGTTTGCAGCTTGTTGTTACAATACCTAGTGGCTCATCTCTCCACTACTATGTGTGTCCTCTTCTGGGGACTGGTTTAGAACTATTTACAAGTGGAGACCTGCAAGAAACTTGTGGGATAGTTATCCCATTCCTCACACCTTTGCTTCCTCCCTTCTCCCCCCACCTCTCTCACACTCTTTTCCCCTTCTGCCCCCCTTTTCTTACTCTCTCTCTCTTCTCCATGTATGTTACTTCCTCTCTCTTTCTGACCCGTCATCATTCTCTTTGTTTTTCTGCCTCCCCACCTCATCACTCTTTCTCTCTCTCTTTCTGCCCCCCCACTCCATCACTCTCTCTTTCTGCCCCCATCACTCTCCCAGCCTCCTGCCTGCTTTGTCTCCCCACACAGCAGCTGTGGCAGTGCTCTGGGAATCACAATGGATCTCCCAGCTGCAGAGATCAATTAACCTTAGGGCTGCCAGCTCCAGGTTGGGAAATTCCTGGAGATTTGGGGGTGGACCCTTGGGACAATGAGGCTTGGGTTGGTAAGCAGCTTCAACAACCCTCCAAAGCAGACATTTTATCCAGGGGAACTGATCTCTGTCACCTGGACAACAGTTGTAATTCTGGGTGCTCTCCAGCCCTTGTCTAGAGGCTGACAATGGTAGTTTAAGTGAAGGAAATGGCTGGTTTGGAGGGTGGAGTCTATGGCATTATACTGGTCTGTAGTCCCTCCTCAAATCCCACCCTCCCCAGGCTCCACCTCTTAAATGTCCAGGAATTTCCCAAACTTGAGTTAGCAACCCTATTTCCTTCCCACCCAACAGCCAACCTACCTTTATCTGTCTTCAGCTTTCCATCTCTACCCCCCTCCCCACACAGCCTCTACCTAGGAAAATTATAGTCTTTCTCCACAGTGGGGACTAAAGCAGTTTACATTATTATTTCCTCCTTGTTATCTGCACAACAACCCTGTGAGGTTGGTTAGGCTGAAAGTATGTGACTGGTCCAAAATTTCCCAGTCAGCTTCCACCGCAAGATGGGGATCTGAACTTGGGTCTCGCAGATCCCGATCTGAAGCTCTAACTGTTACATCACAATGGCTTTCATAGGATGGCTTCTGATGAATAATAGCAAAGTAGCTGGGCCTAATTAAGTCATGCAAATCAGGTGGTATCAAGTCACACAGAGGGTGCTGCCTAGGGATGCCAGCCTCCAGGTGGAACCTGGGGATCCCCTGGAATTACTGCTCATCTCCAGAGTACAGACATAACTTTCCAAGGAAAAAATGGATGCTTTGAAGGGTGGAGTTTATGGCATTGTACCTCACTGAGGTCCCTGTCCTCCCCAGGCTCCTCCCCCAAATCTCTGGGAGTTTCCCAGCCTGGATCTGGATCCACTGTTGGTGGCCGGGGAAGGGGGGGGGGTACTTGGCAACCCTAGACTGCTGCCAGTAAAAACCCCTGCCTTTTACTGACAGAAACAGCTAGAAGCCTCCCCCTCCCCCGAGCATTCTAATGTCTCACAGTTGACGCCTGGAGTTGATACCATTTCAAAATATATTGGGGGGAATTCAACGGTCCCTGAAGTTATTTTTTAACTTTTCAGAGTTTTCTCTGAAGCGTGATACTGAGTGCAGAAAATAAATCTTCCAAGAAGTATATTACAAAAGGTAAAAACTTACATTTATTCAAATAGATTCAGTTCACATTCAAGTCGCAGTCAAAAAGAGAGAGAGAGTTGGCTAAGATTACCGACATCACACGTCAAATTCCAACAACTAGGAAAACGGTCTCAAACTGCTTCATAATGACTTGGGCCAGAGTTCTTAACTATATGGCCGAACGAAACATACTACCCTCTAACCAGTCATATCACAAATGGATTCACTTTTAATGCACTTCACAGATTCTCTAATTTTTTAAAGGGGGGGGGGTGTTATGGCCACTAATACTTGACAGAATCACCTCTTTTTGGCAGCCTCATGGGGGAATTTTTCCAGGAAGAGTATGTAAGGGGAACTAGTCATTTTTAAATAATCACATCACGCTTAAATATGCTGAGTATAGTTGTATTTCTCTCGGCAGGCAAAGAGTTAACTTTAGAATGTTCTGTATTGTATTAATATTTGGTTATTTGTATTATATAGTATTAATGTGATGCATTATTTTTCCTGTGAGCTTTGAAAAAGGTAATAAAAACAATATTAGAGAGAGAGAGAGAGAGAGAGAAAGAGAGAGAGAGAGAGAGAGAGCCCTAATTTAGATACTTTTCCTATCACAAATGGCCAGCTAATCTGGAATCATGTGTATGGGAGTATGAGGGCATTGTTTCTACAGGAGAACCCTATGTGGATCCATCAAATGCCATGTAGAGAATGGGGAGGGGCAAAGCACACAGAGAGCAGAGAGGTCAGAGAGCAGCTGTCAGGTTAAGACAAAGGGAGACATCCCATTCAAGGAGATAACTCCTATACACACTTAGAGTGATGTAGCACTCCTCCCCTCCAGTGCTGAGGCATGCTGAGTCGTATTGCCAGATCCCTTCAACACGCCAGCAGGGGGATGGGGGGAACACACTGGGAGCTGGAAGCATCACCCCCAGTGTGCTGACATCACTGGAAATGACGCTGCACACCATGCCACCATCACCCAGAAGTGACGTTGGCACATCGGACGCAACTCTCTGGTTTTTGGGCAAAACTCTATGGTAAAATTGCCCTCAAACCATAGAGTTTAGCCCTCACATCAGAGTGTCCCCCCAATGTCACAACATGCCCATGTCACTTCCAGGTGATGTAGGCATATCGCTCCACATTGCTGTGGTTGTTTTTTTTCCTGTTGGCCAGCTGGCCAGTGGCAGGTAAGAGCCCGTAAAATGGGGATCCTCTGCCCCCAGCTGGGGACTGATAACCCTAATTCTGAGTCTCTCATTCAGACAGCAAGCTGATATAGTTTCATAGATATCTATCAAAGGATTCAGGAAATTTGAAGACACATACTGGTGGGCCTCTCAACCCTCAGGCTCCTGACAATTAGAGAACCAAAACAATATGCCAGGTGGAGCTCTTCTTATTAGTCATGAAACTGTTTTCTTGTTTATCAGAGTTGCAGGTGTGCACTTCTAATGAAGAGTTTCAGACTGGGGTTGAAGGGAAAGTCCTCATTTGTAGCATGATTGTGTATGCAGACAGTGTATGGGGGTGGGGTCTCCTTTATATGTGGAACTGACTCCTGTGAAATCTGTGCCTGTAGGAACCAACAGCTTTCTCATGGTAGCTCAGCAGCTGCTTATCTTAACTCAATTGACTAACTTAATATCCTTCAGCTAAATCCACAGAGAGGAATGCAGAACTGGCACATTATGTATCTGATCTTTTCTGTAATCTCCTATGACCCTCCTGCTCCTGTTGAGATGAATCACATATTTCAGCTGTCTAGTCCTTTTGTGGCATCCATGTGCAAATTGGTCATCTATGCCTTGGTCACTGAATTCAGTATCAGGCAGTGTTTCTGGTCAGAGGTTGAATGAACTTGAGTTGCCCGGATTTACTCTCAAATAAGTGTACGTAGGGCTGCATCCTTAAACAGATGAATAACCTTCATCTTGAAATATAAACTGATGCAACACTTCTAACACTTCTAACTCAGATGCCAACTGTGTTTAGAAATCATTTTATTTATTAATTTATTATTCACATTATGTCATTGTGGTGGTTTATTTTTCATAGACCACAGCTGGAAACTTAACTACAAACTTAATATGACCACCTCAAGTGCTAGCCAACCTGATATGTTTATTTATATATATATCCTCACAGATGTCAGCATCACAGCAGATATTGCTAAATAACGTACCAGTAGCATGGGAGAGAAGGGAGAAATTCCTTTCTCATGATACATTACTTTTGTGCCATCATTAACATCTATTCAGTGTAGCAAAATTTTTGGAGGTAGTCCCAGGAACTTTCACAAAAAGGAAGAAATCAGCTTTCTCTTGTCCCCTGATATGAACAGGAGACCGTATCATATATGGCATACTAACTTTGCTCAAATTATTCTATCCTTCTTCACAATAAGCTTCCTTCTCTAATATGCAAATATAACTGAAACAGAGCAATTAAATTTTCTCTGGTGATGGGTAACTCCCCTCCCACACCTAATTTGCAATTAATCCTTTAAATTAATTGAGAACATGTCTGCTAGACATTCAAATCACCGTACCTTTTAAAAAGTGTAATTATGAACCAGAGTTTCTAGTCCAAGACATACTTTCAGTGATGTCATTGGGAGCATATTAGGGCTTGGAATCCTCCCTCAAGTCTGTGGCCCCTCCAACTTAGATAGGATACCCCCCCACACACACACATATATATTTGCTGCTGAGATGGTCCCATTCCTGCCATTTGGTCTTCATGAAGGTTTCAATATGGCAGCATCTGAGGTCATCTGGAGCTCATATGAATGTTATTCCCCATGTTCTCTGGGTGCTTGTAATGCTGCCACTCAAGCATGGTAGTATCTGAAGACTTCATTAAAATTCCTCCTCTACTACCTCCACCCCATGTTACTTACTGGAAGTGAGGGTGGTGTAGATGTTACCATCCCAGCCAGAAAGATCTTGCCAGAAAGGCAATTGCCAATCTATGACTCTCATGATCCCTTGTTGCCTTATTAATGTCACACATTCACTGCAGTGAATGAGGTCCTGGTCAGCCTTTTCAACTTCATTTCTGGTAAATAATACCAAGTTGGACTAAGTGGGCTGATCCTATCTAGACCAGGAAGACTTTTGTGCTGTGTCATGCTTCCAGTGACATCATTGGCAATGCCTTATAAGGATTATTTCAGAGACTGTGGCATTTCTAAAAACAATTAATTGTGAATCCTGTTCCTGACCCCAAAACTGGTAGGTGGATCCTGAACTGATCTGGGTTGATGCTATCACTATTTTTTTCCAGAATTTAAGATAATCATAATATCCTACTTAGGGTACATATCTTGGTAGCATGAAATTCACCTAGAATTTGACCATCTGAAAAAAATTAGTTCTGGACTTTGTAATGGATCCCCATGGTTTTTAATACAGGAGCACTGCAGAAAATCACCAGATGAATGGGGAAAATAGATACAATTCCTTCTTAGACAAAAAACCTTGTGGATATGTGAAAATGGAGCAAGGATATCCAAGAGCAAATTAATCTTTTTGTTGTTCTTGATAAGGAACCTAAAGCTGAAAGCAGCATAGTGCTAGGAGCTTTTAAGCAGAGATAGCTGTGCCTCTTCTACATGGGCAGTAACCGACTCTCTCTTGATAGGAATTCTATGGAGTAATGAATGGGAAGTTTATTGATACATATTTAGGAATACAAGCCTCTTGGAGGATCAGGTAGTAGGTGATGGGAAAGAACTCACCTTGACTCTCTGGAGAATTGCTGCCAGTTGAAATAGACCATAGTGACCTTGATAGACCAATGATTTGACACTGAATGCAGCTTCAAGTGTCTATAGAACATAATGGATGGGGTTTTTGTAGGGTTTAAAAATATTAAAAATCCATGGTATTTCTTGTTTTTAAATTTCTATCCCTTAACTCTGATCACACATGCATGGCTATACTGACTTTATCATAAGGTGATAACTTTCTGTTGTGAATGAAACATTGCAAAAAGCTCCTGATGTCAGTTAATACACTGTCGTCCCCCCCCCCCCAGAAACCATTCCACCTATCTACCCATCTAATATGTTATTATCCTGTCCATCCTCCAAGGAGCTCAGGGTGGTAGACATGGTAGATATGGTTCTCTGCCTCCAATATATCCCCCCCAACAACCCTGCAAGGTATATTGGGCTGAGTTTGGTGTAGTGGTTAAGTGTGCAGGCTCTAATCTGGGAGAACCAGGTTTGATTCCCCACTCCTCCACTTGCACCTGCTGGATAACCTTGGGCAAGCCATAGTTCTGGCACAGCTGTTCTTGAAAAAGAGCAGTTTCTGTCAGAGCTCTCTCAGCCCCACCTACTGCACAGGGTGTCTGTTGTGGGGAGGGGAAGGTAAAGGAGTTTGTAAGCCGCTCTGAGACTCCCTTGGGTAGTGAAGGGTGGGGTATGAATCCAATTTCTTATTTTTCATAGTCTTCTTCTTTGAGTGAGTCATCAAGTGAACTTCATGCCAGTGTGACTCTCCAGCCTTAGTTCATGCATTCAACCAAGCATCATCAAGTGGGTTCTCCGTCTTTGGAGGTTTTTAAACAGAGGCTAGATGGCCATCTGACAGCAATGCTGATTCTGTGAATTTAAGCAGATCACAAGAAGGGAGGGCAGGAAGGGTTGCCTCAGTGCTGGTGGCCCTTTCTTATATGCCCAGGGAAATGCTGATTGCTACTTTGGGGTCAGGAAGCAATTTTTATCCAGGCCAGTTTGGCCAGGGATCCTGTATGAGTTTTTTTTTTTTTTGCCATCTTCTGGGCATGGAGGAAGGGTCACTGGGGGTGTGGGGGGAGGTAATTGTGAATTTCTGGCATTGTGCAGGGGGTTGGGCTAAATGACCCTGGAGGTCCCTTCCAACTCTATGATTCTAAGTAATTTCCCACATGTATGAACCAGTCCTCTAACCAATATGTATATGCTTTGATTATTTAAGGAGAAGATCTGCTTGATCAGGCCAGTGACCCATCTATTCTAGCAACCTGTTTCACACAGCAGCCAACCAGTTAGCCCAGAGGTTCAACAAGCAGGGCATAGATGCTAAGGCCTCCATTTGATGTTGCCTCCTAGCACATATTCAGAGGTTTGTGGCCTCTGGACATGGAGATTCCTGTTAGTTACCTTTAGTACTTAAAATATCAATCAATTTTTATTATGGTTCATGACCAGCACATAGTACTGAAACATTAAGCACTGTATATTGCAGGGTATCTAATCCTGTTGTCTTACTTAGTGTCCTCATGCTGAATCACCAGATCAATGTCAGTATAGCTGAATCCCTCCAGCTGCTTAAGAAAAATACAAAAGGCTCATGGAGAGAATGGACAAGAGCTCCTCTCATTCTTTTTCTAAATCTGATCTGCCCTGGTGCCTGCCAGTTAAAAACTGCATCTAGATATTAAATTATTCATCATGCTCTGCATAACGTAGAAGCCTATAGCATGGTCTGCCACCAATCATCGGCGGCCAGTGCTAATGATGGAGTGTGTGAGATGTGGGCGATGTGAAAAACCACGCTGCCTTTTCCTGCCAACCCTAAAAGTGATCACTCTCCAGCTTTTATGAGAGCTAACTCTGCTTAGTGTCTTGAGGCCCTTCCAGCTCACATCCAGTGGAGAAAACAGCTGTGCCTGGTGAGGTGGCAGCAAAAGCTTTGCTGCTCCCTCTGGGCCTAGATTAGTCTTGCATGTTCTTACACTCAACAACTGCAGTGTGTTAGCTGCTTATCTCACTACTCTTCTATCTTCTTGCCTCTAAGCATTTCTGTCACACCAGCCTGGACTATCTGTACATCAGTGACTCTTACAACAATGAGATCAGATTTCTCTTGGACTCAGCTTCATAGTTCTTTCTCTCTCTGTCTGACAGGCACACAGTCACAAATTCACACACACAGTGCCCAGCACTCTACACACTATATAGAATCAGCTAAAATAATCACCTGCTGTGTCTTTCCATTTCCTGGATCCTACGCTTTTTCTGCTGTCTTCCCTGGGCTTTGTAATGGAATGCCGCCATTCTGCAAAGAATGCTGAGGGAGGGAGGAGAATGGGTTGGCATAGCTATACTGGCAAAGAGGCAGACCATATTTGGCCCTTGATGAATAAGATCTTTCACATTGCACAGGTTTTAGAGTTGTTTTTCTCATGGTTTCTCATGTGGGCCATTAATAACTAGGTCTGGGAAAGTGGATAAAATATGGCCATGTGAGAATCAGGTTTTCTCCAATAGGCTTGCTCTAGGAAATCACTGGGTGCATTCAGATGGTGTGCCCGAAACTAGTCTCCTTGGGATCCCAAACTCAAAACTAGTGGCCATTTAATTTTTTTTTATAGACACATGGGCGGAGAAGCGCTTATGCGCATATCGCCGATGCAAAAATAAAAATGGTGGGCGAAAAGCGGAAGCCAGAGTTAAAGACTCGGAAGTGGCTCAACCACGGTTGAGCGATCACACAGGGGAAAATGTGCTTTCAACCGGGAGAGCACAGAAAACACCACTTAAGGACCTGGTATCAAAATACTATGCTTTGCTCCGGAATTTGCTCTGGTAAGCAACGGCTGGGGACAGGAGGCAGCTGCTGCCTGAATGTGCACATTTGATCCGTTTTCGAAGTGTATCGAAGCCGGATCAAACGACGCATCTGAACGCACCCACTGGCATGTGCCAAGAACAATGCAGATGGTTGAGAGGGTATTCCTACATATTTTCCCAAGAAGAACAATAATGCACATGCAAATAGTTCTGCATAGTACATTATTGTGAGTATCCTACCAACTTAAAGAATAATCACTATCTGTTTATGTTTCACTGTCTGACTAATTTTTCACAAGCTTACCAGACTCCTATACAGGAAAGGAGCCAGAAGTGAGTTTTATGGCAAATTATGCCATGGGTTGATTTGCCCTGGTCCCCAGCACATTTCAAATGAAGCACAGGACTCCACCGGCTGAGAGAAAACAGAGCAGCCAATCAAATGAGGACAGTTGGCCATTTTACCCTGCTGCTCCCTTTCACCTTCAGCTGCTCTCACCCCATTCCCCCTCTCACATCATCCTGCATCTGGGCCTGCAGAGTTTAATATTCTCTTTAAGGCACAGCATGTGTCAGTTTTTGACAATGGCATAACAGATGAGCTATCTCATTTCCAGGAGCAGTGTGTTCAAAAGCTGGTGCCTGGGGTAGACAGCAACCCCACGTCAATGCTCAAGAGCCTGTGGTGGCTTGGGCAGTTGAGATCCAAAGAGCAGTGACACCATCTCTGGCTCCAAGCATGAGGGCAGCTTGTGTCAGGCAGGCACAGGAATTTGTTAGCTTTAGAAGACAGGTTAAGTCTGGGCACACAGTGGCCTTTACCAGTTGAACATATTCCACAGTTTTGGGTGGCCTTAAAAGCACGTGGTTTGGCAATCAAGATGCTGAAGTCAAACCTACTGGTGTTGGCATTTGAGGCAAAGGCTTACAGGGTTTGCAGATGCAGTGGCTGATTTCAGGGTATGTAGAATACTGCAGGGTTGGTCTCATGAGCCCCCCTGTAGAGTGAGACTCCAGGCGCACTTTGCTAGGACAGGGGTACCAGGCTTGCTATGGGGCAGGGGTACTGGGCACACTATGTTAGCCATTTTAAGTCACTTTTTTCTGGCCAAGACAAACAGCTGATCAGCTGGTGGCAGTCTGGTGCCTTTAGGGGCTACACTAGATAACCCAGTGCACTTTGTTTCTTACTAGGGTGGCCAGGTCTGGTTTGGAAAATACCTGGAGACTTTGGGAGTGGATCCAGGAGAGGGTGGGGTTTGGGAAGGGAAGAATCCTCAGCATGGTACAATGCCATACAGTTCCCCCTTCAAAGCAGCCATTTTCTCCAGGGGAGCTGATCTCTGTCAGCTGCAGATGAGTTGTAAAAGTGGGAGATCCCTAGGCCCCACCTGGAGGCTGGCAACCCTATTTCTTACAGGTAAAGGCATATCATGCAGCCCAGTCATGATGGTTCTCATCCTGGGCCACTTCATTGTTTTCTGGGTGAAGAGAAAGGCAGAAGTCAGCAGAAAGGGACTCAGCTGGGCCTTCCCCCTTTGGCAAGTGTCCAGTGGTGCGGGAAGAGGGGAAAGTTGTGGGAGTAACTCCTGCTCTCTCCACCAGGTATTGAGACAGAGAAGTCATCCCAAAGTTCTAGTGTTACATTTAAGTGAGAATGATTTAATGCAGACCAAGGATGCAGTACTGGCAATAAGAGCTGTTGGGCATCTTAGAAGTATTCATGCAGAATGCCCAAGAGTGTTGATGGTTTGGTGGGATCTTCTCCAGAGGCAGGTCTGGAGAGACACCCTTAAACCTCTGACCATTGAGAAGGCTGGGCATAACACCAATATGGCCATTAGAAAGGCAGTAGGGCTTTTATACCCCATCCCTCCATTAGACATGGTATGCGCCATCTGTATAGAAATGATGGGATCCATCTATCTGAGGACAGGTTTGACATTTACCTGGCAGGTCTTCATGAAGGCCTGCATGACATAATAGTTGGCAGGTGGGGCAGGGGGTGTTAAGCTAGGCTGACCTCCTTGTGTGACAGGAATAGGTAGGGTCAATCAGCAAGCACCCTGAGACATCTCCATGATGGAGGGTATGGCCAGAACAGGTCATCCCATGCCTTGCAGATTGGTGCACTGTAAAAGAGTGCCCATGGTGCTGAGCACCATCTTTTACACCAGGTAGTAACCTTGCAGCACATCAGGGAAGAGGGATTGAGATGGGCACCTCTATGTACATAGGGATGTGCAGGCAGTGATAAGCAAGGCCAATGGTAAATACCAGCTGAATTTGGAGCCAAGGTGGATCTGCCCAGAAGACAGATCAAGTGGATGCCTTGCACAGCCCACCATCTGTCAGCTTACTGAAATAACCAGTGAATTAGAACAGCTATTTATATAACCTGAATACAGTTAAATAAAATACACTAGTACCCACACTCAGTACCTTGTGTTTTCATTGGGTGGGTGAGTGGGGTGTTCCAGGGCAAACATACACCGGGAAGCTATAGACTAGTTACCAAGTTCTTTTGGAAATTGGTAAAAATTGCATTGGAGCTAAATGATAGTTGAAAGAAGGCACAGAATAAAAATGATTTTCAAGAACATTTTGAAAATAAACCAGAAGGGACCATGTGGATAAGGGAGTGCATGAATATACATTGATGGGTAAGTCATTTGAGAGTTTTTCTTAATAAAACAAAGAATTAGGTAGACTTGAAACAAAAAACAATGCATTACTCTTGGCATGTCCCCTTATTTCCTGCTGTGACTTCGGAAGAAAAAAAATGTTAGTGCACCTTGCGAAAAGTACTTGAATTAGCCCATTACAAATGGCAGTGCTGGAGTTAGTCAAGAGCAGTTCATGTTTGCTATCATTGTAAAATAAAGACTGGTCTCTTTTTGGATTTTGTAACACATTGTTCTTACTTTTTAACACAGTACAGGATTTGTTCTAAATATATTTTCATTTCTAAGCCTTCACTCTTATAAATAAACAGATCGATTGCTAGACTGCTGAGAGCATAGAAGGGAACATTTGCATTGTTTGCTTTTACTTTTTAAAAAATATAAAGGAGAAATAGTGAACACCGACTTTTTAAAAGCAGTGATTGGTGAACAAGAATTGAAGTCATGTTGCCTGTTTCAATGAAGTACTGTAATGTGCTTCACTTTTTAAGTGAGTGTGTCTGTACTCTGAATACTGCTTGATAGAAATTGCTTGATTTCCATTACTAAATGAAAAAAAGAAATTCCATTCTATGTCAATGGAGATACACTATAGTACTGATACAGGTATGAAGGTTCCCCAACTATATACCTGGATTGCTCTCAAAAGTTGACCAAATTGAATACTACTTGATATTGAATACAAAAGATTTTTCCATTGTATTTACCAAGGTTAGAGTTATTTCCCCAAAAGGAAGACCTCCTCTTTCTTTTAAGATAGTGCATGAGCGAGGCAATTGCAAGTATGATACCATTATCTTAATATAATAATTATCTTGATGCGCTGGCCATTTCCAGCTCTCCCATTGGCTGTGCAGTGCGCTCCATCAGCCATTGGCCCATCAACTGCCACTCAAGAGTACTTGTGTGCCATTGGCTGGGTGTGCTCCTCTTCCCTGCCCACTGCAAGCTAAGCCGCTGTTCCCTGTCAGGATAACTGCCAAATGGCTGTCTCTCCTGACGAAGACACTTCTCCTGCTTGGCTCCTGTGGGACTAATTTTTCCCTCAGTGGCTGTGGCTAGGCAACCAAGCTTGGATCTGTGAGTAAAAACACAAAGGAATGAAGCCCTTTCCATACCTTTGTGGGGAACTCATTGGGGCCAGTCCTGACTAGGGTTGCCAACTCCAGGTTGGGAAATTCCTGGAAATGTTGTGCTAAAGTCTATGGAAGCCAGGGTTCAGGGAGGGGAGAGGCCCCATAGAGTCCACCCTCCAAAGCAGTTATTTTCAAATAGAATGTCATAGAGTCCACCCTCCAAAGCAGTTATTTTCTCCGGGGAGAGAGAGAGATCTGTTGTCTGGAGTTCAGTTGTGATACCAGGCGATACCACAGCCAGAGGGGCAAATAAAGGTAGGTTGAAAATTGGCTGGGAAGGAGATAGGGTTGCCAACTCCAGGTTGGAAAATTCCTCGAGATTTGAGGGATGGAGCCTGGAGAGGGTGAGGTTTGAGGAGGGGTGGGACCTCAGACAGGTACAATGCCATAGGTTCCACCTTCTAAGCCAGCCATTCCCTCCTGGGAAAGCACTGCTACCAATCTCCAAGTGAGGGCTGGAGATCACTCAGCATTACAGCTGCTCTTCAGGAGGGAGGGGTGAGGAGATGGAAACTGAAATCAGAGGAGCAGATAAAGGTAGGTTGATGGTTGGCTGGGAGGGAGATAGGGTTGCCAACTCCAGGTTGGGAAATTCCTGGAGATTTGAGGGGTGGAGCCTGGAGAGGGTGGGGTTTGTGGAGGGGTGGGACCTTAGACAGGTACAGTGCCATAGATGCCACCCTCCAAACCAGCCATTTCCTCCTGGAGAACTGCTGTTGCCAATCTCCAGGTGAGGGCTTTTGCAAGCAAGTTTACCTTTTGCAAGCAAGTTCAGGCTCAATATATAACATCAGAGGAACTGCGTGGTCGAATATATGCCTGTGGAAGTAGGACTCAGCAGGCTGAAACAGGAGAAGGAAGTGAGGAAGTCCTGCTCTGCAAGCTCCATCCTGCTCACAGATCTCATAGGTTACAAGTCGCCTGTCAAGACCCCAAGAATATAAGGACATTCTAGTTTTTCCATGCACAGGACAGGTGTCCTCATTTTTGTTTCAGAGCACTGCTCCAAGCACAAAGTTAGGAGCTATTCCCAGAGTCTGTTGGGAGCATGTTGTTAGGTGGTGCAGAGGAATGGGATCAGAGACGATGAGGCCAGAGAAGCCCTGCTAGTTACGGCGAGTGCAGCACAAGGTCCTTTGGGAAAAGAAAGGAGCAACACCACTTGCAATATTCAACTTGCTGCAAATTGTTTTCCAGAAATAAACTGTAAAGAGGTATTTTTGGTTCTTTGGCTATTTATACAGCTGCATAGAGCAGGCAGAATTTTTGAGAAGGCCAGGAATTAGGGCAGTGTGAATGACATATGAAAGGCTGTATTTTATGTCATGTTTGGGTAAATGGCAGGTGTGCCAAGCAAAAATGAAATCAGGTAAAAAGCTGATGCTCTCACAAGAAGCAGTATTTTTTGTCCCTCGGGTGTTTTTGAACTGTGAATGAATTAATAGGTGCCTCACCTAGCAGGTGGTCAGTTTAAATTTATTTTTGACATGTGTGTAATATATTTGGTTAGTTTCAGTTTTGGTTTTCCAGTTTGTTATACAAAAGAAATGTCTTGCTTCCTATCCCATAAACAAGAAGACTGGTTTTTATGATGAAATTTATTTTAAATTGCTATTTCATGTTTGTAACTACTGATTTCATAGTACAGGTATTTGAAAGAACTAATGCATGGTGTTTGTGTCTAAAACATTTGAACACTTCCATAAAACTCAGGTCTTTTTGCCAGCTCTGTGGCAGACAGCTGAACATAGTGGAAGTGACATGATATCCTTTCTGTCAGCTGCAGATTTCTAGGCCACAAACAGAGAAATAAGTCTAAGAAAAAATAAATAGGTAATTGGGAGCCACAATAAGGAATGCATAACACCCTAAGAAGGGTTGCCATAGGGTTGGTCCACTTGCCCTGGTTTTGTTTGGTTTTGCCAACAGTGCTTGTTTGGTCATTAGGTTGGTTCCCAAATGTTCTTTCTTTTTTCTTTCTTTTTTAAAAAAGGGACTATTTAGCCCATGTAGGCCCAAAGGTATAAAGCAAAATGCCTGGTGGTTTAGTCAGAAACAAACACAGTCCTGCCTTATATCATTCTAGCATATAGGGCAAGTCACAGCTATGATTAATATGCTTGTTACATCTCTCATGGACAAGCTTTGCTGTAGTCTGAAAAGAACACCTCAGCAAATCCTGGCATGACCAAGCCGTCAGGTAAATTACATTTCCTAAGATCCTTCTGCAACTTTTGGGAGTAGCTGTCAGAATAATATACAAAGATACTGGTAGGAAATGCAACAAATACTGTATTTGATTTGCATAATTAGCAAACAATGTACATAGCATATAAATTAGTCTGCCCATATTTGGAGTACCAGAATATAGAATACACTGTTAGAGAAGTACATTGCACCCATGCTGGTACCACATCAGATGTCAAGTATCAAGCTTCTGCATTGTCATTTTTGTCAATCTTTTGTCCCTATTGCTTTGGATCCCCCACCTTTCCACATGTGTTTTGCTCCCTCTGGGACTACTAGAGAGACATGGGTGGGGGGGGGGGAGACGCTGAAGCAATAGGGACAAATGAGTGACAAAAATGAAAAGCAACCAGGAAACAAGAAGTTTCAGCACTTCCCAAACCGGTATTTTCTTAAGTATATGGAACCTACATCACTGGCTTACATTGCTTAGCAACTCAGTCTTTTCTTGGAATCCTTTCGTTCTAGGAAAATAGGAGGCAGAAGAAAGGCCCAAAATAAATGCAAGAAGGCAAAACTATGAAAACATTGGTTTGGCATACATTCTGATTTCACTTTGTGCAACAAATATGAAGATTTCAGCTTCCATTCTTCTGGTTAAATAAACTGAAGCTTAATCCTGACAGGACAGAAGTGCTACTGGTAGGCAAAAAGGATTTGTGTCCCGTTCCCCCCACCCGCCCAGGTGATCTTTTTTCTAAACTTAAAGGTCGCAGACTCTTCAGTCTTTCCTCATAGGAAAATATGCTCCAACCCCTTAATCAACTTGGTTGCCCTCTTCTGTTCTTTTTTCAGCTCTTTCAATATCCTTTTTGAGATATGGTGACCAGGACTGTCCACAGTATTCCTGAGGAGTCTGTAGCATGGGTATATACAGGGATTTTACATATCTCCAGCATGGAGATTGCTTTTTTTTTTTAACCATTGCCACACACTGAGTTGACATTTCCTTTGCCCTACCCACTATAACCCCAATATAGATTTTACTCTTGTTCTCAGCCAGTTCAAAATAAATCACACATATTTTAAGTTAGGATTTTTTGTTCTAATGTGCATTACCTAACAATTATCAACACTGAATTTAAATGTGTCAGATTTTTGCCTGCTGAATATATCTCAACTCAATCTGTCTTAGTTTTCACCATCCTGAAGTGGTGGAACCATTCACCTTGGTTTTCACCATCATTCTGGTGCCTCCACTTTTTTAGGCTAGATGATGGCAACCCAAGCGATGGCCTTCTCAACCATGGCACTAAGATTATGAAACTCTCCTACAGGGAAATTTATCTGCCCCCTTGTATCACTGTCTTCTGTCAGTAGCTGAAGATTATTTGTTTTGTCTGGCATTTCATCAATGATCCTTTCTTCCTGCTTTATCTTTAAATTTGCTGCTTTGGGATATATATGTGTGTGTGTATGTGTGTAATTAACTGTTTTTTACATATTTTTATTATGCTTACTTTGTAGTTTGCAGCCTTGGGGTCCCTTGGGGCAGAAAGGCGGTACATAAATTTTGTAAATGAAATAAACGCCCATCTCTAAGTTTTCCACAAAAGTGCTTCAAAGCTAAGCAGTAGATTGACAAGGGCGTAAATTGTGGCCTTCTCCATTGTGGCACCTATCCTACTGAGCTTCCTTCCAGCAGAAGCCTGCCTCTGCCCTTTCTTGCAAATTTTAGTCAGCAGGTGAAGACCACCTATTTTAGATTGCCATTTGGATTGTCAAAATGTTATATCTGCCATTTTCAAAATGCCTTTAAAGATTGTATGATGTAGGGTGTATCTGCATTAGCTTACAAATTGCATTTTCCCCTTAGTATATTCACAAAAAAAAGGGACAGACACATTCTTATAAAAAAATAAATCTGGGAATTCAGAGGAATTAATAGGTCATTACAAGAGGCCACTATAACGTTATTGCACTGCATTGTAATTCCTGTTACTGATTTATTAAAAGCCTCCTAGATGCATGGTGGTGGTGGAGAATGCATGGGAAATGGTGCCTGATGGAGGAAGGTGGACCCTAAACTCTTGTATGAATGCTCTGTTGCCCATCTGCTTGCCTCCGTATTTGCAGCAGTGATGACAGGGAAACCGAGAATTCTCACTTTGTGGAGGCAGCCCTAGCCATGGCTTTCTTACATTACTATTTTGTTGTTTGTTGTTAACAGGATTCAGGAGAGGCAGCATATAAATTCCATAAATAAATAAATAAATATTTACATTGGGAAACTTTCCAAGAAGCATCTGCTTAATTTTAAAGTAAAATAAAGAAGCCAAGAAGATAATCTGGGAACAATGCCTGAATATTGATTATGAAGGAACAACTGGCAGTGAAATATCAGAAACAGAAAAGTTTTGTGTGCAGAGAAGTGTGAGAGAAGTGTGCTGGCACTCAGACTCTTTCCCTCGAACTTTTAATGATGTCACTTTGTAAAGAATTTGGAATGGGGATTTCCTTTCCACCTATATGATAAACTGTTTTATAAAGTCAAGGCAAGAATTATATAATCTATCAAAAATTGTCATTGTCATGAGCTCTTTAATTTCATTTGAAATTATTTCATTGCTGTTCCCCAGATGCCAATTGGTTTGCTCATTCATTGCTGAGAAAGCTCTAAGGAACAAGCTTTAAAATATGAACATAGGTGTTAGGTGGCAATTATTGCTGTGTGCCTTTTGTGAATCTGGCACAGAAAGGCTTGTGCCAGAGATGTCAGAGTGCCTTAAAATTAGGCATCTAAATCCATACGTAGGCTCCTGTTATTAAATGGCCAAACTTTCAGAGTATAAGCAAGACTACCGCATCCCTGAGATCAGACATGTTTGTGTCCGCCCAGCACAGACATGCTAATTTATAGGCATCCCATCAAAGCCTTTCCAAAGATGTCAAGCAAGCCAGGACTTAAAAATAAGAACATAAAAAGAGCCCTGCTGGATCATATCATTGGTCCATCTAGTCCAGCATCCTGCCTCACACAGAAGAAGAAGAGGAAGAAGAAGAGGAGGAGGAGGAGAAAGAAGAGGAGGAGGAGATTGGATTTATATCCCACCCTTCACTACTCGAAGGAGTCTCAAAGCTGCTTACAATCTCCTTTCCTTTCCCATCCCCACAACAGACACCCTGTGAGGTAGGTGAGACTGAGAGAGCTCTTTCAAGAATTGGTCTTGAAAGAACAGCTCTGAAAGAACCTTTGACTGACCCAAGGTCACACCAGAAGCTGCATGTGGAGGAGTGGGGAATCAAACCTGGTTCTCCCAGATTAGAGTCTGCGTTCCTAACCATTAGACCAAACCAGTTCCTCTGGAGGGCCAACAACAGGGTTCAAAGGCCAAGGTATTTCCTGATATTGCCTCCTGGTTCTAGGATCCAGAGGATGATTGCCTCTGGATATGGAGGTTTCCTTTAGTCACCAAGGCTAGTAGCCACTGATAGACCTGTCTTCCATGAATCTTCCTAATCCCACTTTAAAACTCTCTGTGCCTGTGTACTCTGGGAACATTTTATTTTTCACTCATAGCCAGTATGCCTATGTGTGCTATCATAACAAATCATAGCTGAAGGAGCAGCAGTGAGGCAAAAGCCCTTTCAGCCCATATTATTTGCCACTGATGACCAAGGAAAGAGGAAGGCTGCCTCTGTGTGATGCAGGTACTTTGAAGCTGCACCTACAGAAGGATCTTTATTGGGCTCAATAGTGATTTTTGTTGAGCACATAGGCTGCTAGTTGGTTACCAAGTTAAGCAGCAGCCACAGGTCAGTAAAATGACCATTCCCTCAGTTCTCAGCTGCTGGTCAGTAAAGGCAGCATAGCAGAATGGCACTCTAGTCCTACATGAGATGTGATGGACTATTATTGAACTGAGTACTCTCTCTCTGCTCTTACTAAAAATGCATACTGGAAAAAAATTTAAAAACTTGTTGCTTCAGAATTTATTCCATTTAGACATTGTTTGCTTGGTTACTGTGATGTTAATTTGCTCTAACACAGGGAATGCAATTGTGAACAACATTTAGAACTGAGTTGTGATATTTTCAGTGAATATTAATATTCATTGGATTTTGCTGATGCAAATAGCCTTTATCTGAATCTATTGCCATTTTCAGTTTTATAAGAAAGGCTTTATGGACACTTACAAACCCAATGAAATGTACTAAGATATAAAACTGAAAGTTTATTATAATTCCATCACTTTCTGAAACAAATCAAACAGATGAGCCAAAGAAATCTGAGGAAGGTTCTTATTTGAACCGGAAAGTGCTGTTCACGTAAACCTTAATTTAAAGTGAAGTAGGTAGCTGTATAAACTCCTGATGGCAAGGCTAATTCAATTAGACTAGGTTACCACTGGGGAAAAGTAATAAAGAAAGCGAGGACATTATGTTTACTGCACGCATTAAGATAGTGCAACCCTGAGAACACTTCAGTGGGAGTAAGCCCCAGTGAGTAGACCTGAGTAGGATTCTGAGTAGACCTGCTTAGGATTTTTCTCATCTCGTTCCTTCACATGTTCTACAACATTTCATATTTCTGTGACCTCAATGAAAAGTTGCTGTTGCCACATATCACTAGTATTTCTGAGCCCAATTCAAGTTTGCTGGGCTGATGTTTTAAATCCCCAACAATACAATTCTAAACAGAGTTGCACCCTCCTAAATTCTTTGAAGTCAGTGAGCTTAGAAGAGTGTAAGTCTGTTGAGAACTGCACTGTAAATAGTTTGTTTCCTGGATACATTAGGGATGCTTCCTTCCTTATGAACCCATCCATATTTCCCTAAAGTTACCATGCTTACATTAAAAAAAAACCCTGGGCAACATATTTTAATGATCTCAGTAGACAATTGTCCCAGTCATATAGATATACATTTCTATCCCAACTTTCCATTTTCCCGAGGATAAGATTAGGCTCAGGAAAATGGAAAGGTTGGATAGAAATGTTTTTAATCAGCAAATAAAATCCTAATCATTATCTCTTGATCAAATCTCCGAAGCACTTTTGTTCATATATTGTAGAATTGAGGTGCCTTGGATCTATCAAGCAAAAATGTCAACCCCCTAGATGGATGATTACAGCAGAGCTGGCTGAAATTGAATCCAACTAAGATGGAAGTCCTGTACCTAAGTCAGGGGAGAGTGGAGATGGGACTCAGCCTGCCCACCTTGGATGGCATGTCACTTATGCCAGCCCAGAAGGTAAGGAGTCTGTCGGCAATCCTGAATGCCTCACTTACTATAGAGGCCCAGGTCACCACAATCGCCTGGTCTGCCTTTTACCATCTTCGACAGATCAGGCAGCTGGCCCCTTACCTCTCCCTCCAGGACTTGGCTAGAGTGACCAATGCAATGGTCACTTCCAGGTTTGATTACTGTAACTCACTCTACACAGGCTTGCCCTTGCGGTTGATCCAAAAACTCCAGCTAGTGCAAAATGCTGTGGCATGCCTGCTGTCTGCATTGCCTATGTGGGCACACATTCAGCCTGTGCTCCGCCAATTGCACTGGCTATCAATTGAGTATTAATCTTTAAAGCCTTGCACAGCCTGGGACTCACATAGTTAAGGGACACCCTCTCCCCATATGTGCCCCGGAGAGCCTTGCACTCTACTGGTCAAGACCTGCTGGTTGTCTTCAGCCTGAGGGGTGTCCGTTTAGCCTCAACCCAGGCCAAGGCCTTTTCTGCACCGGCCTGGTGAAACATGCTCCTACATGAGATCAGGGCTCTGCAGGATCTATGACCATTCTGCAGAGCCTGCAAAATGGAGCTGCGAGTGTCCAGAAAAAAGGTGGTCCCCCTGCTGAAGATATCATTCTTTGCAGCCCGGATTATCCAGCCTTGGATTTCAGCAACTCCAGTACTGGAGATTATACAAAACTGGTATATATTGTTTTAAATGTTGTTTTAATGGTTTTAATTAATTATTACTATTACCATTTTGTTATAATGCTGTTATAGGCCCCCAAAGTAGGTGCCCCCAGAAAAGCTCAGCTCTAGCTTCAGGTTTGGTCTCTGAAACCACAGCAAGAAACACCTTTCCAGCTGGAAGAGGTGCTTTAAAAATTGTCCCACTGTGTGTATGGGGGGGGGGGGGAAGGAGTCCCTCAAAGTGTCCCCTAAATAAGCCAAGCACCAAACAGTTCTTCTACTCTCACAACAAAGTGAAGCAAAGTGAAAGCAGCTGAGTCAGGGTGTAGTATATAATCTTTTCCCAAACAACAGAATGAGAATTCTGTGGTTGGTTTCTAGAGCTGCCAATCAAGCTATGGACAACTGCTTTGGGTGTTTCTAGGGCTCTCCACAAGTCCACCCCCAGCGTTGCCTAAGAATTGATTGGATCGGTGCCAGGCTGTCTAGAAAACAAACCACCCAAACCTCCATGGAAAAAAGGTGGTTCATTTTTGGGTTCGGGAATTATGTGACCAAACAAACCGGTTCTAAACAAACCAGGGTTCATTTGTGGGTTTGTGCCCATCCCTACTTACAATTATATCTACCTCTAACAATGCTCTGGACTCTTTCTAATTATTTTAATAAGATTAATTTTATACATAAAAAGTGTTTGGATGCATTTGAATTGTTAATGTTCTTTGAGGTGTGGATGTTCCACAGAAATAATGGCAAAATATACCGTATTTTTCGCTCCATAAGATGCACTTTTCCTCCCAAAAAAAGTGGGGGGGAAGTGTGTGCGTCTTATGGAGCGAATATGGAGCTTTTCTTAACTGTAACAGGGCTCTTTCTTCAGCAGGAACGCAGGGGAACGCCATTCAGGCTGGCATCCCAGCCTTCCTCGCCCCTCCCTGCTGGGCCTGAGCTGTTAAGACTTAAAAGGGAAACGGCAGGAAAAACCCCACCAGGCTAAGTACTCTTTCCCTTTAAGTGCTTTTCCCCTTTAAGACAGCCAGCAGCAGAAAGCCCTGCCCACAGATTAAGCTCCGTGGCTACTTTGCACAGAAAGGCCTGGCTTTGCATGGCATGCTGACGTCTCTTTTCTTTCCTTTCTCTATCTTCCTTCCTTCCTTTCCTTTTTTCTGTCTGTCTGTCTTTGTCTCTCTCTCTGTCCCCACCTTTCTTTCTTCCTTTCTCTTTCTCTCTCTCTCTCCTCCTCCCTCCTTCCTTTATCTCTCTCTCTCTCTCTTTCTTTCTTTCTGTTTCATTTTTTCCTGTTTTCCTCCTCTAAAAACAAGGTGTGTCTTATGATCAGGTGCGTGTTATGGAGCGAAAAATACGGTAACTCTGCTTCGCAAATGACACAGATGAAGCTGTGAAAAGGAATTTATTGTAAGTGATAACATATCAGGGTTTTTCAGTTCATTGTCAGCATCAGCAGCCTGATATACATAAAATGTAGGTCATGGCATTCCATTGAACACTCACACCTTACTGTAATAGGAAAATGAACTATGTTACTCTAAGACAATGGACATTCTATAAAGAATGCAAAGGCTGCAATATGTTGTTTTAAAAAATGACTAATAGTCATTTCTTTATTTACTTAATTTATAATTTCTTTATTTACTGATTAAGTAATTTATTTTGTCTGCAATGCATTGCAAATACCTGTTCTCTCCCATCTTCTTGTGGCTTTTTGTAATTGGAGAATATATATTTAGAGAATAGATTTGCCTGTTGTCATATTACCTAACCAAGAGAAATGAGGCAAGGGGAGAGGGAAATGGCAGCAGAATAGAAATTAAGCCTGCTACTAAAATCCTTTAACGTGGAATGCCAGAGTTAGAATTTTTGGCATCCAAAACTGGCCACTTTAAACACACAGGACAGAACTGTTCAGCCAGCCTTCCCTTCAAAGCCCTGAAGTGTGCTCTTTTAGAAACAGGGATGATATGAAAACTCTCTGGATTTCAAGGAGAATACAGTGGTATCACAAAATTTGCACTAGAAGGTGATACCAGGCTTGCCTTGTTGTGAATCTGCCACTGTGTTACAGAGGTCAGAGTGCTAGATTAACTGGTGAAAATGACCC
The DNA here is from genome assembly GCA_029233225.1 of Lepidodactylus listeri. Lineage (NCBI taxonomy): Eukaryota > Metazoa > Chordata > Lepidosauria > Squamata > Gekkonidae > Lepidodactylus > Lepidodactylus listeri. Next base: position 103,884,132 of record JARCFY010000002.1, read on the forward strand.
AGACTGAACTGCTCACTCAAAGCTCTCTCGATAACCTAGGGCCAGATGGACTTTCTCAGCCTGACCTAACTTAAAGGATTGTTATGAGGATAAAAAGGAGAGAAGAATCCTATATGGTTCCCTGAGTGGAAGGGGAGAATAAAAATGTAATGCATAGAAAGAATTATCTCCAGAATGTCCTCAAACATCAAATTCCTTAAAAAGAATTTGCTGCAGTCTCAGGGCATGCCCTTCAATTGGGAAAGTATTAAGATAAAGCTTTATTATTCAGGCAGACATAAAACACCACCTATCCTTTGGCTGCACATGTTCAAGGAGATGGAAGATAGACATTTCCTATCGTTGGCTCCTCTGGCTCCTTCCTAGGCACTGTAGCAAGGAAACGTTATCTGTGGAAGAGGAAGTAAGGTAGTCACCACAAGGATGACACAGCTTTTTCTTGGTGTTCTCTCTTAACATAGCATTGTAATACCAGTTACTGTGCTCCAAAGAAGTTGTCTGCCTTCCTACTTATTTATATTAACAAATCAACCACATAACACAAATTAAGATTATTTCCCCCCCCCCATTTTGGATTATTGAGTTATTGGATTGGAATTGGAAACATTTAAAAGAATGGAGAGAAAGGTGAAGAGAAAGGTGGAAAAGAAACCAGAAACCTGTGATATATTTGAGGCTTTTAGCCAGGGCTCATTTCGTAGCAGGAGCTCCTTTGCATATTAGGCCACACACCCCTGATGCAGCCAATCCTCCAAGAGTTTACAGTAGCCCCTGTAAGAAGAGCTCTGTAAACTCTTGGAGGACTGGCTGCAGTAGGGGTGTGTGGCCTAATATGCAAAGGAGCTCCTGCTACGAAATGAGCCCTGGTTTTTATTATCATTTTATTTTAATTTAAATCCTGCTACCTGACCCAGAAGAGTAAAATAATGCTGCAGCTGAAATTATTTGGGGGCATTTTAATTATGCAGAGAGATAAAACTGTAAAATAAGCCTTGTCAAAAGAGATTTGGTTTTGCAACTATGCAAGCCTAACAGAAGTCTTGGTTAACATGTGCAAAGTTAGCATGTGTGTTTTGTATACAGCTGATCAGAGCAGGCATCGCTCTATTTTCCTTTTAAAAAAGTATTGATCAATAGAACAAAATTATGGCAATGTTCTTCATTCACCTGTTTATTTAATTTCTATATTGTTCAGCAATAAAGCTCTCTGTCCCTGACCTGATAGCCCAGGCTAGTCCAGTATTGTCAGACCTTCGGACCCAAGTAAGGTCAGCACTGGTTAGTATTTGGATGGGAGACCACTGAGGAAGTCCAGGGTTGCAGCACAGAGACAGGCAATGGCAATCTGCCTCTGAATGTTTCCTGTCTTAAAAACCCCATTGGATTGCCATAACTTGGTTCTGGCATGACAGTCAAAAATGCTTTTTGAGTGTTTTATGAACTTAAAAGAAAACAAGCAATAAAATCTATAAACCATCTGGAGCACTGTGCTGAAGAAAAATCACAAATATTTGGGAGGGGGTGGACCAGGGCTTTTAAATTACAGAGAATATTTAAAACCAATGGATTCTTTTTCATCCTGAAACTGAAAAGGACATGATTTGTCACAAGAATGAACAAGAGGTGCTTTGAATAATTTTCCTCCAAATTATTAGCTAGCTGATTGAATAGAGGAAAGAGCAAAATTCAGAGATTCTGATCACCAAGTTAGATGCATGCAGCAGAAGATCATTAATTGTTCCCCCTCCCTTTTCTGACTTGTCTGCATGCTGTGACTCTAGCCATTCTTCTTCTTTCCTGGATATGATACTAGAATTAAATGGGAAATGGAGAAAATAGTAGAAGCAATATATCACAATGGGGTAAGGCACAGGGCTGTTGAGTGTCTCTCTCCCACACAGTCCTTTTACTTAAAATATATCTCTCTCTCTCTCTCTCTCACACACACACACACTTTGCTTTCTGTGTGAATGTGGTGCAAACATGAAAGGAACTTGTTTTGCCCCCCATCACATACAGTCTGGCTCTGATGCAGGTCTTCAGAAGAATGTTTCTGGCAGGAGAATGTTGGTCTGAAAACATTAATGACAAAACATAAGTCACTGAAAAATAGGTTTAGATCTGATTCAAAAGACCTAATATGTAAAATGTAAAGGCTTTCTTCACATGGACAAGATGGGAATGTCAACACTGCAGACAGATATCTTTTAGTAGCAGATATTTGTCTAAATCAAGACCCTACGCAAGGCCGCAGTGTGTGCAAGGATAATGCACATTAAAAGAGATTCTACAAGACAGGTAGGCAGACAATATAATAAGGGGGCATGTGGAACAATATTATATTTCCTGATAGTCCCGTCAAGGCTCAACAGCTGAGAACATTTAGAGTAATGTGAAAAGAAATTTTGCCAAAGATTTGAAACTTTGGCAGTTTTATTTATAGTTATTTGATAGGTTGGCTTGGAGAAATGATGATTGAGGGGTGACATGATAGAAGTTTACAAAAAGAAAGATGTTCAGTGGGAAAGCAGGGCTTGGCAAAAGCTAATTAAAAACCCATGGAATTTGTATATTCCCTCCCCTTTTTGTCCAGGGTCTTCGTGGACACCAGGGAAATTCGTGGAGCGTCCATTATTTAATCTTTGGGTTCTAGTCCTCAACATTTCCTGAAATTTGGTCATCAGACCAATGAAAAAGGTGATAGCTTTGCTAGAACCAGAGCAGGACTGCATCGCACTCCTGCTGAATGAAACTACAACTATCAGTTGCAAGAAAGAAGGTGACAAATGCAACTCCTTGGTCCTAATGGAGTTGTTTCAGAGTCCTCCACAACTGATGATAGACCTTTATGTTATAGGCAGACATATATAACTAAACACCTATGACCATTTCTTGTAGGAAAAAATAGCCATGGGGAGCAGTGAGTTGGGTCAGAAATACTTAACCCTTTCTACAACCTGCTGCCTTTCCAGTCACTGTCCAAGCCATTTCCTCTCTATGGAGTTCCAAATATTTGTGAGGGTAAGAGTTAGGCTTGCAACCTAGAATGGGAAAGAAAGGTTAAAGAGGCTAATAGCCACTGATGGACCTCTGCTCCATATGTTTATCCAATCCTTTCTTGAAGCTGTCTATGCTTGTAGTTGCCACCACTTGTGGCAGTGAATTCCACGTGTTAATTACTCTTTGGGTGAAGAAGTACTCTCTTTTATCTATTCTAAAGCTTACTGCTCATTAATTTCATTGAGTGCCCACGAGTTCTTGTATTGTGAGAAAGGGAGAAAAGCACTTCTTTCTCTACCTGCTCTATCCCATGCATAATCTTGTCACCCCTCAGTCATTGTTTCTCCAAGTTTAAGAGCTTTAACCTCTTTAACCTTTCTTTATAGGGAAGGTGTTTCATCCCCTTAATAATTTTAGATGCCCTTTTCTACACCTTTTCCAATGCTATAATATTTTTTTTGAGGTGCAGTGACCACACACAATATTCAAATGAGGCCACCCCATAGATTTATACAGAGGCATTAGGATACTGGCTGAATTGTTTTCAGTCCCCTTTCTAATAATCCCCAGCAAAGCATTTGCCTTTTTCATTGCAGTTGTATGCTGAGTTGACATTTTCAGTGAGTTATCTACCATGATTCCAACACCTCTCTCCTGTTCAGTTATTGCCAGTTTGGACCCCATCAACATATATCTGTAGTTAGGATTTTTTGCTCCAGTGTGCATTACTTTGTACTTGCCCATGTTGAACCTCATTTTCCACGTTGATGCCCACTCACCCAGCCTCAACAGATCCCTCTGGAGCGGCCTCACAGCCCTCCCTCTCTCACCACCCTGAACAACTATGGCACTTGCAAACTTAGCCACTTCTTACTCCCAATTCCAAATCATTAATGAACAAATTAAAAAGCACCGAACCTAGTACCGAGCACTGCGGTGGTAACCTTCTATTGTGAAAACTGCCCCTTTATACTCATTCTCTGTTTCCTGTTAATTAACCAGTTTTTAATCCACCAGAGGACTTGTCCTCTTACCCCATGACTCCTGAGTTTACTTAGGAGCCTTTGATGAGGAACTATCAAAAGCTTTCTAGAAGTCTAGGTAAACAACATCTAGTGGGTCAGCCTTGTCCACATATTTGTTCACTCCCTCAAAGAACTCTAAAAGGTTAGTGAGACAAGATCTTCCCTTAGAGAATCCATGCTGTATCTTCCTCAATCGCTTTTGTTTATCAATATGCCTACTAATTCTATCTTCAATAACAAATTCTATCAATTTACTTGGTATCAACATTAGACTGACTGGCCTGTAATTTCCCGGATCTACTCTGGAACTTTTTTTTGAAGATGGGGGTTATATTGGTTACCTTCCAGTCTTCAGGAACTGGAGGCAGATTTTCAAGATAGATTGCATATTTTTGTCAGGAGATCCACAAGTTCATATTTTAGCTCTTTCAGAATTCTTGGATGTATGTCATCTATGTCATCTAGGCCTGGTGATTTGTCAGTTTTTCATCTGTCCATCAATCATAGGACCTCATCACTCGTCACCTCAATCTAACTAAGGTCTTTTGACACCCCTCCTGAAATCAGCAATTCTTGAGTAGGCAAGCACCTCCCATCTTCCACAGTGAAGATGCAGGCAAAAACCGCATTCAGCTACTCTGACATTTCCCTATCACTCTTTAGTGATCTTTTTACCCCTTGGTCATCCGCGGTCCCCACTGCCTCCCTGGCTGGTTTCTGCTTCTGTCTTTGAAGAAATTTTTATTGTTGGTCTTTATGTTTTTTGTGATATGTTCCTCATAGTCCCTTTTTGCCTGTCTGATCACCAACTTGATTTGCCAAAGCCTGTGCTCCCTTTTATTTACCACACTCGGACTAGCCTTCCACCACTGAAAGGAATCCTTCTTACTTTTTCCTGCTTCCATTATTTTGTATGTTAACCATGCTGGCCTTTTAAAATACCTATTTGTACCATTCCTAACCTGTGGTATACATTTTGTCTGAGCTTCCAGTATTGTAGTTTTAAATAGTCTCCAAGCTTCCTGAAACCACTTGACCCTCCTTACCTTTCCTTTCAGTTTTTCTGCACAATCCTCCACATTTGAGAGAAGTTACTCCTTCTAAAGTTAATGTAGTTGTGCTGGTCCGTTTTGGCAACTCCATATTTACATCTAGCATGCAGTTCTTCTGAGATACTGTACTTAATGTGATATGGACCATTCTTGCAGTTTCCATGGGATGATTCTTCAGATGTTATTTTGAGCCCAAGGCTTCAGGACTCATGTTTTTAAATCTTTGCATTTCAAGTATTGTATGAAAGGACAAAGATGTGGAATTTGTACACTCATTCACTCTCATACACTTTCCGGTGTTATTTTGAATTCAGTTATTCAGAAGTATGAGTGAGTTTGTGTCTGTGCCTTTTCAAATAAAGCCTCAGTCTGCACATATTTGTGCTCTTCAAGTAGTTTGCCAGTAAGAATTAATAAGCAGAATAGATGTCTGTGATGGACTGCACTTTTTAAAAAGCTTAGGAGTGCTGTACAAAGAACTTAAGGATGGTGTAGGGTTAATTTTTTTTTACAGAAACAGAGCCTTGAGTGACAGGCTGCTTCAAGCAATCTGATTGGTTAGCATCAGCTGAGCAGAGAGAGACTTTAGAGCTGAGTGCTGAAGAGGAGAATTCATTCAGAATTCAACCCTGACTGATAGCACTTTGACACAGACAGGAGAGCTGGGGGAAATTGGCAAGGATGAGTGGGTAGTTAGACAGAGACTCCCATTCAGGCCAAAGAAAGGGAATAGATCTTCTAGTGAAAGGAGAATTTTCCTATCCAGTCAAACAGGGAGTTAACTCTGGCAAGTGAGGAAACCTGTTGTGGATCAGCATGAGTTGACCAGTTCAGATGCGGCAGAAAGTGACAAAAGGGCAGTGGAAGCAGGCCCCAGATCACAATCAACGAACGACAGCTGGTCCCTTAAAGCTGAGGAACTGCCAGCTGAGGACAGCACTCCAACTACCTCAATTCAGGACCCGAGACCAGACAAGGTCCCACGAGCTGCCTCGCCTCCTGTATCCCTGGAGCCACTGGAATGCTGGTGGCAACAGGCAAGGCACAAACTACTTGAGAGGAGATGAAGCATGTGCCTAGCAGCCCAGAGATACCTGGAGCTAAGCAGACAGGATGATCACCCACGTAGTGGCCTAAAGTGGCCCATCTGTGAATCAAGCATAAATGAGGAGGCAGAAGATGGACCAGGCATAGAAGCAATGAGTTGCTTTACTCCTGACCCTGCGTCTACTGCATCTGACCCTACTTTGCTACCTGAACTGGATCGCTGAACTGGACTTTGCCCTTCCACTGTGACTTCTCAGACTGCCTCTTGACTAGAATTCCTGGATCTGCCCTGAACCTGCTCACGAATGACTCTTGGACTGTTAGACTCTGTGTTTGGACTGCCCTTTAAACCTGCTTTTCGCCAACTATCTGAAATAGGGCTCCACCCTCAGGCTGGCCTTTGACTATGTTCTCTGAATTAGTGCTCTGCTTTCCATCACTCCAGCTTCAGCAACACACCTCATGTCTCTCCTGGCCTGCATCCAACAAGACCCCTGGTCTGGTGTGCTTAGAAATTGCCTTTAGAGACCTTAAGAGTCAGTTAAAAACTCAATGCAAGTACTGGTGTTTCAAGAGGAGGGGTTTGGCTACTAGAAAGCATACACCAGCCTTCTGGAAACCAAAAGAGTCACAGAATACTCAAAGAAAGTGTACTGGAGTGTTTGGGAAACCATTGGAACAAAAGTCTTTCAACATTAAGATTTTAAGTAACTCTAAATAGCTGAAGGAACTCTCATTAGCCTGAAACATAACAACTAAAGTCTGTGCATGTACTGGTTTTACCTCAGAGTTATCTATATTGAACTACCACACAAATTTTACCCCTAATTTCAACAACCTTTCCCCTCTATGTTGAATAAAATATTTTGTTAATTTGGAATATAAGAACTTCTCAAACAGCCAAAATATTATACTGTGACAAGGTGGGACAGCCAGAATTCTTCAGGAAACAAGAAAACAGTCAATTAGGGTGGCTCAGTGACAAAAGGCAAAGAAAAACAGAGGGAACATCTTGCCTCTGAGGGCGGGAAGCAGATGTGGGCATCATAATGTCATAGATGAATTGCCAGGTTCATGAGAAGAGCAAAAAGGTCAGTAGATGATTTAGATTCTCCAGTAACAGCTTTCCAATTACATTCCTCCAATAATATGTTTCATATTTACCAGCTCAGCCTTGGTAGGACTGAGAACTGGAGTATGACAAGTATTGGGCTGGATCTCTAGTCTCCATTCTGCTTACAATGAAGCCTTTCTCCAGTGAAAGAGACTTATCCCAGTGCAGGAAGCCCATGGAAGACTCTTTGTGCTAGGGGAAAGCTCTACCATTCATCTAAAAGCAGCACCTTTGGATTCAACTCAGGGAACATACAGAACTAAATTCTTTGAGTTGGGTATGGTTTTGCTTTTTAATTCCATGGAGTGCAAGCTTGCATCCACATACTAAATAAAAACACTAAACCCAAAGGCAAGCTTGTGAGAAAATTGGGGGGGGGGGGGAAAGGAGCACAGAACTCTGAAATACCTAGTTACAGCTGAAAACCCCATAGAGTCTTTTCAATCAGGAAGGAATCATACTTCATGTTTAAGCAGCATTTAGTTCACAGGCAATTTCTAAAGTCTCAGAGGAGTCCCAATTAAACCTAGTATATTGTTGAAGATGGAAAAGAGTAAAGGGATCACCAGGACATTCAGTTCAGCATTAGGCTTAGGAAAAGTTAGAAAGTAGGTTAACCACTTCAAATGCAAAAAATCTAGCACAGAAAAGTTCAGTCAGTGTAGTATAAGGGGAAAGGATATTCTCCTCCCTCACTTTTCAAGGTTATCTAAGGCTGCTCCTCCTAGGGTAGACAAAGGTGAACCTGTAGATGTACCATGAGCCAATATTTTCAGAGAGTGTGACGAAGAGTCATGCTGGGTAAAAGGCAAAGGAATTGCAGGACAAGAACAATATACTGGGTCAAGAGCCAAAGCAAAGGACATTTCAAGCATTCTTCAGATCAGATGCCTGAGTATCCTGAAGTCTTTTCCAGTCTCTCCAAAAAGTGACTTGATACCCACAGTCAGTTTTCCATGTTTCCAAAAAGGTGAGCAGGAAATTATACAAGTAGTGTAGGGACAGCCATGAGATTATGGCTAATGGAAGAGGAGGCTATGGGTTGGATCCAGCCAGGGACGTCGAGTTTGGAAAATCCGGGGGGGGGGGGGGCTCTTTCGTGCGTGCGCGCAAAGTGCATGCACCCGCCAGGACCATGTCACCGCCGCCTACCCCCACCCCACCCCTCCTGCTTCCGTCCCTCCCTCCGTCTGCTCAGGGTGGCCCCTGGAGGGACAGAGGGAGGACGGAGTGGCCAGGCCGGAGGGGGGAGAGAGAGAGAGAGAGACGGCGGCAGCAGCCCTAGGTAGGGCCCAGGGAGGTGCAGTGGAGGGCGCTCTGTTTTCCTGGGGGGGGCTCAGTCCCCCCCCGGGAAATTTCGGGGGTGGCTCAAGCCCCCCCGTAGTTGACGCCTATGGATCCAGCCAGCTTTTCCACTCAGTCTCACCCAGTTGCCCTGCTTACTTCAGCCCCTGTCTCACAAACCTTTTTGTGTGTGCAGGTCCCAGAAAATCTGTTTACATCCAACCCAATAATTCCTGAACATGAATTCTGCCATAACTAAAATTAAGGAGGGCAGATGTCTGGATACTAATACTTATTTCTTACCCGCGTATTTTGTCCTTCCTCAGAAAGTTAGCCAGACTGTCAAGAAAGGATCAGTAGTGGGACTCCAACTCAATCCTCTACACCTCTGATTAACACAGTTTGATTTGAGGAGTGTAAAATGGACACTCAAAATTAAATCATTTTAAATTTGCACCTACTAAGCACTAAATCACTGCAATGTTCCTGAAGATATCAGAAACGATATAGCAGTGATGAGAGGCTCTCCAGATCCTTCCCCATGCATCACCACTAAATGCTTTCCTTTCCAAAACTTACTAAGTAGTGGGGAATGCCCATCATTGTTCCGCCATTGGGCCTAAATCAGTGGCACCTCAGGCAGTTAGGAAATATAGTTTGCAGGGTTCCCAGCAGCCCTGGATACAGCAATGTATGCTAACGGAATCATTTATGGCTTAACAGGAGCAGGAGTTCTTGCCACTGCCACCACTGGGTAAGTTTTGGAGCGGAAGAGGTGGTGGTAGTAAGGGCTCATGGAAGAAAGAGGGGCTAAAACAAGCTCATGTGAAGTTATTCTGTAATTCTGAAGGATTCTGGGCTCAACTTGATGTGAAGAAGAAGAGATTGGATTTATATCCCACCCTTCACTCACTTGGGAGTCTCAGAGTGGATTATAAACTCCTTTCCCTTCCCCTCCCCACAACAGACACCCTGTGAGGTAGGTGGGGCTGAGAGAGCTCTGAGACAACTGTCCTTGAGAGAACAGCTGGTACAGAGCTATGGCTTGCCCAAGGTCATCCAGCAGATGCAAGTGGAGGAGTGGGGAATCAAACCCAGTTCTCCCAGATTAGAGTCCACACACTTAACCACTACACCAAGCTGGCTCTCAATGTGGCCTTAGTGGTGCAAACTGGAGGTATTTGTGCTATGAATCCTTCATTTTGAAGTTCAGCAGCAGAACTAGTGAGCCACATAGCTGAGCAGGACTTTGAGTCTAAGCATCCCACAAGCAAGAAACTAGGAGTTGTACCATGGTGGCTCTCACTGCTCATGAAACAACCTTACACCAAATTGACATGCCACTCAAAAGAGGAACTCTTAACAATTGTCATGGATGTGCTACCAGATCCAATCTGAGGCATTGGAAAAGCCCATTCAGTGGTGTTTGCTCTTCTTCTGATACGCATGTAGTGCTTGTTGTGGAGGCCAGCACTGTGGAACATATGCTGGCTTCAACAAATGAAAAGGAATTAGTCATTCTCTTGTCACAAACATTTAACTATTAGCTTTGGCTAAAGCCTCCTGCTCTTCCCTAGTCAACAGGAGCGTTGTCTCCAAGAAGGCCTGTGTGGTCTAATGGCATGAGAATATAAATAAATGATTCCATATGGAGGAAGCCTTTCCAGAGCTGTCTGACTACATCACCAGTGACAGGCCAGCATGCAGAGTGTCACTTTGAGTCTCTCCAGGCTGTTGTGACCAGGCATTTCCAAGCTGTGCCTTAATTGTTTCAATTAAAACTAAGTGGAAAGTCAGCAACAGCCTCTGAAGCTGTGCCCAGCCTCTACTTGTGTCATACCAGAGGATGTCCCTTTTCAGGTGTGCAATCTTCAGCAGACATTTCTAAACTCTTGGATATAATGTGAAGAACTGTGCCACATTCTGCTCTCCAGTACCATCTGCACCATGTGAGTTGATGTGTAAGATGGTTTGAGTTCACACAGTGTAAATGAGAACAAGAAATACAAAAGTGTATATCAGAAATCAAGGCCCTAGACTGGGGGAAAAACAAATCCTGCTTTACCGGCTTTGTACTTGCAGTCACAGGAATAAATTGCAGTGTTAACAGTACAGGGGATGCTGAGACATGCAGACCCTGTAACACTGGCAGCACGCACAGGAGCTTCGAGGCGCTGACTCAATGACCATGTAGGCCCACCTGTGTCTGATCTGAGCATTGGCCGGGTCTAATCTGAGCATCCCCCATTGCACCACCAGCACATCTGGAGCTCAGCTCAGCTCCTTCATGGCCACCAGTGGCCCTTGGTGTAGCAGCTCACTGGGGAGTTTCCCAGGAAGTAAATTATCCATCCACTCCAGGGGATTATCCCATTTCTATGACCAACCTTGTGAGACTGATTAGACTGAGCAGTAGTAAGGGATCTTTATGTCTGAGCAGCATTTGAACTCTCTCTCCCTGGTCCATCTCCAGTAATTAACTGGTAAACCACACTGGCTCTAATCTGATATATATATGCTTGTTTAGGATATTCTCAGTCTGGAGCTCTATCAGCCTACTGCCTCTGCCAGTGTACTATTAACACAGTACTTTATTCTCTCCTGTTTTCTTATGATGCTGTGCAATCTAAAAGCTTCAAACTGAACTCTAAGTAATAGTCCATTGTCTGCTGAAGAGTTTCATGTCACCTTCTTTCCAGTTCAGTCCCTGTGGCACAGGCACAGTTTATAAACTCATAGCTTAATTTCAATGGTCTTTGTTGATAATTGATGTCTGGCAAATGGAAATGCCTAGTGAAGGAATTCTTCATGTCTCCCATCATTATCTCATTAGCAGCTATTATATGGCATGATGAGCCAATTTCAATTAATAAAATATCTGATTGCCTACTTGAGTGTAAAGGATGGCTGAGCCCCAGTGTCACCTGGACACTATGCATGCAAGGATTTTTCTCTTAGGTGTGCCCAAGGAGAAACTGAGGAGATAGTTAGAACTTGGGTTTCCATCTACAGCTCTGTGCTGGGGACTCTCTGCTGTGAGATTCAGAGAATTTACCACTCTCTTTTCAATGCTGGGCCTTGTTTTCTCCCATCTACAATTAGAGTACATACATTGGTGGCAACATTTTGGGCAAGTGTGCCATGTGCCAAAGCCAGAGGATGAGGAATTGCACTTCGAGTTTATGTACAACATTCTTTTCCCTTTGGGAGGGTTTTACTGCACAGCAGCACAATCCTCGACAGAAAGGAAGGAGTGGAGTGGAGGCCTGACAATGCCCTAACTAGGCCAGTGGGTTTTCTCCTCTCCTGTCCCATTATCTGTGCTATGAACCAGCCTGGCTGCATGGATTTCACACTCTCTGATCATTTTCCGTTAATCCTCCCCCCCCTTCCCAAGCAAAAAGGACCTATCTTTAAGAAAACCGGAAAATATCACTGAAATCCTGAAAGGGACATGGGCTTTCTTCAAAGACTAGTGGCATTTGATTATTATAAAGCCTGAGCAAGTAAAAGATGTTCTGCTTTAATATCATCCTCATATATTAAATACAGTGTCATGCTGTAAGGCACTAAAGATGCTGTTGACATCCTTTGGATTATTTTAAGTATCTATTCCATAAATATAGCTTGATTCCACAAACCAGATTAAGCATCTTTGGAACTTCCTTTGGGCTGAAGTTTGACATGTGTATAAACAGGGGTCCGTTGGGGCCGGAGCGAGGCGGAGCAAAGCTCCACCAGCTCAGGAGTGGCCACTAGGGCAGCCACGGGCCGAATCAGATTCTCTAATCTGATTCAGCCTGCTGCCGAATTGCCGCCGAAATTCGGCAGCAACTTTAAAAGCGACTGGAGAGGAAGGGGTTTGAGGGAGAGGCTCCAAACTTACAGGGTAGCTGCTGGGGCCTCTTCTCGAAATACCCACCAAGTTTCAAGAAGATTGGACCAGGGGGTCCAATTCTACAGGCCCCCAAACAGGTTGCCCCTATTCCCTCCATTGTTCTTAATGGGAGGAAAAAAGTTAACATTTTTTCCCACCATAGAGAACAATGGAGGGGATGAGACAACCTGTTTGGGGGGCCCATAGAATTGGACCCCCGGGTCCAATCTTCTTGAAACTTGGTGGGTATTTCGAGGAGAGGCCCCAGCAGCTACCCTGCAAGTTTGGAGCCTCTCCCTCAAACCCCCTTTCCTCCAGCCCCTCATATACCCTATGAGTTTTTGCCATTGATTTCAATGGCCCATAAGGTATAATGGGGCTGAAACTGACATTCCCTTTCTGACACACTTCTGGTGATGTCAGGGAACATGGCATATGCTAATGAGGTATGCTAATGAGGTATGCTAATGAGCTCCTGCACCTATTTTTCTACGAAAGGACCCCTGTGTATAAATATTACCCATTGTAGCTTTTCTGTCCTGGGCACTTGCGAACATATAAACTGACTAGGAGTAAGGCCCGTTGTGGGAAGAAATACAACAGGCTCTAGAAGGAAGCTCCAGGTGAGTGTCCTGGCTGTGGCTGGTGGGGCAGCAGGGGGAAGGGGGAAATAGAGGGAGGCAAGCCATGTTTATTTCCTTTTGCTTAGCTATAAGGCAGGGCTGTCTCAAGTCATTTTGCTGCCCCAAGTGAGTAGTATGGGAGGAGAGCCTCATGGTAACAAGTGTGGTTCCCTCCACCCCAACTCATGTTGATTTGGGGCTATGTAGTGGCAGCTAAGGTAGAAAAGCATGTCTTCTTATACCATGTTTTCTGGGTCCCAAGGGTCTGGAAAGTGGTTCTGTAGCCAGGTACAGGTTTGCTGACTCTGGGTTGGGAAATACCTATAGATTTGAGGTGTAGAGCCTGGGGAGGGCAGGGTTTGGGATGGGGAGGGACCTCAGCTGGGTATAATGCCCAAAGCAGCCATTATCTCCAGGAGAACTGATCTTGGTCATCTGGAGATAAGTTGTAATAGCTGGGAAATTTTTTGTAGGGGAAATGATGTGCTGTGGCTGGGGAACACGGTGATTTCTGGGAGATCTCCAGGCCCTACAGGGAGATTGGCAACTCCAGTGACCATTTAAGGGAAGATTGGGATATGTATTTTACCTCAGGACACATTCAATGACTCCCAACAGCAACAGAAAACTGTTTAGAATGTTAGAGACAAAGGCCAATCAGGCCGCATATGCAAATGACCTCTGTGTTCTGTCTGGCTATGGGGGGAGAGGAACAGCAAACTGTTTAGAATGTAGGAGGTGAGACTCAGGCAATGCAGCCAGTGGATAGGGACAGCTTCTAAGTGACACATCATGGAGCCAACTGATTTAGGAATGTGTGGAATGTTCAGAAAGTGTCACCCCACTACTCAATTATATATAAGGAGAGATACAATTGTAAAATTATAGACTTGGATGGGGCCATGCAGGCTATCTAGTCCAACTCCCTGCTCATTGAGGGTTCAGCCTAAAGCATCCCTGACAAGTGTTTATCCAGCTGCTGCTTGAAGACTATCAGTGAGGGGGAGCTCACCACCTTCCCAGGCAGCCAATTCCACTGCTGAATTACTCTTACTATTAAAAAAAATTCCTAATATCCAGCTGGTACCACTCCACCCGCAATTTAAACCCATTACTGCTGCCAACAGGAACAGCTCCCTGCCCTCCTTTAAGTGACAGCCTTTCAAATACTTAAAGAGAGCAATCATGTCCCCCCTAAACCTCCTCTTCTCCAGACTGAACATCCACAAGTCCCTCAGCCTTTCCCCATAGGGGTTGGTATCCAGGCCCCTGATCATCTTTGTCACTCTTTTCTGTGTTGGCAGAGTTTAAGTATGCAGAGGAACAGAGCACCAGCTCTTTAAAGAAAATAACTTGGTTTATTAAAAAAGAAATAAACTCTGATAGAACAGGGGAGAGAGAGAGACTTAACTAACTGCTGTGAGAGACAGGCATGAAGGGTGAGGGCTCAGTTGGAGCAGGAAGTCTCCAGCCAATCAGGAGACACGAAGGACATAGTTTGTAATTGTGGGAAGTCTCTAATCTAGCTATGCTAACTAGCAATCTTTCAGCTGTCCCCTAAAGGCTGTTATTCTGATCTTTTTCAAGTAGGTGCACTATAGACCTTGTCTATTCCAACACCCCTTCTTAAGGTCTATTGTGCAAGTCCACAAGATTCATTTTTTTTCATAGAATCTCAGCCTTTTCACATGGAAGTGGCTTGATAGGAGCATCCACTATCATGTTTTCAGAAGAGCAATATTTTGGTTCAATAATCCTTTCCTTTTGCATCTCCTTTACAGGATAGTGTTTTCTATCTATATGTTTAGTTCTTGAATTAACTCTTTTTGTTTGTACACATTTTATACATCCCTGATTATTTTCAGAGAGTTGGACTGGTTTGGGTTCTTCAATGCCAAAATTCTTCATTAATTGTAATATCCACTCTAATTGTTTACATGCTTCTGCAGCAGACACAAATTTTGCTTCTGTGGATGATGCAGCGACAGTCTCTTGTTTTCTGCTAGTTCAGCTGAATACTCAATTTCCATTAAAGAATAGGTATCTGCTGGTTGTCTTCCTGTCTGTGATATCTCCTGCCCAATCAGCATCCATGTACCCTACCAGTTTGGGGCTGTCATCTACTAGTAACTTCAGTTTCAAATGGATTGTACAACAGAGATACCTGGCAAGTTTTTCCCACTGCATTCTAGTCTCTATTTGGTGACTCTGCATTTCTGCATAGTATGCATACAGCTGCTGTGATGTCCGGGTGTGAAAGCATACTTATGTATAACAGTCTTCCAGTTGCTTCCCTGCATGATTTATTGTTGGCTAGGAGTTCTTCATTTCCTTGTCGGTTTAAGTGGTTTGTCTCCATAGGAGTTCTCACTGGCTTGGATTCTTTCATCTGCATATGGTCAAGGAATTCCAGAATCTTTTGTTTTTAGTTTAGGAGGTAACTTACATCCTCCTGTCTTTCTGTTTGTACTCCTAGATAGTAATTGATGTTACCCAGTTCTTTTATTTCTACTTCTCCACTTAGATGTTTGCCTGTTTCACTAGTCTTTCTCATCCTCGTAGGATGTAATTACACCAGTTGTTTCTGTATCTTAAATATAGACATTGTTCTGCTTTTCCTTGTTCAAATCCTTCTTTTGTTGGCATCTGATGGAGTTTTTCATTCCAGTACCTTGCAGCTTATTTGAGCCTATATATTCTCTTTTGTAGTTTGCATACTAGGTCTCTGTCCATGGACTGTTCAAATCCTGGTGGTTGTTCCATATAAACATCTTGCCCCCCAATCTGGAATAACGAGACAGACAACTGTATTGGTATCAAACATGGGCCACTTTATTAACTATTTAACTATCCACACAACCACAACGGCAAGGGAGCTAAAGGGAGCAGAACAGGCCAGGCAGGTGTCAATCAGCAAACCTCCTGACCTTGGTATGGGCAAGTCACCGGCTCCAGCTTAAGGCCATCACACTGGCCCCCTGACTGGCAGCCCAGCTGACCAGTCCCCCCCCGGGGGCGCCTACCCCCGGGCCCTAAAACCACGAGGGGCGCTTACCCGAGAGGATCCCAGAGGAGATCACATTTCCAGCCCCGGACCATAAAGCCTGAGGGCCGTTCCTGATGACCCCCTATCCCAATCAGGGATTGGCTGAAGTGCTTACCGGTTCTGCTCTCCTTACCCTATAACTCTGCCACCTGCGAGGTCAAGCCTCTGCTTTGACCAAAGCGGCCATTCAACAGCCCAAGGCTGCCCTAATCCCTTGCCGTAAATCTGCTTAAAATAAATCATTGCCCATGTTTGACATGTGCACTCCATCATCCCAGTAAAGGTCTGAAAACTCGACCCTAATCCCGGGGTGAGGCAGGTAACTCCCCAAACCAGCTTCCATGGCCTTCTTTAACTGGCGATTAACCTTTCGCTGAGCCCGATCCAAACCCCGCGGATCTCCCAAGCCATGCCAGACGCAGCAAAATTGCCGACCATATCAACAGCATACCAGGCCATCGCGCTTGAATCTGAGCCAGGTCAGCCTTCACCTGAAGCACCAAAGCGATGCCTTTTAACAAGCCAAGATCATTTCCTCCCAGGTGAAGCAACAAAACATCCGGGGGAGGACCACGCCGAACCCCAAAAAGCAGCATGAGGAGACCAGGCCATCTCATGCCTCTCCTACCCAGCCACTCGACTTCAGCCCATTCACTGAGCCCCAGCTGAGAACCAACAGAAGTTCTCTTGGCCCGATGAGCTGCCCAAAAAATCATACTGTGGCCGCAGATCAGGACTCTCCGTCTTGCACGCCGGCCACTCGAACCTGAAATGAGAACTATGTAAATAAAGCAATCAAAACTTACAACGCCGAACATAGGTTCTGTAACACTGAGAATGCCAACGGCCGATGACCTGAATCGAGGCCAGAGAAAAACCCAACGCAGCTGCGGACGATGCAGCCCCAATCCGAAAGGAATGGGTCCCAAAGCAAAAGGCACCGAGGCCTAGCTCAGTGAGTGCCTTCTGGGTCACAGACCAGAATTGATATTTTGTAAGCGAGGAGCCATCATGGTGACAAAACAAAACCCCTTCGCGACACCCCCGGCCAGCCAAATAGTGTTGAAGTGCCAACACGGGGCACAGCTCTTTATCCTCACACTCCTCCAAAACCACCTCAAAACCTTTACCTCTCTGATCCGTCTTTGAATTGCGAATCAGCACTTTAACCGTCTGCCCCCAAAAGGAAATATCCCTCAACTGAAGGGCACGACCTGAAGTGTCACACCTAGAGGCCGCGACGAGCTTGCTAACACGAAGGGCCCAAAAAAAGGCGACCAAAGCTGCCGCATGAAAAAGAGCAGCTTCATAGGTGACTGAACAAAGGCGAGGCCATAAAGCCCGCAAACCTTTCAAAACCGTCGGAGTCAGCAGCTCCCTATTATCCCTTACTGGGGGATACTCCCGGGACCAACCCTCCAAAATCTTCCTAATTTGAAAATCCCCCGTATAATCAACATAATCAGCTGCCTTGCTGGCAAAAGCCAAAGACGCCAACTTTCCCCGAATAGAATTTACAGCAAGACCCTTGTTCCTTTGCAAAACACAAAACTGAATAATATGTGAAACTGGAATGGGCCAGACTTGCGCCAAGCCCATGGCACACCGGAACGAGACAAATTCCCAACCAGCCCTCTGATAAGCTATACGGGTTGATGGTGCCAAAGCTAAACCAAGCGCCCTGTCCGCTTCAGCCCGCCAATCTCCCAATGTCAGGCTCTGCCTCCTGCCCCTGGTCCGCGCCCCCTGTAGCCGTGGTCCTCACTAGCCGAGGGGGGCCCCGGGATAGGTTGTGCTTGGAAATGCAGAGGGATTAGGCCTCAGATATGGCACTGGGGCGGGTTAAACGTCACCCAAGCTCCCCTACTGCCTCCAGGGGCCAAGTCACTTATCAGCAGCTCTCCCTCTCTCTCGCAGCCGCTAGACTTTTGACTCCCTGGCTCCTCCTCCTTAGCCCATCCGTTCTCCTGCTTTTATTCCTGCAGCCCCTTCCCAGAGCTCCCCTCGCCCGTACCCACCCCGATCACACCCCTGGCCCCGCCCCCGTTTATTAGAGGAGACGCTGAGCAGCCTCGCCGGAAGCCTCGTGCCTCTCCCATCTGTGACTCCGCCTCTCCCGGGGCTGTAGCTGCCGGCTCTTCCTGTCTGGGGATGTCCCCTCGTTGCGTCCCGGGTCTGGGCGTTCCTCCTCCCTCCCCGCCGAGCTCTGTTCCGCCCGTGCCACGACCGGGCCACTCCCCACTGCTGCGGAGGCGCCGCGGGCCGCGAGGCGCCGCTCTGGCCCGAGCGGCAACGGGGCTCTTCGATGTTGGGGCTCCCGCGCCGTGGGATGGCGCAAGGGTCTCGGGGGCACCTCGGACCGCAGTGGGGCCAGCTGGGTTCGGGACGGACTCGTCTGCCTTCGGTGGTCGTGCCGGTGGGGTAAGTGCTTGTGCCGGTTTTGGGGGCGGTGACAAATCCCGGGCCCACGGGACGGGACACCCAATAACCCTCTGGCATTCTTACCAGGTAAAGGTCTGCTTCTGGGGCCAACTGGCGGAACTGCTCTATCTGTTTACGGGAAAGAGTGTCCGCAACCCCATTACTAACGCCCGGGACATGGCGTGCCTTAAACAATATATTATGCTGCAAACAAACCAACGTAAAGACCCTGACCAGCGCCATAACCCGTGCTGATTTAGAAGTCAACGAATTAATAACCTGAACAGTGGCAAGATTGTCACACCAAAAATGGACAGTGCGTCCTGCAAAAGCCGACATCCAGAGCCGAACAGCAACTACAACTGGGAAAAATTCCAAGAAAGTCAGGTCCCTGACCCAGCCCGCCTGGACCCAATCCACTGGCCAGTCTTCCGCACACCAATGCCCCCTGAAATAAACACCAAAACCCGAGGAGCCAGCTGCATCCAACACAACTTGCAGCTCCGCCTCAACCAGAAGATCCTCCCGCCAAAAAGAGACCCCGTTATAAGATTCCAAAAACTGCAACCAGACCAGAAGATCCTGCCTGATCCCTAAAGTCACTCGGGTTCTATGATGCAGCCGATGCAGGCCTGCCATAGCATCACAAAGGCGGCGAACAAACGGCCTGCCCGGGGGCACTACTTTGCAGGCAAAGGTGAGGTGACCCACCAGGCGCTGCAACTCGACTAAGGAAATCTTCCTAAAGTGAATCACAGATGCGACTAGCCGCCGAAGTTCCCGCAATTTTTCCACCGGCAACCTGCACAACTGCCGCTCCGTGTCCAACTCAATTCCCCAAAACACCAATACACAACTAGGGCCTTCAGTTTTTTCATGCGCCAATGGAACTCCCAACTCCTGGGTCAACTGCATAAAAGACTCTAAAAGAAATTGGCAATCGCCAGTACCTGCCCACCAAGCAAACAAAAAATCATCCAAATAATGTGCTGTGCTACTCTGACCAGTGCGAAAACGCAATAACCATTCCAAAAAGGAACTAAATTTCTCAAAGGCGGAACAGGACACCGAACACCCCATCGGGACCGCCCGGTCCATATAAAAGGCCCCCTCGAACGCAAAACCCAGCAAGGAAAAATCGTCCGGGTGAACAGGAAGCAAGCGGAAGGCAGACTTAATGTCACACTTCGCAAGCTCAGCACCACAGCCACAACTGCGCACCACCTGCAAAGCCTGATCAAAAGATGTATACCTGACTGAACAAAGTTCATGAGGTGTAGCATCATTTACCGAAGCCCCACGTGGGTAGGACAAATGGTAAATGAGGCGAAATTCACCCTTGGTCTTCTTGGGAACAACGCCTAATGGGGAAACCCGCAACTCAGGAACCGGTGGAGCAGGAAAGGGGCCCAAAACTCTGCCTTCCATGCACTCCTTCTGAATTTTTAACCGCACCACGTGCTCCATCCCTACCACAGACTTTAAGTTGGGGGCCAAAAAGGGCCTCCTGTCCCCTTGATATGGAATCCGGAAACCAAAACGAAAACCGTCCAACAAATAATGCCGATCATCCTCCTTAGGGTAATCTTTCAGCATGCGAGCAAGCACCGGAACCTTAATGGGACTAGGACCCTTTGTCAGATCCACCTTGCTGACGCCCTCCAGCGGGCGAGCGCTTACCACCCCGAGAGGCTGATCTGGCCTTGGGCCTGGGGCAACTAGAGAGGGGGTGAGGGCCCGAACACAAGGGGCACTCGTGCTGAAAGGAACAAACCTTCCTGTTACACACACCTTGCGAGGTAAACTCCCAACACAAGGGATGCTTTTGAAAAACCTGGCCAGCCGCTCCCTTTGCCGTGGGCAATCCTGGTAACTGGCGGACTAAATGGCCACTGTCAGAATGATCTCCCGGCGCCGGACATGCAGGAGCCACATACTGAAGCCACAGAGGCAGATGCACCTGATCCCACCGCAGGGATGGGTTCAGTGCAGCCCGCATGCGAAAACCCTCATCGTACTCCAGCCAACCATTACCAATGAACCCCGTATAGGCCTTAAAAATTATATCCATGTACTGCAACAGGGAAGAGGCCCTCCAGGGCTGGGAACGAACAATAATACCAGTGTAAATCAAAAAACCTGGATACCAGTTCTGCCAACACCTATCGGCCCTGCGCTTCTTAATGCGCTCCTTATCCCGCTCATTGAGATCCTCCTTATCCTTCTTTTCTAATTCCCGAAACAAAAGGGTGAAAACGTTCACATAATCGCCCCTCAAGATCCTATCTCTAGTAGCTGAAGACAGGTGGTAACCCAGGGGCAAAACCAAGTCACCACTGGGTAGGGCTCTAGCAGGGACCTGCTCGCATGACTGACCCCCGGGCACAGGTGCTGACCAACCTGGCCACCTGGAATGAGACCACTGACATGCAATGGAAGGGGCCCCACACCCAAACCCTAAAGTGTGCTGACAGGGCCCAAATCCCCCAGCCGGGGGTGGACCCAGGGGTGTCTTACCAGAAACCCCCTCCTGGCCTAAGCCCCATGGCCACCCATGCCCCTCCCCTGAGCGCTGGGTGGGCTTACCTGTACCAGGCATCGAGCCCTTAAACTGCTCAAGCTGCTGACCCGTGGTGCCCTCGTTCTGAAGATCACCCACCGCACGAGATGTAGATGCCCCGTCACTGGAACCCTCCTCCAGCATAGCCAGGCGAGCCAGAACATTCACCTGGAAAGAAGAAACTGGGTTAGGCTTTCCCTTTTTGGCATGAGGGGAACTAGGAAGAACCTCCAGAGGCTGCTTCCTCTGCTGCTCCAGCGTGGCCAACCTAGCTAAAATTGCTGCATTAACAGGTTCACTCTCTTCATCAGAAGAAACAGGCTCAGCTGGCAGCACTGTAGGGGGCTGTGGCACTGGCCGTTTAGGAGCAGGCCCTTTTCCTTTACCAGAGCCCTGGCCCTTTTTCGGTGCCATGGCTAAAGCCAACCCAGCCAGAGGCCAAACAACACAAGGCCCTTCCCCCACAAGGGGGGGGGGAGAAAGAGAAACTAAACTGCTGGGGAGAAGAAAACCAGAAACGAAAGTGAAAGCGACCCCAGTGAAACTAAATTATGAAATAAAAGGGGGGGGAACGGGGGGGGGGGAAGGGAAGAGGGCTATTGCAGTCCACTCCCAACTCCACCGGACTGCCACCACGAAAAACACAATCTGCACACCAACTCAGCTTAGAAGGAACACTGAGCGGCCCCTCTCAGCTGCAACCCGGGCAATCCTGCCCCAGCCTCCAAAACTTCCCAGAAAAAACAGCACCAACACACTGAAGCCCAAAACTCGCCCCACAACCATCAACCCCCCAACAAGAAGGGGAGGGGGGGGTAACAACCAGGGGGGGCAACAACAGCCCCACCAAAGAGTGGGGCAGCTAGAGAGCAAGCCAAGCAGCCACCGCCGCTTCCACCCACTATGCAGCCCCCCAAGCTACGGGACCCGTGGGAGGCCCGGCGCCACCGAAGCCGAACAGCCACCCTTAAATGTCCCGCTCCGCAGCCCGCAACGATGGGAAGGCGGGGGGCCCTCCAGCCCCAAAACCACCACGCCACTAGCAGCCCAACAACAAAGAAGGAGCTGCCGCAAACTGTGGCCCACCGAACAACTAGAGGGGGGGCTTCCCACTCCACAACCGCCCGCCGTTAAGCCCAGAAGGGGAGGGTGCCGAAAAAACCGGGCCCAAAAACAATGGAGGGGGGGGCTTCCAACCCAAAAACCCACCGCGCCACTAGCGGCCCAGACGAGCCAGCAAAGCAAAACAATTGGAGGGCTTCCAGGCCTGAAACCACCGGGCCGCCAGCCGCCGAGCCGGCAAGGAGCAGCTGGAAGGCTTCCAGCCAGAAACTGCTGCGCCGACGAGGACCCCGCTGAATCCGGACACCCAGGCCGTCGCCAGCAGAGGCTGTTCGCCTAACAGCCTCCCTGCACCTCCGAGCTCAAGCGCGAACTGCGGAGGTGGGGCCGCGCCTTTAAAGGCGGCGCCCACCCCCGCCGTTGCGACGCATGCATCGCAACAGAGCTGCCTGTCCCGCCCTCCTTCTGGGCGGCAACCCAGCCCCCGTGCCAACGGCTATGCCGAGGCGCGGGAACCCCATTCTTTTATTTCCACATGTAGGAAGGCCGTTTTTACATCCAGGTGTTTTATGTTCATTTTCTTTGTTAGTGCTATACTTAATAGCATTCTTATCGAAGTGTGTCCTACACAAACATCTCATTAGTCTTCACCATATTTCTGGGCATACTCTTTGGCAATTAATCTCACTTTGTACCTTTGTACTTCTCCTTCTGCATCATATTTTGTCTTGAAGACCTATTTGCATCCTACTGCCTTCTTTCCTGGTGGTAGATTTGTGAGTGTCCATGTTTGATTTTTAATTAAAGATTCAATTTCTTCCTCTGTGACCTTTCTTCATTTTTCTGCCTGATCTGTGGGCATTCTCTTTCTGTCTTCCATGTGGAAGCTTAGGCCGGGAGGGCGGGATAAAAGTCAAATAAATAAATAAGGTTCCATTGCAGTCTCTGTTTTGGTTAGGTAGGAGGGTTTTCTTGGTGGTACTCCCTTGTTGGATCTAGTCGATCATCTGACCTTTGGTTCCTCATCCCCTTCTGGTTCCCGGGGTACTTCCGGTGTGTCATCTGTAAGTTCCAAGGTAGTTGATTGCATTGCTTCTGGGTGATGCATTTTATTTTCTTCCATTGGTTTGGATTCTATAGTGTCCATTTTTTCTGTAGTTTTAGATTTTACCTTTTCATCTATGTAGACTACATTGCAAACTTGTATAATTTGTAGTTTTGGATCAAGGAGTCAACAAAAATACCTTGCTCAGTCCTTAAATCCAACTTGGACTGCTTTTCTTTGGAGATGTAGGCAAAGGCTTTTGACCCAAATACCCTTAGATATTTCTGCCATTACCACAGTTCATATGTCATGCTCTTGGCACCTTTCATGGGCAGCCTGTTTTGCAGATAAGTGGCTGTGTTGATGGCTTCTCCCCAGTATTTCTCTGGTAGATCCACTTCTAGTAACATGCATCTGCACGTTTCTGTCAGGGAGTGGTTTTTCCTCAGCTGTACCATTTTGTTTTGCGTGTACAGGACAGTGAGTTGATTTTCAATACCTTGTTCAGTTACATACCTTTTTATGTCACATCCCATGTCTTCTTCTCTATTGTCAGTTAAGATGGCCAGCGGTTTCCTCTGGAACCTGTTGCTAACCATTCTAACATATGCCTTCAGTTTTTCAAATACTTCAATCTTCTCCCTGATCAAGTAGGTAATTCTGTATTTAGAGAAATTGTCAATGAAAGTCAAATATCTCTGTTCCCACTAGGAGTCTCTATTTTCATTGGACCACAAACATCACTATTAATGAGCTACAGGGAATTTAGTTCATTATTGTTGCTGAAACTTGGTCTTGTTTCTTTGCTTGGATGCAATGCATGCAGTTCCTTTCAATTGTACATTTATTTATTCGTATGCCTTTGGTGAATTCTGATTCTCAAGTTGGGCAACTGCATAATTATCTCTATGCTCAAATTTTTGGTGTCATAACCTGGAACATCTATTATAATTGCAACTTTTGGTCAAATTTGCATTTTGTGTGCATGTGTCTAGAGCATATAAATCTTCATACACTCTCCCTGTTGCAATCAGTTCACCATCTTGTTTGAAAAGATATCTTTCCCCAAATGAGGTCACCATTCCTCTTTTTATAAGAACTCTTACTGAAAGCAAGTTATTTGCTAGTTGTGGCCCATAACAGTTCTCAATAAAGATTTTTCTGACCTGTCCATCTGGGAGTCTGCATTTTATAGTTCCTGATACTACTCCTTTTGACACAACAGATCTCCCATCAAGGCTGCAATCACACATGCCTTTAGATCCAACACAGGTGTGAATGCCTGATGGATCTAAAGGGAGCAATTAGACAGCAATATCAGGGAAGTGTCCCGCAATCATCGGCAACCCGTGCTGCTCTGCCACGAAAGCAGAGTTAAAATACGCTGGGGAAAGTCTGGTCCTAATGCCTGCCAATGGGCCACAGATGGACTTTCCCCTGTCTGATCGCTCAAGCACACTCTTATACCGTCAAGATGGTCTGATGATGCCATCCTGACTCTGTGCCATTCCCACTCCCTTGCAGTATGTGCATCATCGCATACGCCATAGGGGGCCCTCCGTGTGAAGGTGTGATTTCTTGAATCCTCGTTTATGTGCAAGGGAAACAAATGGCAAAAAACCCCGACTCACCCACAGTTGTGTCTGATCACACAGTGACAGGCTGCACCCGCAGCTTCAAAGAGCTGTATGATCTTGCAACTGTATGTCAAATTCCTTTGAAGGAAATAGCCTCTCTTCCCCTCCACTTCAACTGGCACGTGTGACTGCAGCCCAACTATATTTAGTGTTTCTTTCCCCCCTTCATTTAGAGTTTCAAAAAAGTCTCTGTGTGCACTCAAGTGCATTGAGCATGCACTATCTAAGAACTATATATGACTTTTGGTGTCATCTTTAGTTAATATGAAACACTTCTTCAGGTGTGGCTGTTTCAAATTCTCCCCTTTTGTTTGTTTTGGAGGGGCACCCTTCTTTTAAAAAGTATTGCAGTTCTTTTTTATACCCCCTGTTTCCCACATAAATAACAAGTTACTTTGCTTTTATTATTTATATAGCAAGCTACTTGGTCAGCATTCTGCTCAGCCTTTCTGTTGGGTTCCCCAAACTGTTTATGTTTCATAAAATGTTTGCTCCAGTTCATTTATCACATTTGATAGAGACAGATTTTTTTTTGACTCTATTTGGCATATAACATTTTCATAAGTCTTCAGTAGATCAAAACAACCAAATCCTGCTCTGCAATATCGTTGCCAGCACTTCTAAGTTCTTGACTCAGAGCAAGCATTTGGTCTAACTGCTCTTGCAGATTAACCCTTTCAGACATCCTTATGCTAAATAGCTTCTTTGGGATATATAGTTGGATCTTAAGAGAGGAATTAACATAAAGTCTCTCCAATTCATTACAGACTGACTTTGCAGTTTGCATTTGAAAGACTCACAAAACATCTCTATTGGACAAACCTTTTATTAATGTACCTCGTGCCTTCTCATTGTGCACGTCCCAGGATTTCTGCTTTGTTGGGGTGTCATCTCCTGGCTGGGACTCATTGATGACATACCAGAGCACCATTTCAAGCAAGTGGCTTTTCATTCTCTCCCTCCAGATGAGAAAATTGTTGTCAGTCAACTATCTAGTAGGTAATTGTGCTGACCTGTGCAGGAAGCAGCCATTTTGCAGTTTCTTCTTTTTTGCCTACTGATCTATATAAACTTTCCCCTTTTTCTCAGCGGTGCTCACACTGGGCACAGAACCCTGTTGGCAGAGTTTAAACATGCAGAGGAACAGAGCATCAACTGTTTAAAAATACCTTTGTTTATTAAAGAAGAAATAAACTCTGATAGAACAGAGGACAGGGAGAGAACTAACTGCTGTGAGAGACAGGAACAATCAGGGAGGGCAGGAATGAGTTGGAGCAGGAAGTCTTCAAAGAGCCAATCAGGAGACACGAAGGACATAATTTGAAATTGTGGGAAGTCCCTAATCTAGCTATGCTAACTAGCAATCCTTGAACTGTCCCCTATAGGCTGTTCTTCTGATCTTCTTCAAGTAGGTGCACTATAGACCTTGTCCATTCCAACATTCTGTACCCACTGTATTCTGTCCACATCCCTTCTGGAGACCTCCAGAGCAGATAGAATAATAACAATAATAAATCTGAAGTTATTAACAGTGCAGTTCATGAATAAATCAATGGGCTTAATCTGGGATAACTCTGCACAGGACAACTGTAAAGAAACTGCCAACCAAGTTGTATCCTGTCTATCAAATATCACTGTTAAATGATGCTAAAAGCAAATAGACGGTGCCTTGGCAAACACTGGCACACATTCCCTATTCAGTAACTTAGGCTGAGGACAGACTGGCAGTCTGGCCCGCTCTGCCTCCGCTTTAAAAGCGGAGGCAGAGTGGGCATCCAGACTGCCGCATCTGCCCTGCGGAGGCGCCCCGGACTTACCTGGTCTGGTGGCGCGCTCCTCTCGCAGCAGCCGGGCACCACTTCCAAGTGGTGTCCTGGCGGCTGCGCGTGCATTCCACCCGCTTCCAGCGGGTGTGAACGCAGGCGGGCGGAGCCACATGGTGTTCTGCCACTGCCGCCTGCAGTGTGGACGCTGCGGGTGGCTTCCTTGCGGCGGCGTCTAAACACCACGCTGCGGGGCAGTTCCCCCCTGTCTTGTTCTGCCGCGCTCCTGTAGCGCGGCAGAACAGTAGTCTGTTCACAGCCTTAGACAGATGGATTTCATTCTTAAAGCACTTTAGGTGACTCTTGGGGATCCTGTTTATATTCCTCATGCTGTCATATGGTTATGGCATCATGGCTGGGTACTTCGCTTGGGCCACATTATTCCATTTACCACAGAGCAAATGTGACAGTCCCTGATGAAGCAAATTCAATCTTGGTGCCAGATTTTAAAACCCAGTTTGTCTTTCTAGTCTGAATCATCTGCCTAAGTTTCTACCCTCTCATTCAAAATATATCCACATCCCTGTTTCTAAGGAATCTGCTAACCTTTGAAGTTAAGATAGGAAGAGATTTCAAAAGATGCTTAAATGTCATTTTTTAAATTGCATAAATTCCTAAACTAGTAATTAACAGTGTAATCCTAAACAGATTTACACACTTCTAAGCCAATTGACTTCAAGGGACTTAAAAGGGTGTAATTCTGTTCACAATTGCACTGTAAGAAACCTAACTGGAACACTCATCACTTAGTACAGTTTTAGACATTACCATTGCTATCTGAGCAGCCAGAGACTCAAGTGCCAGATACATGTTGCTATCACACTGTTTTCTCCCTGTGACAATGAGATCTAGACATTTACACTCCTTATACTTGCACAATTAATTTTCCAGATGCTATTCTTATGCATTTGATAGCACCTTGCAGAGTACAGTTACCATGTGATTTGGATTTGTCCTTTAAAAGCAAAAACAAAAAAACCCTGTGATCCAACAGATACTGGCTAGCCCATGGCCCTCCAGTGATTATTATGGCTGAGTGAGCACTTGCAATGCAATCTTATGCAGTGGGGCAGGAACGCACAGGAATGGAGTTCTGGCTGGCTTCGGAGTTCTGGCTGGTTTCTGAGTTGGCCACGCCTACAGCCTTCCCCCCACCTTGGCTTCCCCAGGCGCCTTGGGGAAGCCAAGCTGATCCAGGGAGGGAAGGCAGTTTAAACTGCCTCCCCTCCTTGGGTTCCTCAAGCATCCCGCAGCTTCAGAGCACCTGGGGAAGCCGATCCAGAAACTGCCTTCCTTCCCTTGGGTTCCCCATGTGCCCTGCAAGCCACGGGGCACCTGGGGAAACCGATCCTGGAAGGGAGCTGTGCAGTCAGGGGTGTGGCCTAATATGCTAATTAGTTTCTGCTCTTGGGTGTGGCCTATTATGCTAATGAGTTCCTGCTAGGCTTTTTCTACAAAAAAAGCCCTGTGCAGTGTTATCAATAGGCTTAGACTGGAGTCATTCTGCATTGGATTGCACTGTCAGTCTCTCACACCCAGACTCAATTGCTGTCCTTAGCACACTGACTCTGTCCTTTATTGAAAACTGTCAGTGTTGATGACTGGTTTACCAAATGGTTGTATGCAAAACAGGAGAAGAGTTAACACGCCCTCCTAAATTAACAGAGTTTCCCCGTGGAAAAATGATGCATTTGATATGATGTCAAGGGACATAGAAGATCTGTTTGCAGTTCCCAGCGCCAAGGTGAAAGGCCGAGGTGAGTACTCAGGTCAAAAGTTCTGCTAAAAGCCACACATTCTAGTCCCCTGCAAAATACCCAACTAAAGGGCTGGGAGGGTGGGCCAAACTTTCCAACAGCTAAAGGTGATGAGCCGAGGTGGTGTGGTGCCATCAGGTGCCCCCACCCTCCGAGTCCCCTCCAAGACAGCTCATAGGGTCAGTGCTGGGTCAGTGCAGGGTCAGGTGGGCTCCAGCTTCCCATGCTTGACTCTAGCCTGCCCCCTCTGCCTGGCAAAGTAGGGGAGGGGGATCCATGGCTGCTCCCTGCTACCACCCTTCCCTATGGCTCTGCAAACAGGACCAGGGTGGGTCCGGGTCCTGGCTTGTGGTGTTTGCTCTAGATCTGCAGTTTCACTTCACTTCTCTAGAGTTTTCCCCTCATGTTTTAAAAACTGCAGGTGTAGGTGATTTGAGATCTTTAAAGATATATATATGTGTGTGTGTGTGTGTGTGTGTGTGTGTGTGTGTGTATGTATAGGTTAGACAACACAAAGTTCACATAGTTATATGTGCTCCCTCCACATGCCCAACCATTTGATCCAAAAGCTTTGCCTGAATCTTGAGTTAACTTTAAAAAGTTCTCTCTCACAAAAGTTTGCAAAGAATGATGTGACAGTATAAAAGTACTGGATTCTAACCGCTCAGAATGCTTAAGGCAAAATGTTATGTCTCACAGCTGTCTTCAGAGTTACCTTTGACAAAAAGTTAACATTTTCTTAAACCTCTGTATTACTAAATGAAATGAGTATTTAATAGCTATGTAGGTTTACTATCTCATATTTTTCTGATTTATTATTTTGTACCATTCATCTATTTAGAAAATTCTACCTCTCCAGGAACTTGCCCAAGGATGTTAACAAAATAAAAATAACAAAAACAAAAATGTTAGAAGATGTTAACTGAAATCCATTACTAAAAATCCAGCCAAACATAAAAACGTAACTATAAAAACAGACTATTGGCCGCTTAAAATAACAATTTCTAAAATAGTGTTAAAAGCCCAGCCTCTTAATTAAAAGCCTGGGTGAACAGAAATGTTTTGGCCTGGCTCCTAAAAGAAAACCACACAGGCACTAGGTGAGCCTGAAGGGGAAGGACATTTCATATGTGAGGTGCCGCTACTGAAAAAGCCCTGTCTCTGGTTGTCACCATCCTCACCTTTGAAGGCAGGAGAACAGAGAGCAGGGCTTGTGAGAAAGGGCTGGAGAATACAGGATGAGGCAGTCCTTCAAGTACCATGGCCCCAAGCCATTTAGAGCTTTAAAGGTAAGAACCAACACTTAGAATTGTGTCCAGAAACAAAGGGGCAGTCAGGACAGATCTTTCAGCACTGCACTGATACAGTCCCTGCATCCTGCCCCTGACAATAGCCTGGCTGCTGTATTTGGAACAAACAAAAGCTTTTGGGCTGTTTTCAAAGGCAGCCCTATCAACATAGAGGAAAAACTCCTTTATTACTATCCCTCAAATAATAAAACTGTTAATCTCTTATCACTGGCTGTTTTTAATTGGGTTGTAAACTTTTTATTGTAATGTTCAGTACACTAGTAAAAGTTAAAATCCTTACTATAAAAATTAAAGGCCATAAACCTTTAATAAGGGCTTTTAGGAAAACTAATATGCTTATTCATAGCATTGGAGCCAATATTAATATACACTTGGCTGCAAGATTCCAATACCACTGTCAATTAATAATACTTGGCAATATTGTAGTATTTCTAGCACAGTTGAAAGGCCCAAAGGATTCAAGGAATTCTTTGCCACATATTTCCAGGGTCTGAAATATCAGAAATTAAATTCTGCAAGTAGAAACCACCAAATGTTTGGTTGCCACTGTGTGCTGGCAGCGACTGCCTCACTGTGAGCAGAAAGAATGGTAGTTGAAGTCTCTGACCAACAGTGGCAAAGAGGCATGAGATGGTGCTGCTGCTATTTAACTGGCTATCTGCTCTTGGGAATGTTATGTAGGACTAGGCAGATCTTCGCTTTCAACCAAGAGGGCTCTTCTAATTGTCTTAATTCACTCAGCAACTATTGGCAACTGAAGTAGTAGAATTTAGACTTTGTATGTGCATGTATATGTGCACATTGCAAATATAGTGAAATTCTGGGGAGGGGGACTAGAAACTTTCCCATAGATATTAATACTTTCCAATTGATGGGTTTTCAAAACAAAATTGTGCTAAATGATTAAAGTCTGAAGCAACCATGTTATGTCATAATTGTCTACCTGTGGTGAAAAAAAGTAACTTAAAAATAACTTTAAAATAACTTAAAGATCCAGCACTGCAGAATTCAAAAGGCACTGGCCCTTTACGCACATTTTACTGCAGATTTTCAGAGCAATAAACCTTTAATCTTGACTTTGGATTTT
Organism: Lepidodactylus listeri; assembly: GCA_029233225.1. NCBI lineage: Eukaryota > Metazoa > Chordata > Lepidosauria > Squamata > Gekkonidae > Lepidodactylus > Lepidodactylus listeri. The sequence continues at coordinate 103,914,902 of JARCFY010000002.1, forward strand.
GTGCCTGATTTATGCACTATTCTTTTTCATTTATTCTGCAGCTACAATTTTGAAAACACACTTTTCTAAATCTGAGTGGAACATAACTTGTGACGTGTTGGGGGTGAGTGGCATCCAATTTTTTTTTTTAAATTACACAATTGCCCTATTGCAACTGCACAGTATCATCCAGCAAGCACCTTCCATTTAAATCCTCATGGTTCAGGTTTTATGCATGCATTTTAGTGTTAGTTCCCTTGAATTAAAGGGTACAGAGAGGAATGTGGGCAAAGGGGGAAAAACTGGAGGTTGAAACTGATCATACTGTTTTTGAAATTGATGAGCAACTGCCAAGCCCCATTTTCCATACTGCCAGCCAATAGGGGATTCTCTGCTGTGTTATCAGTCACTGTGAAAAATGGGAGTCACACGATCTCATAATATGGGGGATCATGTTGAGCATACAGAATGCACAGTAGAACCTACTGACACTGGCATTGTAAGCTGTGATTATTGACAACGTGTCTGTGTGTGCAGGGCCGGCCCCAGGGGTTTTTGCGCACTAGGTGAGGCTACCTTGTGGCACCCCCCCCCCCAAGGCTTGTAGCGCTCCCCACCACAGAGTCACCCTCTCCACCACCAGAGACCCACCCGCAAAGGACACCCCCGGCTCCAGTGCCTGCCTGCCCAGGCTCACAAGCTCTCCAGCCCCGCCAGCAGCCACCTGCACTGGCTGGCTGCAGCGTCAACAAGTCTATCTGCATTGGCCCAAGGCTAAGTTTGGTTCTTAGCCTGAATGGAAAGCTGCATTCAGACATAATGGTAAATCATGGTTTGCATAAAGCACACTATCTCCTGGTTTGAGTCTCTCTCAGTCTCTCTGCCGCCCCTTTTGCCAGCTGCGTCCCGAGGCAGCCGCCTAGTTGGCCTAGTGATACAGCCGGCCCTGTGTGTGTGTGTGCATACCTGTGTAAAGTTGGCTGCATCTCCACCACACTTTACATAGGGCTGCAATTGTATGAGGAGGAGTCCTCTGGCAGAAGCTGTGGAGAGCTTTTTTAGTCTTGTGCCACTAAATTGAAAACAAAATTTTGTGGGATATTTTCACTGATGCCCTAGTGCAGCTGGCATAGTAACACTAATTTCCTGCCCTGTCTTGCAAATTTGGTTTTCTCTTTGTGATTCTCTATTTGATCCTGCACACTGGTTGTGATCTTGGCAGGTTTTAAGAACCAGTCCTTTGCAGATTGTACTCGGTCCTCCGAATGGATTGATCCCAAGCAATTCTTAAGTTCTGCGGTCTGCAGAAGGTCCATGTGGCTCAGCTGCCTTTTTAATGTTATGCTTCCAGAGACTGCCAAAATGGTCCCTCCAAAAAACTTTGTTCACTAAAGCATGAAAGGGGAAAATGTTTTCAAAGCTTTAGGCTTCTCATTCCAGTGTCTGTCTTTAACTATCATGTCAATTTCATTCTGCACTGATGATCCCCCCCCCCTTTATTTTGTTTGCATGCAGCACTGAAATTATTATTTTTTTTGCACTGGGGATGCTGCCATTTGTCTTCTCTATCAATCCCCCTTTCAAGTCAATACCAGCAGGGAACTAAACCACACACAGTTCCTTTTAAACTTCCCCGTTATTTTTTTTAATTCAGTGATCCAAGACTAGCAATAATCTCATATTGCTAGAAACATGCTGCTTGTAATATATATATATATATATTAAAAATTAATATGAGGGGGAAATGGAGCTTGTACACTGATGAAGGGGGAGGGTGGCAGAAGGTATAGAGTGGGTAGAATGACCTCGATTGGGTGGGGGAGTGACCTTCAAGGGGCGACAAAAGGGTGGGTGGGGAAGTCAAGGGAATCTGTAGACTTTTGAATTACCTTCAATTTGAAAGTGAAATAAGGGGGAAATTGGCACAGAAGTGGCACAAAAATTGGCACAAAAGAAAACTCGGGGAAACAGCAACCAGAAAGCGAACTGAGCACTGAAGGGAAGCAAATCAATGCAGAATGACAAAGAAAACTCGACAGATGTTCAGTGAATGCAAGGGAAGACACCCAAGCATAATAGGCCATCACTAACAGTTACAATTATCGGGGGACTAGCAATTACAATTACTTTAGGACAACATTGTAAAATGAGTTGATTTTTTTTAACAAATAAAGCAAGCACATTTTTAAAGACAGCAATTTGGATCCTTCTGATGAAGGAAGATTCTTTCCACTGGAGGAAGACTTGCTTCCTCCATAGAAGACTCTTCACTTATGGAACGTCAGTCAGTCGATCCAGCTGGTGAAACATCTAAACATTTTATGGAATACTTATGAATGCAGTGTATGTTTGGACTTCCTGTATTTAAAAGTTGTGATTTGAAGCCTGAATTTATTTTTATTTCAGAATAATTAGTTGACAAACTCAGCAAACTGGATTCTTATTAATGCTGTCAATAAAGTTGTTGCCATAGTTAAGCAGCAACAAGAATTTATTGTTGTTCTTGATATTAATTCATGGATTATTCTTATACATTTAAAGAGTCAGCTCTGTTTTCTTCTGAGCTAGCCTAGCATAGGATCGATCGAACATTTCCAATTCCTTGATAACAGTACCAAATGTATTACAGTACCAAATGTATAGATGCTAGGCTAACCAGGCCCTGCTGGGGTTTCTAGTCTTGCATTTCAATATATTTTGTGAAATTGTATACATATATCTGAACTCATATTCCAATACCTTTTACTTTCTTGATTTATATTTCATACAAAATAATTAATTTCAGTCCCAAAGAGTAGATCCCCCCCCCCATTTGTACAGCTTCTATGGTTATTTTTGACAGTCTCCATGGTACTGAAGGAGGTTTTGTAATTGGGGCCACTGTTGCTGTGACAATAATTCGCATTGAACAAGCAGCATGAAAGAAAGTGCTTTTAACCACCTACCTTTAGATATTTTCAGATAACTAACAATTATATCTATAGTGCAAAAAGTTATTGTAGGTGTATCTAAGGTGATTTTTCCTCAAACCATCATTCTGCAAGTCAGGGCTCAATACTCAAATATTTTTCATGGTAATCACCTTGGGCCTTGAAAGGAAAGGCAGGATATAAATATTTTAATTAATAAATGAAGAAAGAAGTATGTTGTGACCACACATTCTCAAAGCCTGCACTAATCTATGGCTATGTTCAGAGACCAACTACCTTACAATATGGTATTGAAATGTATTATGCAATTCACAGCAGAATCAAATGTATTAGCTCACTATATCACATTTGTACAATCTGTGCATTAGATTCTACTTTCAGGTACTATTGTTATAAATTACATAAGCCCCTAGATGCTAAAGAGAAACAGGTTTTCAACTGGTGCTTTGGAAGAGGTAATTTAATATTAGGCCACCCATTTTGTGGCCCTGGGGGGGGGGACATTTGCCTGCCCCTAGCCCCAATTACCCATGCCTGACAAACTGAGGAGTAGGACAAAACATTTTATCCACATTGTGGTGGTATTGAAATTGCCCCCAGTCTCTTTAGTAAAGACCATAGAGACTAGGGGAAGCATCACCTGGAAGTGACATCACATCCTTCCCAAACTCTGTACCCCAGCATCGCCCGGCATTTGCTGAGGCAGTGTTGGGAACCCTAACCAGGCAATAGACAGAACAACAGCTATATGATAGGTCAAAAGCTAAGGGAACTTATAGCTGAAATGTACACTGAACCAATAAACCATATGAAAAAGCAATGCAAAAATATCAATTTAATACAATAGACAATAAACAAAGGTCCAAGAGTAAATCAACAAAGTATCCAGTAAGTATATTCGTTTCTGGCAATCTTCATCAGGCGAGAACCATCATATGACTTCATGTATGACTTAGTAGAACTTTGTATGAATACTCTGTGTATGATGCCAGTATGAAAAATTGATATTAATGGATTAGTCTGATTTTAAAGGATTGTTCTCTTGGATGTTGTTCTACTAAGTTATACATGAAGTCATATGATGGTCCTCACCTGATGAAGATTGCCAGAAACGAATATACTTACTGGATGCTTCGTTGATTTACTCTTGGACCATTGTTTGTTGTCTATTGTATTAAATTGATATTTTTGCATTGCTTTTTCATATGGTTTATTGGTTCAGTGTACATTTCAGCTATAAGTTCCCTTAGTGTTGGGAACCCTACCTGGGATACTGGGAGCAATAGATGTATTTTGATGAAGGAATACTAGAGTGTGAGCAAAAATATGGAAATTTGCAAAATATCGCAGAGTCACTCTTTTATCACTGAAATGACTTTCAAAACTTAGAAGAAAGTTGCCACATTGCTCCACAGCCAGAAAGGCTAGAAACATAGGTTATGATCCAACATTGATCACAACACTTAGAAAGCAGAGTGTGCAAAGCTGGCTGGACTTGCCTTAGCCCCCATGGAACCATACAGTTTGCCACTGCCACAGGGTGCCATAGCTCCAGTAGTTGTATTCAGATGCAGAAAGCCCCAGCTTGACAGGGAAAAGCCCCAGTCGCTCTGCTAGGGAAAAGCCAGGATGGCTAAAAGGAGCAGGCTGGGGGTACAGAATTCAGAGGATTCATGTCAGCTTGAGGGCCTGTGAAACTGGGGTCATCCTGCAGTCAGTGAATGCATTTTATTTTACTTTCAGTACAGTTCTGGACTGCAGCCACTAGGAGGGCAGGGGAGGCAGATCACAGTAGACAAAAGCTCTTACTTCCTGCTACCATTTGCTGTGTTTTCTGAAGTAGCAGCTTTTTAGAAAGCTCTCCATGGCTGCAAACTTGACAATCATGAGATGTTGCTAAGCCCAGCCCATCAACCAATCTAGGATGCCTTCACTTCGCTCTTCCACCACCTTCTAATTCTTCCGTCCCGTCCCCCCACACACATAATGTTCAAGCCTCATTCCTCCTCATCCCTACTCTGGCTGGGGAGTTAACCTTTATTCATACTATGAACAGGACAGGAGGGGGGGTGTCAAGTTAGAAGGTATCAAAATAAAAGATGATACTTAAGTTTAAGTATGTGACTATAATTTGTGTTTGTGGTTTTAGAATACAGCTTATTTTACACCTCGCTAAAGCACATATGAAGTTTGAGATCAGAAATTAGTGACTACTGCCTCACAATAATTAGAAATTATTTAATTAGATTTTAAGCACTGTTCAAGCATTGGGTTGTTGTTGTTGTTTAAATACAACATTGCTGATGTAGGCATTAAGCTTCAACTAAAGCCCAGTTCATCAGATGCAAGAAGTGTATACTATATTTGTAAGAAGTATAGGTGAAAGAAATATATACTATATTTATATTTGCATACACACACACACTCACACACATATTTATGTATGTGCAAATATAAATATAAAATTGCTAAATTAGACTCATGGCTACAGATAAATATTGAGAGGCACAAGCTGTTCAAACTGAATAGATGATCTAGGGAATCCTTGGGAACTGATACAGAGAATAAGGGAGTTTTCAGAATCCTTAATAGATAGAAGAGGAGGGCATTTTTGGCAGGAACAGTTTGGCTGAGAAGAGGTGAAGATAGCTGCCTCTGCTTCTTTTATACAGTTATGATGGCTTCTGTAGATATATAAGCTATGCAAATGTAGAGACATAAAGTAACGATTGATGTAAAGACAATGAAAAGTGATTTTTTTCCTGCCACACTACTACAGTTCATCCATAGGGAACTTGATCAGCAGTAGGTTCAGGACAGCCAAATGGGAGTACTACATCACATGCTGCATGATTAATTTTTGAATAAACTACTAGAAGAGGTGACATCCACAGGTTTACAAGACTTTAAAAAAAGGATTAGATAGATTCATAGAGCTGTATAGGTCCATGAGTGGCCGTTAGATACGATGGCTAAATAGGACCTCCATGTTCAGAGGCAGTAGAATTCTGAATTCCAGTTTTGGGAGGCAGTGGTGTGAGGGTAGCTGCTGCTTTTCCTCACGGCTGGTTGGATTCGCAGAAGCACCTGGCTGGCCAGTGTCGGAAACAGGACAATGGGCTAGAGAGGCCTCTGGTGTGAAACAGCAAACCTTTTATTCCTATGGAAGGTAAAGGGCATGTTGTTATCCTATCCTCACTTTTACAGAAAGATTTTTTATAAATATAATTCTGTAATCCCACTGCTTTCTCTGCATCTTCAAGTATACTACTGAATTATTAAAATGTGTGGGAAGAAAGGAGACTGCAGTTTTTCCATACTAAGGAAAAGGCATTCTGTGCATGCACAAAGGTATTGTTCTTCCAGAACTCAGCCTGTGATGAAAACAAACTCTTGGACTAAGTCATAGTGAAATCTTGACACAAAGTGAATAATTAGAAGAGACAAATTCTATTATTTGTGCCTTTTCCTTTAATGATCGTTACCTAACAGATAATTATTATTCTTTTCACAGCAGCAGAAAGCTGAGTGATTTGTTTTGTCATGGGATTTGTTTTGGGTCAGGGTCATATGGGAGAGAGGGCCTAGATGGAATGTTTACCTGGGGGGGCAGGGAAAGCATTTGAAGGGGAGACTTTCAAGGAGAACTGGATTTCTGGGTGATTGTGATTGATTGTTCTGGGGCTTACATGTTGAGGGGCTGCACCCTTGGAAGAGATAGTTGTGTCCCTAGACTCTGTGTGTGTGGCTTGAGAAATGCTGAAAGGGACTTGGGTTGATTAGCCATGAGAATGACCTTTTGATTGTAGTAATTGCATGGCTGTTGCCAGATGGCCTAAGATTCTTAGATGCTTAAAAAAGATAATATTTGATTTGTTAAAAGTTTTGATAAAAGGATTTTGTTTATTGCAAGCTGAGAGGATTTTCTCTTCACAGAAATTATTTACCATCTTACAACACACAGCAACAATTAATGTGAGTTTTTAGAAACAACTCTTATTCTATAACTGAAAGGGGGGGATGAAATTTCACCATGGCAACTAAAGAAACACAGGACTTAATGTTCTGCAGAATTACCTCAGAAACACAGAGGGTATTTATAAAGAATGGCAAATGCCAGTATTTAATACTATACTTTGGTTATTTGAAAGAAGCAGAAGTACACTTCATTTTATGACCATATTTCTTAATAACTTTCTATTGCTAACGTAAAAACTACCTGATAGCCCAATACCATTGTAGTACCTTGTTTTACAGCCAACAGATTCAGACAGGGTAGATTCAGGGTAGACTCTTAGAAACTTTTGTACTACTGTATGGTGCACTTGTCACCATTTCCTTGCATCACACCAAGAACTTGAAGCATGCACTGATATTAAAATACAGAATTTGAATTCAGTGGCACCTTTAAGACCAATAAAGTTTTATTCAAGGTATGAGCTTTCATGTACATGCACACTTCGTCAGTACTAATCATGTGTGCGCATGTACACGAAAGCTCATACCTTGAATAAAACTTTGTTGGTCTTAAAGGTGCCACTGGACTCAAACTTTGTTCTACTGCTTCAGACCAACATGGCTACCCACCTGGATCTATGTTAAAATAGAGGTCTGCTATTCACTTTCATATTGTCTGTGGTATTTTCCATGTGTAGACCTCAATAACATAAGAACATATTATCCCTTCTCCATTTTCTTCATGTAATGCTACCTTTGCAAAAATTAGTGATTTACATGCTTTGCATCTAAGTTTCACGGTTTCTTTTATCTCTTGGCAAACCAAATGCCTTGGGTTTTGATTTTACTAGCAATTCTCAGCCTTGCCACACAAAAAGCAGCTAAATGTCTCTTCTACAGCTGAAGCTCTCTGAATCGTAAAAGCAAACCTTTAACAGCTGGTAGATTGTCTTAGGAGATAATGTACCCAGTTTTGTTCATAAAAATAACAAATCAAAAACCTATTGAGGCTTCACAGCGCTTTTAAACATAGGCACACAAATTTAGGGGAGAAATAATTATGCCGTAAAACTCCTTTCTTACCCTTATGAACAGTTTACATTTTTAAAGGCATCATTTCAAGAAAGTTAAGATTCAGAAGTTAATGTTCTTGCCTCCCTCTCACAATATGTACTGGTGAAGAATCAGGAATATCTTAATAAATTAGGCATTTCTCATGGTTGTTTCATATTGACTCTGCAAATATGGGAAACAGTCTATGTTATATGCATGTTGATATCCAAAAGCATGTTTTTCAAGATGGTTCACTGGCTCAAATCCTGCTGAAATACATCCAATGAAACTAATGGGCAGTAGGTGTGATAAGTATCCAGTTAGCTTTCCCCCCCTTTTATCAAAATGCAACTTTAAGGGGTTGCAAATCTGATCGGAGCTCTGGTGGGGAATTCACCTCTGTGTGAGTGAGAGATAGGGCACACTTTAAGCTTTCATTTCTGCCATTTTCCCAAAGTTGACAGACAGACATATTTATTGCATGTAGCCAAAGGCCATCACAAAAGAAAATTAAGAATATAGAGGTAAAGGGTCAAACATGGTTACAAGAGTGGTTTTTAAAAATGTTAGAAATAAAAAGCTGCTCCCCAGCTGCTTTCCCACTCAGGTAGGGTGGGGGAAGGACAGGGTCTCCATATAAGCAGCTAGGGGGCAATTTGTATCAGAAAAGTGGCAGGATGGGAATGGAATAATCCCCCTTGCCACATCCCTGTTTCAGTTACATTTGCAATTGCCCAGTTTTGCATTAATTATTTCAATGGGAAGGAGCAAGGAGCTTTACATTTCCTGTGTGCACCTGGTCATAATGTTCTTTTGGTACTACAAAGCTCAGCAAGGGTTTTCATCTCTATTTAACTTGTTTCTGTGAGACCCCAGCCAAATGTTTTCTTTAGTATTTCTGAATCTAATATGTTACATGATTCCTACTAGGGCATCCTTATAATGGAAGGTGTTGTGTTTCTTGTGTTCCTTCCCTTGCGTTCTGTGGGTGCATGGGTGGGTACAGGGTGGGTACAGGGTGACTATATCCAACTCCTATGTGAGGCCTGGAGATCTTCTAGAATTACAACTGATCTCCAAACTATAGAGAGGAAATTTCCCTGGAGGAAAAGTCTGGTATGTTGGGTAGTCTCAAGCATTATACCCCACTACTTCTCCTTTTCAGGAATTCTCCAGCCTGGAGTTGGCAACCCTAGTGGCACACCATATTTTCCTAGCCCCATAGAAGCTGTCAGAGAAACCTCTGTCCCAACCATTCAGGCCATTCTGGAAGTAAATTGGCTCAAACAGGAAAATACTCAGTTTTGTAGCACAGATTGCAGAAGTGCTTAACAGGAGGGCCTAGAGGACTCTAGAGGCAGTCAGATACATCCAGGACAGCAGAACCGGCAAGTCTTCTTCTCATTCCCAAAGCAGACAGCTTGAAAGTAGCAAGCCAAGAGACCTTGAGGTAGCAGGCCTGGCAATTGCTTGGGGGGACTCTGAATGCTTGAAAGTGTATTGCACCAGCTGTGGTCTCTTAAAAGGGCAGAGCAAAAATATCTGTTTACTTCATTTATACCCCAGTATTTCATTTATATACTTCCTTTCTTCCCAATGGGGACTCAAAGCTGCATACTTGTTTTCCTCTCCTCACAACTATTGGGATACTTGGTTAATGTAGTAGTTTTACCCAGTCACAGAAGCGTGATACTGAGTGCAGAAAATAAATTTCCCAAGAAGTATATTGAAAAAAGATAAAACTTTCATTATCGTTGTCGTCATCATCATCTTTAATTTATACCCTGCCCTATCCCACGAATGAGCTCAGGGTGGCTTACAACATATGATTCATAAAACAATAAAAGTGATAAAACCATTAAAACAGATGGCACAATAAACAATAACAGAAAGGACCCATGCCTCATGTCAGGTGAATAAAAAGCTCCAGTGCCCAAGTAATGTTATCTAAAGCAGTAGGGCACTGGCAAGGTAGTTTTGTTTCAGAAAGCATGTGGCAGTTGGTATGCTGTGAATATTATTTGGATTTTCTTGTTTGTGTGGTGGTAGTAGTCATCGTCGTCAATAGAAATATGATTGTCATTTGGTTTGGTGATGACTACTACTGATTTAATCAATTAGATCCAGTACACATTCAGGTTGTGGTCAAAGGCCCCATCCACACGAGTGAGATAAGCCAGACGGGAATTGACACGAATTTGTGCTGGTGCAATTTGCGCTGCTTTTGCGGGATCACACAGGTCTGTGGACCTGTGAGGGCGAACCGCTACTGCGTGATCACACGCAGCCGCGGGCGAGTTGGTTTTTTCCCCCCAGCCATTTTCAATGCGCTTATTCGCTTCTACAAGGGATCAATGACTTGCCTCTCCACCCTCGGGGTTGTCCGATGATGCGCATACTGGGATGGGGGGGAAATAAAAAATCCGCTCCCCGATGCCACTTGTTTGCACTGGCGCGATCACTCCAGGAAAGGCTGGTTCTGGGCCATCGCAAACCATTTGAGACTGCCTTTTCGCTGGTAGCTAAATACGTCAATTCCCCACCGGCCCAAAGCGGCTTGTGACAGTTTGACACCGGCTGCAGGATGCTTCCCAGATATGCTGTGTGATGGCGCCACTTTGAGCTGGCGGGGAATCATCCTTCTTGTGTCGCAAATGGGTGCGTATGATCGCGCCCAAAGGAAGAGAAAGAAGCCTAATCTAAAGAGTACTTTCCCTATCACAAATGGCCAGCTTGTCCAGCATCATGTGTATGAGTGCATTGTCTCTGTAGAAGAGACTTGCAGAGACATGTGTCTCCATGGAAGGCCCTGTGAAGAGAGGACAAGAGAGAGAGGAGGGGTCAGAGGGCAGCTCCCAAGTTAAGACAAAGAGCGGCATCTCATTCAAGGAGATAACTCCTATACACACTTAAAGCGATGTAGTGCCCGCAATGTCCAGACATGCTGAGGTGTTCACTCCAACAACAACAACCAGCTTATGAGATGGGTCAGGCTGAAAGCATGTGACTGGCTCAAGATCGCTCTGCAAGCTCCCATGGCAGAATGGGGATTCAAATTTGGGTCTCCCACATCCTAGTCTGACACTCTAACCACTACACTGGACCAGCTGTCCAAAAAAGGCACAAGCGGCTGGTGTGAGGTGAGCATCTGCTCTGCATCGGTACTCTGAGGCTATCTTGTCCCCCTGGCAGAGACAGCAATCTCCCATAGATATACCAACACTCAGGGGTCCGTTGGAGCGGGAGCGCACAGGAGCGCAGCTCCGGGAGTGAGGAGACCAGGGGGCAGGCACATGACCAAGCCCCACCCCCTCCTCGGCTTCCCCAAGCAGTGCAGAGGCACAGCGCCCCGGGGAAAGCCCTGCTAGGGTCTTTATTGTTTTTAATGTTTTGTTTTAATATTGATAATTTTATCATTGTTCCTTTTATGACTGTGTGCTGCTTTTCCAGAGACTTGCTCAAGGTGGCATATAAATTTTCTAAGCATACCATTTTTTATCTGGGCACATAGCACATAAGTACTGGAGAAATTTCACCAACCCTTCAGCAGCTTCCACCTTATTATTTTGGTGTAGTGGTCAGGAGTTGGACTCTAATCTGGGAGAACCGGGTTTGATTCCCCACTCCTCCACATGCAGCTGCTGGTGTGACCTTGGGCCAGTCACAAGTTCTCTCAGAGCTGTTCTCTCATGAGCAGTTCTCAAAAGACCTCTCTCAGCCCCAGCTACCTCACAGGGTGTCTTGTTGTGGGGAGGGGGAGGGGAAGGGGAAGGGATGGGTGGTGCACATGTCCTGGGTATCTCAAGTCTACTTGAAACCTGGTGGTTTCAAGGGAGCAGGAAGAGAATGTGGGTGTGTTCTTTACACTTATTTTTATTGCACAAAGTATTGGATGGGGAAGGGAATGGAGGAAGAGCAGGTCAGTTTCACTCACCTGTGGAGTGGAGCTCCTGCACCTCTTTTTCTACGAAATGACCCCTGCCAACACTGGTTTCTATTAGTTGGTTGCGTCTATATATGGCTGACACAGAGACATCAGCAGCATGCCACTCTGTGATCAGTAGGTATCAGCCATATTACTATGGACTCCAGTGTAGTTGCTATACTCTGACTTTTTGGTGTTGGATTTTTATTTTGTCATTTCTTTTCTCTGGAAGACTGACTAGCTATTCCCGCTGCTGCACTGGCAATGTGCTGGCATCCAGGGCTCAGGATTAAGCTGTTGATTATTCACTGTCACCTAGCCAGACGGGAAGTGCCTTTGAAACTGATCTGAGTATTTCCCCTTCTCCCAGCTGGTCCCTGATTTTATTCAGCATTTTTATTCAGCAAATATTCATGGCAGTGTTTACTCCCAGTTCTAAAAGGGTGTCTCATGAAGGACTGCCTGCTCCCATAGGAGCCGGCCCAATTGTTCCATTATGACCACTCCTGATGCCCTCAGAAGTGAGTTGAGTGGCTAACAAGAGAAGAGCTTTTTCCCCACTGTGGCTCTTCCCCATAATCTTCCGTTGGCTTTGAATCTGATAGTTTTTCAGCTCCTATTTGCCCAGGCTTTTTCAGAAGGATTAGCTTCTTCAGACTTTTTTCTCTCCCTCTGTTTGATATCAGTTACTCAGGTTAATTACTATAGATAATGTGCTTAAATTATATATTTGCTTTTGTATTACTGCTATTAAAGATTTTAAAATATGAAGTGACTTCTTTAGTGTTTTTGTAGACTTTCATGATTTGTTTTTGTATTGGTTTTATAATGAACAAGAAGGGGGACCTGCGATACTCGCAGGGGGGAGTATCCCAATCCTCCTACGCCCCTCCCCAGCGGCGATGGTGAGGCCTGCCAATCCTTCTCCCACCCCCCTTCCCCAGTGGTGGCGAGGCCCACCAATCCTTTCCCCCCCCCCCAGTGGTGGTGGTGAGGCCTGCCAATCCTTCTCTCACCCACCCCTCCCCAGCAGCAACAGCAAGGCCCATCAATCCTTCTCCCACACCCCAGTAGCAGTGAGGCCTACCAATCTTTCTCCCACGCACCCCCAGCAGTGGTGGCAAGGCCTGCCAATCCTTCTCCCATCACCCCACCCCAGTGGTGGTGGCAGTGAGGCCCGCCAAGTCTTCTCCCATCCCCTCACCCTCCCCAGCAGCAATGGCAACGGCAGAAGCGAGGCCCACCAAGCCTTCTCCCCCCTCCCCCCTGCACTGGCGATGGTGAGGCCTGAGCATACAGCTGTCAGGCCTGCCAAGCCTCCTCCCCAACGGCCAGAGCATTCCCTGTGCATGCACAGGGAATGCTTTTACTTTTGGGAGGATTTAAATATCCCCATATAGTTTTATAAACATTTTAGATTTTTCTGCACATCTGGGGAGTCTCCCAAGTGTGCAGAAAAATCTCTCTGCCCCCTAAGTGCCCCCAATGTGCATATTTAGATATCCACATGGAGGGGGCAACTTGGCTATTAGTATATAGACAAGTGGAGACCTGCAAGAAACTTGCGGGATGGTTATCCCATTCCTCATACCTTTGCTTCCTCCCTTCTTCCCCTACCTCTCTCACACTCTTTCTCCCTTCTGCCCCCTTTCTTACTCTCTCTCTCCTCCGTGTATGTTACTTCATCTCTCTTTCTGACCCGTCATCATTCTCTTTGTTTTTCTGCCTCCCCACCTCATCACTCTTTCTCTCTCTTTCTGCCTCCCACCTCAAATCCCACCCTCCCCAGCCTCCACCTTTCAAATGTCCAGGAATTTCCCAACCTGGAGTTGGCAACCCTGTTTCCTTCCCACCCAACAGCCAACCTACCTTTATCAGTCTTCAGCTTTCCATCTCCACCCCACTCCCCCACAGCCTCTACCTAGGAAAATTACAGTCTTTCTCCACAATGGGGACTAAAGCAGCTTACATTATTATTTCCTCTTTGTTATCTGCACAACAACCCTGTGAAATTGGTTAGGCTGAAAGTATGTGACTGGTCCAAAATCTCCCAATCAGCTTTCACCACAAGATGGGGATCTGAACCTGGGTCTCACAGATCCCAATCTGAAGCTATGTTACATCACACTGGCTTTCATAGGGTGGCTGCTGATGAACAGTAGCAAAGCAGCTGGGCCTACCTGAGTCATGCAAATCAGGTGGTATCAAGTCACCCAGAGGGTGCTGCCTAGGGATGCCAGCCTTCAGGTGGGACCTGGGGATCCCTTGGAGTTACTGCTCATCTCCAGAGTAGAGAGATAACTTTCCATGGAGAAAATGGATGCTTCGGAGTTTATGGCATTGTACCTCACTGAGGTCCCTGTTCTCCCCAGGCTCCACCCCCAAATCTCCAGGAGTTTCCCAGCCTGGCTCTGGATCCGCTGCTGGTAGCCTGGGGGAGCGGTACTTGACAACCCTAGACTGCTGCCAGTAAAAACCCTGCTTTTTACTGACAGAAACAGTTAGAACCTCCCCCGAACATTCTAATCTCAGAGTTGACACCTGGAGCTGATGCCATTTCAAAAGGTATTGGGGGAAATTCAATGGTCCCTGAAGTTTTTTTTTAAACTTTTTGGATTTTTCTGCAGACTGAGGAAGGCCCCTGACTATATAGGAAAAGCTGTTGGGGGGGAGTGAGCTCTCTTTCGGCAGATATAAGTATCCAAACAGAAAAAAACCTCTCAGAATTAGATATATAGATATTGAACAGATGTATGTTTTATTATTGTAAACTAACTCATAATTTTCCAAAATTGAGACTATAGTATAGAAATGCATTAAACGATCCTGGTTGTTAGGTTTAGCACAGGTTTTTTTCCCCTATGATATTAGCCCTGACTGATGTATCTAAATGACAAATTTTAGGACTTCTGACATAAAAATTGAAAATTGCAGCAAAGCCAATGGGTGAATAACAGTTTAATCTGTAAAGCTTGTGTTAGATACGTTTTAGTCTCATGAGTTGTTCTAGGGAGTGGGGTGTGCCAGTGTAATGTTTTAATAGTGGGCTGTCAAACAAGTAGAACTTCTACAATAAAGGTAAGATTTTATAAGATGTATGGATGTTAGTGTATCTCTCTTGCTCCATAACTGATTGAAAGGAAATGACTGAAAGTTGCCCTCCCTCCTGTTTTTAAAAACAGACAGACAAACGTGCAAGTTTACTTGCAAAGAGTATAGGCAAAGATTTTCCAGTGAGTCATCCTACAAGAGGCTTGAATAGGATCATTATAAAATCCTATGATTTGACATTTCATCCAGCAGTTAATGAGCCTCTTTGGCGGAAAGAAAACAGAGTTTCTTCACTAGTAGCAAAGGTCAAATGGTGTAATAAAGAAGTGGCATTAAAAAAAAGAAGCAGATTGAATCTGAACATGTTTCCATGGCTACCAAAATTCTTTAACACAACAGATAAAATAGCAAGCAGATTGATGTGTATTGCAATTCATAATCTGTGTGGAATATTCTCCAGTTCCTTAACATAAATGATTTCTTGGTTATCACATTAATTTCTAAGAACATTTTTGAGTCTGTGGCTGTGGTCACACTGGTGGCTTGGGGCGATATGGTGCTGCTTCTAAATGAACTGGTTTAAAGTGTTGTACGGCATATCAATCACACAGCACACCCTGCTGTGGGTTACCTACAGAGACATCCCGTGGTACAGCATCCACATTATTGCAGTGCCTCGGCCATGGAGCATGCTGCCAGAAAAAAAAAGGTTCAGACTGCCAAATCTGTTTTGCATGTGCTCCTCTGGGTTCAGATATCCAGCCATGTGCAGTGACTATGCGGGGAACCAAAAACACCACTTGTAATGTGGTGCCTTTTTAACCTGGCTCCAAGTTGTCCTATGATGGGATAAGTATGGCTGGGGACCGCCTGACAGATGTGGTTGTCTGACTGCACCCATTTGATCTGGAGGGGAGGAACGGCTGTGTTGGGCCAAACTGCTTGTGTGATCACAGCCTAAGACTATACTATTATCTTTATCTGCTATAAAGCTAATAACAACAACAACAGCCTGGCAGACCATGGCAAGTATACATACTGATTCAAGTATCATGTCTGTTAAAATGTTTCTGCATGACAGTGGCTTAGCACTGGGGATGTAACGTTTATAAGAGACTTACCACATGGCTCAGGCAGACTGTATGGAGAGTCTCTCCATCAGAGTGAAGCAACACTTTATGTCACTAGCCTGAAGACTCTGTTCCCAGTCAGGTTGCCCAATGTCATAAACTGAGGTCCTTAAACACTTGCTGGTTCCCCTCACATTCTGCTTGCTGCTCACAGGTATGGAGCCAATTTTTTATCACACAATTTGGCTGTTTATAAGCAATTTGTGCCTGTTAATCAGATTACTTTTTGCATATTCAAAGAGCACAGTACATGACAATTGACAGTATTCACATATCTTTGTTCTCACCAGGCATTGGGAATCCTACTTTTCCCCTTCCCCCACAAACCTGTAGTCACTGCATACTACTTGGCAGCCAATTGTATAAATAAGCAGTGAGCAAATTAATCACTCTGCTAGTGATTATAAATAAGCAGTATATTTTAAAATAAGCATTATTTTTTGGTGTTCACATTCCTGCTGTCAACAAGGTTATTTTGTGTATGTACATTTTCAGACAATCTTATGGGAGTCATAGTACCTCCTTGAACTATTTAATTATCTGACCAAACCAGGGGCATCAGGTTTTGAAATCCCCAGGGGGGGCTTGTGCACGAGCAAAGCGCGTGTGCGCTCCGAAACAATGCCGCCGCCGTCTCTCTCCCCCCCTCCCCAGCCACTCTTCCCTCCTTTCCTTTCCCTCCTGGGGCTCCGGGCGAATGCTCAACGTGATAGCCGGGTCACACTATCACGTTGGGCATTTGCCCAGAGCCCCGGGAGGGAGAGGGAAGGAGGGAGGAAGGGAGGGAGGAGTGAATACAGGGGAGCGGGGGGGGGAAGAAAGAGGCTCTGGCAGCAGTGGCCAGCCGGCCGGCCAGCCAGCAGGCCTAGGAAGGGCTCGGGGAGGCGGGGGGAGAGGTGGCGGCAGGCGCTCTGTTTTGCCAGGGGGGCTTAGTCCCCCCCTGGAAATTTCAGGGGTGGCCTGAGCCCTCGAGCCCCCCGTAGTTTATGCCTATGGACCAAACCATTCATGACCTTGGGGGAGACTTGACTTCACCTACTGGGCAGATGCAAAAATGGCTTGCAAGGGAAGAATGAAATGAATATTACAGCTACTGTTTAGCCTCAATGCTGTTTGATAGCTGTCTGACTCTGATAGTGGCAATGTGGTGAGAGCAAAGGATTGCCACACAAGTGATTGCAGCAGTAGAATATAGTATACTTTGCCTGCCAAATATGTTTGCACCAGTTTGCAACGTCCCTAGTCATAAAGAGCTTAAAACTATACAACTACCATACAGAGTCATGACCACTCAGAAATATTATATTTAAATAGGCCCTAATTCTAACCAAGGAATATGAGGGATAAATTTTTTATGTGATCTAGCAAGGTAAAGCTGGGTTGTAGATTTTAAAATGTGTATTAAGTTTAATAATTAATCTTCAACACTCACCAAAGAACCAGTGTTGAGATCTGCTTCCTTGGATGTATTCAAGGAAAAAAATTACCAAACATCTGCTGGGAATGGTCTGTGTCATTTCAATATGTTGGAGAATTTGACTTCATTTTCTGTAGATCAGGGGTCCCCAGTGTGGTGCCATGCGCACTATGGTGCCCACTGGTACCTTTCCTGGCACTCTCCATGTGTTTTTAGATAGTGGGCAATGCCAGGAAGGGTTTTTGCCCAGCAGGACTTCTGACTGGCTGTGCAGATTTTTTTTTTAAGTTGCTGCATTAGCAGCTGCCCTCAAAGCTCAAGGATCTTCACTGTGTTACTGAAGATAAGCTGCATGTATGCAACAAAATACTGTTAACAATATCAAGATGGGTAGCCACGTTTTTCTGCAGCAGTAGAAAAGAGCAAGAGTCCAGCTGCACCTTAAAGACTGACAAAATATGTGGCAGGGGATGAGCTTTCGTGAGTCACTGCTCATTTCTTCAGATACCTGAAGAATCTGAAGTATCTGAAGAAGTAAGCAGTTACTCATGAAAGCTCATACCTTGCCACGTATTTTGTTAGTCTTTAAGGTGCTACTAGATTCTTGCTCTTTTCTATTGTTAACAATATGTTCATTTTAGAAGCTACCCTGTTAAACAGAGCTTCTTCCTGAGATGTTGAAGAGTTACTATTAGATTCTCTCCTCCCAATAATTCTTACTTCCCATCAGCAAATAAATTAAAAAAATGGAACACTAGCTACAGGCACTTTTATCTTCCCATTCCCCCCCCCCCCAAACACACACTTTTGCAGCTGAATTTTGAAGTTTCTGGGTTAGCATTCTGCAGCACCAGGCTTTAAATTAAATTAGGGACACCACAGAATACTCGTAGTTAAATACAACATTGATTACATTTCCATACATAATTCAAGAAAACTACTTACATTTGTGATAGATCTGACACTACTATAATTTCTGTAATATGCTGAATTAGGAGGCTTTTTCATGAAATTTAGGTCAAGTTTAACATAGTTATAGCAAAAAAAAATGCCACTTTGTGAATCAGTCTCATGTGTTCTTAATGACTATAACATGCTGTTGACCATAAGGTCCAGTTACTGGAGCCCACTGTAGAGTAATGCTTTTTCAGTCATAACTATTTAAAGCACCAATCAAAATAGATGTAATCAAGAAAAGACTGGTTTTCTTGCCTTGTCACAAAGCACTTGTGTGCCCTTGCCAGTGGGAGGTTCACAAATGAGTGGGGAAGGGAGCATGGATCTTTTGCTGCATGTTGTGTAGAAATGAAAATGGCCAACAGGGGAAGTGGTTGGTTTCTCCAGACTTGCAGGGCTGCTGGCCAGTGGTAAGAGTCTGGGACACAGTGAGGCTTAGCCCTTAGTTGGGCACTGAAATGAAGACTCGGACAGCAGTCAGGTCTCTGCAGAAGGTGGGGGGGGGGGGAGGCAAGGCAGGATCTGAGGGATCATCTGTCAGCTGAATCCTGGTTTCATAAACTAACTATTTATTTATTCAATTTTATACCCCGCCCTCCCCGCGAACAGGCTCAGGGCGGCTTACAAGGGCACAATGTGCCGTATCCAATACAATAACATTTAAAATCAATTTAAAACCCATAAATTAAGTCATAAGAACAATAAACTATAGTTGAAACAAGCAACAATTCCAGTTTATTTCTGCAATGAGCCAGTGTCTAAAAAGTCTAGATAGTTCATACTTAAAACGTAACTATTTTAATGGAATCTGAAATGAATGACCATATCAAAGGTATGGGACAAGGAGTGTGACTCAACCTCAAAATTAGATGATAGATATTAGTTCCTGTCCTTTTTTCCTATCCTAGCAATATTTTAATTGTTGCATCCACTTGTATTTATCTTTCCTTTCTGTACCAGCTGATTTTTCCATACATTTATTTATTTCTGAGCCAGACTTCCATTTCAATGAGCCCCACTGCTAAAGAATACTGCTACCTCATCTTATTATGGTCCCACTTCCGTAACGTTTGCTTCATGAGCTCCAGGTGGGAGTTAGCCTGCTTTTAGTCATGGGTGTGGATTTTTGTAAAGATTTGCTATGATGCTAAAGCACCTGGCTTGGAGCAAGTGAAAGACGAGGTCTCTTGTTTGGTTGGTTCAGCAGCTTGACAGCCTGATGGTAACTACAGCTAACTTCAGCCTCATCAGAAAGTGATACTGGAAACCTTTCACACCAGTACTAGAGGAAATAATGATAAGCAATGCTTTTTTTAGGCCTTGAAAAAGCATAATAATGACTAAAATAATACAATAAAGACTAAAACAGAGCATAAAACAGCGTAACAAGGACCTAGCAGGTTGTCAGTTCTGAATGGGTGGGAGACAGCCCATTGGCTTGCCTATCTTTTCTCTATTTAATGTTGGTGTTATTCTTTAGAGGTTACTGAGCCTCAACAAATGCAGCTTGGGGTTTTCCGGTCGGAGGAATGGAGGTCTGACACGCTTTGCAAATGCACAAGGCGGACAGCGGCTCTTCCTGACAGCTTGGGTGGATTAATCCACCTGACGCAATCTCACACAGGTAGTGTGAGGACCAGCAAGCAATATAATCCAGGTTTGAGCAACCTCGGTGAAGGGAAAGTCTCGGAGGAGACTTTTCCGACACCTTGAGCACTGCAGCCAAAGAGGATTCTTGCGAGTATCTCTAAGGAGCCGAGCTGAGCTGAAAAATTCAGCATAAAACCTCCAATTCCCCTGATTCCTTAACAAAGAAGACAAAGTTTAAACGCTGGGACCACATCTGAAGCGAAGTAACAAGAAAAGGTAATGGAAAAAAGTTTTTTGCCTTACCACCACCGCGTTTTGAAAGACAAAAAACAGATCGGGTGAAGCAATAGACTGTTGTTGATTGGATGAGAGCAGTTTTGAAGCGCTAAAAAACCGAATTTGAACTTAAAAAGCCAAAAAAACAAGTTGTTTAACATTCCTGCGGTTAAGAAGAGTCGGGAGGGGAAGCCAAGCATCGCGAGACAAAGAGGGAGAAGGGAACCAAGCATCGCGAGATTAAGACGTGAGGATTGAACCAGGAAGTGACGGCTAGAAGAGCAGACAAGAAGGGAAAAGGAGAAGAACCTGAAGAAGGTAAAGGGGACTCTAAATACTGCCGGACCAGAAAGGGGACTCTAAATACTGCCGGACCAGAAAGACCATAACAGGAAGTGACGTGCAGAGAGCAGACAAGTAAAGAAAAGGAAGGGACAAAAGGAAACTACGGCAAGCCAGAAGCAAGGTAAAAAGACTATAACCTTTGACATTAACCATAGAGAAGTCGCGCCCGCCATTTTGGATTTATAAAATTTTTAAACTGCAATATCTCAAAGATTATATAACTTAGAAGGCTGAAACCAACATAATTTGACTTGGCAAGATTAGCTTGTTTGAATGCACTAAGTGGTGTTTGATTTGGAAAACAAGATAAAATCGATCTTTTTAAAGAGGCAAAACGGACCGCGGATTAAGATCGAGAGCAGCTACATGGTCCTCTCCTACAATGGCAGCAAAAAAAGAAAAAGAGCTACTAGCCGTTATGGAAGCAATGGAAAAGAAAATGTTAGACACTATAGGAGAGGTAAATGTTAAAATGAATAATATAGCGGCTCAAGCAGATAAAAATTTCATGGAATTAAAAGCAGAATTTCAAAAATTATCCACAAGAACACAAGATATAGAAACTAAAGTAAAGAACTGGAAGAAAACACCCATAAGACAATGAGAGAGAATGAGAGGATGGAAAAGATGATGCATTATAAAAATATGCAAAATCATTTGAGATTTCGAGGGATCGAGGAAAAATTGAATGAGGACATTTTTACAAGAATGCAAGAAGCAATAGCAGATTTTTTACAAGAACAGGAAGAAGTTGTTAAAGAACACATGGATCTCGTTTATAGAGTTAACTCCACATACGCAAGAGACAAAAACATACCAAGAGATGTGGTTGTCCAATTTACAATGAAAAGAACAAAAGAACAAATCTACAGGAAGTGCTTTACTGACCCTTTTGTAATAGATGGAAAGAAAATTATAGTAATGAAAGAATTGCCCAGAGCAATACTGCAAGAAAGGAAAAAATTCAAGCGTCTGACGGATAAACTGAAGGAGAAAAAAATCAGATTTCGTTGGGAAATACCTCAAGGACTAAGCTTTTATTATGGCAACTCCAGAGTAGTGATCAAAAGCACAGAAGAAATGTATGCATTCCTGGGAGAGAATAAAGATGATTTTGGAGATATTTAAGAACATATCAAAATGGATTACAAAATACTTACATGGAATGTAAATGGACTAAATTCACCCCAAAAACGTAGAATGGTAGGTCATTGGTTGGAAAAACAAAAATG
Organism: Lepidodactylus listeri; assembly: GCA_029233225.1. Lineage (NCBI taxonomy): Eukaryota > Metazoa > Chordata > Lepidosauria > Squamata > Gekkonidae > Lepidodactylus > Lepidodactylus listeri. The sequence goes on from JARCFY010000002.1 coordinate 103,936,744, forward strand.
TAATATAATTTGCTTGCAAGAAGCTCATCTTAAAAAACAAGACCATAAATATTTAATAAGGAAAAAATTGGGAGAAGAATTTTATTCTTTAGCAAGCAACAAAAAAAATGGTGTTGTAACATATGTCAAAAAAGATTTGGAACCTAAAGTAATATTCAAAGACAAAGATGGAAGATATTTAGCTATTGAAATTTTACTGCAAGGATTGAAAACTGATCGTGAACATTTATGCTCCGAATGGAGCTAAAGAAATTTTTTTTAAAGAACTTCAAATGGAATTGGACAATGTAAACTATGATCAAATTATGATGTTAGGAGACTTCAATGGAACTGTAGATAATAAACTAGACAGGCGCTCTAAAAGAAAGGATGAGACGTTAGGGAAGCTTCCAAAAAATTTTTTTGAACTGATAAAACAAGAAAAGTTGGAAGATATTTGGAGGAAAGCTAACCCACAAGGAAAAGATTTTACCTTTTACTCTAACAGACATGACTCACATTCAAGAATTGACATGATTTGGATGACTACTAACTTAACCTTTAAGACAAGAAAAGTGGAAATTTTACCCAGAATAATCTCAGATCACAACCCGTGTTTATGGACAGCTGGGCAGATTAAAAAACAAAAGAGATGGAGAATAAACGAGGACTTATTAGATAATCAAGAAATAATTAAAAAATTACTTGAAGAAACAGACCTATACTTCCAAGTAAACATGCAGAAAGAAGTTAAAATTCAAACTGTATGGGATGCATACAAAGCAGTGATGAGAGGACTATTGATATCGCTAAATGCTAAAGATAATAAAAAGAAAAAAGAGCAATATGAAAATATTCTACAAGCCATTAAAACAAAGGAAGAAGAACTGAAGAAGAAACCAGGGAAAAAGAAACTGCAAAAGGAAATTTGGATGCTACAAGACCAAGCAAAAGCCATTTTGAACCAAGAGATGTACTGGAATTTAAAAAAACTTCAACAAAAAGCATTTGAAGGTGCAAATAAACCCGGAAAATACTTAGCATGGCAATTAAAGAAAAAACGTGAAAATAAATTTATCACTAAAGTGATGAGATAATATTGAGATAATAGATAACAAAGGAATAAAAAGAGAATTTTTTAAATACTACACAAAACTTTTTAAGAAGGAAAACAAAGACAGAAGAAAGATTAAAGAATACCTGCAAACATTAAAGTTACCAAAACCAACAGAGAAAATTAAAGAACTATTTAACAATCCAGTATCATTACAAGAGATCAAAAATGCAATAAATGACTCAAAATTAGGTAAAGCACCTGGACCGGATGGATTTACAGCGAAGTTCTACAAAACGTTACAGGAGTCAGTTTCACCGGTGTTACTGCTATTGATGAATGACATAAGAGTTACTGGAGAGGTACCAGAAACCTGGAAAGATGCATCCATCTCACTGATCCCGAAAGAAAATCAAGATTTGACCAATGTTAAGAATTATAGACCGATTTCTTTACTGAATAATGATTATAAGATTTTTGCTAAGATTATAGCGGATAGACTAAAAGAGCACCTTAAAGAGACTATACAAACAGAACAAGCAGGGTTCTTACCTAATCGACAAATAAGGGACAATCTAAGAGTAGTAGTGGATGCTATAGAATACTACGACAAACATCCTGAAAAGGAAGTGGGCTTTTTCTTTTTAGATGCGGAGAAAGCGTTTGATAATTTAAACTGGGATTTTATGTTTGAAGTTTTAGAACATCTTGAGATTGGTGAATATATGCTTAACTTCATTAAAGCAATATATAAAGAACAGAAATCCTCATTAATAATTAATACCGAAAAGACAGACGATTTTATAGTTGAAAAAGGAACAAGACAAGGATGCCCACTTTCGCCGCTGCTATTTATTTGGATTTTAGAAGTTCTACTGTTAAATGTGAAGGAAGACAAAGATATTAAAGGCTTAACAACTAAAGGTTTTTCTTTCAAATATAGGGCCTTTGCAGATGATGTAATGTTTATAGTGGAAGACCCCTTATCCACATTACCACATTTGTTACAGAGAGTAAAAGAGTTTGGTGACTTAGCAGGATTTTATGTAAATAAAAACAAATCGAAAGTAATGTGCAAAAATATGTCAAATAAGAAACAAAACGAGTTACAAAAACTTACAGAATGTGAGGTGGTGAAAAAGACAAAATATCTGGGTGTAAACCTAACTATGAAAAATATTGATCTTTATAAAAATAATTATGAAAAATTATGGTTGCAAATTATGCAGGATATTAAAAAGTGGAATGTATTGAATTTGTCATTGCTGGGTAGAATTGCGGTGGTCAAGATGAATGTGTTACCACGATTAATGTTTTTGTTTCAAACGATTCCAATTGTGAAAGATGTAAAAACATTCAAATGTTGGCAGAAGGAGCTGTCTAAATTTGTGTGGGGAGGGAAAAAACCAAGAATTAAGATGAAAATAATGTGTGATGCCAAAGAAAGAGGAGGGTTTCAACTACCAAATCTAAGGTTATACCATGATGCAATATGTTTGACCTGGGTAGGGACATGGACTATGTTACAAGACAGAATGTTATTGTCCCTGGAAGGTCATGATTGTAGATTTGGGTGGCATGCATATTTGTATTATGGCAAAACAAAAATGGACAATATGTTTAAACATCATTATTTGAGAAGAACACTAATGGATACGTGGACAAGATATAAAAACTTTTTTTCAGAAGAGATACCCATGTGGATTGTACCCGCAGAAGTCTTACATCCAACATCAAGATATAAAGGACAAGATTGGCTGAAGTATAGAGACTTATTAATAAGACATGGCAAGGATTTCAAACTGAAGGAGCAGCATCAGATGGACTTTGATTATGATTGGTTAAGATATAGACAAATATATGATTTGTATAGAAGTGATAAAAAACACGGTTTCAGGGAAAAAAATAATGAAATAGAACAAGTTTGGGAGGAAGGTGGGAAAAAAATGATTTCTAAAATGTATAAAGTCTTGCTAAAATGGTTTAATGCAGATCAAATGGTAAAAGAACAAATGGTAAAATGGGCGATAAACTTTAACAAAGACATTGAAATGGAATCTTGGGAATTTTTATGGAAAAATGCTATGAGTATATCTACGTGTTATAACTTAAAAGAAAATTGTTTTAAAATGATGTATAGATGGTATATGACACCAAAAAAATTGCAAATATTGGTCAAAATATGTCTAACAAATGTTGGAAGTGTAAAAAGAAAGAAGGTTCTTTTTATCATATGTGGTGGACTTGTGATAAAGCAAAGATTTATTGGTCAAAAATACATGCAGAAATGGAAAAAATCTTGAAATGTACATTTAAGAAGTTGCCTGAAATGTTATTGCTAGGACTTAAACTAGAAGAGATAAATGTAAAGAAAAGGACAATAATATGGTATATGATTACAACAGCAAGAATGGTGTATGCACAAAACTGGAAAAATGAAAAAATACCAGAGGTGTGGGAATGGTTGAAAAAACTGTTATATATGGCTGAAATGGATAAATGGACTAGAAAATTGAATAATCTCTACTCAGAGACCTTTCTAGAAGACTGGAAAGATTTGAAAGAATATGTTGAAAAATACTGGGATATGAAAAACTACATCTATACATGGTTATAATAGCATAAAGGAATAGAAATATATTATATGAATGTTTTAGTTAAAATTAGACAATGAAGCTGTTTTTATTTAGAAATACATAAGAGTATAGAAAATAAGAATTGGTGTATAAGTATTTTAAAGATATATAACCGTTACCAGAAATGGAACATAGATATAAGTATTACTATTTTGAATAAAATGGAAAATGTGTTATGCTTCAGATGTGGTGGGAAACCACCAAAACAAGATAAAAATAGAATGTACAAATAGAACAAAATGTTATATAATATGGAAAAAGGGATTTGTATAAGGTAAATGTATTATTTTTGATGGGTTTTTTTGAAAAATAAAAATTTCTTTACAAAAAAAAACAAATGCAGCTTGGCAGATCATGCCTACATGTGTCACTCAAAGAATATTCAAAACACAACACAGATCATGGCTTCAGTAGTCAAATTTGACAATTGCTATCTTACAGGGGGGGAAATTAGAGTTGCAGAGCCCTTTGCATGGTAGGTCTTGCTGTGGGTTTATGTCTAAAATGCCCCTGCAAAGAAGTCACACACCGGCTTCCGCATTACTACCCTATAGTCTTGCTGAAGCAGTGCATTTCCATAAGTGGTTAGGATTGAAATAGTGGAGAGACCCTCTCCAAGCTCTCGGAGTGGAAGCATAATTTCTCAACTGAATCCACCTCACAATGTTGCTGTGAGGATAAAATGGAGGGAGAAAGGTAGGATAAAATGTAATAAATCAGCATGATTATAACACTGATTCCACTTGACACTTAATATAATCAATACATCTGATTCTCAGCAAGGACAATTGTATAGATTCTTAAATCCAGAGATTGGAGCCATGAGCAGAAGACAGATCTTTCTGCAAGCCTGAAAAACTGGTTTGTAGACAAATCTGAAATCTAAATAAAGTATGTTAGGGGTTTAAAAGCTCCAAAATAATAGAAGCAGCAGCTGTAGATTTAAGAAACAAATGCTAGGCAACCACAATAGTATTGGCAGGTTCCAAGCCTTGTGGGGAGGTGGCAGGGGCATTTCCAAGGAATCACTGGGTGACTTCATACCGCACAACTTGCATGGCTCACTCAGGACTGACTGCTTGCTACTGTTCAACAGCAGCCACACCATGAAAGCCACTGTGGTATAGTGATTAGAGTGTCAGAACAGAATCTGGGAGACCCAGGTCTGAATGCCCACTCTGCCATGGAAGGTTATTGGCTGACCTTGGACTTGTAACAAATTTTCAGCCTAACTTGCCTCACAGGATTGTTGTGAAGATAAAATGTAGGAGAGGAGAACGATGTTGACTGCTTTCCATCCATATTGCAGAAGATAGTGGAAAGGGTGACTGGGAGAGCGGTGGAGCCAACAATGATGCTAGATGCAGTGGGGGAGAGGGGACTGTGCAGTGATGGAGGTGGGGGCCGTGCAAGCAAGGGGGAGGCAACAGTAGAGGGGCAAGTAGAGAAAGGCAGAGAGGCAGAAAGAAGTAGCAAGAGGAAGAAAGGACAATCAGGGTGGTGATTTCTCCTTTTCCATGAATTTTGCATCCCTCCACTGGTAACATTATATTTCCTATAAAAATCTATGGCTGACCCCATGGGCAAGATCCAACTATACTTTTATTCAGAAATAAATCCCATTCAACAAAAGTTCCACTTCTCCCTACGATTGTCCCTTTAATTATTAATTCCTTCCTAATTTTTCATTTAATCAGCTTAGGCTGTTTGACTCCCTTGTTTCCGGTTCATTTGCAGCCATGGCATTCCTGAGACTACTTTTAATTAGTCATTTCCTGCTCTCTGTGGTAGAAGGAAACCTTTACTTACAGATTTCTTCTTTGAAACCAGAGCAATTGCTCTTCATTTTCTTTCCTATCATTTCATCATTGCAATTGTACAGCTTTTATCTAAAAGAGAAGAAAAAAATATTTTGAGCAGAAACATTAAAACAAAAGAAAACCACAAGTGCCATAGCCTTTGGAAGCCTTTTCTTTGACATTTTGTATTTTCACAAATCAAGTTTTTAAAAAAAGATGGATCAACAACAGAAAAAGTGGTGGAATGAAATAAATTGGCCACAGCATTGTCCTCCCTATAACATGAATTAATTAATTAATATCAATTGCAGACTAACAGTGCAATCCTAAGAGAACAGAGTCCAGTGGCACCTTTGAGACCAACAAAGTTTTATTCACAGTATGATTTTTTTCATGTGTGTGCACACTTCCTCAGATACATTGTAAATCCATACATATAGGCAGAGGGTGATCAGCAAATTAACATACAACATAATGGAGATGTTTTAACGGATGCAAAGATGAAACAGGAATAACAAGCTAAGTTTATATGGTCACTGTATGTGTGGATTTAATTACGGGAGAAACACAGTGAAGCAAATAAATATGCCAAACTAGGAGACTAATGCATAATTGTATCCTTCTAAATTGTGGGATATTAACTGAGATCCTATTGTTATGCTCCATTCATCTTCTCTCAAGCATGGAGGTAATTAACTGCATCCTTTTCTTTGAGGTGGGGTGAATGGTTATACAGTGTTATGTCTCTTCTGTCACCAGATCAGAGAAATACATTCCAATATTCATAGCATTACATTATAATCACTATTCCAATCTACTATTCCAAATAATATGTTAAAATAAAGAGGATGTACAGCCCTTCTTGGTGAGAATATATATGTAAGTACTGAATGAGTTTAGCATATGTAGTGAGATGAGAAACTAATATTCCTGTTAAGTCGGGGGGGGGGGGGTTCTTCTGCATGTTGTAATAACTTGTAATTTAGTAATTTCCCTTTCCAGTCTGTTCCTAAAGTTCAATAAAACAGGTACTTTGAGGTCACCCATTGAATGTCCTGGAAAGTTGAAGTGTTCTCCCAGAAGGTTCTCACTCTTGTGCTTCTTGATATCAGATTTGAGCTCATTTTTCCTTTGGCATAGGGTTTGACCTGTTTGCCCTATGTAGAGAACTGAAGGGCATCGTTGGCACTCCATGGCATATACAATGTTAGAAGATGAGCATGTGAATAAGCCTGAGACAGTGTAGTTGATGTTGTTAGGTCCAGTGATTGTGTTGTCTGCATGTATGTGGCAGCCAAGTTGGCATCTGGGTTTATTGCAAGCTCTGGTACCAGAACAGCCATTCACCTCACCTCAAAGAAAAGAATACAGTTAGTTACCTCCATGCTTGAGAGGAGACGAATAGAGTGTAACAACAGGATCTCAGTTAATTACTCATAGCATCCCACAATTAAGAAGGATACAATTAGTCTCCTATTTTGACATATTTATTTGCTTCACTGTGTCCCCCCTTGTAATTAAATCCAAACAAATGGTGACCATATAAACTTAGCTTGTTATTCCTGTTTGGTCTTTGCATCTGTTAAAGCATCTTGATTATACTGTATGCTAATTTGCTGTTCACCTTCTGCCTATATATATGGTCTGTTAAGTTCCATTTCAATGTATCTGAGGAAGTGTGCACATGGTATGCACATGGTGAAAGCTCATACCACGAATAAAACTTTGTTGGTCTTAAAGGTGCCACTGGACTCAAACTTTATACTACTGCTTCAGACCAACACAGCTGCTAACCTAGTGCAATCCCAAGAACACTTTCTGGGAAACATGCCTGATTGAATCAACTTGAGTAGGATTCTGAGAAAACCTGTTTAGGATTGTTCTCTAAATGCATGGAAGCAACTACTCAGACCTTGAAATCTGCATCCTAGCAGGAAGTGTGCTTGCCTGCAGATAGAGAAATGCACTCAACACAGACTCAGAGGAAGTTTCCTTTTCTTCTTTTTTTTAGGACGGAAGACTTGAGAGCTGGGAGCTGTCCTATGAACCAACTGGACATAGATTGCTCCAGGCCACTTCCGCAGTGTCATTTTTGTCGCTCATTTGTCCCTATTGCTTCAGGGCTCCCCGCCCCCCCCAAATGTGTTTTGCTCTCTCTAGTAGTTCCAGAGGGAGCAAAACATATGTGGAAAGAGGAGGGGGGACCCAAAGCAATAGGAACAAATGAATGACAAAAATGACACCGCGGAAGTGGCCAAAGACTCAGTAATCCTCCGCTACTCCAGTCTCACTGCATCATTCTGGGAAAGAACTGAGCAAAGCATGAAATGTACTGAGGTGGCTCATCTTCAAAGTAATTGTGTTGAATGGAGGTAACTGGCCTTTCACTTTCTCTAGACTGAACTCACACTTAGCTAGGGGCAGTGTAGCAAAGACACACTGCAGAGCAGCATGGCATGCTTCCAGGGATTTGATGAGACTTCAGCACTAAATTCTACCTTTCTCCTGCCACTTCCAACAAATAGGAATATCAGTCATTTCAAAGTTGCTTGCCAAGGACGTATATCTTCATTGCTCCAGTTATATATTCCTGAACAAGTATTTCAGCAGATGTTTGAATGTGATGCTTTAGGGAAGCATTTTGTTTTATTCTGTTTCTGTATCTGCTCATACTACATATGTAAAATATCTCATGCTGGTTATTTGTCATGTTGTTCTGTGAAGCCCATTCCGTTATGAGGTTTCAATGTGAAATGTAAGTATTTTTTATTATTAAGTTTTGGACAGCCCTCACAAGCAACATCTAGGAAAGGGCTATATTACTCCCAAAGGTGACAAGGGAGATAGCGGCCTTCCTTTTTGTGCAAAAGGTTATCTCCTCTCCATGCACTATGGTCTGAAGTGCATATAAAAAACCTACATCTTGAATTGTTATTGTTACTCTCTGGTGAAGCTTTTATCAACTGTATGGTCCATTTCCTCACAAACTAAGCTATTGTTCTTGCATTCTTTCACTGCATTTCTTTTTCCCTCTAGCATTTTCAGTGGGTGGTCTTATGTAGTGTTGTTCTTAAAAAGAAGATGAGCTGCAGTCTTCAAATGTGTGGAATAGTTTTCATTGACTTTTACAGGTATGCTTCTAGCATTATCAGTTTAAAGATGGTAGATTAGGTTTCCTACAGACCAGGCTGCAGATTCAAGATGTTCAAGTTGAGATTCAAGATGAGATTCATGTGCACAATATTTGGCCAAAGCTTTGCAGTACATATTCAAGCACAGACAGTATTTCACTGAGAATTTGTATGAGAAACTCTTCCTTGAACATTTAGCCAGCGCTTTGTCGTTGATTCATCAGCCCGGGTGTCACGTTTATAACAATGGCATGCACTTTCAGGACACAACTATATATTTCAAGTCTGATCTACAGCTATGGCTGCCAACCTCTAGATTTCTCCTGCAATTACAACTGATCTCCAGACCACAGAGATCAGTTCCCCTGGAGAAATGGAAGCTTCAGGGGGTGGACTTTATGGCATCGCATCCCTGCTGAGCTCTCTCTCCTCCCCAAACTCTGCCCTTCCCTGGATCTGTCCCAAATCTCCAGGAATTTCTCAACCCTGAGTTGGCAAACCTATCTCTAGCTCATCTACCAAGGAAAGAGGGAAGCCTGAGATGTTCTGAATTTATGGAGGAGGCCTTACCTTTAAAGCTGTCTGTAGAACTAACAGAGGAGAAAGGGAAACTTCACCTGAAAACTCTGGACACTTTGGCTGCAAGCTCAGAGGCAGAAGTAGGTAAGCCCTCTCACTTGAGACAGGAGTTTAAGAAGAAGAAGAAGAGAACAGATTGGATTTATACCCCGCCCTTCACTTGTAGTCTCAGAGTAGTTTACAAACTCCTTTCCCTTCCCCTCCCCACAACAGATACCCTGTGAGGTAGGTGGGGCTGAGAGAGCTCTGAGACAACTGTCCTTGAGAGAACAGCTGTGCTGGAGCTATGGCTTGCCCAAGGTCATCCAGCAGATGCAAGTGGAGGAGTGGGGAATCAAACCCAGTTCTCCCAGATTAGAGTCTGCGCACTTAACCACTACACCAAACTGGCTCTCTGATCAGGTTGGAGGAGACCCCAAACTCCCACAAAGGATCTCTTAGACGTAATTAGTCCCCAAAGCTTTGAAGGTTAGTAATGGGCAGCATTTATGTACAACTGTCACAAAGCAGCCAGAATATAATTTTATCACATTTCCAACATTTGAAGCTGAGGTAAAATTGATCAAGCCAATTAACTGTCAATAATTAGTGACTGGTAAACAATATAACAACTGTAAATATTTTTGGTTTCCTGATAAACATTTTGAGCCCAGTGATTAGCAAGATAGCCATTTTTTTCCTGAGTGTGAAGGGCAGAGTCACTGATGGAGATAATTGGCTTCTGCTGCTAAGATGCAGAAACATGTTTTTCAATAAAAGAGCAGCAAAGCAAAGCAAATAACTGCACCCTTTTTTGGGAAATAGCGGCCCCTATCTATGATGTCATTTTCTAGATGGGAAGGCAGAGTCCTAACATCAATATTAGATGTTCAAATATGGAGTGAAATATGTGTCCCTGAAGAGTGATCGAAGAATACAGTCAAGATAGCTGGGACCTTGGATGAGCTTCCATACACCTTGATACAGAATCTGTCTGAACCAACAATATTGCTTACTGGGAAGATAGAGAAAGCTCTGAAATGTATTGTTACGGTCATTGACCAGAACACAGTAATACAAGTAATACACATTTATACCCAAAGCTTAGAGCATTTCAGTTCCCTATACAGAAATATAATATTTGTTCAATATATAAATAAAACACTTATATAACCTAAAATATTAAGTGATATAACTTAAATCAGTTATGAAACCATCTCTAAAATATTAACTGTATGACTTATCCATATTTTCCTCAGCTTAACTGCCACATAATCTTTGATTGTAAAATCTATAAACAGGGAAGATAGAGGGATTTAAGAGCACTGGCATTTCCTAAGGAAGCAAATATCATGACGAAAGAGGAGCCTTTATTATCCATGGCTCACTTTTTAGAACAATTAATGATTTAGGCCAGAAGTTCTCAACTCTTTGTTGTCAAGGACCACTTATACAGTCTGGTGTGCCCTTGAGGCCCACCATTGTTTTTCAGCAAGGTCTTGAAAAGATTAGAGCCAACAGAGTGACAGAGGAGGATTAGTAATAGCAAGATGGGAATTGTGAGGAAAGAAAAACAACCGTTGCGGGATTCAGCCACTCATGCACCCCTAAAGACTAACACAATTTGTGGTAGGGTATGAACTTTCATGAGTCACTGCTCACTTCTTTTCTACTACTACAGACAGACTAACATCAGCTACCCATGTACCTCGATCACTGAAATTGCCCGATCTGATTGTATTTTTCCCAGCCTTGCCTCTGTTCCTTGCTCATTCTTCAGTTCTGTTTCTCTCCCGGATTCACTCCTTGTCTTGCTCACCACCACTTTCTTTACTTCAGGACTGCCTGGGATATATTTATGTGTTGATGTTCATAACAGAGAATGGAATGGGAGATGCCAGAACTGAGATGAGGAGTGAGGCTTGAGCTCACAATATAAGTATATATTCAAGGATGCTTATAACTTGTGCTTGTCACAGGATGTGTTATTTGCTTTCTCTGGTGGTTAAAGGAAGGTAGCTTGTGCATCCAGTGTGCTTGTTACTGGCTGAATGTCAAGCATAAGTCTAAAATAGTTTTTATTCAATGGCAATTTATGTGTATAAAATGTAATGCATTATGTCATAAAAGTTTAAACCTGGTTTCAAGTATGTTATGACTTGGGGGGGATACTGAAATTAACAATATGCAGGGCTATTTTTGGGCAGGAACGCACAGGAACGGAGTTCCGGCTGGCTCCTGAGTTGGCCACATGCAGCAGGAACTCATTAGCATAATAGGCCACACCCAACAGCAGAAACTCATTAGGATTGGCTACATTAGGGGTATGTGGCCTAACATGCAAATTAATTCCTGCTACAAAAAAAGCCCTGGTTTTGACAACAAACAAGGTAAACAGAATAAGAAGCAAAAGGTGAGTATGGCTGGATGATCACTCTTCTGGTAACATGGGGGTGTGGCCTAATATGCAAATGAGTTTCTGCTGTTGGGTGTGGCCTATTATGCTAATGTGTTCCTGCTGGGCTTTTTCTACAAAAAGAGCCCTGACAATATGTATTGTAGGCATGAAATACTAACATAAAAGAAGCACTCAACAATTCACAAAAATGTAGGATCTAAACACTCTAGGAAGTGTAGCGATCACAGTGAATGATTAAAGAGCAGACATTTACTTTGGTGGATGTACATACTTTATTGTTCACCCTTGAAATCATTTTATTGATTCAGAGGTAAGAGATTTGCTTTTAGAGATTTTTGGTGCACTAAGCACCAAAGATTTGATGGATAAACTGCTCAAAGAAATATTAGCATCCTTAGAGTGAGTAAATGATTTGTCATGGCCAAGGCAAAATTGGAGAAACAAAAACTGCAGACAATTAAATATAAGGTTGTCTTGTGCGATATTAGGAAATAAAAAGGAAGATTTTACTTGGAAAATAAGAATGCTCTATGCAGAAACCTAGTGCAAAAAGGTCTTAATTGTTTTAAATACCATTAACAGTTTTAGAAAATCATTCAATATTACTACATTTTAAACGTATTGCCATTCTGTCTCAGTGCAATCCTATGGAGGCTTACTCAAAAGTAAGTCCTGCTGAATTCAATAGGATTTACTTCCAGGTAAGTGGGCATAGGATTGCACTGCAAGGCATGTAACAGCCATTTGATATCAATAAACACTCTATCCTAAATAGAGTGCAGAGGAACAGAATAATGAGAACCATGGAAAAGACAGGATCAATCCCAGTGATTGAAAACATGCATTCTTTAAGAACAGACTACAATGTTTGGCCTCTTCACTGTTAACTCACTATGACCACCACAGACAAAATGTTGTTCTTATTGTTTTCAAATTTTCCAGAGCTGCCAGTTTAGATTTAGATCTCTAATTCGTCCTCCTTGTACTTGATTTCATGCAGAGAAAGCAAGGATGCAGCCTATATGCCCTCATATTATTCTTTGCCTCTTTAAGGGCCTTGCAAGACTAAAAAAATTAAGGAGTTATCCCAAATCAAAATATTTTTGGAAATCAAAATATTTTTGGAAATCTTCAGGAACAAACAGAAATAATGGAGCTAGCCAGGATTGTTAGTTCATGTGTCTGTTCCATCCCCATAAAAAGTAACAGCGTGAAGTCACTTGTGTGTTTATATTTTATCCTGTCCTCCCTCCAAAAAGCTCAAATTCATCATTTTCCCCTCCTCCATTTTATCCTTGCAATAACCATGTAAGGTAGGTTTGGCTAAGAGAATAACTGGCCAAGGTCATGCATCAAGCTACATGACACAGTGGGAATCTGAAACTGGGTCTCCCAAATTCTACTCCAATGCTTTAACCACTGCACCAGTTTAACAAATAATAGGGCATACAGGTGAAGAGAAATACAGGTTGCTTACCTGTAACTGGGGATCTTCGAGTGGTAATCTGTGCATTCACACCTCTGGGATATAGTGCGTCTGCTCCGACCCCGATCAGTATCTTCCAAAGTGAAAGGGATTTTTGCGCCCTCTCCCCAGTCACGTGCAGGGCTCCAGTATACATGACCAGTGCACACAACAATCCCACCAGTTCCTTCTGATCGCTGCTATCAGTCTCCGAGCAAGATAGGAAAGACTGACAGCAGAGGGGAAGGAGGGCGGGTGGTGTGAATGCACAGATGACCACTTGAAGATCCCCAGTAAGCAACCTGTATATCTTCTTCGTGGTCTCTGTGCATCACACCTCTGGGAGATTAACAAGCAAGAAAAACCCCACACACATACCTGGAGGAGGGAACTGGAGGTCTTAAACTTGCACTGTCTACAACACAGCTCACTCCACCGTGGAACGTTGGTGAAGACGGACCTCGAGGGCCTAGTGCCTCACAAATGTGTGAGGGGAGGCCCAGGTAGCTGCATTACAGATGTCTCCTAAAGGCGTCCCTCTTAGGAAGGCTGTGGAAATAGCTACTGCCCTGGTGGAGTGTGCCCAAAGCAGACAAGGCAATGGCTTCTTTGCCAGTAAGTAGCACAGTTTGATCGTCTCCACAATCCATTTGGATCGAGGCTGAGATGACAGCTTCTGACCTTGCCCCAGCAGGGCATGGGAGACAGAGAGGGATGAAGATTTTTGAAAAGATCAATTCCTATTCAAGTAGAAAAGCAGTGCTCTTTTCACATCCAGCGCGTGAAGATGATGCTCTTCCTCATTCTGAGGGGTTGGGAAGAACACTGGAAGGGTGAGATCTGCCCTCATGTGAAACTCTGAGACTATCTTGGGTAAGAAAGAGATGTCTGGAGCCAGGGTAATGCCATCATGATGAAAAGTAAGGTAAGGCAGGTCGCAACGGAGTGCAGAGAGTTCACTCACCCGTCAAGTGGACATGATGGCCACCAAGAAAGCGGTTTTCCATGAAAGGAATTGCAGACTACTGGTGGCCATCAATTCAAAGGGCTTGCCCGTCATTCTCGCCAGAACCAGAGGTAAGTCCCAAGCTGGCTTTGGGCCTTGGGTCAGGGGAAACAGGCGATTGAGGCCTTTCATGAACTGCTTTGTCCTTGGGTGGGAAAAAACTGAATGACCTTCTATTTCAGGGTGATTTGCGGAAATAGCGGCCAGGTAGACCCATAGAGAGGCACAACTGAGGCCCATGTTGATACGCGAGAGCAGAAAACCAAAAATAGCATTCAGATTCATAGAAGGCGGGGGCAACCCTTCCAAACTAAGGTAAGCCACAAACTTCCTCCACTTTCCGTCATGGGACCAACGTGTAGATGGCTTTTGGCAATTGAGGAGCACATGGGCTATTCTGTTATTCTCAGTACAGAATCTGCCACACAGTCATCCTGAGATAAGGCACATAGTGGTGCAACACTTGTCCCCCTTGCACAAGGAGGAGATCAGGCACCACTGGGAAATGGATAAAGGAGCCCTTGGACAGGTGTAGGAGAGTGGGGAACCAGTGCTGTCTGGTCCACTACAGGGTTACCAGAATGCAGCGAGGATGGTCCCTCATCACCTTGTTGATCACCTTGGTAAGCAGAGGAATTGGTGGGAACAGAAATACGTGTCTTTGTGCCCATGGGTAAAAGAGTCCGTTTCCCAAGGAGGCAGGATCCGTCCCTGCCCTGGAGCAAAATAGGGGACATTTTGTGTTGTGCCAGGAGGCAAATACATCTATCTCTGGGTAACCCCATCAATCGAATATCAGCTGGAGATAGGTCCAGTGGAGTTCCCACTCATGCAGCGACACTCCCCCCCCCCCCCAGTTCAGGAAGATGTGCTGCAATCAGGAACACACCCCAGGAATGGCACTCATCCCAAATCTTCAGGGCCAGCCGACACAGGCCTCTGGATACTGTCCCCCCTTGACGGTTGAGGTAACACATAGTTGTTGTGTTATCTGTCAGGACTGCGACAGTGCTGTTGTGCACTAGGTGCTGAAAGGATTGGAGAGCATAACATACTGCTAGCATCTCCAGGAAGTTAATGTGATTGTGTATCACATGGGGTTCCCACTTGGCTCTGACACACAGTCCCATAAGATGGGCACCCCACCCCCAGAGGGAGGCATCCATAGTCAAAGTCACCGATGGGGTGGGTGGAAAGGGGCTCCCATCAGTAGGTTCTGTGGGTTTATCCACCAACTGAGGGAGTCTAGTACAGGAGCTGTGAGGTAAAACATCCTGGATTGGGTGTGAGACTGAGGACAAAAATGTCAAAGAAACCACAGCTGGAACGGTCTCATGTGTAGTCTGGCAAAGACTATGACTGCTGTAGTTGCTGCCATCAGCCCCAGAAGTTGTTGGAGTTGCCTTGCCGTAGCCTCTTTCTGCTGACGTAAGAGGCATATCAGGGTGATGATGTCGTCATCCCTCTTGGGAGGGAGGGAGGCTTTGCATGCCCGGGAATCCAGGATGGCCCCAATGAACTGGGCCCATCTTGAAGGGATGAGCACAGACTTTTCTAGGTTGACTGTGAATTCCAAGGCTTCCAGGGTACGCATTGTCAGTGCAAAGTGGTCGCGTAAGGTGAGCTCCAAGTCTGCCACGAGCAACCAGTCTTCGATGTACGGAAAGATCTGTACACCTTAAAGGCGAAGGTAGGCCTCAATGACAACCGTGAGCTTTGTGAATATGCGGGGGGTGGTTGAAAGACCAAATGGGAGGGCCTTGGATTGGTAATGACCTTGCCCCACAGCAAACCGGAGGAACTGTCTGTGACCTGGGTATATTTATTTATTTATTTGGCTTATATGCCACTCTCCCTGCGAATGGGCTCAGAGCGGCTTACGCATAAATACATTAAAACATTTAAAAATAGATAAAAATTCACAGAAATTCACAGTTACAGAATAAAGTGCTCAAAAAAAGAAGGCGCATAATACCCAGCATTTCCTGCTTACAGTGCTGATGGTACTCACTGACATACCGGTCCAAGGCAGAGATCATGATGTCAACCATGCTAGAGGGAAGGCAAGAAGGGAAGGGGGGCGGCCCCTATTTGAAAGCCTGGCGGAAGAGCTCCGTCTTACAGGCCCTGCGGAACTGGACAAGGTCCCACAGGGCCCTGATCTCCTCTGGGAACTCATTCCACCAGTAAGGGGCCACCACTGAAAAAGCCCTTCCCCTAGTGACAGAAAGCCTGGCTTCCCTGGGGCCTGGTATAACCAGCTGGTGTTGGGCCCCAGACCGTAGTGCTCTCTGGTGTACATACGGGGAAAGGCGGTCCTTCAGGTAGGTCCGACCCAGGCCATTTAGGGCTTTAAAGGTAAGCACCAGCACCTTGAAGCGAATCCGGTACGCCATAGGAAGCCAGTGCAGTGCCTCTAGCACCAGCCTGATGTGCTCCTGCCTAGGGAGACACATCAGTAGCCTTGCCGTGGCATTCTGCACCAGCTGAAGCCTCTGGATTAGCAACAAGGGCAGCCCCAGGTAGAGAGCATTACAATAGTCTAGCCTCGAGGTGACCGTCGCATGGATCACTGTGGCCAGGTCAGCACGGTCCAGAAAGGGGACCAAATGCTGTGCCAGTTGAAGATGGTAAAAGGCCGACTTGGCAGTGGCTGCTACCTGGGCCTCCATAGACAAGGAGGGATCCAGGAGCACTCCCAAACTCCTAACCACCAGCGCAGGCACCAACGATGCCCCACTGAAGGTCGGGAGTGAGAGCCCCAACCCCGGGCTGCCCCTCCCCAGGCACATGACCTCCGTCTTCTCCAGGTTCAGCTTCACCCTGCTCATCCTGAGCCATCCAGCCACAGCGTGCAATGCCCGGTCCAAATCGTCCAGTCCGGCATCCGACTGGCTGCCCAACATCAGATAGAGCTGGGTGTCATAAGCGTACTGGTGACACCACAGCCCAGCCCTCTGGACAATCTGGGCAAGGGGGTGCATAAAGATGTTAAAAAGCATCGGGGATAAAACAGCCCCCTGGGGCACACCACATTCAAGCAGGTGCCTCCGGGACTGCTGCTCCCCAAGCACCACCCTTTGTTCCCAACCCTGGAGAAAGGAAGCAAGCCACTGCAAGGCAAGCCCCTGTATCCCCATGTCGGTGAGGCGACGGGTTAGCAGCTGATGAGCGACCATGTCGAACACTGCTGACAGGTCTAACAACAGCAATACCGCCACACCGCCCCGATCCAGATGTCTCTGGAGGTCAACAGTAAGGGCAACCAGAGCGGTCTCCGTTCTGTACCCCGGGCGGAAGCCTGACTGGAAAGGATCTAATATGGAAGCATCATCCAGGAAGCCCTGCAACTGTGTCACCACCACCCTCTATATTAATTTGCCTAAATAGGGCAAATTAGAGACCGGCCGATAGTTGACCAACTCGGCCGGGTCTAAATAGGGTTTTTTCAAGAGTGGGCGGACCATCGCCTCCTTGACTGCACCAGGGAACCGCCCCTCCAAAAGGGATTGGTTAATAATCTCCCTCAGCACACCTCAAAACCCCTTGTGGCCGTTTTTAATCAACCAGGAAGGGCACAGATCAAGGATGCATGTGGTTGGGCGAACAGTCATGAGCAACCTGTCAACTTCCTCCAGGCTGAGCAGGCCAAAGGTGTCCAAACCCGGCCCTGAAGATGTGCAAGGGGCCTGGAGTTTGCTCATTGTCTCAACTGTAGCGGGGAGGTCACGGCAGAGCACCAAGACTGTCCGCGAAAAAGCTCGCAAATGCCTCAAAGCCAATAGCCAATTTCCTACTGTTTGGTCTGCTTGCAGCAGTGCGGTTATAGTCCGAATTGTTCTAAATAATTGTGCTGGACGTGAGCTGGTGGACACAATCTCAGTCGCATAATAAACTTTCTTAGCGGCCTTGACTGCCATCTCATAGGCTCTCATAAACGTCCTATAAGATGTTCTTGTTGCTTCGTCGCAAGCCCGCCACCACCATCTCTCTAACCGTCTGAGCTCCCACTTCATGAGCCGCAGTTCCTGGGTAAACCAAGGAGCGAGCCTAGTACGGGAGCGCAGAGGGCGCCTAGGAGTGATCTCATCGATGGCTGTGGAGAGTCGGTCATTCCAGTCCTCCACGAGCTCACCCAACAAGCTGCCAGGGGGTCTTGGATCCCGCAGGGCCATCTGGAACCTCTCAGGGTCCATCAGTCTCCGCGGGCAAGCTCAAATCTGCTCTCCACCTAAACAGGGTTGGAGTGGAATGTCCAGATGAGCCCTCAGAGCTGAGTGGTCTGACCATGGTACTGCAAAGGCAGTAATCTGGCCCACTCCTACTCCAGCTGCAAAGACCAAATCAATCATGTGCCAGCCTGGTGAGTGGGGGTCGTAACAAACTGGGAGAGTCCCAGCGCCGCCATGGACAACATCAGGTCAGCCGCCTGAATGGAGGCCATGTCATCGGCATGGATGTTGAAATAACCCAAGACAATCAGCCTTGGGTGCTCCAGCGCCCAGCTTGTTACAGCCTCCATCAGGGCCAGTAGGCGTTAGGTGGTCGGTACACCAGCCAGATAGCCACACACTCCCCAGCCTCCAACACCAAGCCGACACACTCTAGGCCCATGATCTTCACTGGTGGGAGTGCTCTGAAGGTGTAAGCCTCCCGAATGAGCATCACCACTCCTCTCCCCCCTGCCCCCTAGTCCAGGATTGGTGGAGGACTGAGAATCCAGGTGGGGTTAGCTGGGAAAGAGCTACGGTTTCCCAGTCCCGCAGCCAGGTCTTGGTCACGCAAGCCAGATCTACCTGTTGTTCCACCATGAAATCCCTAAGGATCATGGCCTTATTATTTATAGATCTGGCATTGCACAACACCAATGTCGGAGGGGAGTTCTTAATCCTAGCCCCACTGCCAATCACCTTCGGGATGGGTCTCAGGCTGGAAGGGTGCCGAGCACATTTATTTCTCTGTCTCCTTCCTTTAGCTACACGCCTGGAACCACCGCAATACCTTCCCCTCCCCAGGAGCACCGGAATCTGCTGGCCAGACATTGCTGTCCCCTATGATCTCCGCACGAGCCTCAGATCGATGGGTCTTTGCAATAACGGTTCTCCCGACAGCAGACTTACAGATGGTCCTTTATAACACGTACTGGTGTCTACACTCTCTAGCTAACAAGCCCTAACAATTTAAACTAGTGGCTTACTAATACCGTCTTTCTCAATTATAAAGATAACCTCACTCCAGCCTTCAACTGCTGGAAGGGCTATCAAATCCATTTTCTTTCAGAGGTCCAATTTTCTATTAAGCAGCTAGAGACCTCTTATCGATCAATTTGATTAAATCAATAACAAATCAATTAATTAAAATTGACCAGTATTTAAGGGCATACAATCATCAATTTACTCAGTTATTAGCTATCAATCAATCTATAATTAACTGGGGGGAACTAACAATGACCAAATATACCATATACCCTAACCCAATTCATTAATTTAATCTACCCACCAGCACTTAATGCCTGCTGAGGTCCTTGATGCCACACCCCACCAGCTAGCCAAACTCCACACTTCCCTTCGTGCCCAATGTCTCATGTGAAGAGCAACCAGGTCTATTTCAGGCTCTTCCTCCCAGAATGTTGTTGCAAGCTCTTCTTTCCAGGTTGCTGCAATGTCCATTGCCTCATTCCACCTCGCCTCGCATGCAGAGCGAATGGTTCTAATCTCAGGGTCTGTCCCTTGGGCCTGGGCGCCTCTGTCGCGGGTCATTTCAAGAGTTGTTTCCAGGGTTGCGCCCCTCACATCCTGTTTACCAGGGGGTGGGCCACCGCTCATCTCGCACTGCCCGTGCACTCCTGTGGGATCCCACTCCACTTGCGGGCTCCCCAGGCTCCCCAACATACACCAACAAAGCCCGGGGGCCTCCCCCATCCTGGAGACCATCATCACAGTCTCCGTCTGTAAGATGGCACCACGCCCCTCCTGCTGCCCAGCTTGCCTTCTACCAATGGCTTCCAGATCTTCTTGGGAGCTCACACAGCTCCCCGACTACCACACACTCATCCGGGGCAGCTCCGTACAGCCCCCCACACCCTCCAGAAGAGTACAGTCAGGGAAACTCAACAAGCAGCCACCGCAGCTGCTGCAGCCTGAACCAGCACAGACTGGCTGAGCCCTCTCCTCCACATGGCTGAGCCCTCTCCTCCACATGGCCTCCGCACGGCTGGCTCCCGAGCTCCCTCGATCAGCAGGGCTCACACTCAACACCACTGCCCCACCAATCACTAGCAGGCCGTCACAGAGAGTCCAGGGGCTGCGTCGCGGCAGAGAAAGCAGCCAGTCAGCCGGTTGCCAGCAAAGCTGGGAACGGAGCTTAAACTCCAAAGCCTGTCCCAGTTCCTCCAGCAGCAACCAGCACAGCATAACTCCAAGGTAGGTGCTGGGAAGTTTGTCTTTGTCCAGCGTGGCTAAGTCCATTTTTTGCAGTTGTTATACAGTTGTTAAACAGGAGCCCCTAGTACTCAGGCTTCTGCTCGCCGCCATCTTTTTTTCTTGTATATTGTAATATGAAAGTAAGCATCTTTCTCCTCGAGCTCGAGGAGTGGGAAGATGTTCTGTAAGGTCGTCATCTGGAACTTTTTGTAAATGATGAAGATATTGAGGTTTCCGAGGTCCATAATGGGGCAGAAGCCTCTGTTCTTCTTGGGGACCATAAAATAACGGGAATAGAAACCCCCATGGAGCTGTGACTGAGGGATGGGTTCTATTGCATCTTTTTGCAGGAGGTTCTGGATTTCATCTAATAGTGTGATGGAACTTGGTGTAGGACAAAATGAGACCTTGTAGGAACCTGAAGAAATTCTATGCGGTAGCCCTCTGCAACAACAGAGAGAGCCCATCTGTCCGATGTTATTTTCCTCCAGGCAGACAGGAACAGGGACAGACGGGTGAGAGGTTTGGCCTCTTGGCCGAAGTCAAAGGCTCTGTTTGGGGGGCTTGGTAGACTTGGTCCTCGACTGGAGGGCAGTACTGAACTTCTGTGTGTTCCCATAGGGCTGTGTCTGAAAACCAGAAGATCTCTGCCACTGAGGTTCCATGGAGGACCTCTGGGAGGGTCTGTGGGACCACAACTTGTTCCAGGATTTTGGCTTGTGTGACTCCCAAATTATGTGAAGTCTTGATGCTTTTATCTAGTAACACTGCATCTGTAGTAGAACTAAACAAGCCCTCACCTTCGAAAGGTAGATCCTCAACTAAGGTTTTAGTATCACTGGGTAGGGATGTGGAGCGCAGCCAGGCGTGACATCTGAGCATGACTGCCGATGTGAACATTTTGGCTGCCACATCTAGATTACGTTTAGCGGCATTAAGCTGGTGTTTCGCCAGCAATACACCCTTTTCCTGCAGCCTCCTGGCTTGATGATTTATGCCCTCGGGGAGGGAAACAATAAGTCATTTGTTCCCAGAGGGCATACTGGTATCTACCCATGCAGTCCATATAGTTGGAAGTTTTAATTCCTAACGCCCCTGCTGAATAGAATCTGCACCCAAAGGAGTTGGGTTTCTTTCCTTCCTTATCAGAAGGAGAAGAGTGACTGTGTCTACCCTTAGAAGAGGGTGTGACGACAATGCAGTTGGGGTTAGGGTGAATAGACAAAAATTCAGCTCCCGATTCCTGCACCTTGTACATGTGGTCAATCCTTTTGCTAGAAATAGGAGTAGAAGCTGGATGAGACCATAGTGCTTTAGCAGCCTGCAGCAAGACCGAGGTTAACAGTAACGCAATGGCTGTGGAAGTATCCATCTGTACTATGTCAAACACTGAATCTGTCACCATGGGTGGAGGCTGAATGGTGGAGAGAGTCAGCGTATTGGCCATTCTCTTGATGAAATCCCCATACGATTTAAGATCCTCAGATGGAGAGATGGGAAGATTATCTGCCACCTGTTGCGGTGGGGAGGGTTCCTGGGTAGGGGCTTTGTCTCTGGAGGAGGAGGATGCAGATGAGTTTCAGAATGCTCTGATGGTTTGGAGAATGCAATGGGTTGCATCGACATTGATGGCATTGGTGTTGACTGCACGGCGTGATGTACCGGAGGTGGAACAGTGGGTTTGTGTTTCCTGTCTCTTGGCACTGATGGCTGTGGCCGTACGAGTTCTGGCATTTGGGGGGGGGGGGTGACCTGGGTACCAAGACAAGCCGGAAGATGTTAACTGCCAGTCCCAATCTGCCGGGGTGTGCAGCGGGAACCATGGCACAGTGGGCATGGGATAAGCCCCACAGAGATACTGTCATTGCTGTCCGTCCCAGGGAGCCAGGGGATAATGCCTCGATGATCGATCCCAACCCTCCCATCGATGCGGGGAGACGGCTGAAGCACCAGTGTCAATGTGGTGTGTGTCCAATGTGGCATGCGTGGACAAAGCAACATTGGTAAGGGTACCCTTCTTGTGGTTCTTGTGCTTGCCCTGCCTATTGTCCTTGCCCTCCTTGTGCTTTTTTTGCAGGAGTATGGGCGTTGGATTGGGAGGTTGACATCAGGCATTTCAGCCCCATCTATTGACATTGATGACGCTCGACGTCAGAGATAGCGAAGTCATCGATCCTGAAGCTGGGGTCAACAGTGAGGCATGGCCGGATGTCTCTTGCGAAGACACCATTGGAGAAAGAGCCATTCTAATAAAGCGACACGGAGTCTTGTGGCTCAATTCTTCCTTGTCTGCTTTGAGAACCTGGCTTAGGAGTCCACCTGATGCACTTCCCCAAGGCACAAAAGGCAAAGCAAGTGTCTATGGGGGGGGGGGATTTTGCTGCCACACTTTAGGCACTGTTTGATGAAGCCCCATCATCTGGCCATAGGCCAGAGGTGGGGTGGGGAGAGTAACCTGCTGAGGCAGAGTACTCAAAGTCAGTTCTGTCCGAAATCATTTTAGGGAAATCCAAGAGGAAAAGGTGAAGAAAGAAGAAGAAAATACTGACCGAAGCAAGGAGGGTCCTACCAGCGTGGCAGTCAAAAGAGAACTGGCAGAACTGTCGTGCCCCTCCCTTGGTCATGCACACTGGAGCCCTGCACATGACCGGGGAGAGGGCACAAAAATCCCTTTCACTTTAGAAAATACCGATCGGGGTCAGTGCAGGTGCACTATATCCCAGAGGTGTGATGCACAGAGACCACGAACTCTCCCCCCCCCCATCTTACCTCTCAATGGTCTTTCATTGACGCACTTTTTTCCCGGCCCAGCGCACTTGTGGCATTGGAGAGGTATTGGGACTTGTGTGTCCTGTATGCACATTTTAAAGTGAAAATTAAATCACTTCTTGCTTTACGTGTGAACAACAAACACTGCTGGCTTTATAGTGTTCCACTTTACAATGGGAATGTGCTTACACAATCCATTAATGCAAAGCTCCATCTTCGTCTGTTAATGGAGGAGAAAGCTGCAGATAGTCTGAGTCTTAGATCTGATAACTCCCATTAAGGTTGCAATCAGATGAGCTGTTTGATTCAGTGTAATTGCTGTTCCCTTTTGGATTTAAAATGCACAATCAGACAGCAACATCTGTCTCCCGTTCTCCAGTCACTGGCACCCTGTTTTCACTAGTCTTCGAATCAGAGTTATTTGACACTGGGGAAGGTCTGGTCCTTCCTGGTGTCAGTGGTCTCACCCTGCATCTCTGGAATTCTGATCAATCCATCGCACTCTCAAGCCGTTTGGGAAGTCTGAATGTTCCCTTCTGGTTTAGGACTCTTTTTTTTTGAGGCAGTTAGCGAAGTGTGCATATTTGCACTATGGCTATGAAGCACCACAAATGTCTTTATTTTTTACAGACCCCCCCTCTCTCTGTGGAGCTCCTCAAAACTGTGTTTTTCTTTTTAAAAAATCTTCCAAGCAGAGTTTCAAAAACACTTCCCCCACACTGCACTATACACCAGCCGCTGACATCCTGTCAGGTGTTTGAAGTGCTGCTTCCAATATGCGCTTATGCACATACTCAAAAGACAAATAATTTTTTTTAAAGCTGCCTGACCTCCCTACTCCATGGCTGCCACATCTGATTGATCAACCACTGGGTGAGCACACAGTGAAGCAGCATAAGGGTAAGATGTTTGATCAAAACTCTCTCTTACAAAAAAACCCCTGGATTAATTAGAGGCAGGGCCAGACTGTGCTAAGCCTGTCATCTGACTGCAGCCTAAGTCTCACAAGATCACATTCACTGTGAACAGTACTGAGGCTCACCGATCTTGACTCATTCTTTTTTCCTCTATGTTCTGTCTGTTCCTTTCGCTGTCCATATCTCTACAGATACTTTATGTCGTATTTCCGTTTGCAACCAGAGTGTTGTCAATACAGCTCTGTGAACCCTGACCAAGGAACCACTAAGACATCATTTCCCCATGGTCCCCATCAGAAAGAATAGCAGGGTATAAATAAAAAGTAAACAAAAACATTTGAAGTCTTTGTATAGTTTTACTGGGATTGGGAGTAGCCTAAGTAAAAAGATTCTTTGGGTAGACCTGTCAGTTACTGCTAAACCCAAATCCTTGAAGAAATCTCTGCCCTACAGAATTTCTGAAAAACACCACAGGAATCTACACTATTTGGGTCAAACTGACATCTGGCAAGTTTGTGCACAAATCAACACCTACTTGCATTAATCAGCAATAACAGATATTTTGTGAGGTACTGAAGGTGGCTTGAGTTGTGAAGAGTCTAACCAGAAGGTCACAGGAAAAGAAGAAATATATTTCAGCAATGAAAAACTAAGTAACTAGAAGCCAGCTAGAATATCATTGCTACAATGACAAAAATCATAGTTTCTTTACTCATTTTAATCTGATGTCAGGCCTGGCTATACAATGGAGAGGTCCTTAGGGCCAAACTAGACAAGATGGCATCCCTGTGGACACACTTTGTAGCAGTGCGTTCCCACTGGGGAATTCCTTTGACCAGTGACATCAGAGCCAGATTCTCCTTGGAACTACCATGGCATAGGAGGAGGGGCTTCTGCCTCCCCCTACCATTTTTCAAATCTTAAATGGCTCTGAAAGGGCATTATGACAAAGCTGAAACTGTTAGGGATGCCAGCCTCCAGGTGGAACTTGGGGATCCCCTGGTTTTACAGCTCATTTTCAGACTACAGAGATCAGTTCGCCTGGAGAAAATGGTTGCTTTGGAGTTTGGACTGTATGGCATTGTCCCCCACTGAGATCCCTGTCCTTTCCAGACTCCATCCCCAAAGCTCCAGGAGTTTCCTAACCTGGATCCAGCAACCCTATCCCTCATCCCCCAACTGCGGCCAGGGGGAACATGGTAACCCTAAATATGTTTTGGGTTGGAAAAACAGTGGTGGTGGTGGGGAGAAGCCCATTCTTCCTTTTATGTCACAGTGGTCCCAACCAGAATCTGGCTACAAAATTCCAGTGTGTCCCCAGGGAAGACTTGGAGATGCCATCTGTCTAGTTCAGCCCTCAGTCATACAGGGCAATGGTCTCTGTTTAAAATCAGCAGGACTGCTGGAAGGGAATGCATCCCTAATAGTCCTACTTGATCTTTCTGTGACTTTTGACAGATGTGATCATGTTATTCTGTTGAAGAACTTAGAAATCTAAGTGTTCAAGCAGTATTCTCTCAAGCAGTTTAATTTTTTTGATTGCTCATAGAGAATAATGATTAAAGAAGTGAAATCTTTTGGGATTTAGCTTGTGCAGAGTGTATCCCGGGCACTGGAAATAAGGGCAAGTTCAAGGCTTAGGGCCTCCTTTCTTAAAGCCCCCCCCCCCCAGCTTAAGCAGAGTATTTATTTATTACATCAGGGAATATACAGTTTTACACACAGGATATGGTACTCCCTACCCCCGAACTCCTTTCCTTTCCCAAATCAAAGGTCCAATAATCAGTGTCCCAGAAGTACTGTTTTTTTCTTGAAGCTGGTCCACCTGCAGTCCTTCAGAAGCAGGCCACCAGCATGAAGGAAAGTTCTCAGGGCCTCCCTCCTCACCATCCAAGAGAAGAAATCAGCTTCAGTTCAAAGATTGATGGTCTGGGGGCTAACCTCCTCCACAAGAAGTGATTTCCATAAAGGAAGAGCCCACACTTCTTTAGCGGAGGCCTTTCAGCAATTCAGTCCTTGGAGAGAAGAAACAACTAGGCCCCATGCTCCACACCCTACCCAATTGATTTTTCTTCAGTGACTAGCTACACACATTCCTCCTAATGTGCAAACTGAATAGTTTCATTGCTCCACCCAACAGCCTATATTCCCAAAGCTCTACAAGAGTTATCCCTGATGCTTTTAAATATGTTTTCAACCACTACATGAAATTTACTGAAATTCTGTGGTGTCATCTATGTGCAGTTAACACAAAGGTTTATACTTCATTAGGTAAGCTATCTCCAGCCTGGCTAAATGCTTACCTGCTGTGGTTAAGTGGCTGAGATAGAATAAGCTGAAACTGAATCCAGGTAAAACAGGTGTGATACCGCTTGGTCATTTGATGTTATGGAAGAAATTGTGCTATTTGTTTAACATGATTTGAGCCTTGTATTAGTTGATTTGGTTAAGAGCTTAGGGGTGCTTCCTGGAAGGGATGAGCACAAACCCAAAAAATCTGGTTTGGTTCGGGGTGGCCCCTGAACCAAGTCAAAAGGCCCCCACCCAAAGCTGGCTCAGCAAGTTTGGTTCCCCCTTTCTCTGGCTGCAGCAAGCTATGACCAGGAGAAAGGGAGAGGATTGCTCAGGAAGGGTTAAATGGCCGCCAGCCAACAACCCTGTGAGGTAGGCCAGGCCGGGAGTTTGTGACAGGCCCAAAGTCACCCAGCGAGCTTCCCTAGTACAAGTGGGGATTCACACCAAGGGTGCCCAGGGTCGTAGTCTGCAACTCTTATCTACTAAACCACACTGAGTCTCAGAGTGTGTTTAAAAAAAAAGGCTAAGAGCATGGCTATAGATTCAGGTGGGTAGCCATGTTGGTCTGAAGCAGCAGAACAAAGTTGGAGTCCAGTGACACCTTTAAGACCAACGAAGTTTTGTTTGCGGTATAAGCTTTCGTGTGCAAGCACACTTGAAGTGTGCTTGCACATGAATGCTTATACCCAGGGGTCATTTGGGGCTGGAGCGAGGCGGAGCAGCACTCTGCCAGCCCAAGAGTGGGCACTAAGGCAGCCACAGGCTGAATCAGATTCTCTGATCTGATTCGGCCTGCCGTTGAATTGCCACTGAAATTCGGTGGTGACTTTAAAAGTGGCTGGAGGGGAGGGGGTTTGAGGGAGAGGCTCCAAACTTACAGGGTAGCTGCCGGAG
Source organism: Lepidodactylus listeri (assembly GCA_029233225.1). Taxonomy (NCBI): domain Eukaryota; kingdom Metazoa; phylum Chordata; class Lepidosauria; order Squamata; family Gekkonidae; genus Lepidodactylus; species Lepidodactylus listeri. The sequence continues at coordinate 103,964,088 of JARCFY010000002.1, forward strand.
CATCTCCCCCAAATACCCACCAAGTTTCAAGAAGATTGGACCAGGGGGGTCCAATTCTATGGACCTCCAAACAGGTTGCCCCTATTCCCTCCACTGTTCTCTATGGTGGGGAAAAAGTAATGTTTTTCCCCACCATAGAGAACAATGGAGGAGATGGGGCAACCTGTTTGGGGGCCCACAGAATTGGACCCCGTACCCTGCAAGTTTGGAGCTTCTCCCTCAAACCCCCTCTCCTCCAGCCCCTCATATATCCTATGAGTTTTTGCTATTGGCGTCAATGATCCATAGGGTATAATGGGGCTGAAACTGACATTCGGCCGGCCAAATGGGCTTGCATTGCCAAAACTGACATGCGAGGGTCATTTGGCAGCTGGAACAGATGCGGCCTGATTTGGCCCGATTTAGATTAAAAAAAAATTATTTGCACACCCCTAATGGGCACAAATGGCAGTGGTGGCAAGCCCCTCCCCCAGCTCCCAGCAAGCCTGTGGAGGAAGCAAAGCAAGAAGGGGTTTAAAATTTAAACCCCTTCTGTTTAGAGTTGTGTGGCAGCGGTGGCATGATCTTTCCATTGTATTCTATGGGGCCCTTCTCGCTTCACTCCCCTCCCCCCCCTTGCCTTGGCAGGCCAGCTGGAGAAGGGAAGGGGAGGTTTTTGAAGATGTCCCCCCTTTTTCTTCCCTTTCTGACACACTTCTGGTGATGTCAGGGTGTGTGGCATATGCTAATGAGTTATGCTAATAGGTATACTAATGAGCTCCTGCACCTCTTTTTTTACGAAATGACCCCTGCTTATACCTTGAATTAAACTTTGTTGGTCTTAAAAATGCCACTGGGCTCAAGCATGGCTATAATTATTTATCCTAAAACCATCTAATCTTGATCTCACTTATTCTAGATTTATCAAACATGGTAATAATGCAGCTCTCTTATCAACATAGGCCCAAGAAGGACACCAGAGTGTCTTACTAATCTTTTGAGGTGCTCCCTGTTCTAAGCTGATGCTGGTGGCCAGAGAGTGGAGCTAGGTGCTCTGGGTCCTTGAATCTTGTTTCCACAACATCCTAGGCATTGCACCTCAGCACACCCTAGGAAGAACATCCCCCGGGGGGGGGGGGGGGACTGATATCTTAATTGATGGGTTTTAATTAATTCATCAATTGTCTTTTGATTCTTGGAAATATTAAAAGGTCAACATGGAGGTCTTAAATTTAGGCACTTTGCCAGTCCCAGCTAATGTATACACAAATAACATTTTAGAGTGCATTTAACCTTCCCCCCCCAGAATGGACCTTATATTACAATGCATACTTTTTCAAAAGTGTGCACTACACTCTGCTGGAATTGGGAAGAGGGATTGTTTATTCCTACAAAAACTAAGTCATGGTAACTTCTAAAATTACTGTAATAATCACAAACATCTTGTTTTAGTTTTGCTGTTAACAAGATTTTTAAAACCCACTGTGTAATTTTTTCCAAAGCTCAGAACATCTTGACCCTCTATTCCTGTCAGTACAGGAATGAATAGCACAAGTGACATGCTTTGAGAGTATATGTTGTCCATGATTCTGTTGGGACTTGTGGCCTTCAGTGCAGTCATTATTAACCTTTCGGGAAGCCCTAAACTTGTTCTAGAATTTATTTTCTAAGAGAAAAGATTGAGAACTGGAGCGGCTATGTTTGAGCACAAATTTAGCTATCAAAAAAGCTTTAAACTCTCATTTGCTGAAAACATATGCACTGGAGTTTGTGAAATTACTAAATTATCTCAGAGACTATTGATTCACCTCAGACATTTTACCCCTGATTTTATCTGACCTTTCCACCTCTATGTTGAATAAAATATTTTGTTTATTTTTGAACTTGCAAAAGCCTCTTGTGTGCCATTTTCAGAAGTATAAGTTAAGGAGGTGATCTTGTCTCTTTTTTCAAGTCCCTGGGTAGAGCTAGTATCAAAACATAATAATGTGACAGGGTAGGACAGCCATAAACCTTCCAATAAGAAGAAAATAGATAAAGAGATTGCTCAGTCAGAAAAGAAAGGATGAAAAACCTGAGGGAAAATCCTGCATGTGAGGAAGGGAAGAGGGCAAGATTGCCATATTTGGTGCCAGCATTATGGTATGAAAATAAAACCTGCAAGTAGTTTGTTCCACCACAAATACAAACTAATACAAGAAAATAGTTTATAAGTTTGAGAGGCATTATTACAGGATTCCTGTCAGAAATGGCACTACCATGCAGACCCTGAGAGGCACTTGGGGATAGATAGGGAGAAGAAACAACAGCTGAGTAAATTCTAGTCAGGAGATTAAAATTATGAGAATGAAAACTGAACTGGCAAAAATAGAAGCTGAGAGAGGAAAAGCCAGAATTGAAGCTGAAAAAGAACAACAATTAGAATTAGCTAAACTGCACAGCAGGAGAGGGAAGCTGAGAAGGAACATGAAAAAGAAATGTACTCTATGAAGATGAAGGAAATACAGAAGGCCATAATTTCCACTTTTACAGAGAAGTGTAGAAAGTACCACAGTGAAACAAAAGAAATTTCCATGTTATCAAAAAGGGGATGATGTGGAGACATTTCTCCTTAGTTGTGAACAAACTTGTCAAGACTTTGGGATCCCAGAAGAGGACAGGATGATTTATTTGTGCCCACAGATTTGTGAAGGACTGAGTGAAGTTTATTCAGAGATGAGGGATGATAAGACCTCTAATATTTTCTTTTCAAAGAGCAGTGAGGGTTAGATTTTGGTTAACTGCTGAGCAAAGTAGAAAGACTTTTAGAGAAATTAAAAGAAAACAAGATGAGACATACACACAGCTAGGTTGTTGTTTGGAAAGAGCCTTAACCAGATGGTTGAGGCAAGCAAAGTACAGACAAAGAACTGCAGCAATTAATTGGCTTAGAACAGTTTTATAGACAAGTTCCCACACAACTTAGATGGTAGCTGAGGGATAAAAAATTAAAAACTGTAGCTGAAACCACCATTTTAGTAGATGAAATATATGGGGACTTGGGAGGATCTTTTTCCCCACCCACCACCCATCAAGAAAAATAAAGTTTGGGACACCTCAGAGAAAACTGAGTTATCTAAAACTAACCCTGCAAGGTGGAACACCCCTGAGCCAAATAGAAATAGTGTGTTTTAACTGCCAGGAAAAGGCACACATAAAAGCCCGTTGTCCAAAATTAGACAAAGGAAAACCACAAACCTCAGTCAAAACTGTTAATTTAGTTAAAAGGACTAAAGCAGTTACAGAACTCTCCCCAGACCCTGTACCAGAAGAAGCCCAAACACAGAGACCAGCTAGAGCAGTGGTTCTTAACCTTGTTGGAGGTACCGAACCCCACCAGTTTCATATGCGCATTCACCGAACCCTTCTTTAGTGAAAAATAATTCTTAGTACTTAGTAATAGTACTAAGTTGGAGGCCCCACCGAACCCCTGAGACTGACTCACCGAACCCCTAGGGTTCGATCGAACCCAGGTTAAGAACCACTGAGCTAGAGCCTTACAAGTATGAAAAGGGCAAGAAGAATAAACAGGGAATATATAAAGCCTATGGAGATAAACAGTCAGGAAGTAATAGGCTGGAGAGATACAGGGACAGGAGTTACCTAAACAAAGACAAGATGAATCTTTGCAAGATTGGTGATAAAAGGCAAAGACATCCTCTTGAGAAATGACAATAGAAAGTCCTTGTTTGTTTAAGATCCTAGACCAGAGACTGTATAGAATTAAGCGTAAATGTGCTGCTATCTGGGAAAAGCGCAAACACTAGTGATCCCCTGAAGATATAGATTGTAACTTCTATATCTGGCCCATGAAACACCTATGTCAGGACATCTAGGGATCAAAAAGACTAGCGATACGTTGCAGGGGAAAATCCTGCATGTAAGGGAGGGAAGAGAGCAAGATCACCATAGCAAGTTAGATACTTCTGCTACAGGTGAGTTTCTTTTGCTTCTTGGAGCCCACTGAGACTGAGAAAAAGCCAGTGGGAACTGCAGTCCTCATGTAATTTATTGATGAATACATTATCCCATCATACTAGTAAATTATGTTTAAGAAAGGGAACAAATCTTATTTATTTGTAATCTCTAACCATGTGTTCAAGATTGCTTACAATCAAAATTAGAAGGCTCCTATGTAATCAGTGAAAAAATCTTAAAAGAGTGACTAGGAATGTTTAATAAATTTATCTGGGGATCCAAAAAATCTAAACTAAACTGGATTGTAGCTCAAGCTAACGGGTCCTCAGGTGGTTTTGCTATTCCTAATATTAAAGTCTGTCATGACGTCACTAAGATAATATGTAGGGCTTTTTTTCTAGGGAAATGCACCAGAACAGAGTTACAGAACCTCTTCAACAAAATTCTTTTTAAAATGTTTAAAAGTTCATGAGTTTTCAGTATGCAGATTGAAAACTTCATTTCCCTCTTGAGAGTTCCGGCATCTCCCACGTTCTCTCTTTAAAAAAAATGCCCTGCTAATATGGATTTGCAGATGGTTCAGTATAGATAGTAAATCATCAGAACTGGTAACTGAAAAACGAATGTTAAAAATTCTCAAAACTTTTCTCTGGGCAGACAAAGATATAAGGAGAGTTTATACAAGATATAAGAAAGAGAGATTATAAAACTGATAATATAGTAATTAATAAAAGAAAACTCTCCAGACAACTCGCCCTTGTCATCTGTAGTGAAAGTCTTAGACAAGCATCAAAAGTTTCAGTTGACTGCTTTGGATAAATGAGAAAGATCTAATTTAGACTTTTATAAGAACGTGATATTTCAGAGGGATATAATTTAATGTGATGCTGTGACAAAAATCAGTGATGGTAAAATCTCTTGGTTTGATTATATGCAGATGAGAAGTTTTTTAGTAAAAGAATTTATGTCAGATATGCCCTTAAAACAAATGAATGAGTTTAAAAACTTAGTTATGCAGCCTCAACAGCCTTTTCTTTCAAAGATGTAAAGCTTCATTATCAATATTATGCCTGCCGTATGACTCAATTTTACTCATAAGAGGACCCAGGCTTTAGGAGATGAAATAACAGAAGATGTTTGGAAGTTTGTTTTTTCTCAAAGCTCAACATTTCATTTCCTCTTTGCTAGAATTTTAAAGAAAACATTTATCAAACAATTCATCAGTTGTATCTTACACCAAAAGTTATTGCAAAGGGGGACTTTCGGTGGTGGGAAATGGGAATGGATGCTTGAAAGCTTAGCTCCATCACCTGAACCCCCTTCTAGCCCTTGGACCAAGCATACTGGTGTCATTGCTTAACAAATATATGAGGAAAGACGCGAAAACAGCAGAGCAACCAAATCAGAAAAAACATAAAATAGTACAAACCTTACTCCTTGGAGAATAGAGCTGAAATCATGCCTCCACCACACAACGGCTGACAAAATGGCGATGGGAAACAGTGGAGCCGAAGCCGCAGCAGCTCCAATCACTTCAGAAGAACTGATGACGGCACTATCCAATATGAAAAAGACGTTTTTAGACAAAATATCCTCAATGTTTCAGCCACTATACGAACAGTTGGAAGCACTAAGAACAAGCCAGCAGGACACAAAAAAAGTTGTGGAGGGAGCGCTGCAGAACAGCTTAGCCAACCACACTGACATACAACAAATTCAGCAAACAGAAGATATCTTAGCAGAAAGAACGCTGCACCTGGATTTTATCTTTAAGACAGAATAACCTTAAACTAAGAGGCCTGGGGGGAAAAACTGAAGAACAAGGAGATCTAGCGATCCATATTTAAAACTGTCTGGCACAGGAAGTTGGAACAGAGGGAGATCAATCAAGAATAGTCACTAAAGCCTACTGACTAGGACCCACTTCAATTCTCAAAATGAAACCAATGAGGGACATTATGATAACACTTATGGCTATAAAATACAGAAAAAGGATTTTAAGTAAGGCTCATCAGCAGGGTCATCTAAATTATCAAGGAAGGAAGGTGGAGATGTTTCCCAATCTACCAAAAGAGTCTATGTTGAAGAGAAGAGAATTGAAACCAATAACAAGCAGCCTGATTGAAGTGGATGTCAGATACTCTTGGATCACACCTCTCATATTACAAGTTTCTCATAGTGGAAAGCAATACAAGATTTCCTCACCAGAAGAAGGACTCAAACTACTGTGCACTCTAGATATAGAAATCCCCATGGAACTCTCTCGACATTTAAACGAACAGCATCTCTCATCACCGTCACCTCCTCCACCAAATCTGATGCAAGCTTTGGGGACAGTCTTGAGGAGCTGGTTAAATAAGAGCACCAGACTAAATCTTAAAGTGCATTTGTGTTTATAGCTGGCTAAGAGTAGTTTCTTGTTACTAAGAGATTTTAAAAATATGAAAACATTTATTTTATAATTTAATTAAGAGAATACTACAGCGACCCAAAGGAATGTTTCCGGCATTAATGCACGGACAGGCGGAGTTCCTGCTTACAGGAAAACTGCGGGTATGGACTATAGCTACTGTTAAAGGAAATTTTACAATGCGCTGAACAAATGCCTTTTCAATATGTTAGATAGAAATATTAGATGCAATAAGCAATGTTGTTACATCTGTTTTCAAGGGCGGGAGAAGTGGGGGGTTTAAATTGTTTTATAGTAAGGTAATGGTTTTAGGACTCTCTATACCAAGTGCTGGGGGTAGGAGGGATTAGGAGAACAACCCAGCCTTCTGCCAACACAAGAAACCGGCGGGAAAATAGAGAGCTGCAAGCAAAGGGAAATGAGCAACTGACTGTTTACTGTATTGTAATCTTCTAGTTTCCAAGAAATTTATCGTTTTTTGCAGAATTTATTGAACAATTAATTAATTTCTGTACTGAATTCATTGATTGCACTTTTAAATTGATGTGCTCTACAGCACTTGATTCTTAAGAAGGAAGTCTATATGAATTAATTGTGACTGTATTACTACTGATTACTTACATAGCTACCTACCTGAAACAACTTGCAAAAACACATTATACTAATTCATGTAAGTATTACTTTCAAAAGCAACCATCACATGTTGCTAATACTCTGGTAATAGGAATTATTACTGAGACTGCATAGGTAGATAATATTCTTTGGATTACAAGAATTGCTCATTTGAGATAATAGGAACTGGGAAAGGTATTGTTTAAGATAACAAAAGGTTGTAGCTTTAAAGGTGAAATTATCAGACAACCTCTCTGAACCCTTTTGTGTGTGTGTGTGTGTGTGCGTGCATGTCAAACTCGGAGTACACTTTTCCCTAAGGGAGTTAGCAAACCTCTGAAAAGCATCACCGTTAACATACCCATTTCATAGGTTTACAAGTGGCTAGCAAGACCATTCCTGTATTGAATTATTTTCTAGACGAGAGACTCAACCTTACTGGTCAATTTTATTATACTTTACTCACCATCATAGTATAGGGACCACACCAGGACATTTTACTGAAAAAGGCACACATATCATCTGGACTCCTACAGATACCTATTTTTTAGTAGGTTGATTCAATAAATAAACCTATTTTTTAGTAGGTTGATTCAATAAATATAGAACAGGAAGTCTTCTCACAGAATCACAAAGATAAGATGTCAGGAATTAAACTAGTCTCCTCTAATGTTCGTGGCCTGAACAATCCTATTAAGAAAAAACACATTTTAAGTAATCTAACGAAGCTGAAACCTGATATAGTACTCCTACAGGAGACTCATCTGAAAAAATCAGAACTAGAATTTTGCTCCAAAAATGATCAAACTCAGTTTTTAGCACATGGCTCGTCTAAATCAAGGTGGTTTTTTTGCTATTTTGTTATCACGGACCATCTGTTTTTCTCTAACAGCACAAATGAAGACCCAATGGGTAGATTCCTATTTATCAAGGGACAACTGGAAAATCAAAAAATAACAATTGCCACACTATGCGCTCCTAACAATAGGCAAATAGACTTCCTCAAAACTATGCAGACCAAGCTTAAAAAGTTTGCAGAAGGGGACATTATTGTAGGAGGCAATTTTAATTAATATAATAGATAACACTTTAAACAGATCATTTCACATTCCCACTTCAAAGCCACCAAAGAAATGCTATACTCAATTAGACACTCTGTTGAAAGATCATGACAATAGACATCTGGCATTTGCTTCACAAAGAGGAGAAGGATTTTACTTACTTCTCAGCATGCCATACAGTGCACACAAGAATAGATCTCATATTACTCTCCCCATCACTGCTGCCCAAAGTTATCTCATCTACAATCGAACCCTCCAGGTGGTCAGATCATGACTGGCTGGACTGCATATTAAGACCTGAAGACCCTAACCCGACACACAGACAATGGGCTTTAAATACAGCTTCATTGAATAATCAACTCATTAGAGAAGAGGTAGAACAAAAAATTAAAAATTATTTTGAAGACAATTCACAGGACAACATTTCTTCGATTATGCTTTGGGATGCATTGAAACCTGTCATGCGGGGCTTTTTGATTTCCAAAATCCACTTACCTGGAACCCCCCTCCCAAAAGACAGAAACATTAAACAAAATCCAATCGTTAGACCAACAACATAAACGTGACGGTAACACAAACAGCCTAAAATTACTAAATATAGAACGGAGGAAGCTAGCATAGTTGGAGACTACCAAAATAAAAAAAAAAACAGTAATTTTTCACAAGACAGAAGTACTGGATAAAATCACCCCATACATTGAAACTGTTGGCCCACAAAGTTAAAGAACAACAATTGTCCAAACAAATTAAGGCTATTGCTACTCAGCAAGGAGATATTGTCATGAATACTCAAAAAATTATCCACAGATTCGAAGAATACTACACAAAACTATATACTGCATCTTCCACTAATGAAGAAGTGTTTCAGAAGGAATTTTTGAATTTCCCTATCCATACAAAGCTGAAAGAGAGTCACAAATCATTTCTTAATAGTCCAGTTACGGAACAAGAAGTCTTAGACACAATAAAAGTGCTAAAAACCAATAAATGCCCTGGACCACACAGATTCCCTTTAGAATTTTATTTTTCAACCGGTCCTGCTAAACTCGATTACAAAGTCTTTAACCAGGTTCTGGCTCTATGCCACCCTCCTGGCGGCAAGCTGTAAATGTAGTTATACCAAAAAAAAAATAGGGATCCTCTGCGAACAAGCTTGTATAGACCTATCTCTTTACTGAATCAAGACCAGAAAATATTTACTTCACTCTTGGCCAAACACATGAATACATTCATTTCAGAGTACATACATCATAATCAAGTAGATTTTATTCCTCAAAGAGACTTAGCAGATAATACCTTTAAAACATTGAATTTGATTTGTCACTGTAAAGCTATTAAATTACCTACAGCCTTCCTCACTCTAGATGTGGAGAAGGCGTTTGATACAGTGGACTTTCATTATTTATCTCCAGACTATGGGTTTTGGTTCTAAATTTATATCACCTATAGAGGGTCTATATGCCCACCCAATGACTAACTTTAAGATAAATGGGTTCCTTTCATGGCTGTTCCTTTCTTTGCAAGTGGACAGCACTGGATTAGTAAGATCTGCAATCGCGGGGAGAGCGGCTTAGAAATCAAATAAATAAATAAATAAAAGATCTGCAAGCAAAAGTGTTGTTCATTTGGAACAAAGAATCAACTGAGAATAGCTTGTTATTTACTTTGAAATACGTTTATAAACTCAAAGTCTGCAGAACAAGGTAAGCCTTTTAAAAAGGATATGGATTCTGGGTTTTAAATCTAAGAAATGCACACAGAATCTTCTTTAAAGAAAATATTTTCAAATCTCACTATGTACCACATTCAGCAGAGTATTTGTGAGTCAAGTCCAGCTCAGTTTTATAGATGAGGCTGATCAGGGGAAGAAAGCATATAGAAAGCTAATTTAAGGCCAGGATATGTGGGACACAAACAGAGGCTTGAGAGGGAAATGACTTTGTGCAGTGAAAATATGTGACACTTTGAGTTGGGCACACATTTTTAATACTCTGGTGCCCAGAGAATGAGTAATAGTGTTATAATGCAGCTATAGACCCCTTGCTTTAGAAATCAGACCTAAAGATTTGCTCTTTAGAGCTGAAGGTTACTGGTTTGATTGAGAGCCAGTTTGGTGTAGTGGTTAAGTGTGCAGACTCTAATCTGGGAGAGCTGGGTTTGATTTCCCACTCTTCCACTTGCAGCTGCTGGATGACCTTGAGCAAGCTATAGTTCTGACAACAGCTGTCCTTGAAAGGGCAATTCTTGAAAGAGCTCTCTCAGCCCCACCTACCTCACAGGATGTCTGTTGTGGGGAGGGGAAGGGAAAGGAGTTTGTAAGCTGCTCTAGAGACTCTCAGTGAAGGGTGGGGTATAAATCCAATCTGTTTTCATCTTCTTCTTCTAACCCAGTGACCTTGCTGCAGTTGTCCTTCCTTATATGGCTTCCTTCTTTTAAAAACTTGCAGTAATATTGAAAACTAGTACACTTTATTTTAAATTATATGTTTGATCAGTGAGCCTGGAGAGCACTGCAGTATTTCTGTTTCCTTTTCTCTGAAAGATGATCAAGGATCATTAATGTCCAGTAAAACAACAGCAAAGACTCTGATAGCATTCAACCCTATAGGAGCGGGCTGGAGAAATTTGTTCTTGTTTCATTATCGTTTTTACCTACACGTGTTTACCTACACATATCGTTTTTACCTACATATTGTTTCATTATCGTTTTTACCTACACATGTGTTAAGGAAAAAAGGGGCAGGTTATTGGCCACAGGACTGCAGATGCCCCTTTCAAAACCTGAACACAAACAAATAACATTTATTGAAATAGTGAGGGAATCAACAAAATCAGACAGGGAGGTTTAACAAAACAGTATGAACAACAGTCATAATGGCAGTCCCAAACTTAGGGCAGAAACTGAAAGAAGTCTGCCAGTCACTTTTCCTCAGAGTCACCGAGAAGCCATGTTATCTCACAGCCATCAAGCAGCCACTTTTCCTCACAGGACTGACAGCCCAGCCCACAAGCTGGCCACTCCTCCACTAACTGCTTCTCTCAGTTTCCACCATCAGCTTTCTTCAGGAACCTCTTCTTTAGAAATTCTTCTCGCTATCTGAAGGAAAAAGCCTCAGCTTCTTCTTTAGCTCTTTCTCCCCCATGAAGTTCTCCCTGTCCTTCTCCTGCCCTGCTGCAAGGCAACCCCTCACCTACCTCCTCTAGAGGGCACTGTCTTTAGGCTAGACGCACTATGCAGGTGAAAGCATGTTCTACAGTTTAAATAGTAAATAAACATTTTTACAAAGCTTACACATGCTTCTGCATTTTCATCATTTCATTTGTGTGTGTGTTAAGTGCTGTCGAGTTACTTCTAACTTATGGCAATCCTATGAATGAATGTCCTCCAAAATGTCCTGTCGTTAACAGCCTTGCTCAGGTCTTGCAAAGTGATGCTTTCTTTATACGGTCAATCTATCTCATGTTGGGCCTTCCTCTTTTCCTGCTGCCTTCAACTTTTCCTGACATTATTGTCTTTTCCAATGAGTCTTTTCTTCTCATACTGTGACCAAAATACAATAGCCTCAGTTTAGTCTTTAGCTTCTAGGGAGATAATTTATTATCAAGGGACACACTTGATAAAATCCTTTGCAACCATATTCCAGATTAGTTTCAGTAGTATGTACTGCATTAATGGCGGTAATGCAGCACTCAGATTGTGACAATCTGGACAGAGTATATCTGCCCTCCGTCCTAGTTAGGAAAATCACAGTTTCTGTGTAAGGATGGTTGTGGAGCTGTCCATGGTACCACAAATACTTTTGATCACAGATGAAGCAATGCCATTTGAAGGACTGAAAATGGGACTGTGGGAACTGATGTTGACAGAGCAGTGGCTTGGAGTGCTGGACAATTAATTTAAATCTATAGTGAAAAACAAAAGTTTTGGTTAAGATTTTCCCTTGAGAGTTATACTGCAAATTCACAAAGAATACTGATCTGGCTTTTTAATACTATCCATTCAGGAAAAGATCTCCAATGCTTCTCTTTTGTCTAGGATTCTTTAATGTTTCAAAATCCAAGTAATTTGTTTTATTAATTCTCTAAGAGAAATGGAAAGTAAGAAAGATGAGATCTATTTGGCAATGTGAACTATTTGTCTTACTGTGCGGAACTCCCATCATTGACTGCTCCTCAACTGAATCATTTGAATTATTGCTTTGTACTGAAAAAACAGGAAACTATGTTCTATGGCCTTGTGCACATGACTTTTATTTGTGTTTAGCTGACAAGCCAAGCTAACCTTTTTGCTCTGCTCTCGGCATATAACTGAAATTAACAAAGATTGTGAAACACTATCAAACATTCTGGACCACAAGCTGAAGTCTTACCTGCTGATTCTTACATTTTATCATCTAATAGGATTCATGCAATTCTTGGAATAATAAAGCAGATGAAGGTTTGAATATCACATGATTGTTCCAAAATTGCTTTTTCTCTAAGTTGTCCATTAGAAGAGATATATATATAAAACGAGTCAGATTAGCAAAGCGCCAGAGAAGGTAAGTATGGGGCGACAATCCTGGTGGAAACCATGACTGCTCTAGAAAGGTAGCCAAAGGAGACATTGCGAGAGCCATTTTGTCTTTAGATTTGTCCCATGTTTGAAAGGTTGCTTCCAGAAAGGAGTTTATAATATTATTTGAGAATCTGCAATTATGAGGTGTCCATAACAAATGTTAAAAAGAATGAGAGGTTAGATAGTCTTCTATTAGTCTTCTATTATTTTTCAGTATGCTTGAAAGGAAGGATTGTATTGCTTGGTTAAGTTAGTTAGGTTGACTGCCTCATAATATGTCTGTAGATCAGGAATTGCTGACTGCCATTCTTAGTTGGATGATGCATGGTCTGAAACCCAACTCTTGGTTTCTTAAAAGTCCATATAAAGCTGTTTAGGTTTCTTTGCCAGCCTCGTATTAGGGCAACAGGGAGGTACACAGGAAGAGCTGTAAAGTAGAAAAGAAATTTTGGAAGTATACATGATTTTACCATGTCTATTCTTTCAGGCCATAATAATAACTTTGTTTGTTTGATTCTCCTACTTTACAGAAAAGTTTGAATAGATCTCCTACAAGTTTGGAACATGGTTTGAACTCTAAACCTCTTTGCTTAAAAGGCCTAATTTTGACACTTTATAAAGCTTTATTACTGGATACAAAACTACCTTTAGCATCATACCAGATGGCATGGCAAAAAGATCTGGGTATAAATCTTACTACTTATCAGTGGGAAAAGATTTGGACCTCATAAAGTTATACCTCACATTCCTTACGTATTCAACAACAGGCAATAAAATGTTTGCTTCATTGGCATCTCACCCCATCAAAACTCTCATATATTAATCTGCACATCTTGTCATCATGCTGGAAACTAATTGGGGCAAACGGCTCTTTTTACCACTGTTAGTAAGGTTAATAGATTTTGGAGTGAAATCATATCAGAAATTCATTTGATAACAGGGCATTATATCCCTAAAGAACCAACCTTAATTCTTTTGGACTTATGGCCAAGAATCAGGATTCCTCGAAATACTAAAGACCTCATTTCCACCCTTTTGGCAGCAGCAAAACATGTGCTTGCTTTAAATTGGAAATTACAGAATCTCCCCTCGATGCATCAGTTGTACTAAAGGGTATGGGAATATATTTTACCGGACAAGATCTCAGACTGGATTGTGCAGCAAGATAAACTAGTAGGTTACCTCTACTAGTATTATGACCAAATGGTCATTGTGGCTAGATGCTTTTGCTGACCCAGAAGGAACTTTACAGAAAGCACCTTTAATTGGTTCACACACATATCTTTACCATTAAGTAGATGAAGGATCTTTAACACTGGCTTGAACTCTATTTATTTTTATCTTTAATTATTTGAATAATAAGCTCAAAATTAGCAGATAACTTGTAATGGCAATCCTTGGCCGAGGACAGATTGGCAATCTGGCCCGCTCTGCCTCCGCTTCTAAAGCGGAGGCAGAGAGGGCGGCCAGATTGCCACAGCTGTCCCCCGTCGGCGGCCTGCACTCACCTGCATGTGGGCCGCTCTCCACGCGCTGCAGCCGGAGACCTCTTCGAACTGGTCTCCGGCTGTCTGGGCGCACATTGCTGCCGCTTCCTGCCGGTCTGGACGCCTCTACGGCGCACAGGAAGCAGTGGCAGAAGTGTGGACGCGCTGCGCACAGGTGCGCGTCCCCGGACCAGCCAGCAGCCGCGCGCCGCAGCAGAGGAGGCTCCAGAGGACGGACGGCGGTGTGGACGTGCCGCTCCGCCTCCTCTCCAGTAAGGTCCTGCAGCACTGTTACCAGTGCGAACGGGACGCCTCGCACCCGTTTCCGCACGTGGCTTCTGCCCCCGCAGCTGTCCCGGGACGAAATGCCGGTCTGTCCTCAGCCCTTGATTCATCACAAACTAAATACTGCATTGTATTTTATTTCAATCTTCAATAGACAGTTTAAAGGGTTTTTTAAAGGTTTTACCACAGGGTACCATTCTCTCTCTCAGTGCTCAGTGGTTAGCAAAAGGTAATGCAACTAAGTATTCTGTTTGCTTAGTAATACAGTTAGCCAGCTCATTTATCCCACATTGTAGGATTGGTTGAGCAGCATAAGAGGATCTCCTGTGTCATCTGAACAGCCCTGATACAAAACATCAGAAATCAAGTAAAGGATGGAGGGGATGGGTAATTCATGCCCTCTGCCACCTGAAGATCTTGTTTTCAAACAGATAAAGTAAGCTATATGAATACAGAAAGATAATATTCATATCATTACCATGAAAAGTGGTGGTTGTGATAGCTATGGTACTGATGGCTAGAATCTATGCATGAATCCTCAGCCCTGCATCACTCTGAGTCCAAACTGCATAATATATCTGGGCACATAGCAGTTATCATGAGCTTACTTACCTAACCACCACAGAGCCCCATTTGGATAGGGACCACAGTGCCAGGGGAGGAGTAGCTCCAGTTTTCTCCCCTGAACTATTTGTCTAAGGCTGTGTTCACACACACTAAATAATCCACTTTCAATCCATTTACAATGCACTTTCCAACTGGATTTTGCCAGTTCACACAGTAAAATCCAGTTGGAAAGTTTACTGAAAGAGGATTGAAAGTGGATTATTCAGTATGTGTGAACACAGCCTAAGTCAAAATTGTTTGGGGGGAGGGGGGACATTATTTGCAGGGCTGCATATTCATTCCATACTTGTGGGCTCAAATAATAGAATTTGACAGGTCGCATATACCTGCAACAATGTAGTTGCTTTGTCACCGGTTCCCCTTGATGCTCCCTGTACTGCCACTGCATCCAGTGACAGAGTCCCTCTTGCTCCCAACTTAGTTCCTTCTGAATAGCCTAGCAAGCCCACCATGGTGGTGCCAGGCAGCCTTTTGCAGCCTCCACTGCTGGCTGGCCCCACATAGGTGGCAGGATCCTTCGGTGACCATCCTTGGATCCCAGAGAATCAGCAAGGAAGGAAAGGTGAAATGACATCAGCAGAGGACAGCTGGGCAACAGGAAACTAGGAAAAGGATAGGGTTGCCAGGTCCCCTTGTCACTCCAACAGCTGGATTTGGGGGGGGGGGGGTCCAGGGTGGGTGGGGATGCCCCCAAGCTTGCCCCTAAGCCCTGCCCTCAAGGCATGGTCACCCCTCTCCCTTCCATCCTGCAGAAATTTAAAGGGTTTCAGCTGATCAGAGGGGAGCACATGGTCCCCCAATCAGCTGGAGGGGCCTTCAAAACTTTCAGCAGGGAGGGAGAGCAGCTGTCACCGGCTGCAGCTCCACTCTCAAAAAGACCCTTTAAAGGGTCTTTTTGCAAGAAAGCCATGGTGTATGGGGCTGAATTCCCAGCAGTGATTTGCCACTTGGGATTTATGCCCACACACCACCACCCCACACTAACTCAGCTCAGAGGGAACACCGCTCTCCTCCTCTCCATTGCTGTGGCATTGCTCATAGGTACACCAGGAAAGGAGAAGCTGGAAGGCAAACCTCTCCCAGAATCAACCAGCAAAGCGTGACACACTGATGTGGTCTGACTTTGGAAGTGTTTTGCAAAGTGTTTTGCAAAGAATATGTGCTGTATGACCAAAAGGGTACAATTGTCCCTAATCTGCTAGTGCAGGTGACATGTTGCCACACTGAAGTTGATGAGCTTGTGATCACAGTAGAGTTTGGAAGCTACGTTCAGTTCCGTAAGGTTAAAAAGGTGGCTAATAAATGTTTCAAACAAACAAACAAACTTAGTCTCAAGAGCTCTCCAATAAATCTCCAAAGATTAAAACAAGTCCACTGATTTGTGTCTGGAATAGGCATAAATGGGACCTCACCACCTTAATAAAAAAGTAATGGATAAGCTTTTGGGATTCTTTCTTTTAATGTATCTCCATCAGTAGTCCTCAACTGCTTTAGCCTATGCAAGTCAGCACTAAATCAACTTTATAGGTTACAAGAAATTGATATGAGAGAGAGCATATGGTTTACAACAGTAATTAAAGATGCCTCAACATAAAAATAAGGACTATCTCTAGTCACAAAATAAATGATCTTTACTTATGACACCAATGGATGCTGCCGTCTTGAAACTGGTCCAATTTATACTGATGCAGGGCATAGGTACAGCACCCATTCAATGCATGCCCTTCATAGCATGGTTTGTCTTCATCAAAACCTGAAATACTAGCAATGAAGGAAATTTCTCTTGGATTTCCAAGCAAGTCTTAAGCAACCATTCTAATCTCCAAAGAAGTTCAAAGTTGCCTTCATCATGTATTTGAAGGTTCATTTGAGAGGATTATCTAGGATCCATGCAGATGGATAATGCAAAATTTACAGAGCCCTAAATGGTATCAGAAAGTGCTGTGATGAAAGGGCAAGTTCTACATCCTGAATGTCTGGAGGATGCCAGCTGATGGGTTCTGTTGCTGTAGTTGTGAGCAAAAGTGCTAGCGTAAGATATGAGGAATATCTGCTACACTTATTGCTAAATATTCCTGGAAACTATGAAAACCCAAAGTCAGCACAAATCTTCATGTTTAGGAACTCTTGAGATGCTTGTTATTGAGTTCTAGTTAACCAGAGCTGGTAGCCTCAGGTGGAACTGACTGGCTTGGTTGGATGGATGGATGGACGGACTTCTATCCATGCTGTTGTTATGACTGAGGTTAAATAAAAATGGTGGGCCTTGCAGCAGGCTGGTTTTCTTGTGTTATATCTTTCACACCCATACCACATAACATGCTACCCAATGAAGTCCTGACATATTTTCATTTGCTAAATAAATATATGGGTAATGAATTCATTCTCAGTAATTGTCTTTCCTAGGCTGCATTATCTCAGAACCATACTGGAAGTGTGTGGATATGCAAATACCATCACCAATTAAAAATTCATACATTATATAGGGCACTAATTTAGTAGCTGCTAGTGGATTTTTGTAATACTCTCTCTCTATTTTGTAACTGTATATTCAGTCCCGTATATTGGGGGGGGGGGGTAATGGGCTCTGGTACTAGAACCTAAAACAGATTCATTTGTTTTTATGGTTTGCTAAACATCAGAACAGAGGAAGAGGTGATTAGTAATGGAACAAACTATTTACTGGCCATATCTTTGAAGGCCACAAATGATTTTCTAATGTATAAGCATTTTAAAATGTTTGAATTATTTTAATACAAATTGTGCTACTTTCTTCTTTATTTCATCTAAATGATGAAAGCATAATTTAGAGTAATCGTTACATTCTGCCACACACACACACAAAATATGGCAGTTCTTGCTTCTCTGAGTCACCTGGATATGCTTTATTAAACCTTGTACTGTAGGAACATCTGGCTTAATCACTCCTTTTGCTTGTATTTCTGTAGTACAGAGTTTGTGGTCAAAGTGCCTAAGTCTAAGAACATGATTCCAAAGCCATCATATGTCAAGACTCCTATGGCAATCTTGCCCTCTTCCCTCCCTCACATGCAGGATTTTCCCTTCTGTCTTCTTTCTTGCTGAGCAGCCCTTTTATCTATTTTCTTCTTATTGTCTTCTTCTTCTTGTTTGTCTAAGGCTGTCCCACCAAGTTGTGTATGTGTGTATATATAGATATAGATATACACACATGTATATCCTACAGTTGAAATGGCACACAAGAGGCTTTTGAAAGTTCCAAATGAACAAAATGTTTTATTTAACCTGGAGGAGAAAAGATCAGGTGGAATCAGGTGCAGGATGTATGAGGTGAACAGATAATAAAACTGAGGTAACTTTCTAGTCACACGAACACCAGATAATTTGTTGCCAACAAGTGTTTCTGCTATTCTATCAGTTCTATAAAACTTTGAGGCTTTCTTTTCAGTTTCTGCTTGAACACTCAAGCATAGGTTTCTGAGTTTCACCAACACATAAAGTTTAAAAGGCAGGAACAAACGATCAAGCTCCAGTTTCCTTCCTTTTATACAAACCAGAGCTTACTCCTTTCATTAAGAGCTATTTCCCTTCTTTGACTGGACAGGAATCACTCCTCTGTACTAGAAGCTATTTTCCTTCTTAACTGGGTAGGGATCACTTCTTTTTTCTAGAAGTTATCTCCCTTCTTTTTGGCTTTCATGGGGATCCTCCCTAATCCACTCACTTCTTCAGCCTCCTTCCCAGTCCACAGTCAGTGCTTAACTGTCTCTTCTTCAACTGTCAGTTCCCAACTGTCTTTCCTTAGCTGACTCTCTCAACAGAGTTCCATTTGAACAGCCTGTCACTCAAAGGTTCTCAGATTTTGTTAGGCATTAACTCTTGACAGTCCATCACAACTCCACCAGACACATTATCCTTTTGCCACTACTTTAGTGTCAGCAGTATTGCCTGGGTTCCACTCCTTTTCCTTTCCTCATGGTCCTTACTTTTCTGTATCTCCAATCCTAATCCCCAAACCAGTAGTTCTCAGATCTCCCATTGATGTTGATGCTGCATCTTCCACCCCAAAGTGCATATTGACTTTTCTCCTATACGGTAATCATCTGTCCATAACTTCTTCTCCCCATTCCATCAGGCCCATGCCAACACTAGATCCTGGCAGTAGAATCCAAAGGTTGCTGCCATCTCTTTCACATTGACTGGAAGCAGACCATAGTCAATTTTATTGATTCATAATACTGGTCTTCCACTCCAAGCATGCATGAACTTTAGGGTTTTTTAAAAATTAATTTCTTAAACTATTGAGGAGAAGTATGTGGTCTTCAAAAAGCTACGCTTTAGTCAAGAATCACAGCCTTCCCATTTTTGACCTGTAGTATGAATGGCATAGACTACGTCTCTACAACAATTTCTTGTGCAGAATCACATTGCAGTGAATGGAACTGAACTCAAAACACTTCTATGTCCCTTTCACCTCTACAGTTCTGAGAAATTTGTCAATGTCTCACTCAGCCATGTAAGCTGTGCCTTTAACAGTGTTGGACTTCAATGTTTAAGCATTGTTAGAAGGAAACTTAAGAAGGAAACTTCATGTTCTTGCACAAGATGAAGAGGCATCATTTGTAAACTGAAGTAGACCCTTTGAAATTCAAGATGAAGTTGATGTCAGTTAGAAAGCAGGTGAGCCTGATCGATATGTTATAACTTTTACAAAATAATATACAGAGCTTTGTTCAGCAAGAACTCAAACACTGTTTAATGGCATTATGGTAGTATAAGTGTTGACTCCAAGGATGAATAGCTCGACATAAGGTAGAGTAGAGGAAAAATCCTAGGGGCCTTCAAGACAGAAATAGCTACAGTATTGTGAAATAAGACTGGAAGTACATTATGATCATGCATAATTATTCTAGTAAAGTAATAGAAATCCTGCTGAAGAAAAAATGGGAATCAATCATGTTGAAGATATGCCTTGTGCAGAAAATTGGCTAGGTGGAGCTTATTTTAAACACATAAAATGGGAACCCTATAGATCCCACTCTCCTTGAGGGAAATGTCTTTCATCTCATAAGATTACCACACAAGAATAACAGAAAGTGCTTCTTTCAAAAGGTCATGGACCTATCATCTGTGGTGACTATCCTGTTGCTTCTCTAGTATCTGCAGTGTACATTTTTCCACACGACAGAACGTAGCCTTTTGAAGCAAGAGTTTTTATAGTACTGAGAACAGAAAATATTTTCAGCATCCCTAATCTGAAGGTGATATTGCAAAGCTCTGCATTTACTCTCCTTGCTGAAAAGGAAAATAAAACATCTGGGGAAGACTCTATAGAACAGTTCTAATTGTCTTGCCCTTGTGACATCATTGCAAATGGCCTTCATTCATTAGATAGGGCCATAGTTCTTGAATAATTCATATGTACATACGTATGTGATATAAACAGTACTGTATACATAAGTTTGATTGAAAAAAGCAGTGCATGAATCATGGGGAATTTAGAGCAAGTCACAGATATGAGTCATTTGAGGGTTATTTTGCTAAATCCTGTGTCTGGCTGAGTAGTGGGAGTGGTGGGCCAGAAGTGTGATTAATACATCTCTTTAGCCTGCTGCGACAGTTCTGAGTAGCAGCCTTTTCTTTTTGTGCTACTGTTGAACTGTTCCAAAATGTCAAGATTCATTTTAGGCAAACAAACAAAAAGAGGGAGGTGCAGCAAAATACCTAATGAATAATTACATTTTTTAAAAGTAATAATTTCTTAAAATAATAAAAGGGATGGATTGTTCCTGAGACTGAACTGTGAGTTTCTTGACACTGAAAATCCCACAAGCCAGTTATGCAAAAAAACCTGGAGTTCTTCATTTGCTTTCAGAGTGTAACCTGTATCCACAAACAGACTGCCTGCTTGCATTCAGATTTTTAACACCCATCCCTGCCAGATCTTCTCAAATCATACAAGCTTGTCATGTTTGCAGCTCGACTTTTAGATTCTGTTGGTAAGTAAGCACAGGGAGAGTTCACAATATATTGACACAGTTTCCTGGCATCATCCTGATCTAAGCATTTTCACACATTTGATTTATTTCCAGCTGTCTACATTTTTAACTCCTAGCATGGCATTATAATATGGCTGCTGAAATGATATTCTACTATTTTGAAAGCCAATGCAGTGTAGTGGTTACACTGTTAGGCTAAACCCTGGGACATGTGGGTTCAAATCTCCATTCAGATATGAAGTTCACTAGGCTGAGGACAAAACAGGAGAGAGAATCATGCATGCCATTCTGAGCTCCTTGAAGGAACAGTGAGATAGAAATGGATACTTAAATCTTAAGAAGAAATGTATTACGTTGACAAGTTTCTAGTTATGTAGCTAACAAAATGACATGGAGTAGGTAATATATTTTAGTGGACCAGTTCTATGATCAGAATTCAAAGAGTTATTTTAGGTGTGCCCAAGATTTCAGACATGCCTTTTTCCTCCCCTCACCTTGAATAGCAGACATCCCCCACTCACAATGCCATTTGAAGAATCCATTTGAAGAGTGGTCCTTTTGAAGAGTGGTTATTGTGTCATCTAGTAGGATGGGTGCTGTTTCAGTAACATAAGTCCAAAGCCCATTGGACATACTGAATGCATTGTTTATATGTTTAAACTTTTGTTCAAAACTTTAGAAAGAGAACTGAGGATTTTTCACCTGGAACCATGGGCGTCAACTACGGGGGAGCTCGAGGGCTCGAGCCCCCCTCCCGAAATTTCCCGGGGGGGGGCTCAGCCACCCCGGCAAAATGAACGCCCACCGGTGGCCAGTCAGCCGGCCGTCGCCGCCTCTCCTTCCCCCCCACCCCCGGCCTGCCCTCCTGCCTCCCTGGGGCGGGGCGGGAGAGAGGCTGCGACGGCCAGCTGACTGGCCACTGGCGGGCGTTCATTTTGCCGGGGGTGGCTGAGCCCCCCCCGGGAAATGCGAGGTGGAGCGGGAGCCGGGGGCCCGCAAGGGCGATGCGCCGGCCCCTGGCTGCAGGCAGCAGCAGCAGCAGCGATCCTACGCCGCCCGAGGTGAGCGGGGAGAGGGAGGGAGGGAGGGGGGCGGGGAGCGCGGCGGGTGGGCACGGCCCGGGGGAGGGAAGCGGCGGCGCCGGCTCCCTGGGGGGGAGAGCGGCGGGGACATGGTCTGATGTGACTTATCTTCAAGTAAGAGTACTTAGTACTTGCTAAGTACTTACTCTCAAGTAAGTGCATAGCCTTTTTTTATTTGAAGAGAGCTTGCTGGGGATTTTTTCACTTCTTGAAACAAGAAAAAGGCCAAATACCTTATTGTAAGTATCACAGGCTAGTCTGAAGACCTGAGAACATGCCATCTGAACTTCCATAAAAGCCACATTTCCTTATCACTGATTATCTACCAGGACTCGACAGTATATAGTGGTATAAGCAGCTGCTTGATTGAGCATGTACTACAGAGAGATCTGATATGCAGAGACCATTTCCCCACCTGTTTTATATATTTACATGGAAATATGCAACTATAGTTCAATACACTTAACCATATTAGATAGCAACAGGAAAATTTATTTGTATTAATGTAACAATACTCAGCATAGGTTAGGCTCCATTCAGATTCAGCCCAGTTCAACCTCTTTCAGGGTTGCCACTATA
Source organism: Lepidodactylus listeri (assembly GCA_029233225.1). Taxonomy (NCBI): domain Eukaryota; kingdom Metazoa; phylum Chordata; class Lepidosauria; order Squamata; family Gekkonidae; genus Lepidodactylus; species Lepidodactylus listeri. The sequence goes on from JARCFY010000002.1 coordinate 103,986,703, forward strand.
CACTGATGTATGGGTTGTCTTGGGTTAGATCCACTAGGCTGCATCCACTTTTAGAAAAGAAACATAGGCTATATCCACATATTGTTGGATATCATTGCAGTACTGCAATTGTTCACTTCCTGGGTTGTCTCATATACACAGGAAAACCCAGTTGTAAAGGATTTCTACACCACAATATCCAACCATGTACAGATGCAATATTTTTATAGGCTATAGAATCTACTCTTGTTTAATTCCTAAGGGGATGCTGCAATTAAATACTGACTTTTCACTGAAGACTGTTTCATCACCACAATTCAGTCTGTCTGTTCTGAATTCCATATTTGTCCCCACAGGCCAAACTGAGCATTTGTTCTGCTCAATGACTGATAGCATATACTAAACAAATGGTGTGCACAAGGGGAAGTGGCATATCCATAATATATGGATAATCTGGGTTCTACTTACTTGGATAAACAAGCAATAATGCCTGTATGTGGATGCTGCCAGGGAAAAAGCTTCTTGCCAAGCACCACTGCCTTCTTCAACTACCATGCACAGGCTTTGCAAGCCAGGACTTAACACCATATTGGATCAGTGAAGTAATGTTGATGGGGCAGTCTAGTCTGCCATTCCTTCAAAGACAGAAATCAAAAGGAAAATGTAATACAGTAAGAATGCTTTACATGAAACTCTACATGGAATGTTGTACCATATTAAGTCATGATGAGTTTAGCCAGGTCTTTTAATAATCAAAACAGTGCTTTTAATGGAATGATCAAAATATAATGTTGTATGTCTATTTCAGTTTATAATACAGTTGTAGTTTGCTCAGCAGAATGTAAAGTCAAATACACACATGACTTTATATTCTGCTGGATACACACACACACACACACAAATATATATACAACTTAACATTCTGCTAGATATACACACACATATACAACTTTAAATTCTGATATATATATATATAGATAGAAAGATATAGCTATAGATATAGATACACACAAAAAATACATGAGCTTGGATCCAATGGAGAATTACTGCATAAGAGGGGATTTTTGCTGACTCTCCCCTCCAGCTGTCCCTGTTCCCCAGGAGCAGCATTTCAGGGGACATTTGGGGCTATAGAAAAAGGGGGAGGTGATCTTCATAGCAATCCCTTCTGTTCACAGAAATTACTAGTTGATACAAGCCATGCTGTAGCCTGTAGTACTACTGCAAAGTAGGAGATGAGAGAATATCTCTTTCATAAAATATCCTTTCCAAACACATGAAAACACATTCCTATTATACAATGACTGCGATCAGTCTGGCAGGTTGGTGCAGTTTGAGTACACCACTGATTTTCAATCAGACTCCCACCCTGATCTGGCCTCACCTTGCGTTTCATCCGTGCTTGACTGTTCAGATTAGTGCTGCATGTCAACCACGGAGCACACAATCTAGTCATTTTTTGGGGGGGGAAATAACAACTTTGACTTTTTTGGAGAACATTTGTTGGCTGCACATGTGTGCACATACTCTACCATTTTAAAACAAAATGTGGCAAAAATGGAACTAAAGGTTCACACTTCCAAACCAGTGAGCGCACACCAGGGGTGTTCAGACATCTGGAAATGCGGGATGAATGTGCAGGGATCATTAGCATTGGAATTAATCTGCTGTCTATTTACTCCATATCCAACTCGTCATATGATGGGGTGAGTGTGACTGGGGAATGGCAGCCAGATGTGGATGTGTGAAAGAGCCCATTGAATCCATTAGGGTAACACAACTATATCAGGCTAAACTGCCCGTCTGACCACAGCCAATATTTAGGTTTCAGTCTGAAACATGTAACGGAGGCCAAAAGTGACAGTCAAGAAATATTTTTTCACATCTTCAAAGCATGCACAGGAAGGAAGAACATGCTGGTTGTGAAACTGCTTAATAAACTCTGAAAAAAATCTGTTACTTTTAATAGAGTGTGGGAGAGACCTGCATGTTTCTTTCCCCTACCATTTGTGATTTTGTTTTGCTGCAATTGAAAGTGTGGGGGAGAGAGAAATGGACTGCTTAACCTTTCCCTTCTTCCTCTTCTTGTCCACTCTAAATTGCCTTTCTCAAGCAGCTCTTATGCTTTGCCTCCAGTGCTGCTTATCAGTAAAAAATAAATAATGTAAATCGTATGTCATTAGGCCCAGAATGTCACTCTACTAGGCAGGTGTGGTCCTGGATGACTCCCAAGGTTCTGTTCCTTGTGCCTCAGAAATTTATGTGGAAGGACATTGATATTTCTGATATGTGGGGAAGATTTTAAAAAGAATGCGAAGAAATGTGTCCTGGATCTTTGGGGAGAGATGCTAGATAAATTAATCATTTAAATTTCAGTTTTTAATCACAAAAATAGGATTCACAGAATGTGAAAGAGAGAGGTGAAGTTTGGATTTCTCCACCAAAACTGGGGATGCACAAAAAGACATCTTTAGTTACAGAGGAGCAAAATGAGAAACTGTTTACAGGGCCACCCAAAAGCCTGAAGGACAGTGGAATATGCACCAGAAATTCATATGGTTGCCAACTCTAGGTTGGGAAATTCCTGGAGATTTGAGGGTGGAGCCTGAGGAGGGGGTAATGGGACCTCTGTGTGGTATAATGCCATAGTGTCTACTCTCCAATGCAGCCATTTTCTCCAGAGGAACTGATCTCTGTAGTCTGGAAATCAGTTGTAATTTTGAGAAATCTCCAGGTTCCATCTGGAGGTTGGCAACCCAAGGACTCCAACCATTGGGAAGGCAGCAAGCAGAGAGCTATAAATGAATCCAGTTGATTAAATGCAAATACTGGCAGAAAAAAACCAGAATTACAAGAAAAATAGAAAATACAGCCAGTAGAACAAAAGAAACAGAACGTAACTAGGAAGTTATGAAACATTTAGAACCATGCTAGTGAGAGGTGGATGGCATTTGTAACAGGCTGCTTTACATTAAAATTACTATAGTGACAGGTGAAGAAGATAGAAAAGGAAGGGGGTGTATTTCTGTCCTCAGTGATGATCTTACTTTGAGAGAAATGCAAGCAGGAAGCAAGCCAGCTGAATTGTTATTCTCCATGTGTTGCTCTGAGGAAAAACCTGTGCTGCATGCTAGATACATGCTGCATACTTCTATTTGGCTAAAGCTGTACAGCACAGAACAGTATGCACTGCAGAATCAAGAAACTAATTTCAATTCAGTGATGAGCTTTGCTGGTAAGAAATGAAATCATTTAAAAAACCCTTGTGAATGCTGCACAATACTACTATAAACCTACTGGTAGAATTGGTGGTTGCTGAGATACATGGTATATTTCATGTAGCAGAATCTTTAATAATTGTGTCTGTGTGGGCTGACAGGCATATGCTAGTTCAGTTAGGCATGCTGAATTGCCAGAGCAGTATATAATATTATATTATATTCTATATCTAAGGCAATAAATAATATGCAAAAGTGTGATCTCAAGAATCCTAGCTATTACAGAGACTAATTCTTTCTGAATACTGAATAAAAACCATATATATAAGATCACACTTTTATACTATATTTCATGTAAACTGTCTTTTTACTTTATCGTGTCCCAGTTACATATTCAAACTCACTCACATATTTTGGAATCACCACTTCACCCATAAACATTTATTGGCGTGACAGAAAATTTCCACACTTTTATCATCTTGCCATGATAGTTAAAAGGTATTCATGGATAACTAATCCATGTTAAGTGATTTTGTAGGCATATTTGATAAAGACAACATACAGTGCAATCTGAAACAGAATTATGTCCCTCTAAATCCATTGCAGCCATCTAACTCTTAGAAGGGTGTAGCTCTGTTTAAGAACAGGTGTGTAGAACAATGAAGTAGAACCAAGGGCATATAATTGATACAAATAAATTACCCATGATGAGACTCTTTAACCATCCTGTTATAGTCACAGATTTTCCAAGAATAATAAAACGGCTGAATACCTTTTCAACACACATGATGTGCTTATCTCTATATAATAATCCACTTAGCGTATTGGCCGTTTCCAGCTCACCCAATGGCTGTGCAATGTGTTCCATCAGCCATTGGCTCATCAGCCATTACTCAAGAGTACTCGTGTGCCATTGGCTAGGTGGTGGGTCTGCTCCTCTGCCCCGCCCACTCCCACTTCAGCCACTGTTCTGTGTCAGAATATACACTCTCTCTCCTGACAAAGACACTTCTCTTGCTTGGCTCCTCTGTGGGACGAACATTTCCCTCAGGGGCTGTGGGTAGGCAACCAAGCTTGGTTCTGTCAGTAAAAAGACAAAGGAAGGAAACCCTTTCCAGGCCTTTGTGAGGAACTCATTGGGGCCAGTCCTGGCTAGGATTGCCAGCTCCAGGTTGGGAAATTCCTGGATATTCTGGGTTTAAGGAAGCCAGAGTTTGGGGAAGAGAGAGGCCTCAGCTGAATAGAATGCCCTATAAACTACTGTCCAAAGCAGTTATTTTCTCCAGAGGAAGAGAGAGATCTGTTGTCTGGAGCTCAGTTGTGATACCCAGCAATCTTCAGGCTCCACCTGGAGGTTGGCTACCCTAGGCGTAGCAGTGCTTTAGAGAAGGGTCTGCCAGACCCAGGTTTTTGCTGTGGAAGCTGATTAGGTGATTTTAGACCAGTCATAGACTTTCTGCATAACCCCCTCCCCCGCCCACTGCCAGCTTGGCCACTTTCCTGTTAGAATAAACTGTGGCTGGCTGGCTGGTTAATGAGGTGGGCCACTGGCTGTCAAACCATTCTCTTCAACCCCTTGCTGTGTGGCTAACTTTCCCTTAGGGTGGCCATCTCCAGGTGGGACCTGGAGATCTCCCGCTGTTACACTTGATCTCCAGATGACAGAGATCAGTTCCCCTGGAGAAAATGGCTGCTTTTGGAGATTGACCCCATGGCATTTTACCCTGCTGAGTCCTTCCACTTCCCCCACAATGCTGGCTTCCACATGATCCACCCCCCAGATCTCCAGGTATTTCCCTACTCAGAGCTGGCAACCTTACTTTCCCCTCACTGCCTGTTGCAAAGCAACCAAGCTTGGTTCTGTCAGCAAAAGGCCCTTTCCACACCTATTTTGGCCTTTAGGGCCAGTCCTAATAAGGTTGCCAACTCCAGGTGGGACATTCCTGGAGATCTGAGGGATGGAGCCTGGAGAGCATGAGATTTGTGGAGGGGTGGGACCTCAGACAGGTACAATGCCATAAACTTTACCCTCCAAAGCAGCCATTTCCTCCTGGGGAACCATCGTTGCCAATCTCCAGGTGGAAGCTGGAGATCACCCACAATTACAACTGCTCTCTAGGAGGGAGGGGGAGGAGATGGAAAGCTGAAGTCAGAGGGGCAGATAAAGGTAGGTTGATGGTTGGCTGGGAAGGAGATAGGGTTGCCAACTCCAGGTAGGAAAATTCCTGGCGTTTTGAGAGGAGGAGCCTGGAGAGAATGGGGTTGGAGGAGGTACAATGTCATAGACTCCACCCTCCAAAGCAGCCATTTCCTCCTGGGGAACCACTGTTGCCAATCTCCAGGTGAGGGCTGGAGAGCACTCAAAATTACAACTGCTCTTCAGGTACCAGAGATCAGTTCCTCTGGAGAAAATGCTGGCCTCTGTGTCCTTATACCCTGCTAAGGTCACCACAGCAAATTGATGCTGAGTGCCCAAGGCTGGGCACTCTCCCAGAGCCTCTTTCTAGAGCCCATTGTATTTATTTCCACAACGGGCCTTATTCCTAGTGTATACATAAGTTTGGACAACACATGCATATATGTGTTTATAGTCATTCATTTTAGTGATCATATTTCAGAATTATAGAAATGTAATGGTAATTGTTATTAATTAACATGGTACATTAATTAAAACGGGTAGCCATGTTGGTCTGAAGCAGCAAACCAAAGTTTGAGTCCAGTGGCACCTTTAAGAGTAACAAAATTTTATTCAAGGTATAAGCTTTCACGTGCATACTATGAAGGAAAGTCATGTCCGCAGCAGAAATGTTTTCTATTCATTGTGCTCTGATGCAGACATCCTACAACATGTATATTCTACTAGTGATATTAAATGCATGTCCATCCTCATCATGGCAGCTTCACCATTCTCTCATGGCTTGTTCTCTGTCTCTCCTTGCACGTGCAAGCATTCAACAGTAATTTTGCTTCCACCTTTAAATGAAAAATGGCACTTCCTGCCAAATAAGAACTTTTGTAGGTGGTGTTGAAATCCTACCTACGCTAACAGAAAAGGCACTTTTCTAAAATACAAATTGACAAGAACTTCCAAAGCTGTGTTACCAAGCAGAGGTGCACATTTGTGGCCTTTACACTTGCACCTTCCCACCACTGGTCTCGGATCCTAAGTTTGTGTATGTACAACTGCACAGTAGGGGCATTATTTGGGGAATATTTGAGAAAAAGAGGAGGGAGAAGGCACACTTTTACTTGGGTCAAATCACTCTTGCTGAGTATAGATATACTCAGAAAAGCAAGTTTCAGAGGGTAACCATGTTGTCCTACAGTAGAAAAGCAACAGGATGAAGTATATTTCAAATGCAATGAAATAAAAGCACCGTTACACAAATTGGGGGACGCAATAGACAACAATGTACCCAACCCATGGATAAGTGTCCATGCAGTGCCCATCCATGGAGGTGTTGACTCTAAAAGAAAGAAAAGAATGGGCAGCAGAACAAAAAGGAAATGTTACAGATTAGTGAAGAGAGGAGCAAGCTTGAAGCTAGGGGTGGTGGTGGAAGGAGAAATGATAGAGGGGTGCAGAATGGGATCCTGGAGCTTAGATGAATGAGAACAGGAGGGGAGAATGCCCAGGAGCAGGACAGGAGGGAATGAGAGAAGGGAAGTGGAGGGATAGAAAAGGAGAGAGTGAGAGGGATATGGGGTTTGAGAGGGCAGGAGAAGCAAGCAACCAACCAGGAGAGAAATGGGCAGGACAAATCAGGTCGAGAGCGAGCATAGCAGTGGCAAAGGGGAGGCCAAATATATCTATGCCTATATGACAGACAGAGAGGGGGGAAGATGTGTCATTGGCTGATATACAGATGTGTTCTATTAGTGTTCTAATGTAATCTACCCGGAGTCTCAGAGTGGCTTACAATCCCTTTCCCATCCCCTCCCCACAACAGACAGCCTGTGAGGAAGCTCTGAGAGAGCTCTCTCAAGAACTGCTCTTGAGAGAACAGCTCCGAAAGAATTTATGACTGACCCAAGGTTACACCTGCAGCTGCATGTGAAGGAGTGGGGAATCAAACCCCGTTCTCCCAGATTAGAGTCCAGGCTCTTAACCACAGTACCAAACAGGCATATAACGTACGATAGGTGGTCTTAACCACTACACCAAACTGGCATATAATCCACCATAAGTGGTCACTGGTCACACCAGACAGCTTAGTCAAATCCAAGGTAACAAAATTCTCACTTAATTTTTTTTTTTTAAACTGCCCCTATTTAGGGCAATAAAAAGATAAGTCAAATGAATAAATGAAAATAATCCTATATGGATGCCCAAATTAAAACAAAGAAAGTACAGCAAATAATAATAATAATAATAATGATGATGATGATGATGATGATGAAACGCCTGATGTAATTTCCTGTATTTTACCAGGTTATGAGGCATTTCAAGACAACCATTCCATGGAGGAAAGTAACCACCTTTGCGGTAGAATAACTTGCCAGTTGCAATAATTGCTCTGTTAAAAATACCAGCAATTGCTTCATACCAAAGGTAATAAATCTATAAGAGTCACAAAGCTCTGGAAGACCATTAGAAAAATGGTTATAAAAATGGCTTAAAATAGCATCAGTATTTTTAAAAAACAAAGCCAAGGCAAGTTATCTTCTTCTTGACACTTCCAAACACTAAACTCCCAGCTCTCTTCTCCTTCTGATAATCTATCCCTTGTCAGCTAAGCTCTTCCAAGAATCTGAATGGATAAAGCCAAAAGTGGCACTTATCCAATGTACACCGAGGTTGCCGGTAGATATACTAGTGTTATCTTAAATACCATTTTGTTTTATTATTTATTAACAGCTGGATTTTGTATTTTCAAAAGGAGGCATGCCAGCCACATGACCACGGAAAAGTCTTCAGATAGCGCTGGCTCTTCGGCTTGGAAATGGAAATGAGCACCATCCCCTAGAGTCAGATTCAACTGGCTTTCAAAAAGGGAAACCTTTACCTTAGTACAACACCCAACACTATCAGAATATGTTCTGGAGAACTCAAAATCGTATACATTGTTGTGATGTTTCTATTGGTCTTCATAAAAGATGACATTTTGGTTTTGGATCTTATCCTTGTTTTGGACAATAGCTACTTACCAGGGTTTTCTCAGGAATTCTCTTTTCATGATTAGTATATTTCCTGAGGTAAAAACTCAAATTCTTCATCACTTAAACCTGAGTATTTTGTGAATTCACCATAATACTAAACGCCGTGTGGAAGGTAATAATGCTAGTGTTGCGGGCATCTACAGGCTAGCACCTGTGCCATTACTGCTCACAATCAGCACCATGCTTCCCATGGCAATGCCATTTGTAGCATTCATTTGATTTTCCCCATTATTTAATTTTTTTTAGCATCTGAGCAACTTTCACACAGTACTATCCAACGATGGGAATGCTCCTGAAGGCCTTAAAAAAACCTGCTGAACACCTGACTCCACCATTTCTATTGCAAGTAACTGCAGACCAGAAGGTCGGTAATTCAGCAGTTCGAGACCCGAGTGCTGCATGATGGAGTGAGCTCCCGTCTCTGGTCCCAACTCCTGCCAACCTAGCAGTTCAAAAGCAAAAAATTGCAAGTAGATAAATAGGTACCACTTCGGTGGGAAGGTAACAGCATTCCATGCACCTTGGCGTCTAGTCATCCCGGCCGCATGACCACAGAAACATCTGTGGACAGCGCTGGCTCTTCAGCTTGGAAACGGAGATGAGCACCGCATCCCTAGAGTCGTATTCAACTGGCATTCGAGCAAGGGAAACCTTTACCTTTACTATCAAAAAGGAGCAGCAAGATGATTCTCCCTGTAGCAAGACTTTCCACTGGAGCAATACTACCTGCTTGTATGCATGGGCAGTGGGGGAAGGGAGGGACAGCAAGAGAAAGAGCATGTTTCACTACTGGCACTGCATCATAGCTAGTGCTAAGAATAAAATCTAGGCTTCTTTTGTGTCATCAGTAAGGGGGCTGAGAACAGACAGTTCCAGATTCTTTTTTGACCTTTTGATCTGACAACCTGAGGCTGGTTAAGACCTGTGGTTATTCTTCTCTTCAAAGAACAATTCCTGTTGTTAAAACACATAAGCTCGTGCCTTGAACCACAGGAGCTCATATGCCTTTTGGGGGTGAAGACTAAGAAGAATAAAAGGAAGAACACAGCAGCACAAGAGTAGGTTCTGGAGGAATAAAAAGGATGCAGAAAATAACAAGTTGTGTTCAGGAAAGGGGAAAGGCAATGAGTGCAAATATACAAATGGAAGGGAGGAAAAGGAGTAGCAAAGAGGAGAAGGCAGCAAATGGAAAGATGAAAACCAGAGTCTTTTCAGATGTCAGGTTTGTTTTAAATTGCCCTCCAACATATATCTAAAATTTACACTAGCTCAATGTTGTTTTTAGCATTGCATATGAAAACACCTTAATCATGTTCAGCTTTTGCAAAATGGAGCTATACAGCAGGAATGTGGTGGGAGATGGTTCTTCAGAAACAGTGACTCATTATGTCTAATGCCTTAAGATTGTGGTCTTCAAATGCTAACACAAATAACTAGCAGGGATGCCGTAGGAATCTGGAATTGACTGGACAAAAGTATATTATTAGACTCACTTGTGAAAATGACAAATGTTCCAGATGAAAGTAGCTTTTCAATTCATTTTTTAGACGTGGGAAGTGCAATAGGTGGGTATGGAACTCAGGTCTTTTAGGAACAAGATTTAAGAACCATGAAAACAGTTTATAACCCGCTTCACTGAAAGCATTAGACTTCCTTCCTACCAAACCCCATACACAATCATAACATGCAGGTTTATAATGGGTTTCTATCAAGTCAAAATGTGGCACCGAGTAAAACAGGGACAGACTGAATGGTGAGAATGGCCCTGAAAAAGGGCCATACTCTTACAACTGATGGAGGGCTGGGGCTAGTCATGCAAGGCTGTGATTGGCTGCCTCCCTTGGCTCATCCTCACTCAACCAGTCCAACTGACAGTCACTCCGCACCAAATGTAATCACTGGCTGCAGGGCCAGTGTCAGCATACCCTGAGGTGGGGCAGCTGCCAGGGCCCAGAGCCGTCTACTGTCACCTTCCTGCACACATACACTTGCTAGTGCTCTACCACTCATGTCCCCAGATGCTTGCATTGCTAATGCCACTGGGGAAAGGGCTGCCAGCAGTGCAGCCTGCCTGTGAGCCCTGGCAGTGGGAAGGCTCATGAGGGGGCAGAAGAAGGACACACATGCAAGTGGGAGGCATCTGGATGGCTGGGAAAGGAGGAGAGTGGGAAAGGAGGACCTGGGGGCGAGGAGGGGGACCTGGGAACTCTCCTCCCAAGGCTCCCCAAACCTGGAACTGGCCCTGACTGATGGAGTCAGTTGGACAAGAACAAGTGGCTGTGGTGGGGCTACGCACAAAACAGAGAGCCCTGGTTCTCTGACATCTGCTTCTGCATGGCAACAGGGCCTACTCACTCACTGGGCAGTGAGAGGCAGCCAACCAGAATTTTTTCCTAGCAGTCATAATGACCAATTCATCCTTGAAGTGAAGCAACCATAAGATATTTCACATATGGCAACTAACAGGACAACTTGGGAGGTATATAAAAGGTGGTCAGCAGCCAATAGTGGGGAAGTGATGTCACACCTCTCTAAGAATTGGCCAAAACTCTATAGTAAATTCATAGAGGTTCTGGCAATTCCTAGAGAGGTACCATAATATCATTCCCGGTTTTCCCTGGCAGATATATCACACCGCTGGCCAAAGGCCATTATTTTATTTGCTTTATTTTTCTCTCACCACCTTTTAGACCGGTGGCAGGAAATGTCAGCTGGGCCCATGTGGGGGCTGGGGTGGGTTTACATATGCCAGGCCAAGTCCGGCAACTAGTGGGAATATTCAGGGCAGTGGTACAGATGTGGTGACATTGCTTCTGGAAAAAACCTGGAGGTGACTGCACATAGCTCTAGGAACAGTGTTTCCAGTGATTCCTCGAGTTACCTGTTGTTACTTCTGGGTTTTCCCTGAAAGCAATTTTATTTATTTATTTATTTATTAAATTAATTTCTAAGCCGCTCTTCCTGCATTCGCAGGCTGCCAGGTTTTTTTCTATTGTTCTGTGGAAGCTCAGGGGGGAATCGCATCCCTAACTGGAGTGGGTAGTAGCCAAGGATTCTGAGGATCACTTCACATGCTGTGAAATAAGGCATCAAATCAATAAAGCCACAGGCATGTATATGTGCAAGACAAACACAACTGCAAACATGCATTACATATATGAAGACACTGGATCTGAATATGGCTTCCCAATAGCATAATAATGGCAGTATAGAAATATCCTAAATAAATAAATAAAAGAAATACATTGTGTGAGGAAGCTACTGTATAAACACTACTATTGAGTAGCTAGTAAGGCTGCCAAACTCCAGTGCAGGCCGGAAGGTCTCCCAGAATCACACAGCTGATCTCCAGACTACATATATTTGCTTCCATGAAGGAAACAGCAATTTTGGAAGGTGGACTCGACTGACACTGCATTTCTGCCCTCCCCAGAAATTGCCCCCAAATTGCCAGGAATGTCCCAAGCTTACACTGGCAACCCTATACTAAGGAAGCATGTGCAGTTACTAAAGAGTGCCACTACCTTTGCAGAAAGGAACAAAGTCTGAGTCCAGTGGCACCTTTAAGATCAACAAAGTTTAATTCTGGGTGTAAGCTATCTGATGAAGCGTGCATGCACTCGAAAGCTTATACTGCCAGAATTAAACTTTGTTGGTCTAAAAGGTGCCACCAGACCAGGCCTGTAGCTAACAAGGGGCCCATGGGGTCTGGCCTCCTAGTGTTTCTTCCGGGCCCCTCCTTCCCAGGCTGGCCCCAAATTGAATTAATGTAATTAACTTTTATTTAAGTAGCTGTGCCCCCCCAAGGCCCCCTCCTAAAAACATCCCTAGCTACAGGACTGCACTGGACTCAAATGTTGTCCTGTTGCTTCAGACCAACATGGCTACCCACTTACATCTATCTTCGCGGGAAAGGTAAACATATTGCAGCATCAGCACCAGGGCCGGATGATGACTTTCATGGGGCCTAGGCACTTTGGCCTTCGTGGGCTCTTCTCACCATAATAATACCAACAGTAAAATTAAATACTTCAACATTTTTTTTTCTGTTTTAGGTAAAATTTAACCGATTTTCGTGGGCCCTAAATATTTCATTTTCCTCTATGTGAGAACAAAAATTAAAACATTTTCTTCGACCCTAAAAGTTCATTTCCCCCCACTTTTGATTTTAAAAGGAACTGAAACATTTCCGTGGGCTCCTAAAAGTACCGTGGGTCCTCTACGGCACTGTGCCTATGCGGTAGGGTTGCCAAGTCTGGGCTGGAAAATACCTGGAGACTTTGGGGGTGGAGCCAGGAGAGGGTGGGGTTTGGGGAGGGGCCTCAGCATGGTACAATGCCATGGAGTCCACCGTTCAAAGCAGCCATGTTCTCCAGGGGCGCTGATCTCTCTCAGCTGGAGATCAGTTGTAAAAGTGGGGGATCCCCAGGCCCCACTTGGAGGCTGGCAACCCGCCTACGCAGCAAGTCTGCCCTGATCAGCGCCATGCCCACCTCTACTACTGTCCGGCTGTGCTCTGGCCTGTACTTCATAACGTATTCTGCCCACACCTCTGCGGTCGCTAGCTCTGGCCCTCCATGACTGTCTCTACTCGGGGAGACGCAGCGCCCAACCCACTTGCGTGGGTCTGCGGGAGAAAGGGGCCGGGTCTCTGCGCGGAGAGGGCTGCGAACGGGCGCTGGCGTCCGGATTGCGGGGCCACGGCTGCCACGTGTGGAGCAGCTAGGAAGGCGGCGGGGGCGGGGCGCTCGTTCACGACTTCCACGCCCACTCTTCCCCAGAGCAGCCGAGCGAGCGCAGGGGAAGCGGAGGAGAGGCGGCAATGGCTGGCGGGGAGCCGCCAGAGCTCTGACGCGGGGCTTGTGGGGGCGGCTGCTCTTCTCCCTTCCCCTCGGCTGGCGTTGGCGGAGCCGCTTTGCTTCTTACCGCTGAAGCACGCTGAAGTCGGAGGCTCTCCGCGGGCGGCCGTCCCTCCCTCCCTCCCTCCCCCTCCAGGGCACGGAGGAACGCTCACGCCCTCCCCGGGGGTTTGCGCGCCCGAAATTGCCCCGCAGCGGCGGGGGGGAGGTCCTCCTGGCTTTCCTCCTGTGGGGCGCCGCGACCGGGCTGTTCTTGAGGACGGCTCGGCCACATGCACGGAGCCGAAGCAGCCCTGCCTCCCACCCGCCCGCAACCATTACACCTGGCCATGAAGGCGAGCGGGCGAGCGAATGAAGCTGCCGCCCCGTGGAGGCCCTGACCCCCGCGGAGAAGTCCCAGCACCGAGCTGTCCGGGCCGGTGGAGAGGCACAAGCGACACCCCCGCCTCAGCGCTTCCCGTGCCCCGGCGTCGCCGTGGAGATGTGAAGGCGCCTTCTTCCCTGCGTGCCCTTGCGGAGCCTCGCTCTTGCGCCCCGCACTGACAGATGCGCTGGGAAGGGGGGCGGCTCGCCCCCCCCGCTTTTTGCATCGCGGTCTCCGCGGCTCTAGCGGCGGCGGCAGGAGCCCCCTTTCTTCGCTCGCCGGCTCGCTCCTAAAGGATTTACTGGATGAAGAGCTGGCTTTTTGGGTGGTTGCCTGGGTGGACTGGCAGACCGGGAGACTTCAGCTGACAAGGTACCTGTTCACCAGCCCTCCTTCCGCGGAGGGGAACTGAAATAGACCCAGATGTGCACCTGAAGGGTATCCGCATCGTGGTCTAACGGGGGGAGGGGAGAGGGAGGGAGGGAGAAGCGAGAGGGAAGGGAGACCCCCACCTCTCTGCCCTAGCCCACTTTGCCGCCCCTTTCCTCCATCCCCATAAAGTGCGGACCCCCATCTCGTTGTAGGAGTCGCAGTCTCCGCTGATATTATTTGCAGGCGGTGGCGGAGACTTAATGGACATTTTCCTCCGCCCTGCAGTGCGAACATTTGTGTTGGGGCTGCGTCCGTTGGTGGGGAAGGGGCTGCTGTTTCTATGGCTGGCTGCCGTAGGGGTGTGTTAGCCGGGGATGCGCCGCGCGCCCCGGCTTCCGGCATGGGCAAGCCGCGATCCAGGCTGGAGGAAGTAGCGCTTTGTGGCTTCCTTCTCTCGGCTTTTAGGATTTCCTTGGATATTGCTACGGTTCGGTGGCGGATGGCACGGATGCTGGTGCTGGAGCGGTTGCGGTGGGTTGAGCGATGGAGTGAAGGAAGCGCCCTAGGGTGCTGCTGCTGCTGGTAACCGGATGAAGTGCAGTGGTTGCTAGGGAAAGGAAGCGCTCGCTGCAAAGAAGAAAAGCGAGAGGGAGTATGGTTCCCAATTCCCCCGGTAGCTAAATTGTAGCCTCCTCCGCTAAAGACTTGCTCGGTTTAGAGGGGGTGGGGTAGATGAAGAGGCGAGCCAAGTGGCAGATGCCCTTTGGCTGGAGCAGTCGGTGCTCCCACTCGGGCACTTGTGGGCAGGGAGATTTGCAGCGTGTTAAGATTCTGCAGGATCTAGACTTGACAGTGCAATTGGCGGCGATAGGATGCTAACCTTGCGGCTTCCTGGTGCAAATTTCTAGTGCTTTTAAAAAATATTAGGACGTCTGTATAGTCTCAGTCTTTTCGTTCCAATGCTGAATTTGAGGAGGGTAGAAGAAACCGTCTACCAAATAAAACGGGAATCTCCTATAGCTTGTTCTGTTGCCTACAAACGAAGAAGCCTGGGGGCTCTCTCACTTTCACCACTTCAGGAAAGAATGAGATGTAAAGACAAAATGGGAGGATCTAGAATGACATTGATCTCAATGCAGTTCAGATCCTACCTATTGGAAATTGCTCTGCAATGTTGTGTGGGCATCGCGGTGCTTGCTGAACCTCAAGTGGTTTTTGAAGCCTTCTCCCCCCTGGTCATCTTGCTGGTACTGTGAAAATGTATGGTTTTTTAAAAATAGAAACAATACTATCCATTCATTTGGAACCATTTCCAATCATCCCATCCCACTAAGAAGCCCTTCTCCCCCCCAACTGTCACCCCTAACTGTGACTCAGAATGATTTCTCTTTTGTGTCTGTACAAGAGATGCTGTAACCTAACTTCACTTGCAATTCCTTTCTAGCCATCCCTGTTAATTAAACGCCCACAGTGTGCTTGTCATTATGTACAATTTAGTTGAATTCGGATTGTATTTGCACCAGTGTAAATGCTCTCAACTGTGTGCTTCAAACTACTTCCAGAGTATTAAGGAGGGTTTGATTTTTTTTTTTTTGGCTTAACAGGTCCTTGTTAAGGATGTACACGGTCCATTATGTCAATCTGATTTACACTTGTATCAATGGATGAAGCTTTTTCTCTGAAATTCAGTGTCAACTATAATAGTATAGGAAATTGGAAATATATAGGGAAATATTATTCTCCTTGGTTAACCAAGGAATAAAGAGTGAACACTAGTTTTCAGATAAAACTGAGTGAGCGTACACCATAAAGATGGTGGAAGACATTATTTTAGCCAGGGAAAATATCTGTAACTGTAATGTCCTTGCTAACTGAGACTGTGAATTAAGGCATAGGAAGGCCATTTAAGTTTATAGAATTTTCTAGTAGCTACTCATCTTAAACATTTCTTGAAATCTTATTATTTAACATATATTAAATGGTTGTAATAAAAATCATATTTTACCATTTGTACCCATTCAACTCTTACAGTAACAATAAATGTGAGATTCCTGGAAATTTCTCTACCCCCGCCTCCAATTTTTCTCATTATCTGCTGACCAGGATGTTGTAGCATGAGGGTGGGAGGAGATACAGTCTTCCTCACCCTT
The DNA here is from genome assembly GCA_029233225.1 of Lepidodactylus listeri. NCBI lineage: Eukaryota > Metazoa > Chordata > Lepidosauria > Squamata > Gekkonidae > Lepidodactylus > Lepidodactylus listeri. The sequence continues at coordinate 104,002,805 of JARCFY010000002.1, forward strand.
TTAACCCTGCCTGTCTATCAAAACCAAATGCCGCACACTATGCAAATCTCAATGTACTGCCACCATCTAGCTGCTCTGGCTTCTAAAACAAATTAAAAGTCTTTTCTACAAAGAATCCCAGTATTATTGGAATGTACCAGTTTGGTACATGAGCACCTCAGGAGTGTGTGAGTAGGTTTAGTTGGAAGGATCCCCCCAGGTCACAATAAAAATGAATTTATTTCAAAACAGTTCCCAATTTATTTAAATATAAAATGAAAAATATCTATTTCTATTTTTGACTCTTTAAGGATTTTTGGGGCAAATTTCTTTTTACAAGTACATGACCTTTATCATCTCAAGTAGGGACCCCCCCCCCCCAAAAAACCCTGTAAGAATATTTTGGTTTCAAGCCAGTTCAAAAATGAGGAGCAGCATAAAACAGCCATTTCATCTACACACATATAATCCTGCAGCAAAGAAGCAATAATAACAACAAAAAGTAGGAAACTTAATCTGAAAAGTCCCAAGCCAGATCCTAGAAGGAAATGTTTGGACTCACACTTTTTTCTCTCCTAGTTTTGAACACCTGTCCTGTCTTGATTGGTGGGCAATGAAGAACTGACAGCTAGCACAGTGTAGAAAAATGCAGGGTTTTAAAAAAAATTGTTTAATGCAATATTTTATCCACATCTAGATTCATAACTACATCTGGCTTTTTGTAAGACTGGGTTCTTCCTCAAGAAGTAGACCCAACAATCATGATGGTAGTCATTACGACTAAGATGAAGTGTTTTTATACTTTTTAAAAAATGACACTTTCAAATTACGATGACCGGTGTTTAGAAATCAGTCCCAAAAAGTCCGTTTTTGTTATACAAAGGCATAGGGGCTGCTCATGTGAGCATTTTTGTAATGAATATATAGGTAAACCACACTGTGAAATGCTTTTGGACTTGTAATCAGCTGTGGTTCAATTTACTTGACAACAATTAGCATGAAGAGTTCTAATAAATCCAGATATGGTATTGTCAAAGTTGATGTTCCTTCACCATGAGCTCAGGATGTCAAATATAGTTCTACCCTGCACGGTGTCATAAGGAGAAAGTGAGAGGATATTAGGCTGAGAGTTGGTGCCTGGCTCAAGTTTACCCAGTGAGCTCCTTAGCCAAGTGAGGATTTGAATCCAGATGCTAGTGTGATACTCTAAACCAGTGGTCAGCAAACCACGTCTCGTGAGCCACATGCGGCTCTTAGGCCCCTTGAGTGTGGCTCTTAAATGTGGCCCGCCCCTCCCCTCTCCACCCCACCCCACCCCGCCGGAAAGAGTCACAGGCCGGGGCAGAGGAGGCTCCGAAGCAGGAGTGTTTTTGCAGCCTGCGACCACTGATCCACGCGGTTCTCCTGCCTTTCTGCGAGGGTGACATCATCCCATCCAAATCCCAACCGGTGCTGCCATTGGCTGGCCAGGTAACAGCGATGGGCTTTTCTGCTCTCGCCCACCCCTCCCCCTCCCATGTGCCTGTGGCCCTCCTGCCCTCCCTCCCTGTGAGCCTGGCAAAAGCAGTGGTGGCACCAGCAGCAGCGGCAGGAACGCCAGCAGCCCCGTGCCCCCTGGCCGCCCTCCCTCCCCCGGCGTCATCGTCGTCCCTCGGAAGGGATGCGAGGGACAATTGGCATGGCTGGCCGGTGGGGCTAGAGTGAGGTAACAGCTGTGAGCAGGTGCCGGGCTGGGGGGGCACCCAGATGGGAGCGGGGGAGGCCAAGGGGGCACCAGCGCCTGCCCCCCGCGACCGCTCGGGCCCCTCCTCCTCCTGGTGGTGGCAGTGGTAGCAGCACCCGGGGGCAGGGGGCTGGCTCGTGCAGCAGGTGCAGAGGGGAGTGGGTCACCTTTGTACTCTGGAGCCATCCTGGGTGGGCTAGTTCCGGTGTCCCCGCAGCCTGGCGAGAGGGGGAGCTGCCTTTCTCCAGCAGGCCAAGCATCTCCCGGGCAGCTGCCTGGTCGCGGCCCTCCCCTCAGGGTGCTTTTCTGGGCAGGGAGTCCAAGGAAGGGGCACCAGCTGCCTCGCCGCCAGAATGAGACCAGAGCAGCCCCCCAGGGCCGCCGAAGGCCTGGGCATGGGGAGGGGAAAGAGTCTTGGCCTCCGTGGGGGGAAGGATCTGGCAGTGTCAGCACTCCCCGGAGCAGAGCAGCTGGGCCTCTCCTGAGAGTAAGAGCCCCAGCTCCCCAGACTGCAGAGTTGATAAACAACGCCACCATAGTCAAGCCCTTCCAGTTTTTCTCGTTGCACGCCTTCTCTAGACATACTAGTTCATGGGTGGCCAAACTGTGTCAGATTGTGGATGTTTTTAGCAAAGGCCAGCTTAGGAGTACCCTAATTAAGTTAATAACAATATACCTACCTATATAGTTTAAGTTTAAAAAATTTGGCTCTCAAAAGAAATTTCAATTGTTGTACTGTTGGTATTTGGCTCTGTTGACTAATGAGTTTGCTGACCACTGCTCTAAACTAAGGGTGTCAAACATACGGCCCATGGGCCGGATCTGGCCCCTGCAGGACTGCTATCCAGCCTGTGAGCAACAGGCTTTCTGCTGATTCCTCTTCCTGCTTCCTGTTTTTGTTTCTGCTTTCTGTTTTGCCCAGTCTCTCCTATTTTCTGCTTCTCCTAGGAGAGAAAGAAAGCCAAGCCTCCCTTCCCTCGATTGGCTGAGGGGTCCTCCCTCTCCTCCTCCTCCTCTGGGATGGGAGGAGGAAGGAAAGAGCCAGGGACATAACAACCCTGTGAGGTAGACTAGGCTGAAAGTATGTGACTGGTCCAAAATCATGCAGTCAGCTTCCACAGCAAGATGGGGATTTGAACCTGGGTATTGCAGACCCTACTTTGAAACTCTTAACTGCTGCACCACACTGGCTTTCATAGGGAGGCTGCTGTCAAACAGTAGCAAGCAGCCAGGCCTGGCTTAGTCATGTAAGTCAGGTGGTGTTGTCACTCAGAGGGTGCTGCTAGATCTAGGGTTGCCAACCTCCAGGTGGGACCTGGAGACTCCCCCAGAATTACATCTGAACTCTAGACAACAGAGATCTGCGCCCCCCCCGGGAGAAAATTGCTGCTTTGGAGGGTGAACTATGTGGCATTATATCTGGCTGAGGCCTCTCCCTTCCCCAAAGGCTTCCCTCCTCAACCTCTACCACAAAATTTCTAGGAATTTCCCAACATGGAGCTGGCAATCCTTGTCAGGTCTGGCCCCAAGGATCCTTCCCTCCGAGGCCAAAATAGGCCTGGAAAGGGCCCTGCCCCATCCCCCTGACTTTTACTGACAGATCCAAGCTTGGAATACTATTGCTGCCCAGCAACAACCACTGAGGGAATCTGTTTTTTAAAGCTACAGGCACTACTTTTATTATTTTTGGCTTTTTAAAACTGCCCAGTGTATTTTTTTTTTAGATTTCACATTTTTCTGCAAACCTAGGCTTCTTTCCAGGTTTGTAGAAAGATCTGTCTTGTCCAGTCACAGATCCAGTCTCCAGATTTAAGTTTCCAGTCTCCTGAGTTTGCTATTAAGATACAAGATAAACTCCAGAAAGTGTAAAGCATCTCTGTTTCATGATTACTGTTGTAATGGTGATCAAACTAAATGACTTCAACAAGAATAAACATGCAATATATTTCCTGTGTTGCTTGCCCTGGCAGTCACCTTGCATAGAAAGGCCCAAATACCTTAGATTCTTAGGAGTTATTTCCAGCTTTCTGTTGGCAAGACTGTCATGGTTCTTTGCTCCACTGTAAGAAGCAGCCAGATTGGCATCTCTGGTTGTGTCTGATAGTGTCCTGCTTTTTTAAAGTGCAAGTTTCTGACTGGAGAAGCTATGATGTATAATACTATATCTTAGGTATTTCCATTGTCACAATGGAAACACTTTCCCTCCATGCTTTGTACTTGGCCTTTTCACCTAAACAAAGCAAAACAGATTATTCTGTTCTTTTTTTCTCCTGGGGAGAGGTGTTATGGGCACTTGAAATGCAGAGAAGGTTGTTTGAATAACAACAACTGTACATAACATATTCCTGTTAGTGATACATGTTCAAAGAAGGGCAAGTTATGCTGACAAGGTATGTGGGTGTTGGTTCTATGCATCAGTTTATTCCTGTACTTAACAAAAGATGCAGACTTACCATGGCAACCTTTCTCTCTTTCCCTGCATCAAGTGTTGCAGTGCATATGTTGCATTAGAAATAGCAACACTTTCTTAAAGAAATAGCAGCATTGTAATATACATTCCAGCTAACTTTACATCTATATACCATTTCTTCTGAATACAGTTTCACCTTCTTTGAAAAGAACTGACCTATTTTACCTGAATTTTAATGTGGCATTTAGATTAGGTTGACTTCATGTGTCTATTTTTAAAAAGTTTGATGAAGGCAAATTGGTGGACTCATGCTTTTAAGAATATGATTGTGTTCCATCAAAGAGACAATGCTTGGTTTTAACCGTTTATGTACATTTAAGAGCATTAGTTTGAGAACTTACAGCATTATATGGAAATGTAGAGATTTTTCAGAAGCTTTCTTTACAAGAGATCATTAATAGTCACTGTTCTCAGCTATAATCATTCACTTATGTTCTTCATCTGTAACTCTGATAATTAACCAGCAGAGTAACCCTTATGTAAAATTAATGATTTGTTGATATCATTATCATAAAGTCAATTAATTTCATAACTATTCTGTGTTGGCTGACAATTTTTGCAGTTTGTAACAAAGTTACTTGGTCCCCCTAACTTTTCCATTGTGCTTTCATGTTTCATTGGAACCATATATTTGGTACTGTGTGTGTTTTGCATATGTGAGTTTTTTGGAGAGATGTGGATTAAAAGTGCCATTAATTAATCTTTCACACTGAGAGATAGAAGACAGCAAGGATTTTTTCCAGTTTGGATTGTGTATATTTTCTAGGCCTTAGATATCTTATTTATATTACATGTCCTTGAAATGTGGCATTTAATAACCAATGTAGGTACGTACCAACCCCTTTTTAGTACTTCCAGATTTGATCTTGACTGACAGTGGCTAAAGAGAATTACCAATTTAGGAAATTATCAAAGCATGAAAAGCCTGATTGTGGGGAGGGCGGGATATAAATTTGAAAAATAAATAAATATAAATAAATAATAAATAAAAACCAATTTTAAAATGTAAATATTTTAGTTAAAATATTGGGTTGAATCTAATATTCAACATCTTTATTAGGGATGGGCATGAACCAGGAAAATGCAGTTCAGTTTGTGGCTGAACCGTGAACTGAACCACAAACTGAACAGGGAGGCTCGTTCACGAACCTAACTGGTTCGTGGTTCATGGTCCTGCAAATCCCATTTAAAGGGACTGCAGTCCCTTTAGATGGGGTTTGCAGAAAGTCTGAAAAACAGCTGCTCAGCTGTTTAGGACTGTCTTGTACACTCCCTTTAAAGTTTAAAGGGACTGCAAACCAGTGCAAAAAACAGCTGTGCAGTAGAGAGATGTTCCCCACTTTGCAGTTGTTTCATCCTGTCTTCTGCAGTCCTTTTAAAGTTTAAAGGGACTGCACAAGACAGCCCAAAACAGCTGAGCCAGCTGTTCATGTGGACCTGGAGTAGGGGTTTAAAGGGACTCCATCCAAGAACTACCACAAACCATACAAACTGTTCTAAAAGTTCATGGAAGTAATGAACTTCTGTTCCCAAACCACAAACAGGGCAAAATTTGTGACAAATTTTGCTTCATGGTTTGGTTTGTGCCCATCCCTAATCATTATGTTTCTTAGCAGCATACTTTCATAAGCTTGCTCCCTGCAGTAAGTATTCCATGTCTTGTAGTGAGCAATTGATCAGCAGTTCATAGGTTCCTTCCCTTGTGTATGCTGTGGTTTGGAGAAAGTAAGTAAGAGCAGCGTTTTCCACCCAGCATTGGGAAAGACTCCATCTGCTTTCTGGTGTGTCTTCTCTGGGTCCTAGAGCAGATAGAAGAAGATGCTTCCATTCTCGTAAGCAACATTTGCCAAAATATTTGGGTGAGGAAGTGGGGAGAAGAAAGATAATTGGTGGTACCCACAAATAATGGCTAGTTAGTAAACTAACCAATGTATAAAGATTCTTGCTAAGATGGCATCAAGATTATATAGTATTAGTATGATAAAATACTTGGTCACAACTCTCTGACAGAGAGGGCCAGCATTTTCTTGTACTATAAAGTCCTTTCAGTGCACTAGTTTGATTGTATGTAATCCTTGCTAAATCAAAGAATATTTATGATGCTAATTCAAGTGGGTGTATGAGGTGCTTTAAGAGTACATAGTTGTTTGAAAAAGAATACTACTGCAACATATCCAGCTGTTTTATGGAATATAATGTGGCCTCCAGCCTGGTAACAAAATACTGGGAACTGCTGATGGAGTTGACAGAGTCTTGATAATAAGCAAAAAAAAATTCTTGGAACATTTTGTCCTATATTTTTAAGTCATGTGAGGAATAATTGATTATACACCTGATCTCCATTATGTTTTAGAATTAGTTTTAACAAACCACAGTGCTTCTTTAAAGTAATTTCTGTTTGCTCTTTGCTTACTGTTTCAGTGAGTGAATTCATTTAAAATGATAAAAATATAAAAAATTAATATATCTTCAGTGGCCAGTCACAAATACCATTCAGGATAAATATATGTATGAATGAATTGATAAGACTAAAGATGTGACATCCCTTTACTGTCTTCTGTATTGCCGCCCTCCTTGGAAAACTGTAGAAATAAAATGCAGAATATTGCTGCAAGTTAAAGTAATATACAGTATGAAATTAAAATTTGCCAAGTAAATAAAGCTTCCTCCCCACCCCTTTTTTAAACAGCATATTGATCAGGTAGGCAATCACAACCATTCTGAAGTCACAGTGATGCATTGCATATCTATTTAAGGAGCTTTTAATGTGTGTTCTTTTCTTCATTGTAAAATTCAGTTGAAACATATAAAAATACATTAAATGCTGTGCTAAAATTAAATACTCAGTGGGGCTAAACTAAATCCTAATTTAAGATGCTAAATGTTAGCTTGCTGAAAATGTCTACAGACCACTATCTATTCTTTCTTGAACCTTTAGGTACAATTTTATTTGAAGAGAGGAAGTTTGTCCCAGGTGGTGAGATGGGTGAGACAATGTCATGTCCTTTAACTTCAGGTCATTGCCCCAGTTTACAAAATGGGTTCTATTAGAAATAAATCTAAAACAGTATTATACTGATTTAGCTGTTACAATGCAGGAATTCCCATGAAAACACAGATTCCTCCATTTGTGTCAGTGGAAGAAAACTGTCAATGCATATATTCACTTGCAGAATCAGTCTTCTTCATTGACAAGATATGGTGGGATATATGCAGTTTCTTGATGTGGGTATCAAAGCACTGAACTCAGAATCCCTTGTTGGATATGCATAGGTAAGCCTGAATTTTTAAATTAAACCTGATTTCTTTTTTATTTGAAAGACCATTTCCTCCCATAGTACCCAGCCCACTTTGTGCTCCTGCCTTCAGTGATGATGTGGGTGGTGCCTAGAAACTGAGCATTTTCTGTGGTGGCACCTCACCTTTGGAATGCCCTTCCCCTTGAAGTGCACCTGGTGCCTACTTTACCTTCTTTTAAGTGCCAGGCTAAAACACATTTTTATCTGAAGAAGTGTGCATGCACACAAAAGCTTATACCTTGAATAAAACTTTGTTGGTCTTAAAGGTGCCACTGGACTCAAACTTTGTTCTGCTACTTCAGACTAACATGGCTACCCACTTGAATCTTTTATCCTTGTAGTTAGAGGTTTTACCTTATAAGTTTTTAATGGTCTGCTTTTGTGTTATGAATAGCTTTTATGCTTCTATGTTTTTCATTTGTAGGTGGACTAGAGCACGACTCTGAAGAAGTGGCATAAGAATATTTTAATCAATTTAAATAAATAAAGAAGCTAATTAAGAAACAACAATGATAATAGATCCTGTGCATTTTAAATATTTCATAAGAAGATTACAAAACTGTTAAAAGGATCTAGAAGTCATGTCACATGAGAGAGGCTAAATAAATTAGTATGGCTAGCCTTGAGAACAGAAACTATCAAGTACTGTAGAGGGCATTAGAATGCAAAGAAGAAAAAAACTTGCTCAATTTATTGAGGAAATGACACAAAGCCAGGTTTTTACATTAAAAAAACAAGATGTCATTGACATTGAAGTGCTGGGGAAATATCCTAATCGTGAGAGTGACTCAGCCATGAAGGAAGCTACTCAGAGAGTGTTTCATGGAGGCTTTCAAAAAAAGTCTGTACAGATGTACATTGGAAATGGTTTAGAGTTAGGATATGGTGTCTTGCATCATCTTACCCATTGGCTTTTAAACTGTGGCCCTTGTAACTGTGGTTTCTAGTAAGCATATCAGAGAGTCTTCAGTGAGAAGAGAACAAGAATGCTGGACAAGCTTTCATGAAAGCCAGTTTGCAAATCCCAACTAATCTTTCTCATGGTGGGCACTTATAGGTTAGATGATAAGCTAATGCCTAATCCACCAGCTAGGGTCCCACATAGCTGTGTTTGCACTCCACCTCATGTCCCCAAAATCTACTGCAAAAATATAGATATTTTCTGTAGAAAAATCCTATATTCTTTTCTCACATACAATTGTGAATGCCCCAGAAGAGCAAGGAATGGATCACATGGAATCTTATGTTGCAAAATCTGACTCAAAATGCTGAAAATCTCTAACCATTTAAAAAAAATTCCTGGACATTCCCTTAATATGTAAAACAATTATCCTTCCTGGTTACTAGATCTCTAGTGGAGATTAAATCCTACAGCTGTCCTATTAACAATCCTAGATGAAGTACAATGCCACATTAAACCATTTTTCTCTTATGCCCACATTCAAGGAGAAATTGTATATTGAATTGAATACCCCAAGTTGTATGAGGGATCTTAACTGCCAATCACCTTTTGTTTTTTACTTATATACCAACTGTTTATCCTTTGGTTTAGATTATAATGCCTACATTTTGGCTATGAAGCCTTTTAAATTCAGCATTATACAAATGTTCAAATTATATAACTGATACCTGCTGAGTATCACAGATATTAGAGCAAAAATATAGTAACAACTCCTGTTTTCTGTTTAATTTCTGCTAATGATGGTACTGATTGCTCTTTTGTAATATTGTTAAATTAATAAGACCTGCATTTATCCAGGGCTTTTTTTGTAGAAAAAGCCCAGCAGGAACTCATTAGCATAATAGGCCACACTGAACAGCAGAAACTTATTAGCATATTAGGCCACACCCCTGACAGTGCAGCTCATTCGCATATTTGATGGGGGGGCTGGGAAAGCACAGGGCAGGCATGGAAACTTGCCTCTTCCCCCCCCCCCCCGAGCTTCTCCACCCCACTTCAGCATTGCCTTTCTAGTCTAACCCCCCCAAACCAGACCTATGGGGAAAGGTGCTGCTGAAGTTCTAGTCTCCTATCTCCTCCCCCCGAACCAGACATCCGGGAAAATGCAGTGCTGAAGTGCCTGGGATCTGATTGGGGAGGGAAAGAAAGGCATTTTCAACATGCCTGGGTTTCCTGCCTGCCCTTTTCCAGCTGCGACATGTCAGCTAGAGAAGGGAAGGCAGAGAGGGGCTTTACCTTGTCAATTTCACTCTCAGCTGACTGGCAGGGAGTGAAATTGACAAGTCCCCAAGGGCTCCCCATAGGGAAAGACTACATTTTAACATGCTGCCTTTCTCTCTTGTGCGTAACGTGGGGAGGGCAGCATGCTCTATAGTCATACAGACACAGAAGTTTGGGCTGTGGGCATGGCCAACTCAGAAGCCAGCCGGAACTCTGTTCCTGTGCGTTCCTGCCCAAAAATAGCCCTGAATTTATCTGTCAAAATTGCCAATACATCTTGGCTCACAAAATTCTGAACTAAAGATTACAGGCAGATGAAAATCTAGATGTTAATTTAGGATTAAGGTTGTTTCAAACTTGTATTAATGCTGGTCATATATTGTTGGAGCCAATTGCAACCTGATCCATGTTCCACAGCCATCCCAAGCAGAAAGAAGGATTTCCAAACTTTTTTCATTAATGCCCAATAGGATTGCAGTCTACTCTGTTATTGTTTCAGAGGTTACCCTTACTAGTCTTTAGTAGAAGAGCAAGATTCAAGTCCAGTAGAACCTTAGAGATGAACAGGATTTTTGGGGTATAAGTTTTTGAGCATCAAGGCTCTTTTTACAGATGCTGTGTCATTTGACAAAGAGAGCTTTGATTCTTGAAAACTTATACCCTGAAAATCTTACTGGTCTCTGTGGTGGTACTGGAGTAAAATCTAACTCTAGTCTGTTACTGTGGTTTAGGTTTTTGTTTTCACTTTCATGTGAATCTGTATAGAGTCACGGCATGTGCTAAGACTGATGGTTTGAAAGGCAGCATGATTGTTTCCTTGACTCATTTTCTTATGAAACTTTCTGAGTCCCTCCTCCTTAAACAAATACGAAATGTAAACAAAGGGTTAATTTGTAAAAGAATAGAACACTAACAATTTGGGACTCTAAGGCTTTATAGAGATACCACATTATCTCCTTTGGTTTTCTGCTTTGGTGTGAGCTCCCCCCCCCCCTTTCTTTACGTGTTTGTCACTGTCAGACATCATTTCATATAACTTCTGAATCAAATGCTGATTGTTCCTTTTCTCTGTTTCCCTTATACTTCCTTCAGGCTGTCCATTTTTGTATTTCCACCCTCCAAGTATCTTGCATGTTCATCAGATAAAATGTTATTAAAAATGGTAAATTTACTGAGTGGTTGCGGGGTACCTTTGTGAGTGATGCAAGGACTAGCCAGTCAGCTATCTGCATAGCCCCTTCAGTTACCAACTGGAAAGAAAAGTTTTCCCAGATCAGTCTGGGGGACAGATTGTATGTCTCCCCAAAATTCACGGAATATGCTTTTACAAGAGGCTTACTTCTAAAATTGTGTATGTTGGGAGTGAGTATAACTTGACTTCTACTTTATAGTAAACAGGGTGCTTATGGATTGATTCTTCCACAGTGCTGAGGACTTAGAAGTGGCAAAGGAAAAATAAGGATGTACTAGTAACAAATTTTGACTTTGAAAGAACAAACACAGCATTGCCACACAACAGGTTGGTTTTGTTCCACTTTGAATGCATACTCGAGGTGTGGAAGCTGCATGGGGTGTTTCTTGGCTCTCACAGTGTGTGAAGTATGCATGCTTGAAGTGCCATGCCATGTTCTAATATAGAAGTGTGAGCAAAGAGAACCATATAGGTAATTTCAAACAGGAGCATGATTATGGAAGAATAAGAACATGCTTTAAAACATTTCTAGTGTGTTGAGGTATCAGACAAAAATGTGCTTATCAATTCTGGAGCTCACAGGGAAACACTGGTTTAGTTTAGAAAATATTTGTGCATGGGAAGTGATTCAAGAGTTGACATAATTGCATAGGAATCCTTCGGTATCATAGAAAGCTCTCAATGAATTTTTGCGCCCAGCGACACTGGGCATGCGTGGAGCCCCTTCCGCGCATGCCCAGAGGCACAGGCGTGGACATCTCGCCAGTTCCTTCTGACTGCTGCGACCAAGCAAGAGAAAGCAAAAAGCCTGGCAGCAGAGGGGAAGGATGGGCGAGTAGTGTGAATGCACAGATGACCACTCGAAGATCATCAGTTACAAGTAAGCAACCTGTTTATCTTCGACGTGGTCTCTGTGCTTCACACTGATGGGAGAGTAGTGAGCACTGTCTTACCTGGAGGACGGAGCAGACAGGCTGACACTGAGAAGCAGCAGATAAGATGAGGTGACCCATCGCAAAGCCAGCAGCTACTCGAGTGTCCAGTGAGTAGTGCCTGATGAAAGTGTATGGAGTAGCCCAAGTTGCAGCCGTGCAAATATCACTCAGAGAGGCACCCTTGAGGAGTGCCGTAGAGGCTGCCATGGAGGTGGCAGAGTGCACCCTGATGGGCCCTGGGAGTGGGGTCTTGGCAAGTTCGTAAGCAAGTTCTATAAGCCCCACAATCCATCTGGACAGTCTCTGGGCAGTAATGGGTTTGCCCATTCTGTGTGATGCATAGGAGACAAAGAGCCTTGGTGTCTTCCTAGTAGGCTTAGTATGAGCCAAATAAAATAGAAGTGCTCGCTTTACGTCAAGGGTATGTAAGAGACGTTCCTCTTCAGAAACATAAGATGGGTAGAAGTCCGGCAAGAGAATCTCAGACTGCAGGTGGAAGTCAGGGACGACTTTGGGGAGGAACAAAATGTCTGGCACCATACGAACTGCATTTGGTAGGAAACAGAGGAACGGAGGATCATGCCAGAGAGCCAGAAGTTCACCAACTCGTCTCACTGAGGTGATGGCGAGTAAAAAGGCCATTTTCCAAGCCAAGAGGCAGAGATCATAGGAAGCCAAGGGTTCAAATGGCTTTCGAGTGAGCGCATGGAGAACCAACGGCAGATCCCAGGGTTGTGGCGGAACTTTGGTGGGTGGATAGAGATGAAGAAGGCCCTTCAGAAAGCGCTTTGCAAGAGGGTGTGCGAAAATAGAAAAATTGTCAATCCTGTTATGGAAAGCCGAGATCGCAGACAGGTACACTCTTAGAGAGGAATGTGAAAGCCCAGCATCTGCTAAAGACTGGAGGAAGTAAAAAATATGGGACAGGCCCGCAGAGCAGGGTTGTATGTCGGACGAAGCTAGGTAGGTACAGAAGCGAGTCCATTTGTAAGAGTATGACTGTCGAGTGGATGCCTTGTGGGAATTAAGCAGGACATTATTCACTCTGTTGGGGAATATGGGGGGGAGAGTCTCCAAGCTGTGAGCTTGAGATGAGGGATGTTGTGATGAAGGATGGGAAAGTTGGAGAGTATCAGAAGATCTGGTTGTAAGGGAAAGTGATGATATTTCCCCCGGGCCAGCAAGAGGAGAACTGGAAACCAGGTTTGCCTGGGCCACCATGGAGTGATCAGTATGAATTCCACTGTCTCTTGTACTATCTTGTGCCCCACTTGTGTGAGTAGTGGTAGAGGCGGGAAGGCATAGATGAAGTCGTGGCTCCAAGGGTATAGTAGGCCGTCTCCCAGGGAGAGGGTGTTGATCCTGCCTTGTGTGCGGAACGCCATGCACTTCTTGTTGTGACGGGTGGTAAAGACATCCACATCTGGGGTTCCCCAGAGGAGGAATACATGGTGGAGATAGGTGGGATTCATCTCCCATTCATGATGGGCAACATGTCCTCTGCTCAGGAGATCGGCTTGACTGTTCATGGAGCCGGGAATGTGAGTGGCTCTGAGGAAGATGTTGTTGGACATGCTCCAGTCCCAAAAATGGATTGCCAGGTGGCAGAAGCTGTGGGAAACCGTGCCACCCTGACGATTCACATAACAAACCGCTGTAGTATTGTCCATGAGAATAGCTACACAACGTCCTTGGACTATGGGTAAGAAAGTCTGAAGGGCAAAGAAAACAGCCAGGAGTTCGAGGTAATTGATGTGATGGGACCTCAGATCTTGGTCACAGGGGGCGCCTGTGTTGTGGCCATCAAGGTGCGCACCCCACCCCCATGTCGACGCATAGGTAGTTAGCGTGAGTTGTGGCGATGGAAGGTGAAAGGGGGACCCCTGTAGAAGATTGGCCAGTAGGGTCCACCAGAGGAGGGCGTCTCGTACCCCTTGGGGGGGGGGAGACGGAGGTACCTGCAGGCGTGAACAAACCACAGCTGAAGAGGGTGCATCTTGAGCTTTGCAAAGAGCAGCACTGCTGTGATGGCGGCCATGTGCCCCAGCAATTTTTGGATCACGAGAGCTGAGGAGTCGGGATCGGAGTGTACTTGCAAGGCCAGCGTTATTATTGGTGACATCCTGTCTTCCGAGAGGTAAGCCCGGAGTGATATAGAGTCCAGTTCTGACCCTATGAACTGTACCCTCTGAGCAGGAACAGGACGAGACTTGGCCTCGTTGAGATTTAGGCCATGATTTTGGAGGACAGTCCGAGTGATGGAGATGTTGGCCAGCAAGGCCTAGGGCGAAGACGCCACTATGAGCCGAAAATAGTAATCCCTTGGAGTTGGAGAAAGGCTGCCACGACTACCATTATCTTTGTGAAGATGCGGGGAGCTGTGGAAAGGCCAAACAGTAGGGCTTTGTATTGATAGTGTTGGAATCCGATGGCAAAACGGAGGTATTTCCGGTGGGGGGGGATATTGTGATGTGAAAGTAAGCATCCTGCAGTTCGAGGGTGGCCATCCAGGCACGCCTTCGCAGTAGAGGGAGAATGGAGCGTAGAGTCACCATCCTGAACCGGCAATATTGTATGAAGAGGTTGAGACCTCGAAGGTCCAAGATGGGCCTGGTGTCCCCGTCCCTTTTGGGGACTGCGAAGTACCTTGAATAGAACCCCATGCCCTGGTGGTGAGTGGGAACGGGTTCTGTGGCTCCCTTGTCTAGGAGGATGCTGACTTCTTGAGGGAGGACAGGTGAGGGGATGGTAGCGACAAAGGTAGGGGGCGACGGCAGCTGGAGAGAATCTATGAGATACCCCCTGGAAATGACAGTGAGGACCCAAGAGTCCGTAGTGACCATGTTCCACATAGGAAGGAAGGGTGCAAGACGAGTGAAAGAGTCAAAGGCCCTGCTTGGCCTGCTGAGACTGCTTCGTGCGGGCTGATTGTTGGGCCGGCGAATATCTTTGCCGTGGCGGATAAGATTGTTTCTGTCCACTTGGGGATGTGCATGGACACCATGACCTATCCGGGGAACTCCAGTTGGATGACCTGCGCAACCAGAGCCTAGACCAATTTCGTGACTGAGGTTGACGAGGTGCGGAGGAGACGACGAGGGTGCACGAAGCCTTGATGCTCTTGTCACGATCCTGGACGGCATCAGTGGTGGCATGGAAAAGGCCTACTCCATCAAAGGGGAGATCCTCGACTAAGGACCTGGTGTCCTGCTGTAGCGTGGTTGAACGGAGCCAGGAGTGATGCCTCAAAGCTATAGCCGACATCATTGTCTTGGAACAGGTGTCCAAGGCATGTTTGGAGGTATTCACATGTTGTTTAGCGAGGGCAAGACCCTCCTTTTGTATTCTCCGTGCAGCAAGTTGGTGTTCCTGAGGAAGCAGAGCGATGCTTTCCGATAACTGCTCCCATAAGGCAAAATGGTATCTTGCCATACAAGCAGAGTAACTACTGACCTTCAGCCCAAGCGCTCCCACAGAATAGAAACGCCGTCCAAAGGCGTCCAATTTGTGGCCCTCCTTGTCAGCAGGGGTAGAATGTGTTCTTCGCGATCTGGAGGCAGAGGTGACCACCATCGAATTAGGATGGGGATGGTTGGTAAGAAATGCAGCATCCACCTCCTGAACCCTGTACATGTGGTCCAGGCGTCTAGTGGAGACCGGTGTCAATGAAGGTTTGTCCCATCCGGCTTTGGCAGGCTGGAGAAGGACAGCAGACATCGGGAGCGCGATGGAAGTAGAAGTGTCACTCTGTACGATATCGAAGACAGGGTCCGTCACATCAGGTCTGGGTTGGACAATCGGGAGGCCAAGAGAAAAGGCCATCCGCTTAATTAAATCTCCATAAGAGGTGAGATCCTCTGAAGGAGGTTGTCGGCAATGTCCAACTCCGGGGAGGGGTCGACGAGAACTGCGGTCGGACCATTCTGCATCAGAGTCATGTTCCGACAAAGAAGAGGTGGGCATAACTTCAATCGGAATTGGCTGTGCCGACGGCGGGGTCATCGGTATTGGTGTCGACGGTATAGTGGTCTGTGTCGACATTGTGGCCTTAGCTAACCCAGCGGCACTCGGTGCTGATGGTGCAGAGGGGTGCATATAGGTCATGGGCTGTTCAGGAGGTATGGACTGCAAAGCCGACGGAGGTGGCCTTGATCCCAGCAGTGATTGGGATTGAGCTCTGGCAGAATACATGTCCCAGTCAGGATAGGTCACAGGAGGGACCCACGGCATGGACCTTGGAGGTGGGCAGCCCCCATACGGATAAGGAGGAGGATGCCGATCCCAAAGAGAAACTTTGGAAGGATATGCCCATCGCGTCAACAGGGGGGATCGGGGCCTGGGTGACCTGTGTCGAGGAGACCTGTGCCTCGGTGAGCGATGTCTAGTTCGCGGAGACCGGTATCCACGTTGATCCAGGGGAAATGACGAGTGGTCCTCCTCGGTATAGGAAATGGATCCCATCGACGGCAACCGGGAATGAGAGCTTGGACGTTCCTGAGGTGGCTCGTAGAGTTGCTCCTGATCGGTCTCGAGAAACTCCTGTGCCTCAAGGATGTGGTCCGGTGTTGTCTCCAGGGGTTGTCTGATTGGGGAATCCAAGACCGTAATAGTCACGTCAGTAGGTGGTTGAGGCACAGCCAAAGGAACCGTCGGCACTGGGGCTGCAACAGGTGGAAGTGCTGCTAGTCTGGAAGCCGAAGTCGGAGTTTTAGATGGAGGCTTGCCCACGGCAGTAGAAAGCTTCTTGTGGCGTTTCTCTGATTTGTCCAACTTCTTTTTGGCAGGTGTAGACACGGCTGACTGCAGCAGGGTCCTATGTTTAGCTGAAGGGTGAATGATATCTTAAGACTCCCTCAAAGTCGATGCCGCCCCAAAATCAGCCGTCGATGCCATCGATGCCGATGGAACAGAGGCCATGCCGGTCGATCCAGAAAGCAGCGCCAACTCCAACAACGCAACCTTCAGTCGAGCTGCCCTGTTCTTTCGAGTCTAGTTGCTAAACTTAGCACAATGAGGGCAGGAGTCCGGACGGTGAGACTCTCCAAGGCAAAGGATACACAAAGAGTAACCGTCTGGAGTGGCCAATTTGCTGCCACAAGCCAAACAGCACTTGAAGCAGCCCCACTTCTGAGCCATAAAGTGGAAAAAAGGGGTGAAGAAAAGGAAGGGGGGGGGGGAGAGAGCCTGAAGGCAGGAACAGAAAGAAAACCCCCACCACATCAGAGAAAGTTTTTTCTTTTTTTTGTTTATATTTGAAGGAAAGGAGAAGATAAAGGATGCAAGAGAGAAGAAAGAAGCCAAAACAATCTGAAGAGAGAGAGAGCTTCCCTTGAAGGACTCCACTGACCACGAAAAGCTGTTAACAGCGCGGCGGTCAGAAGAGAACTGGTGGGATGTCTGCGCCCGTGCCTCTGGGCATACGAGGTAGGGGCTCCGCGCATGCCCAGTGTCGCTGGGCACAAAAATCCGTTGAGAGCTTTCTATGATACTGAAGGATTCCTGCACAGGCACAGTAACCCATCAGTGTGAAGCACAGAGACCACGTCAAAGATCAAGAAGATCTAACCTTACTTCTGATCATATAGCAGGGAACACTGATGGATGGGCTGGATGGAAACCTTTGTGAAGCCGTTGGTGACTTCACTGTATACTGTTTATAAGGTAGCCGATTCTAGTGGGTTTGCCCACATTGCAGAGAAAATGTAGCATTGTAAAAACAGGTATACCCATGATTCCTTGATTCTAGTTTGTATTGGGTCATCACAAGGTTTCCCCTTAATTATTTATTTTTGCCATTTCCTTATTTGCTGTCAAATTCTAGCAGATTGCACTATCTTCTGAAGAAGTAGCTTCAAGGCTGACTTCTGTCAACAAATGGCTTTATCTGTCTTCATCTCAAAATGTAAGTGGTTTCTTCAAATTTGGTATTGACAGTTCTTGTCATTTTTAAAAATGCACAATACTCAAAGGTTTGTGTATACCTGATAAAACCTAAAATGGAAAAAATAAAATAAAACTATGAAACTGGCAAAGGACCCAAACTGTGAGGGCAAAGGAGCTGTCTGATCTTTCCCCTGCTGATCTTTGGCAGAATGTAGCTTCAGTCTGCGGTGGAAAAAAATGTCAAGGATATGAGTAAAAAATATAACGCTACACATGATCAGTAATGTGCCTCAAAGATCTACAGAGTTTATGAAGCTGCTTTGTAAAAAGTTAGAGCATTGGTCCATCTATCTCAGTATCGTTTCTTCTGATGTGCAGTGGCTGTCCAGAGTCTCAGGAGTGAAAGGTCTTTCCCAGTGCCTGCTATCTAAGGCTGGTTTTACATGAGGGGGTTTTCCATGGTGGTCATGTTGTTGATGTAATTGTTGATCAATTAGTGCTTGCATCAAAGATGGCACAGGGTAATCAGGTTTTTCCTTCCACCAGTATTAACTGTGGTTTCCCTTTCACACCAGACGTGCATTCCATCTCCCTTCTGCTTTTTTCATGCTCCTGTTGTGATTCTCTACTCACTCCTGTTGAAATTTTTTTTTTTGCTGAAAGTACAGCACTGCTAAGAAATACATGCATACATTATATATTTATGATCCATAGATCAAACAACATTATAACAACAGTCTGCATCTAGTAAACACAACATGTAAGCATAAATATTAAAAGAAAAGTTTACAATTTAAAAAACCTTCCTATAACTTCCTGAGAGCCAGTTTGGTGTAGTGGTTAAGAGCATGGACTCTAATCTGGGACCACTGGGTTTGATTCCCCACTCCTGCACATGCAGCTGCTGGTGTGACCTTGAGTCAGTCATAAGTTCTTTCAGAACTGTTCTCTCAAGGGCAGTTTTTGAGAGAGCTCTCTCAGCCCCACCTATCTCACAGGGTGTCTGTTGTGGGGAGAGGAAGGGAAAGGGATTGTAAGCCACTCTGAGACTCCTTTGGGTAGTGAAGGGTGGGGTATAAATCCAATCTCTTCCTCCTCCTCTCTGAAATAAAACCTTAGCATGAATTTAGCCACTTCAGTTGAGGTCTGCAAGCAGGAGGGATGTGTAAAATGCATCCAATCTGCCTGGGAACTTAGATAGAATAGGGGTGAGGTATATGGAATGCATGTCCTTGTAGAGTTTGTTGTTTGTTTGTTTGTTGTTTAGTCGCACAGTCGAGTCCGACTTTGTGACCCCATGGACCACATCACGCCAGGCCCTCCTGTCTTCTGTCGTGCTCCAGAGTTTGCTTAATTTCATGTTCATTACATCGATGACACTGTCTAACCATCTCATCCTTTGCCGTCCCCTTCTTCTTTGACCTTCAATCTTTCCCAGCATCAGGGTCTTCTCCAGTGAGTGCTCCCTTCTCATTTGGTGGTCGAAGTATTTGAGCTTCAGGATCTGGCCTTCCAGGGAACAGTCAGGGTTGATATATTTTAGGATTGACTGACTGGATCTCCTTGCAGTCCAAGGGACTCTCAAGAGTCTTCTCCAGCACCATAATTCAAAAGCATCTATTCTTTGGCACTCAGCCTTCCTTATAGTCCAACTCTCGCAGCCATACATTACTACTGGAATACCATGGCTTTGACCATACAGACTTTTGTTGGCAGGGTGATGTCTCTACATTTTGTGATGCTGTCTAGGTTTGGCATCGCTTTTCTTCCAAGGAGCAGGTGTCTTTTAATTTCATGGCTGCAGTAACTGTCTGCAGTGATCTTGGATCCCAGGAAGGTGATGTCTGTCACAACTGCCCCTTCTACTTCCACAACTGCCCCTTCTATTTGCCAAGGAGAGATAGGGCCAGATGCCATGAGCTTAGTTTTTTTGAAGCTGAGTTTCAAGCCAACTTTTGCTCTCTCCTTTTTCACTTTCAGAAAGAGGCTCTTGAGGTCCTCTTCACTTTCTGCCATATCATCTGCATATCTGAGGTTGTTGATGTTTTCCCCAGCAATCTTAATTCTGGTTTGTAGAGTTTACAATGCAGTAACCCATGCTCGACTGTTTCCACTATGCCAGATTGGCAGGGGCAAAGGTGCTGGGAGTATGGAATGCATAGGTATCTCCCTTCTAGAAGCACTGAGGACAAAAGATTAAACCAAGCCAAAATAAAGGCTCTGCGAAATTTGGGGAATTCTGTTGTGCACAGATAGTCTGTTGGGACAAAGTTTGGGGTGTAATTCCCCACCACTGGATAGAGGTTTGCCTAAACTATCAGTTTGGAGGGATGTATTCCACATTTGTTGTTCTTTGGCTCCTGAGGGCCCAAGGTAGCAGATTGCTGAGGGAGAAAAGCCATACAGTTGTAGTTTGTTCTTGACAGTGACCATCCAACCTGAGTGGTATGTGTCTAGAAGGATTAAGGGGGCTAGTTTAGTTTAGTTTAAACCAAAGTTTAAACCAAAGGCAGTTCAGTTTAAACCAAAGGCATATTGCCAGATACAAGCTGCATTCCTCTAATAATACTTGCCCTGACTTCATTCTAAGTATTGTGTTATGTGCACAGTGAGGAACACCAAATATGCTTCTTAGGAATCTAGACTGTATGACTTCTCGGGGGCAGATGTCTTTATATAAACAAATTTATGAACCATACAAAAGTCTGGATAGTACTTTGGCTTGAAAAACTTTGATGTCATAAGGAATGTGTGAAGCCCCCCTTTCGAAAGAAAAATCTTAATATAATTGATGCCACTCTGGTGCTCTCAGTGGTCTGAGTGAACTGGGCTTTGCATGAGCCTGTGTATTGAGAGACTACACCAAGATATATAAAGACCATTGGTATGCCATTTGTATTTAATATGTCTTCTAGAGAACACTAGGATGTTAGTCTTTTGAACATTTATTATTAATTGTTCGTCACAGTATACTGTAAGAGCCTGGATGGCTCTTCTGAGTTCTACCTCAGAGTGGGACAAGATGGCCATATCATCTGTGTATAGTAAGGCAGATATGGATTTTTGTCAACCTTTGTGAATGGAATTCTGGATTGGTTGCTGCCTGGGCCATTGAATTAATATAGAAATTAAATAGAAGGGGGCCCCTGCTTCACTCCCTTTTTTAACAGGAATCCTGTGTGAGAGGTGACCTTGCTGGGTCTTGCTGCCAGGAAGTTATTCCCATGCAACATATGAATAAGGATGAGTACTCTGCAATCAATTGATGAAGCTTCTAGTTTGGCCCATAATTTGTCTCTGGCAATGCTGTTGAAGGCCATTTTCTAGTCGACACAGGCCACATAGAACACCCCACAGGGTCTGGCACTGTATTTCATTGCCCAGTGGTGTAGAACTAGACATTGGTCTAAAGTGGAGTGGCTAGGTCTAAAGGCCACTTGGTTTTTGGCTATGATGTTCTCTCTGTCTAGCTAATCCCAGAGTTTCCAACATAGGTGCCTCACATATAGCTTGCTCATTATGCTGAGCAAACTAGTTGAGCAATAATTGGATGCATTAGATGTGTCTCCTTTTTTGTCTTTTGGTAAAATGATAGCCAAGCACCAGTTTTTAGGAATCCATGCTGTCTGGTCAATCATTGTAAAATGAGTGGCCAGGACTAGCGCCTACCACTCTGTGCTTTGTCTTAATTGACTCTGGTAGTATCAGGTCATGCCCTGGGGCTTTCCCTGTCTTAAGTAGACCAACTAGCCCCTTTACTTTAGTGGTTGTGACTGGGGGCCGGGCGGGGTGGTGGTGTTTCCCAGTGTTGACATCATACCGGACTTTAGTGTGTGAAAATTTGTCTCCCAAGTGTTGACAGGGACTGTGCAGAATAACTTGAGAGCTTCTTCCTGAAAACCTCCTGAGACAATATGCCAGAAGGAGGAGGACTCTTTGGCTCTGGCTGCCTGAGTAAACTGATGCCAGACTGCCCTTTGAGCATCTCTCTCTTTTGATTTAATTAGCATTTTGTATTGTCTCTTTTAGGCTTGGAATTCTGGGTGTAAAGTTCTGATATTGTTCTGCCTGTAATGGCTGACCAGAGATATGAGTTGGTTCTTGGCTGTAATGCATTCGTGATCGAACCAAGATTTTGAGTTATGTCTCGCTTTTGGGCAGCCAGAGAGGGGGCTTTCACTGCCACCTCAAACCATCCACATATTAATTTTATGCGGAGTTGAAAGACCAAGTCATGTGACTTCACCAAGATCATCTTAGTGCATAACTGGGAGGCTTTGTGTGAGCTGAGGAATTCTGTGGTATGTTTAATTACCATTCCAGTCCATTTGACACTTTTGTAAGCAGAATCTGTTGTCAGTTCTGCAGGGAACTTCTCAACTAGATGAACTATCTAATTCCTAGTTTTTAGAGACAAAGCAATTGGTAAATAATCACTATCTAAGCATGTCCCCATCTTTAAGTGGTCCACTGAGCCCAGCAGGTAACATGAAATCACAACCAGATCAGTAGTGCTGGCAGTAGTGTCCTGACCTGACCAGTATGTAAACCCCCCCACCCCCCCCCCCCGGGATATCTCCCATTAACTACCATTCAGGATGTGGAGATCTGATCTGTTAGTTAGCTGAGCTAAATAAAGCCCTTTCCAGTTTGATATTGTATCCGTAGCCTGCCTAGGAAGGAGGGAAACTGCTGTCTTGTGTGGTGGAGGGGCTAGATTAAATTGTGAGTAAAGTGAGACATCAGAGGGACCAGTGCTAAGAAATATGGCAAATATAAACTCCCATTTTAAATGAACAGTATTTGCACAATGCAGCACTGAACAAGACATTGGGGCAGGTCCCCCAGTCTCATTGTGTAATAAATTCATTCTTCCTGTGTAAATAGGCTCCATTGCAGTTCTGAACAACATGATGCCAGTTACCTCTCCCCTGATTTCCATATACTAGGGATCCATTTTGGTGCTGAGCTGAAAAAGAAACTGGTGCCAATTCCTTCCCCTAGTCTCTTTGCTTTCATGTTGTTGTACATTAGTAATTGCACGGTGATGTTGCCTTGTCCCTTGTCCCCCCATATTTAACCCAACTGGGTGGGCAGTTCGCTGTGAAAATATAGAGGACGGGGTCATTTCCTTTTGTTCTTTCTCTTTTGGACACAAGAAAATAGATCATCCTGACAATATCACAACAGGACATATTTTTTTGTTTTTGTTTTTAAAAAGCAGAGTTTTTTGCTGAAAAGAATGGCTTGTTTAGACCTTTTGTAGGAATGAAAGATGACAAGTTAGGTGGCTGAAATGGGGAAGATCCTCTGTGTAGAATCAGCAAAGATCTTCAAACAGGAGATGCCAGCAGCTGACCTTGCACATGCAAAGCAGGCTCTTTCTTATTGACAAAATAAAAAGGTGATGTGGGGAAGGAGGATTGTAAAAGGCCGTTCATTAAGATTTTGAGCAATTTGAACACGCAGACTGGTAGAAAGGTGTGTCCTCCATGAAAAGGAATGTCTTTGATTCCTTGCAGATAAAGCTTCAGAACCCATGAGATATCTCTAATCACATGTTTCTTACTTTGAGATTGGTAAAAGTCATTTTGTTTGTTACAAGGCAGTTTTAAAAGAGGTGATTCTTTTGTCAGTTCTTAGGGAGTATATGAAGAGGCAGCTTGCACATCTCATTACATGGCGATGTTCGAACTCTAGATGCAGGGATGGCTCATGTGTTCTCAGACAGCGAAAAGCTATTCTGAAACATCACAGTGCAGTTATACTGTCTCAGGTGAACTTTTCCATGTTGTTTTTCCATTTCGCCCCTATGTCTCCTTCCTATTACCTCTTCATTTGATATCTTGCTATGGTAGTAATTTTTAAAATTATTTTATTTTTATTTCACAATATATATATATATCCCACCTTTCTGCCATCACATGGGCCATTAAGTTCACTAACAAATTGAAACATACAAATTAAAACATAGGCACACTATGTAAAATGCAATACACACCTTAATGCAGGGGTGGCCAAACTTGCTTAACATAAGAGCTACATAGAATAAACACCAAATATTTGAGAGCTGCATGACATGAACAAATATTACACATACATTTTTATTGAAAAATATGCAAATTTGTTTTTTATTAACATTAAATGAGACAGTCAAAAATAAAAACAAAAGGGGTAAAAACAGATATTGATAATGGTATTCATTTGTCCAGCTATATTTATTTGTTTGCTAATGGTATTTATTTGTCTAAGAGAGAGAGGTGGAAAGAAAATATGAAAAAAGTGAAAAAAGAGGGGGGGAGAGAGAAAGCAAATAGATGGAGGGAGGGGAAAGGAAGGAATGAAGAGAGAGGAGAAGGAAGGAAGCGAGAAAGATAAAAAGAGAAAGGTGGAAAGAAAGCAAATGGGGAGGGAGAGGAAACAGAAATACAAAGAAAGCAAATAGATGGGGAGGGGGAAGGAAGGAAGAGAGAGAGAAACAAAGCAAATAGATGGGGAGGGAGGGCGGAGAAAGGACAGAAGAAAGGAAGAGAGAAATAGAAAGGTGGAAAGAAAGAAGGAGAGAGAGAAACAGAAACAAAGAAAGCAAATGGAGGGAGGGAGTGGGAGGGTGAAAGGAAGAGAGAAAGGAAGGAAGGGTGAAAGAAAGAGAAAGAAAGGTGAAAAAAAGAAAGTGGTGGAAAGAAAGCAAATAAATGAGGGAGGAAGGGAGGGAAGAAGGGAGAGGTGGAAAGAAAGCAACTTTAACTTCAAATGCATCTTCCAACACCCCCCCCCCCCACCAGCTGGCTTGGCTTGGAGAAGGGGTTTAAAGAGACAAATGCCTTCTCCAAGCTGGCTGGGCGGGGGGGGGGGGCTTTGAGAACACATTTAAAGTTAAAGTTGCTTTGTTTCTCTGCTCCCACCCCAACACCTCAAGCCTACCCAGGGAGGGGAACACCTCCCCTTCGCTTCCCCAGCTGCCCTGCTGGGAGCCACACAATATGTGTGAAAGAGCTCCGTGCAGCTCCTGAGCCAGTTTGGCCACCCCTGCCTTAATGCATTAGTCTGGATTTTTACCAGTGTAGATTTAAACAACCAATAATCTGATGTGCCTCTTCATGTGACATACACATCTACATTGTAATACACAGCTTTAAAAACAATGCTACTAAATTATTCAGTTTCTAAAACACTTACGACCATATGAATGTTGTATTTGACAAATGGTTCTTCTTCATGCCAGCACTTCAGCCTAATGTTCTGGGACTTGTGGGTGTTAGAGAACAGAACAAATTTCCATATCTGCTAATTTGATCCCACTCTTGAGTTTTAAATGGGATTAATTTTGACAGTCCTTATATGGTAGACTTTTCCCCTTATAAACATGAATATCTGTAGCAGTAATTATGATTTTAACTTCATCAGCCAAAAATAGTCTGCAGTATTTCATCATAGTGTATGTTTCCAAGTATTTACTTTCTGATTTAAGATTCACTAAACTAGATGGAAAAAACTAGAGAAGGTTGTGAGTATGCCTCTGGGAGGTAGAGAGGGCTTGAAATTGTGGATCCTATTTCTTGTAGCCTGAGGGAACCAATTGTTCTAGAGGTCAGACCTCTTTGACATTCAGATTGTGTAGGAACCGAAACGTACAAGCATAGCAGGACAGTGTTATGGCTATTTGGGTTTTTTCAAAACCTATATAAAGATTCAAGACTTGTTGTTTTGTGATACCACAAAATAAAACAAATATTGCTAAGTGATTACTGCTGATAGATTTTTGTTTTGTGTTTTGCATTGTTCCCAGGATAATGTGCTAATAGGGCTCTTTGGCAGCCAGAAAAGTGTGAAACAAAGCAAAGAGGACTGAAAAAGAAAAGTGATGAATGAGCAGATGGAATTAGGATGGACAATATTTGCTTGCACTGAAATGTGCAGCATGACATCCACTTTAGGATATTAAAAGTGAGCTACACCAAAGCATGAAGAAGCAGTTTGGGGAGAGCTGTTAGGGAACATCTGAAAGATCTTAGGGAACTCAGATGTGAAATTGTTGAACTACTAACCAGTAAAGGGACTTTACTGAAGTTGTGTTATACTAAATCAGACCCTTGGTCCATCAAGGTCAGTATTGTCTATTGAAATTGCCAGCAGCTCTCCAGGGTCTCAGACGGAGGTCTTCCATATCACCTACTGCCTGATCACTTTAGCTGGAGGTGCTGGGGGTTGAACCTGGGACATTCTGCATGCCAAGCAGATGCTCTTCCACCCAGCCATAGCATATGTAACACATGACTAAGATATTGGCTGTGAGACTTTTGCGAGCTATTTTGCGTACAAAGTCTTGTTGCTCTGCCGTGACCTTCCCGCTAAAGTTGATACAGTGAATGAACTCAAGGCTCCAAGCACGTCTTCTTTTTATGTACTGAATTATTTCAGCCCACTCAGCCTTGAGGAAGTCAACAGATTGCTCTTAACTGTATGCCCTACCACATCAGCTACTGATCCGCCGCCTTGCCAACATCAGAGTTCAGGGATTGGCCTTGCAGTGGCTTGTTTCCTTTCTCCAAGGTTGGGGACAAAGAGTGGTGCTAGAGGATCAACTGTCCTGAAGGCACCCACTTGAATGTAGTGTGCCCCACGGAGCAGTATTGTCCCTGATGCTTTTAAACATCTATGTGCACCCTCTTGCCCAGATTGCCTGGAGTCATGGACTGGGTTATCACCAGTATGCGGATGACACCCAGCTCTATCTGTTGTTGGGTGGTCAGTCCGACTCCAAATCGGAAGATCTAGACTGGATGCTGCAAGCTGTGGCTGGTTGGCTTAGGCTGAGCTGGCTGAAATTGAATCCGATGAAGACAGAGGTCCTGTGCCTGAGTTGGAGCGGTCCAGGGGTAGGTAGCCTACTCCTGGCCTTCGATGGGGCACCAGCATCCAGGGTTAGGCGTTTGGGAGTGCTCCTAGATGTCTCCTTGACAATGGAGGCCCAGGTAGCAGCCACTGCCAAGTCAGCCTTTTGTCATCTTAGGCTGATTAGGCAGACGGTTTCCTTCGTCGAATGTAATGACTTGGCAACAGTGATCCATGCGATAGTCACCTCGAGATTGGATTACTGTAATGCCCTATACATGGGGCTGACCTTGTCCCAAATCCGGAAGCTGCAGCTAGTGCAGAATGCGGGGGGCATGACAGAGTTTTATAAAATTATGCACAGGATAGAGAGAGTGGACAGACAACTTTTTCTCCCTCTCCCAAAATAGTCAAAATTGGGGTTGTTGGGCAGGAGATTCAAAATGGACAAAAGAAAGTACTACTTTACTCAACAAGTGATTAAAATGTGGAATTTGGTACCAGGAGTGACTGGCCACAGGTATAGACTGCTTTAAAAGGAGGTTAGAAAGATTCATTGATGATAACTCTATCAGTGGTTTCTAGCCATGGTGACTAAAGTTGATCCTCCACATTCAGAGGCAATAAATCTCTGAGTACCTATTCCAGGAGGCAACATAAGAGAAAGGCCTCAGCCTTGATGGCTGATTTTTTTTATTATTATTGAAGGCATTTTTAATAAACAAACAAATAATCAATATAGATATTACAATGAAGAGTAGAATTCTTTTCAGTTATCATTGGTTTAAAAGCGAGAGAGATCTACAGCTTACTAACACATTATAAAGATAACCTTGGCTTACATTTGTAGCAAGTCTATGGGGTAAACACCTTTTGGCACTTTACCAGTAGTTATATATTCTAAAAATGGGTACCATATTGCTGGAAATCGAGTTTTCTGCTTTGCATTGGCTGATTGTTGGTTCTCTAGAGTAACTCTATTGGCTTCTAAGTTGAGACAGGATGATGGACTGGATGAACCACTGCTCTAGTGAAGCATGGCTCTTATGTTTTTATTCTCTTTAAAAAGTGTTAAACATTTAAATTGCCTTGGCTAGTGTCTGGGAAGGGGAGTATTAGCACTACTTCTGTGGATCAGGTCCTCTTGTTTACAGATGATGGGAAGGTATTTGCATCGGCAGTATCATAATTTCTCTCCCCTTCTAGTGAAAGTATTGTCAAGATACTTCAGTAGGACAGTGATGAAAGTGGCATGGGTTAAATATAAATCTGCACTATACAATAGAAACCAAGCATTATAAACTTCATTTAGACAGATGAGAATCTGTCTTATTAGTAATAGTACCCTTAGGATGAGCCCAGTTGACAGTCTCAGTTAGCTCTTGTTCAGGAGTTCATGCAGGATTTGCATTAGTTCTGATGGGGTTAAAATGTCAGCTTGGACTTTCTTGTTACAATGCAGCCTTTTCCTTTTGAAGAAATTTCATTATAATATGTAGAAAGGTGCTTTCTAAAATAAAAGCACCCTAAAATTAATTCTTCTGAAAACAGAGCAAAAAGTGTAAGATGGGTTTATAGAAGCACCTATAAGGATACATCCAAGAGAGGGATCTATGCAGTTAAATATTATTCAGTCAGGAATGTTTAATACTATATGCAGTTTAGAATACTACATGTCCAGTTGACTCAGGGTTCAGCAAAAACCTAAAAGACTGACACATTTTTATTATAGCAGCTTTCATGATCCAGAGCCCACTTCATCAAATGTGTAAAGAGGATCTTTATTTGGCAGAGTGGTAAATGGAGGAAAGAGTTTAAACAGCAGGGCTAAAGGCTGTGTGGTAGTATACAAAATGCGAATATAATCAAAGAACTTCAGCGACCATTTGCAGTAGCACTATTTTTTTCTCATAGGTCTCCTTTGTTTAATACTTGTAAATGGATGAGATTTTTATACAAAGTTGAGAAAATGTAACTATATTCCTGGATAAATTCTAATCCATCAGTTTCATGCTAGTGTCTTTCTTCTAGGTCTGCAACTGTGTGTTCTGAGAATGCTGCTCACTCCCCCTCCACCCACCCACCCCGCCGAAAAGGTTGAGGGCTGGGAGAGAGGAATTCAAGGGGGCAGTGGGCATTGGTATGCCCAGGTGGGTATGCAAACAGCATGGTGAGTGGCTTAGGATGAGGCTGTATAAGGCACCATCATGCTGCACACCACCTCTTTGACCCCTTTCTGGACCCACTTTGCCACTTAACTTTTCAGAGTGGGCATAGGCTGGTTGCTTCTTGCTCTGCTGAGTAGGATTTTTTTTGCTTCTCTAGTTCAACTGGCCATAGCAGTTAATTATCTTAGGTCTCTGTCATCAGGTCGCAATATCACTGCAGGAAAAGTGTGTTCAGTTCTAAGTATGAAACTTAGGTAAGCACCGCAAAGCATCGTTTGAATTATGAAGGAGAAATTCCTTACAGGATCTTGGGATTAGAGTGGCTCTCATGGAAGTGGAACAGGACAGTTTGGGGGATGCTGTTATCCTTGATCCTAAGACCTTGTGGCTAGAAAGAAGGGGCATCGTAGACTTTCCTCAGGCATCAGTAAATGCTTAGAAAAGAGAAACCTGGGCAGTATTTATTTAATTTATACTCTCCCCCCCCTTTCTCCCCAAGGGGGACCCAAAGCAGCTTTCTGTTTTCTGCAGCTTGACTCCTCGGGGCTTGGATCAAGCATGACCTCACCTGCAGTACAGGGATGTGCAGACACAGGAGGCCTGACTCTTCTGCATCCCATCACTCGCTCACAGTATGATTAAGCAGGGGGTGAGTTTTGCCCTTTGGCTGCTGCAGTTCCTTGCTAATAAAATAAAGTTGGCCCCTGATTATCCCAACTAATAGTATGATACCTCTTATTCTTAGGGCTGCCAAGTCCAACTTGGGAAATATCTGGGAACTTTGGGGGTGGAGCCAGGAGACTTTGGGGGTGGAGCCAGGAGAAAGGAAGTGA
Organism: Lepidodactylus listeri; assembly: GCA_029233225.1. NCBI lineage: Eukaryota > Metazoa > Chordata > Lepidosauria > Squamata > Gekkonidae > Lepidodactylus > Lepidodactylus listeri. Next base: position 104,032,304 of record JARCFY010000002.1, read on the forward strand.
CATCATTTTGTGATGTCACATCCTGTGATGTTGCTTCCACATGCTTCCACATGAACTCATGAAGTTTCCTAATACTGAATCAGGCCATTGGTCCATCAAGGTCAGTACTGACTACTCAGACTGGTAGTGGCTCTCCAGGGTCTCAGGCTGAGATCTTTAATGTCACCTATTACCTGATCCTTTTTTAGCTGAAGAGGCTGATACCTCCTGCATGTCAAGCAGATGCTCTATCACTGAGCAATGGCCCTACTGAATCCTTCCTCATCTCGGCAGAATATGAAGCACTAAGTGCTACACAAGTGCTAAATATGATTTTCATATCATAAGAACAGGAGAGAAGCCACAGTGGATCGGCCCATCCAGGACAACACTCTGTGTCACAACAGTGGCCAAAAATACCAGGTGCCCTCAGGAGGTCCAGCAGCGGGGCCAGAACTCCAGAAGCCCTCCCACTGTTGCCCCCCAAGCACCAAGAATGCAGAGCATCACTGCCCCAGACAAAGGGTTCCATTTAGACCTTGTGGCTAATAATAGCCACTGATAGACCTCTGCTGGATGGGGACAGAGAGAGAGAGAGAGACAGACAGACAGACAGACAGCTTTTTCACTTACTCTTGCCCAGTTCCCAGGCTTTATTTCTGGCCCTTGTTTCACCCAGCTGTTGTCCATGTAAGTCCCATAACTTCTCTCCCCCCCCCCCCCCAGCATAGGCTTTTTGGTGGCTAAAGAGGACCTTTGTCCTCCCCTTTTCGCCAGCAGAAAAGCTAGTTGGATCCATCCCTAATTTAAAATACCGGTTACTTGATGTACAAATGCTTTTAAAAATGCAGATTTTTACTGCCGGAGGGGGGGACACGGTTGAAAGAAACAGAAAATTGGCATAAAAATGAGGAATCCCAACTTTTATTTGCAGAAGGGAAATGAGGATTGGGGGGACCCAAACAGCCACGACAAGACATTTTAAACAATCCCACTCCCAGACCTTCTACAGGCAACCTCTCCTTGTGATGTTTACCTCTTTGGAAGTGACAGTTTATTCCTTTGACAAAACCACAGTGGACAGACAGACAGAAAAAAGAAAGAGGTGGAGGGGGAGAGACAGAGAAGGAAAAGAGCTCGCAGACCCCAGCTTACCCAAGCAGTTTACTCAGCAGCAACCTTGCACGCAGTAGAAAGAGCTTAGTCCCGCCTTAATCTCTGGGCGGGGCTCTCTTGCTGGCTCAGCTCTTAAAGGGGAAATTTCCCTTTTAAGATGTTCAAGAGGCTGGCCAGGGCAGGCTCCGAGGTTCCCCTGCTGGCAGCCATTTTGTCCCCCCGGTGGCCAATCTTGGAAAAGCGGGGGAAAGCTTTAAAAATCGGTGTTTCCCCCGCTCTACCGGGGGACTTGGCAGCCCTACTTATTCTGTATCCGGCTGTATATTGACCTGCCTTTAGCAGCAGCAGTAATTTCTCTTATGGCCTATCCTTTTCCAGTCACCATATCTCTCTCATGACACCACACTGGAATGTTCTACTCGCTAAGTCTATTTTGTGAAAAAAAATAGTGTGGTGGGAATTTCACTGCTTGGTCGATAGTTCAGTATATGTGCATTTACTTGGAAGTGTCACTGAGTTCAGTAGGGCTTACATCCAAGTACATGTGCACAAGATTGCAATCTTATCTGTGTGTGTACGCACATGAGTATAACAAATAAAGAACAGCTAATGAAGTAAAGGGTATATATTTTTGTCACATACCTCATCACTGCTTGGGACCAACAAGGATACAATACCAGATAGTGAATTATCTGTCTTAGATTTGAATGGAATGGGGTTTAGTCTGTTTTACATCTGCTAGGCAAAACTAAAAATCTTTATAATTGGGTTTCTCGTATGCTTTATGACACCCATGCTTTAATCCCTTGAATAAAGAAGTGTATTTATGACTGCACTCTCCTCCTTTTCACTAGAGCACAGTCCAAAACTAATTAAGCATCAATAATAAAATACTTTCCAGAATGTGCACTCTGACCCAAAGAGTTTGTTCACAACAAGTTCATTATAGTTCCATGCTTTGGTTATTGAGGGCAATATCTGATGTCTGCATGTTTTGTTTTTGCAGGTTCATAGCTGCTCCCCCCTCTCCCTCTGTAAATGCTAAAATTAATGTATCACCATGTCTCTGTATAAGAACAAGATGATTTAAAACTATAAGTAGGATTGTGGTAGGAATAGTATTAGCAAATAGATTACTCGTACCTTGTTCCAGGCAATTTTTCAGTTCCTTTCTGCATGCACACCTTAAAATCCAGGCAACTGAAAGTATCAGTTGCAGCGCCATTTCTTTTATCCTTGTAGGTATGCATTTAGAGAAAACTGTTTCTCTCTTTGTTCAGATCACATGTATTAAAGAAGATAATAAGATTAAATAACTGAATCTGTCTTCCTCGTCATGTGTACGCCATGTCTTGTAATGCAGAATTATGCTGTAGTTTGGAGATCATGACTGTTTTAGCCTTCAACTGTGGTATCTACTTCCTGATTCATTGAAACTGGAGGTACTATAAAGCTTTTGTACTGTAATGCTATGTCTTTACACACATCTAGATTTTGGAAGTTTGCTTCATCCATTAAGGATTATTAACAACACATGTGCTTGTGTGAAACAAGCAGTAGTGTATGCTGACCTATCTGTAGCTCAGGGGCAGGCTGAATCAAACCATAACAGTGTAACTATGACTTCATCTTTCATGATCCTTAGACATTCAGTGTCTTTTGGAACATCCTTTATAAATGTAGCTTTCAACCTTAAGCTGGAGCATCTATTGTACCTGGAAGGAGGATGGAGCAGGAAGCCTTTAGCAATTGTGCCCAGCATTGGTTCCCAGCCATGTGACTCATACTGCTTTTTGTAACCTTGCCTCTTTTGGCTAGCTGCACTGGGGGTGGGGGAGAGAAGACTTGCAGGTAGATCTGCTCTGCATGTTCAAAAGAAAGGAGCTATAGACAAAACCCACCATACCACAGCATGTTTTCATATTTAAACTGTGGTCTTGCTAGTTGTCCTTGCTATGTCCACAGGAAGCTGCTTGCTAACAGGGCCAATATTACAAGTGAGGCTGCCCCCCACAGGGATCCTTTGTCTAGCCTACTCAGGTGACTCAATTCTGGGCCTATGGAAATACCATCAAGCTGTTACTTAGCTTTTGTTAGAACAGCATGAGCTGTTCCTCAGTTCTCGTAACATGTAGGAATTTCACACAGCCAATATGTTCCGTTTTAGGAACTCTACAGTAATGGTTTCTGTCTGACATTTCACACAGAGCCATTGTATGTCCTTAACGGAACATATTGGCCCTTTCAGACAGAAACGTGCCTCTCCCGTTGGGGAAGCGTTTCTGTGCCGGTTTACCTTGAAACCTCCTCCCAAGCATTCTTCTGTTCTTCTCCCGGTCCTGAAGCGCTACGGGGGTGCTCTGTGAAAATGTCCCCAAAGCGCTTCCTTCTCCAATGAGTGTTTTCGCAAGTGTTTTTGCCCATGCGGGCGATCTCCGTAATTTTTTTTAAAGAGCCGGTTTAGAGCGCTATAGCGCTATAGCAACCCCATTGGAATGCCCGGGCTCCACTGAGCAAACTGAACCCAGGCATTCAAATGGAATTGCTATAGCGCTCTAAACCGGCTCTTTAAAAAAAATTCATGGAGATCGCCCACCTTGGCGAAAAGAGGCGCAAAAAGAAAGCAGCAGTCTGAAATGACGAACCACTTTGAAGACGGCTCCAAAAAGGTAGGGGAAGGGCTGTGTGAGACGGCTGTCACTGTACCGGTTTATTCCAAGCCGATTCAGTACCATTTTTTAAAGGTGTAGTGTGAAATTCCCTTCAGTCACCCACCTAAAATCTATTTTACCCCCTCCTAAATTAACCCCATGCTCTTTTTTTTTTTTGGATTTCCCCTCCCAATTTATTTATTGAATTTTTTCTCAATTTTTACATAATCAATATCTCTTAACATAAACATCTATAATTCAGAGTGACAACCTATGTATTTGTCTAGAACATAATCCCGGATGGTTCTTACAGTTCTTACAATTCATATTTTACATCATACCAGTCATACAGTTCTTTCCATACTTTATTAAATACCTGTTCTTGCTTATTATTTATTCTCATTGTCAGAGTATCCATTTCATCTACCTCATATAATTTTTTAACATACTCTTCCCTTGTGGGAATCTTTTCTGTCTTCCAATATTTTGCAAATAATAGATGTGCAGCAGTAAAACCATGCGTAATTAATTTCTTTTGTTCTTTAGTTACTTCATTCTGAATTATATTGAGTAAGTATGTTTCTGGTTTCAGGGGAATCTCAGCCATTATTATTTCTTGAAGTATTGTCTGGATCATTAACCAATATTTTTTTGACATTGGGCAGGTCCACCACATGTGGTAATATGAGCCCACGCTGGTTTTACATTTCCAGCAGGCACTTGAGTTCTTTTTTGAGTATCTTGAAAGTCTTTCTGGTGGTAGATGCCATAGGTAAAACATTTTATATAGATTTTCCTTGTAGTTACTCGCTTTTGTAATTTTTAAATTTTCTTGCCAAATTTTTGACCAGCTATCTAATGAGATATTGTAGCCTATATAGCTTGCCCATTTAATCATATTTGGCTTCACCCATTCGTCTTGCATTTTTTCTTCCAATAAGTATATTTTCTTTATTATTTTCTCTTCCGATTTTAACCATAACTTATCTAAAATTCGTCTTGTCCTGTAAATATTTTAAGTTTTATTCTGGGCTTCCTAGATTGCCAAATAAATTTAGATATACTTTTATTTAGTTCCTTGAAGAAGGTCTGATTTTTCAAAATCGGTATGGTTTGAAACAAAAAATAAGACGTGGTAAAATGTTCATTTTGATTAGGGCTATGCGACCCAAAAGGGACAGTTGTAATCTTTCCCAAATCTCCAAATCTCTTTTAATTTCCTTCAAAATTTTCAAATAGTTGTCTTCATATAGGGAGCTACATCTCTTTGTAATGTTTATCCCCAGATACTTCACTTTCCTCACTATCTCCAATTTGTTTTTCTCTTCTAGTTTCTTTTCAATCTCCCTTGGACAGTTTTTGGTTATAATTTTTGTTTTTGTTTTATTTATTTTATAACCAGATAACTGGCCGTAATCTTCTAATATGTATAGGAGTTCACATATTGAGTTTAGTGGGTCCTCTATAATAAAAAATCACATCGTCGGCAAATGCCAAGAGTTTAAAAGTTTCCCCCTCGATTTTCAGTCCCTTTATCTTGTTTTCTTTTCTAATTATATCACACATGGTTTCTAATGAAAAAATAAAAAGAAGAGGGGAAAGAGGGCATCCTTGCCTTACCCCTTTCTCTATTTGGAAAGTTATGGTATTCGTTCCATTAAAAATAATTTTAGCCTCCTGTTTATCATATATTGTTTCCACCATCCTATAAAATTTTTCGCCACAATTCCATTGCTTTAGTTGGGACAACATAAACTGCCAGTTCAGCTTGTCAAAAGCTTTCTCAGTGTCCATGCAGCATAGTGCCACTTGTTTGTCCGAATGTATTTCATAATATTCTAAGATATTTAATATTACACGTATATTTCATCTTAAATATCTCCGTGGTAGAAAACCCAACTGATCTTGGTGAATTGTCTGTGTGAGAATTTTTTAAAACCTATTTGCAAGGATTGTAGTATATATTTTATAATCCGAATTTAAGAGAGATATTGGCCTATATTTTTTTTATATCTGTTAGGTCTGTGTCTTGCTTTGGAATTAAAGTTATTAATGCCTCTTTCCACGTAGCTGGCATCTTTCCTTTGTCATATATTTGTTGTATTGTCTTTTTTAATGGGTTCACAATCTGTTCCAAAAATAATTGATAAAATTCAGCCGGAATTCCGTCAGGGCCCGGTGCTTTTTTTGTCTTTAATTTTTTAATTGCCTCTATTATTTCCATTGTTGTGATAGAATCGTTTAAAAAATTTTTTTGCGCTTCCGTAAATTTTTTCTCTATATTTTTTTCTAAATATGAATTCAATTTATCTAATGAAATATTCTCTCGCTTATAAAGTTCTTTATAAAAATTTTCTATAATTGTCTTTTGTTCATTAATACTTATACATTCTTTACCTTGAGCGTCTCTCAATATCTTTATGTTTCTATCTGCCTTTTCTTTTTTTATTTTATACGCTAGCCACCATGAGGGCTTATTAGCGTTATCAAATATATATTGTTTATGGTATGCCATTTTCCTTGCTAATTCCTCAGCTAATACACAGTTTAGCTTGTGCTGTAATTTTCTCAAACAGTCATTACTCTTCTTATTGATAGGATTCTCTTTCAGTTTTTCCTCTTCGTTTCTTATTTGCTGAACTAAATTTTGATAGCTTATTTTTCTCTTTTTCCGAAGCCAACTTTCCTGGCTTATCATTTTACCTCTTAAGAAGGCTTTAAAAGCGTCCCACACCACCTGTATATCTATTTCAGGGCCAATATTTCTAAGAAAGAATTCTTCCAGTTCCTTCCTACAATCTTTGACAAATTCTTCATCATTTAGAATGCACATTTTCATTGACCATCTAGCCGACCTCGATGTCTCATGTAATGTCAGGATTACCGGGTTGTGGTCTGCAAAGGTCTTCGGGAGTATCTCTACGTCTACAACATCTCCTAGCATGCGCTTGATCTAATCCCACTGTGGCTCCCAACTGCATTCTTCCCAGAGAACTTAAAAAAGACATCTCAACCCCCCCCATCAACCCTATAGCCAATTTTGTACCTGAGTGTGCTTCCCCAGCATCACAGTTGGCTTGCTTCGTGGACCTCCGCCCTTGTGCTGAATCACTGAAATTTCTTTAGTTGGATCTTAGTTGGCTTTGGTTTGGATTTTCCTTCATTCTGGACCAGCTTCTCTTCTTTCTTGCCCACATAACAGTGCCATGGACTCTTCAGTGCCTGTTTTGTGTAGTGCCAGTTTGGTGTAGTGGTTAAGTGTGCGGACTCTAATCTGGGAGAACCGGGTTTGATTCCCCACTCCTCCACTTGCACCTGTTGGATGACCTTGGGAAAGCCATAGTTCTGTACCAGCTGTTCTCTCAAGGACAGCTTGGGAAAGAGCTCTCTTAGCCCCACCTACCTCACAGGGTGTCTGTTGTGGGGAGGGGAAGGGAAAGGAGTTTGTAAGCCACTCTGAGACTCCAAGTGAGTGAAGGTCGGGATATAAATCCAATCTCTTCTTCTTTTCAGGATGAGGCCCCCTCAAGGAGTTCTGGGAACAAGGAATGTGACAGCAGCCTTCAGTCTGAAAATTTGACCATGGGCCAAAGAGGCTGGTAATGGACAGGAGCAGCAACTTCTGCCATTTCCAGCCGTAAAAACTAGCTCTCGGTTTCTTTAGTTACTCCTGACAGGCGGGGGTGTGTGTGTGTCTGTTTGCCATTGCCTTCCTCTGCATAGTGACCCTGGTCTTCATTGGTGGTCTCCCATTCAAGTACTGACCATAGCTGACCCTGCTTAGCTTCCAAGCTCTGACCAGTGTAGGCTGTTTGTGCAGCTAAGTTAATTTTTCCTCTTGCAAAGAGCCACGTATCCCACTGAAGTAATGTCCTAGCCACTGTCTCCTTTTAACCTCATGAAATGGAGAGTTCTTGTTGTCTTTAAACAATTCAGAATAAAGCTTTGCTTAGGTTGAGAAAGTTCAGAGTCTGCCACCTAACTTGAAGAACTTAAAACCTGGATTTTTCTTTAGAGAAAAAAAATCTTAACTTGCTGGCTGCAAACCTTCCTCTTAAAGCTTTTGCCCTCGAAGAGACTAGTTGGTGAACTTGTATCCCAAAGCCACTCTTCCAAAAAGTACAATTTCCACAATCGGGCAACCAGTCAAAAATCCTTAAGGGAAAGCAGCTTCTGAAATATCTGTCTGCTGGTATTGCCTCTGCACAGAAATTTTGCTTGAGATATTTACACCTCAGATTCCTATAAAAATTAAGAAAATTAAGAAAATGAAAAATAAGACTGAAAAATATGTATAGTTACTACTGAGGAAGATCAATGAAATGAAGTTATTAATATCCGGATCCTTTGTTTTGCTTGACTACATTATTTATACTTATTTGTACGTACTTAACACGTAGAATTCTGTATGTACTTAACACGTAGAATTCTGTATTTGTTGTTTGAATTGAGTTGTTGCCACTTTTTGTACCTTTTTGATATTGCGTGTCTTTTATGCAAACATTGTACTTGAAATTATTTGCTTTATACATTGTAGCATCTTTTTTGCACAGCTTTGCCTTGTATTCTATAGTTTCTAGAGTTATCTCAATTTGCAACACTTGTGAAAAAGTAAGCTTTTCAAATGCCGGTACTACTCTAGGGCCATGCCTCTGCATGACTCTAGCAGTTCTGAACGTTTTTGTTTTTTTTTACTGCAAGATCTATTGATGCTGATCTCCCAGATAAAGTAGCTTGCAGAGAGGCTGCGAAGCACAAACCATCGTTGCTTGCTTATACGTTTGGGTTAACAGTTGTATTAAGTAAAGAAAAACACACCTTCCTGCCATAGAGCCTGATAGCCCCCTAAATAACATTTTTTAAAATTCCTTGCATCAAGAAACCAAGTAAGAGGCCAGAGGCCAGTTTCCTTAAGATGGCTTCCTGCCCTGAGAAGCTTACAAATTAAAAAAAATAATGCTGTGAAAACAATAAAGGAAAATGTAAGTGGGGATAAACAGCAGAAGAATGAGCTTTTCAGTTACACATATTTATACTGAGTTCTATTAGGGGATAAGGCCCAAAGATTTGTGCCAAGGCTGCATGGGAAAAATGGGATTCATTTAAGCTATTTATATCCCATACTCAGTTTAGAAGTCTCAATGAGGCAACTTACAGTAATAGCAACATAAAGCCAGGCTATTAGGATCTAAAAAGACAGCAACAGTATACAGTTATTTTGGCAGCTGCTTACTGAATGGGGCCTTGTTCGCTGTCCCTTTTTCTTCAGGATGAGTGGCATCTGATGGGAGTCTGAGAATGAAGTAACAGTTGGCCAGGGTTTCAGTAGGGAACTGGATAAAACAGTGATCTTAGCACCTGAGGGCAGAACCATCAATGTGGTATACAGAGAGGTCCTTCAGTGGAGAGGGGGGGAAAGTACTTATGTCTTACATCATTTTTTACTCTACAATCTTCTCCATTAGAATTCCTACAACAAGTCTTACATTTCAAATGTCACATCATCAGTATTGTAACTGGATTTACAGAACTTAAATACTGTAGCGAAGCACAGGTATCAGGCTAGTTGTGATATAAAGGTAAAGAGATATAGGTGAGCAATAGAGAACTTTTGAAGGCAAGCATGAGGAGTTTGTGGTGGGCTTGGGGAGGGATAGAAAGCCAGTGTAGGGGTTTAAGGAAAGATGTTGGTTGGTTAGAGTAAGGTAAAGTATTTTGGTGGTAGATGTCTGGATAGAGGCCATACTCCTGAAGTATAAAAGACCAGAGGTGAGGAACTTGCAGCTGTGAACCTGTAACGTGACCTGAGTATGAAACAGGGTTTTGCAGGTAGTATGAAAGTAAAAGCAGTGCATCAGAAATTTTGTACAGAGCAGCAACAGGACTTGGTGACAGATTTGAATGTGGTCAGTGAATGAAAGGGAGGGATCAAATATAAACCCAGGTTTCTGTCCTCAGCTAGTTATCTTCCTACCGGTCTACCTGCTTATTCTGTTTTATGCAAGGAGAAGCTCTTTCTCTGTTTCTTTTCCCCTTACCTGCTCATAGAAGTCATGGCTGCAGTGTGTAAAAAGGCTTATTTGAGGTAATGAGCAATCTGTACACTAATTCCCAAGGTGCCCCCTCCGTGCAGATATCTAAATCCACATGGAGGGGGCACTTGGAGGGCAGAGAGATTTTCCTGCCCATGTGTGCAGAAAAGTCTGAAAACTTAAAAAAACTTTTTGGGGGATATTTAAATTCCCCCAAAAGTTAAAGAGTGTTCCCTGAGCATGCACAGTGAACACTCTGGGAACTCTGTGGCGGCTGAGAGGTTCTGAGGCCTTGCCATCAGTGCTGGGGTTGGGGGGAGGTAAATCAGCAGCCCGGCGGCTGAGAGCTGCTTGGGCCTCACCGCCGGTGCCAGGGGGTGGGGGGAAATTGGCGGGCCTGGTAGCTAAGAGCTGCTCAGGCCTCACCAGTGCCCATGCAGTTGAACCAAGAACCAAGCAGTTGGCAGATGAATTGGAGGGACTGTAAAGGTTGAGGGGGAGGCATAGGGAGGAGGAAACTGTAATTGTTTCTGTATACGCATTTGTAACTGTGTTTACCCAGCAGAAAACTCAACTGGTATTAATGGTTATATGCAGGGCTCCGTTGGGGCCGGAGCGAGGCGGAGCGCTGCTCCGCCAGTGAAGACGCTGGGGGGCGGGCACATTACAAAGCCCCGCCCCCAGCATGGCCGCCGCTGGGTCGGACCCCCTCCCACCCACCCCCCCGCTCAATGTACCCGAGCCGGCGGCAGGCCGCTGGCCGGGGAAAAAACCCTCTCCCACTCCACACCCCCGCGCATAGAAACTCCCACCCACCCCACTCCATGTCCCCACGCCGGCGGCAGGCCACCGGCTGGGGAAAGGATCCTTTCCCACCCCCCACCCCCCGCGCATAGAAACTCCCACCCACCCACCCCACTCCTCATGTCCCCGCGCCGGCGGCAGGCCGCCGGCCGGGGAAAGGATCCTTTCCCACCCCCCACCCCCCGCGCATAGAAACTCCCACCCACCCCACTCCATGTCCCCGCGCTGGTGGCAGGCCACCGGCCGGGGAAAGGATCCTTTCCCACCCCCCACCCCCCGCGCATAGAAACTCCCACCCACCCACCCCACTCCTCATGTCCCCACGCCGGCGGCAGGCCGCCGGCCGGGGAAAGGATCCTTTCCCACCCCCCGCACATAGAAACTCCCACCTACCCCACTCCATGTCCCCGCGCTGGCGGCAGGCCGTCGGCCGGGGAAAGGATCCTTTCCCACCCCCCACCCCCCGCGCATAGAAACTCCCACCCACCCACCCCACTTCCCATGTCCCCGCGCCGGCGGCAGGCCGCCGTCCGGGGAAAGGATCCTTTCCCACCCCCACCCCCCGCGCATAGAAACTCCCACCCACCCACCTCACTCCCCATGTCCCTGCGCCGGTGGCAGGCCGCAGGCCGGGGAAAGGATCCTTTCCCACCCCCCACCCCCCGCGCATAGAAACTCCCACCCACCCCACTCCATGTCCCCGTGCCGGCGGCAAGCCGCCGGCCGGGGAAAAAATCCTTTCCCACCCCCCGCGTAAAGAAACTCCCTCCCTCCCCGCGTAAAGAAACTCCCTCCCTCCCACCCAGCCACCCCACTCCATGTCCCCGCGCCGGCGGCAAGCCGCCGGCCAGGGAAAGGATCCTTTCCCACCCCCCACCCCCCCGCGCAAAGAAACTCCCTCCCACCCACCCCACTCCATGTCCCCGCGCCGGCGGCAGGCCACCGGCCGGGGAAAAAAATCCTTTCCCCCCCCCACGCAAAGAAACTCCCACCCCAACCCACTCAAATCCTTTCCCACCCCCCCACGCAAAGAAACTCCCTCCCTCCCACTCACCCCACTCAATGTCTCTCTCTCTCTCCCCCACCCACCTACCTACCTACCTTCCTGTTCCTTCCCTCCTTCATTCCTTCCTTTTCTTCTCTCTCTCTGTCCCCCACCTACTCACCTACCTTCCTCTTCCTTCCTTCTTTCTTTCTTTCTTTCTTTCTTTCTTTCTTTCTTCTCTCTCTCCCCCACCTACCTACCTTCCTGTTCCTTCCCTCCTTCCTTCCTTCTTTTTCTTCTCTCTCTCTGTCCCCCACCTACTCACCTACCTTCCTCTTCCTTCCTTCCTTCCTTCCTTCCTTCCTTTCTTTCTTTCTTTCTTTCTTCTCTCTCTCCCCCACCTACCTACCTTCCTTCCTGTTCCTTTCGTTCCTTCCCCCCTTCCTCCCTCCCTCCCTCCCTCCCTCCCTTCCTTTCTTCCTTCCTTCCTTCCAACACACTTCCAGTGATGTCAGGGGGTGTGTGGCCTTCTGACACTTCCGGTGACATCAGGGGGTGTGGCATATGCAAATGAGTTATGCTAATGAGCTCCTGCACCTCTTTTTTTACGAAAGGACCCCTGGTTATATGACCATTGCTTGCTGGTTGCAACTAGATCCATTTAAAGTAGTTTAGTCAAACTTAATGGCTCTCATATAGAAATAAATGGGTGATGTTCAATTGACCTATTTCTTTTACAATAGTTCTGGTCACCCAGTATTTGTCAATATTTCTGATGTGTCTTATGGCTTTTCTTGTATAAAAGCTGGGGCCCAGACTCACCCAGGGCCCTGTTTGTGGCACTGCAGGGACGGGGGGAGTGAGGGTGGCCATGACAGTTTTTGCCAGGTGGAGGGGGCAGGCTGGCAGCAAGCGCAGGAAGCTTGAGTCTGCCTGACCCGACACCAGCCCTATCAGCAGGTGTAGGGTGTGGGGCACCCTGGCTGCTACTAAAGATGCCATGTCATCCCTGCTTACCATCTTTTCAGCATCAGGTGACAGTACCAGTAGAACTCCTGACCACAACTCTGACCTGGTCTTTTGGCAATGGTCTAGCTGACCGACAGGCTGCAGAGGAGCATGGGGGCCATGGGAGGCCTCGGACATTTCATTATGCCTGGATGCCCTGTTTTGCACTGATGGGGTTCACTTATTTGACTAAGGTATGGATGTTTGGCTACAGCTGTAGAAGCATTGGTGGGAGCAGGGCATCTGAGGCCCGGCTCTTGAGGCAGTATCAGCATGGGGCTGGATCCATTCTCAGGAAAGCCAGCCTGAAGGCCCATTTTCCTGAGTGTGGGGATTCCCTTAAGGGATCTTGGCATGAGGGTCAAGTGGTATGCCCAGCCTGGGGGCATGGCCAGGTATTACCCTCATGCTCAGGTAGCAGGGGAGACCACCTCAGGGTGTCCACCCTTGTGGAATCCAGAGTCCTGTCATCCCAAGGTTTCCAGTGGATCATCAACTGGCAGGTGGGTCAGTTGATGAACAGGATCTGGTGCCCCATACTGTGCCAAAGCATACTACAGCAGTAACTAATAAAGTTGTGGCCAATTTTATTCCACATTTCTCTGAAAACTTTGTATGTATGTGCATTATTTCAACTGTAAACAGGTTAGTGTTTAGTCTGGTATAGAGGGGCTCTTTGCCTTTGGCCCCCACCTCACCCCTCCCCTTGCTGCTGGGGCTGCAATAAAGTACATATAAAAATGTGAGCAGGTAAAAAAGCAGGTTCAGAGCTAGCTTGATAGACAGTTCATAGGATTTTTATCAGGCTTCTGTCTTTACTGGAGGATAGACAAGGAAAATGGCTGTTATTCTCAGAGTGTAGCTAATAAAATTTGTATAAGGAAGATTGTAACTAGCATTTTAAAAAAGCAGCATACCCAGTAAAACAATCCTGTTTGGATCAGCAGAGACAGGTAAAACCTGCAAGTGTGTTTCAATAATGTTAATAGCCATGGCTTAAATTGCCTCATATCATTTTAAATTGCTTTTTAAAGCAGCCAGCAAATAACTTAATTGAGCACTTAGAAGATTTGCTTTTTCACCACCACTAGATATCATCGTAGAGCTGTGCAGCTCAATCCTATGCATGTTTACCTGTATGTACTGTGTACTGTGTTAAGCAAGGACTCCCATGTGAGTTTACATAGGGTTCTGACTTTCTCATTGCTGGCTCTGTGTGCAGCCAATGAAACTGCTCATAGTTATTGTGTGAGATCTATCATGCCGAAGCCACAACATAAAACACATATTTTCTAGTGGAATGTACTAAAGGCAAATGCATTTTGGATGCTGGATTTGTATATTGATGTGATCTATTCCAACATACTTTCATGACAATGGGTATGTTTCATCTTATGGCATGACTTAATGCTTTTACCTATATCATATTCATTGTTACTGAACTGTCTGCTCTCCAGTCCAGTGACAGATCAGACACTTGGCATGATTCACACTGCTTTTATTCCCATCTCTAATTTGGAATCATGCCTAGGAGCTAGTGGAGCTAGTGATCAGACTCCATTATATTTACAGATGAATTGATAAACATAAATTCTAAGTTATTAGGACTTAGCTAGTATAGTTATGATCCTCTAACTTAAAAAATATATATTTCTCCACTCTGGTAGAATTAGATTGCTTTAAAAATAGCATTTGAGATTACCTATTAGGGACAGAAGGCACTGCATGAAGTCCTGGAACAAGAGCCGTCTGTCAACAAATTAAGTGTGATGTTCTCAAGCTGCCACTCATAAGAAATTTGGAGTTTGTGCACTTAAATTTTATACCAGCTTCGCTTTTTGGTTATAAAATGTTTAACCAGACCAAACAAACAAACAAAAAATAGCCTGAAGAAATCTTGTGGGGCGGTTCTTTGTTTAATATGGAAACTTTGGAGACAGTAATATAGGTAGGTAGAATGCCCTGTATTTTAATCTCATGTAGAAGTTAATGTTTAAGGGAGAGAACAAATTTAGAGACCAGTGGCATCTTTAAGACCAACAAAGTTTTATTCAAGGTATGAGCTTTTGTGTGCACACACACTTCTTCAAATACACATTTTTTTTCAATTTTTCAAATTGTGGGAGGTTTGTGAGGTTCTACCATCCCAAGGCTTGTGATTACACCTATTTCTCATCTCAGTTTCAAGTCCACACTCACATTGACTATGCTCTTTTTTCTTCATCTTTACACAATCACATAGTTGACTCCACCATTGGCCCTAAACTGTATTCTGACCATGACTGGGTGAGAGGAAGAGTCAACTGGTTACCATATGACAATAAATCAAAATCCTGGAGATTTAATTCATCTCTTTTATTAAATGAGTATGTAAAACTAAAGTTAACATCTACAATCCAAAACTACTTTAGAGATAACAAGGATTGCGGGACTTCCTCTGCTGTGATCTGGGATGTGATGAAATCTGTAATACAGGGTTACATCATCTCAGTCTCATCTTTCTACAAAAAAACAAGAAAAAAATAGATTCGAAATTGTGTCCAAAATAGATAATCTTGAAAAACTACATAAACAAACTGGCAGCAAGAAAGTCTATAAGAAACTACTAATTGAAAGGAAAGTTTTGGACAACTTGGAAATCACTAGGATTAAAAAGAATACTCTGTTCCTAAAACAGAAATCTTGGACTAAACTCCTAAATCACTAAGGTTTCTGGCCTGGCACCTTAAAAATAGAAAGCCATTTACTCCCGTTAGAGAAATTCAGAATAGCCAGGACCAGGTATGCACAGAGGATCCTCAAATTTTACAAACCCTTCTATCTTATTATAAACACCTTTACACCTTTAGAAATCCAAACCCCAAACAACTTGCAGATTACTTAACTAACAAAAACCTATTTCACAAGTTGTCCCAAGAACATAGTGAACTATTAGACTCTCGCATTACATCTCAGGAGGTTCAAGAGGTTGTCAAAAAGTTTTAAAAAATCATAAATCTCCAGACTCAGTTGAATTCTGTAAAGTTTTCTTACTTCTACTTGTACAGCCCTTTGTTGAAGTCTGTAATGAAGTTTTGAATTTAGGGAAAATCCAAAACTCATGGACTGAATTCCACCATCATTGTATTACCTAAACCTGGTAGAGACCCCTTAGACCCAAATCCTACTGTCCCATAACATTAATCAATCAAGATGCAATAATCTTCACAACCTTGCTTGCAGCCAGAATGGGGAAAATCATAACACAATACATTGATAGAGATCAAACTGGATTCATTTTGACCCGTGACATAACGGAAAACATGCGTAAAACTCTTAGTGTAACACACTATTGCACTCAAAAACAGTTGCCTTCAATAATTCTTTCTTTAGATATAGAAAAGGTGTTTTCCTTTAAAATCTAATTACCTTCATCAACTATTGGAACATATGAAATTCGGAGGTGGCTTCCATTGCATAATCTGATCCCTTTACATTGACCCCAAGACTAACATAAAAATAAATAATTCTTGCTCGGAAACCTTTGCACCCCAACGCGGCACCAGGCAAGGCTGACCCTTATGCTATTCGCTTTAGCACTAGAACCTCTGGCAACAGCGATACGCACGAATTCAAATGTTAAAGGAATCAACATTCATAACAAGGAATTTAAAATTAGCCTATTTGCTGATGACACAGTTATATATTTATCCAACCCATCAAGTTCTCTTCCTGCCGTGATGTCTGAATTGCAAACCTTTGGTCTCATCTCAGGATTATGAGTTAACCAATCCAAAACTGAAATACACCCAATCAATATTTCTGATATGGAAAGGACTCTCCTTAAAAGATCTTATTTCTTTAAATGGGTTTTCCAAAGATTGGAGATACCTAGGCATCAACATACCGTTAAAACTTAAGGACCTCATTACCCATAACTATGGTGTACTCATGAACAGGATCCGCATGCAGTTTAGAGACTGGCAACCCTTTCAGTTATCCTGGCTAGAATGTTATGACTCAATCAAAATGTTCATTCTCCCCAAATTTATATTCTTTCTTTGTTCACTTCCTGTTAAAATACCGAAATCTCTCATGCAAAGCTGACAGAAACTATTGAACACTTTCTTCTGGGATTTTAAGCAGGTTAGAATCAGTTTCCCAACACTTTGAAGAACTATGAGAGAAGGTGGCATGGCATTTCCACAATTGTCCACTTATTATGAGGCAGCACAAATAACTAACATAATCAAGATGTTAAATCCTGATATGGCACCTGATTGGACTCTAATAGAGCAAACATATTCCTCTGAAAGATCGCTACAAGAAATCATATGGAATACCAAGAAAGAAATACCGGCCAGAATACTTGATAATCCCTTTTTACACAACACCCTTTCAATATGGGATAAACACAAAGATTTTGGTACCTTCTATTTCTCCGATATCCATATTCACGGGCCAATCTTGGTTTCCGCCAGCACTGCTACCCAGTTCTTTTCATCTGCTAAAGGGTAACAGCCTAACTAGGCTTATATACATAACACATCATGGCCTAATTTTAGATAAGGCTGAGTTATATGCCAAACTTTGCAAAACACTTCAATGGTTCCAATACTTACAGTCAGCCCACTTAATATGTTCACCAAAAATTAAATTAAGTTTTACAAGACCCTTAACTAAATTTGAAATCTTATTGAAAACAACAAGACCTACTTATAAATCTCTTATTTCCATTCTCTATACGATGATTGTGAAACCCTATTATGAAGTTTTACCATCTTACACTACATCTTGGCATAAGGACCTAAATACAACTCTTAGCTACCCCCAATGGCAGTTTATTTGACGTTCACTACTTATTCAATCTAAACGTACACCTATCAAAACACAGTCTTTTAAGATACTATCTATGTGGTATCTCACACCACTAAAATTACATTACATACATTCACAAGCATCTCCAACTTGTTGGAGGGACTGTGGAAAAGTAGGCTCATACCATCACTGCTGGTGGAGTTGTAAATACGTCCAAGCATTTTGGCACAATATTGTTCAACAAATTTATGATATCACATCTATCAGTATACCCTTCACTATAGATTCCTTACGGTTAGACACATGGAGACTTACCCCTCAACACACACTTCACGAAGATTTAATTGCCCATCTTTGTGCAGCTGCCAGGATTGTAATAGCCAAATCCTGGAAACACTCCACAAATTTAACTGTTAATGAATGGCTGTTCAAAGTGTGTGAATTTGTCTAATGGACAAAAATTCTGACTCTGCCTTATCTAGACAAAAAGATTCTGTGCACTCAGATTTTACTTCAACATGGTTTCCTTTCCTGGAATACTTGTTTAACCATACTGAATATTCCTCCCTTTGGAATACATTATATTTGATTTATTGATACATGTTATATATTGATTGTTAATACATTTACTTTTCACAGTATGTTATTATTATACTGTTATTTGTACTACTCATTTGCTCTTACATGTTTTGAATTTGTATTAAATATTGTTGTATATGTAATTATCAGTAATAAAGGTTTAAAAATGTGAAAAAGGGAAAGGTTTGTGAAGTTGGCATTAGGAAACAGTGGTAGTCTTACAGCTCCAGTCATTTAAAAGAAAGTGCTGCCAGCACAGACAAGGATACTTTAAAAAGAAAGTCCCAAATGTTGTAGATACTTGCCTGTCAAAGGAAAGAGGAAGAGGAGTGACATCAATTGTCATTGATCACTTCGTGAGAAATATCTGACATATGCTAGTTTACTGGGAAATAGCCACAATTTTTCTAGTGACAAATATTGTGCTTTGGCTGCTAAGAATGTTGTACTCACATAACATTAATCTTAAAACAAGATTGTATGTGTGTGTGTGTGTGCACACACACACACACACACATTATAAAGTCATAACTGATTTAAGGTGACACCAAGAAGGGACTTCCAAGGGAAGTTAGAAACAGAGGTGGTTTGCCATTGCCTTCCTCTAGGGCAGTGGTGGCAAACCTATGGCACGTGTGCCAGAGGCAGCACTCAGAGCCCTCTCTGTGGGCACACACGCAGTTTGGGCACTCAGTCTCTAAAAGGAAAAAGACAACACAGACTCAAGGCTGGGCTGCTCTCAAACTTACAAAGTATGAGCCAAGGTTAGACAAATTATCAGCATGCATACAACAGCAAAAATCACATTAATTGTTCAAAAGCATGCCAAATGCAAACTTTTACCTTTCAATAAAAAGTTGTTTGTATAATTAAAAGCTCTGTTATTGTGTTTTTCTTTTACGACAAAAGATGTTAATGAGTTCTTTTTTCTAAACTAAAACCTCAGTATTCAGGTTAAATTGTCGTGCTGGCACTTTGCGATAAATAAGTGGGTTTTGGGTTGCAGTTTGAGCACTTGGTCTCTAAAAGGTTCGCCATCACTGCTCTAGGGAGTCTTCCTTGGCTGTCTTCCATCCGACCTTGCTTAGTTTCCAAAATCCTATAAGATTGGTCTATACTATGGTGCCTTTTCTCCTCTGTATACAGTTGCCATGCTGTAAAAATTGTGAAAATACTCCAGCTCTCTTGCTTATTTTTTAGTTTGTTGCTTCCATGTGCAAAATATTACCCTCTGCTGGCCATAGGTAGATTTTGGTTCAGATCTTCCTTTGTGTTCGGTGTCCGTATCCTTAGAAACCAGTCTCGTCTTACAGCTTTTCCTTCTCTTTTGCATATTTCTTTGTGTCTGATATGTATATTTCATTTATTTACAAAATTTGTATATATAAACAGTTTTTAAAGAAGCATATAAGCTAGCCACATTCATTTCTTGTTCTCTTTTGTAGAACTTCATCTAATGCAATAGAATTCAAGGTTTATAGCTTATTTACTTACTGTTTTGCTCTTGCGGCCCCAGCATCAACAGGAGGGGTGAGGTGGGCAACCAAGGCGAGGGATTCTGCTATACCCAGCTACTAACCCCATTTACAGCCCCAGTTGAAATAACACACATACACACAGTTTCAGAAAAAGTAGAATAAAATTGCCCACTACTGTATTGATTACAGCTGTGGTATGCTTTGGCACAGCACAAGGTATGGGATCCTTTTCATGGACTGACCCGCCTGCCAGTCAATGATCCACTGGAATCCGTGGGATGACAGCTCTCTGGATCCCACAAGGGCAGTCACCCCAAAGGGGTCTCCCTTGCCACCTGAGTCTGAGGGTAATCCCCGGGCATACCAATTGACCCTCATACCAAGATCCCTTAAGGCGATCCCCACAGTCAGGAAAACCGGCATGCAGGATGGCTTTCCTGATAATGGATCCGGCCCATTGTGATACCGCCATAAGAGCCAGGCCTCATGCCAACTCAAGGTTTATAGCTTATTTGTTTACTGTTTTGCTCTTCTGTGATTGTTGGGCTGTCACTGATTCTAAAATTAGCATGAACAGAGAAGCTGCCATTCCAATCTGAAAATATCTGTAGGAACTGTTTTTTAATGCATTTTCCTCGTTGCTGGTGTTGAATCCTTGCTGATGACTTTTTGGAATCCAAATATTTGGGAATCTGTAACTCAAGAGAATTATGATATAGTGGCAGTTATTATATAATTACATGTACACCTTTAAGGCAGTATATTTGCTCACCCACATTAGATCCAGAAAGGGATGCTATTCAGCAAGGAGCTACACATTCAGCCAATTGGCACCTGTTCTGTATTTACCTCCTCCTTGGTCTTCCCAGCTCAGATGTGATACTCTTCTAAGTTGAAGAGAAGGGCCTTTCCATCTCAGGTTCTCGTGGTTCCTTTAGCAAAGCTATCAGAACTCCATCATCTGACAGTTAGCCAATGTTAAAGCGCATTAATATTCTTTTTTGTGTTCTACTGGGGTAGTCCAAAGTCACAGGGATCAAATAGCAGTTTCACAGCTAGTATATTTTTCATACTTGAATCACACTGGATTAGAACAGCGCATAGATGACCTTATGAAATAGATTCCGTAGGGCTAGCAGCAAAAATACATGATAGTCCAGTGATATTTAAACACTAGTGTGCTAGACTAAAATCCCATTAGTTGTTGTTTTTTTATGCCTTTGGAGTTTTGTTTCTGTTTATGAAACATAATTCTCGTGCAGGGAGATTTCTTCACATGTTAAGTTCTAATCTTCTCATATCTTCCATAATATGGCCAATTTAATGATAAAAAAGCAACCATACACTGTCCCAGGTCCATGTGTGGCTTAGAGCTGCAGCCGATTCCTCGTGATCAGATAGAAGCCCCACCACTAACAGGATTGCCTCGAGGTTTCAATTTTTTGCTATGCAGGTAGCGATCCTGGTGCCCACATGGTTGATTGCCTCTATCCCTACAGTCCATCTCAGATACCAGAGACATCTTTTCTTTCCTATTGTTGGATCCAAACACTTCACCATGCAGCTTTGGTTGCAGTAAAAGATGTCTTATTCTCACCCTCCTATGTGTTTCAGATTCTAGTGATAGCCTTGAAACCAGATTATTTTATTTATTTGCAAATTTTCTATTTTGCCTTTCCAGAGAACCTTCCTGCGTTTGCTTACAAAACAAAATACAATAAAAACATAAACCACATTAAAAGCTGTTAATTAAAACTGAGCCAGAACTTACAAACAAAATATTGAGCAGTTTACAACATGTTTTAAGCTGATTTCAGGCTAAAAGGTGTGTGAATGGTCTTAAAATATCAATCGCTTAACTTAAAAATAAATGTTTCGCTGGGGTCCCTGGCCCCATACCATTTAGGGCCTTAAGGATAAAAAAAAAAAGCACTTCTGAGTTGTGCGTGGAAACCAATGGCTAGCCAGATTAGATTCAGCTATTTCAATTCCCCAGTACATTAAGATGCTACATACATATGAGCACAAGACCCTAAAAGAATTCTCTGCCTTTTTTCACTATTAATTGCTGAAAACCTAATCCTTTAGAATGTCTTTAGCAGAAGGAGGTATATAATAAAAGCTACTGAAAATACCATCTCTGAATTCAGTGATATTCCTGTACATTCTGTATATCCTGGTAGTCTGTCCCGGGGCGCATGAGCAATATTCATCAGTTGTGCTAAAAGTTTCTGCTAATTCAGGTACTGGATGTTAGGGGAAACATTTACTTGCCTTTTCCATATTTCTCTACTATTATTGCTGTTCCCTCATTGCTACAGCTGATGTTTTCACTATCATTTGCCATTGATTTGCCATTGATTTAATGCCAGCACTGCATTGGGTACAGGGTGGAACACAGTGACACCGTCTAGACTTTTCATAGTCTTAAGAAAGATGGACAGGACAAAAGCTGACAAGAGAAGCTTTAACTTCCTCATGGTCATTATTTCTTTTAGAGTCACTGATACTTCCTTATCCTCCTTGCTAAAGGGTTCCAGACATGGTAGCTTGCGGTTACATATAAGCCTTTACATTTAAAATATGTTTTTATTGCCTTTTTCTGTAATAATTTTGGGCATAAATATATATTTTGTTCTCTTGCTTCCTGTCTCTCTCCCTCTCTCTTTCTCTCTCTCTGTGAAATACGGGAGCTAAACTGTACGTAGTCCTCAAAGTGTGGGCATACTGCTGATTGATATAAAATTGATAGTTGTACTATTTTTACAGCTATCTCTGATTTGACTCTTGAGTATTTAATTTAGTAGTGTGATCTAGCAATGAGAAAGGATAGGCAGGATTTTGAGTTGAATTGCTTTCCAGCTTATCTTGATGGTTCTCCATATTCTGTCAGATTTTCTGAACATCCTTGGTGTACAAATGACATTGAACTATCAGCCTACTCATTTTTTTTAAAGATCGATTGAACCATTTAAAATATATCTGTGTTCTTTTGGTCTCATTGTCTCTTTCTTCATTAATGGAGGGACAGAGCTGAGAAAAGACCAAACACAGATTATTTTACTTCCTACATTGTATAGTCTAGCATTTAAATGTCTGATTTTGTCCATACAACCAATTTGAATTTATTACCATTCTAAGAGCATAGGGAGGGCTTATTATGACTATCAGCATGTTGTGTTAGGTTACACACCTAGATCCACCAGTCACTGCAACAATTAACCTTGATTTCCCACAGATGGGGCTTATACTGCATATGGTGGATGCTTGATCCTTGAAACCAAATAGCTCTTTAAGTGGACAGTGTTGTAAACAGAATTTGCCCTGAAGCTAATCACTAAACATTCAGAGTTCTTCCTCTACCAAAAATAGCATGGAGGATAAAGCAATCCTCCTGCTGTTGGAATTCTAGTGCAACATTTAATACAGAGTGTGACTTCCAAAATTCTAAAGGGGAGGGGGCGGGAAATGTTTTACAATTAACACATACTAGAGATTACAGAACAAGAAAGTGCTTATGATAAAAGTGCATGAGCCCTGTTCACACATTACACGGAATGTTTGTACAACCTGCATGTACGTGCATATACTATTCGTAAAAAAGTGCCAATACATGGTCACTTCACAGATGAAACCAGGGACCAGGACCTGGATAAATGTGTGGATTCAATCACGTGTTCAGCTGTATATACATTAAATGTAACAGGGGTCCTTTCGTAAAAAAAGAGGTGCAGGAGCTCATTAGCATAACTTATTTGCATATGCCACACCCCCTGACGTCACCGGAAGTGTCAAAAGGCCACACATCCCTGACGTCATGGGCAGTGTGTCAGAAGGCAAGAAGGGAGGGAGGGAGGGGGAAGGAAGGAAAGGAACAGGAAGGAAGGTAGGTAGGTAGGTGGGGGAGAAAGAAAGGAAGGAAGGAAGGAAGGAAGGGGGAAGGAAGAAAGAAAGGAAGGAACTGTAAGGTAGGTAGGTAGTTGGGGGAGAGAGAGAGAAGGAAGGAAGGAAGGAACAGGAAGATAGGTAGGTAGATAGGTGGGGGAGAGAGAGAGAAGGAAGGAAGGAAGGGGGAGGGAGGAAGGGAGAGGGGAAGGAAGGGGGAAAGGTAGGTAGTAAGGTAGGTAGGTAGGTGGGGGGAGAGAGAGAAGGAAGGAAGGAGGGAGGAAGAAAGGGGGGAAGGAAGAAAGAAAGGAACAGGAAGGTAGGTAGGTAGTTGGGGGAGAGAGAGAGAAGAAAGGAAGGAGGGGGAAGGAAGGAACAGGAAGGTAGGTAGGTAGTTGGGGGGAGAGAGAGAAGGAAGGAGGGAGGGAGGAAGGAAGGAGGGAGGAAGGAAGGGGGGAAGGAAGGAAGAAAGAAAGGAACAGTAAGGTAGGTAGATAGTTGGGGGAGAGAGAGAGAAGGAAGGAAGGAAGGAACAGGAAGGTAGGTAGGTAGGTGGGGGAGAGAGAGAGAAGAAAGGAAGGAAGGAAGGGGGAGGGAGGAAGGGAGAGGGGAAGGAAGGGGGAAAGAAGGAACAGTAAGGTAGGTAGGTAGGTGGGGGAGAGAGAGAGAAGGAAGGAAGGAGGGGGAAGGAAGGGGGGAAGAAAGAAAGAAAGAAAGAAAGGAACAGAAAGGTAGGTAGGTAGTTGGGGGAGAGAGAGAGAAGAAAGGAAGGAAGGGGGAAGGAAGGAACAGGAAGGTAGGTAGGTAGTTGGGGGAGAGAGAGAAGGAAGGAGGGAGGAAGGAGGGAGGAAGAAAGGGGGGAAGGAAGAAAGAAAGAAAGGAACAGTAAGGTAGGTAGGTAGTTGGGGGAGAGAGAGAGAAGAAAGGAATGAAGGAAGGGGGGAAGGAAGGAACAGTAAGGTAGGTAGGTAGGTGGGGGGAGAGAAGAAGGAAGGAAGGAAGGAAGGAAGGAAGGGGGGTGGAAAAGAAGAGGGGAGTGGAGAGAAGGAGGAGAGACAGAAATAGGAACAGGAGGGTGTAAAAAAACTTTTTTATCTGCAAGGAGGGAAGGCTGAGACGAGGGAGGACCCCTCCCGATGCTGGGGCTGTAGCGGTGATTGAAGGGGTACACATGCCATAAAAAAAGGACACAGTATAGAAACTTCTGACAGGGTAGCTAGGGCAGTTAAGACAGCAGTGCTACATACTGCACAACTATGAGAAAGGCAGGAAATACCAAAACGGGGACAACCATGAACATTTATGCACATGAACCTGTGAGGTTCTTGCTATTGGGGAAAACGGTTTTACCTTTAAACACTCTCTTTGTATATAAACTTGGTAGTTTCTTGCTGCCACCAGGAATTTAAAATTCCAAATCTCTCTCTCTTAGTAGTATGACCTAGGGTCTGGGCACTTCAGAGGACTATGTGGCCCTGAGGAAATACTGTACTGATTCCTGGGATAAGTTTAAACAAAAATTGATTTATTTAATAAAGAACAAAATTGAACAGTTGCTGAAGAAAGGAACTGGTAAATATAACTGGTAATGCTTGGTGCTACAGTCTCTCAAACTCCACTCTAGTGGGCTTATATTTCTCTCTCTCTCTCTCTCTCTCTCTCATATAAGTAGCCACCCAGGCGTAACTCTTTGTCTTTAGCCACAAGATAAACCATTTGTCTAACCACACAGTTTACATACAACTTGTTTCTTTGCCTTATAGACCCTCACAAAACTCTTAGTCCCACAGACTATGCACACTCTTCATACTTCACACACAGAAAATCTCCAGATGAACCCCACACAGATCCCTCTCAGAACCTCTCCTCTCCCGCACTCTCAGTCATCAGCCAATCAAATCACATGTGTCTTCCTATATTACCCCCCCCCCCACACACACACACACTACTGCAGATACACTAAACATTTAAAGGAATACACACAGCAAAATATGAAATCATTACAGAACCGACTGAACAGAACAGAGAAAGGACTGTAGCACAGACTAACTGTATTATGGAAAAGAGAATAAAAAAGCATGCTGAAACAGTGACTTCTCATTGAAGAGAAGCAACCGCACACACAAAATTCATGTCATTCTGCACAAATACTGCATTAGAGAGACACAAGTCCACACTTACGCATCCTGCCTTTGGTGTGAATGTACAAGCAAGCTCATACACAAAAGGGAAAAGGGGGGCAGGGGAGGCAAGCCCACTGGCCAGCATGGAAAGGCTTCTTATTGTCCTTTTCAGGATTTGGCTTGGTTTCCCAGGACTCCCCTTTCTGGCCAGGCTGCAAGAGGGTTAGCCACATGTTGTGAGCTTTGAGGCAGGAGGGATCTCCCTTGCAAGCCCCAGTCAGTTCACCTTACCCAGCCTCTCTCTCTTACCTCTTCTGTGGGCAGTGGCTGAGTTTCCCCTCCCTCTTACCAACAGTCCCCTCCACACTTCCAGGAATTGCTCAGGGAGCAAAAAGGCAGAGGAGGGCGAGTGGGGAGGGAGCATGTTGGGGGTGGCACAGCCACCTCCTGCCAATCAGCAGCCTGCATACTCTGCTCGGCTCAGCCCCCATGAACAAGACCAGCACTTTCCCCAGCCTGAGCAGCAGTTCAAGTGGTTCACAAATTGTTGTTTCTCCCTTCTCATTCTCAGCACCCACCTCGATGCAGCCAGCAAGACACTGAAACTGGAGGCTTGTGTTTATGTCCCCTCCCCCAAGATTACTGGGCCAATGGGAAAGTGTATGTTTCTTTCAAAGCAGGCACACACATTCACACACAATTCCAGGACACCCAGAGAGACGCAGCGATTCTTTCATGAAAGGAAGCAACTCTCCTGCACCAGGCTCCTCCTCGCTCCCCCCCCTCGTTCCTGGACACCTCGGCGAAGAAGCAGCGGTGGTTCCTGAGTCCCTCTCAGCTTTGCACCACCTGACTGGCACAGACAGGAGGGCTCTTCAAATTCTCCCGCCGCCGGATGAGGAGAGCAGGGCCACCCTGGAAAAGTCACCCCTCTGTGCTGAGCTGAAAATCTCTCTGCTGGGGGGTAAAAACTGCCGCAACATAACAGGAGCCTTGAGAGCCCCCCCCCCCAACCCACACTGGAGTGCTATCAGCCCCCACCTAGCCCAGAGTGGCCAAAACTTACTCTTCTGGCTTGCTGTGGCAGCAGCAACAAAATGCAGCCCCTGCAGCCCCCAACTCTACTGGTCTGACTAAGGACTGCTGGGGGCAAGGCTTAGCTGCCAGTGTGCAGGGCCTTGGCTGCCCACCCGCCTGCCGGCTAAACTGGCCCTAAAAAAACATTTTTTAAAAGTTTTTTTTAAAGTTTTTAAAACCCTCCAATTTCAGAGCTGCAGTCAGGAGGAGGAAGAACCTCACTCCAAGGGAAGCCAAGCAGCTTGCAAAGGGCTTCAGCTGGTGAGGTGCCCCCAGCCCCCTCCTCTTCCCCTCCTGGCTCACTGCAGAAGTGGAGCCCCTTATTCACTCACCCGACCTGCTGGAGCCCAGTAGGGGGCAACTACTCCCCAGCAGCAGCAGGAGCCCCTCCACAGCGCATCTTTTTCTTCCACTGACAGAGGGGAGGGGAGGGAAGCCAGCCGGAACACAGTTCTGGCCCAAAAATAGCCCTGCCCCTGAGGGGCCTTGCAAGGGTTTCCCGCCCTTTTAAAGGGCAAGTTGCCTTTTCAGAGCTCTGTTATGCCTGGGGGAGGCTCAGTCCCCCCTGGAAAGTTTCAGGGGTGGCCTGAGCTCCTGAGCCACCCCCCCCCCGTAGTTGACGCCTATGGGCCTGAGTGGCATTAAGCCACTCAGGCCCAGCCTCTCCCTCCCTTGCACCCCGGGAACGGTGAGTGGGGGGGAGGGGGGAGGAGGTTCTTCCCGGGCCAGCGGCCAGCCGCGGCCCTGGGAACTGCTGAGTGGGCAAGGGAGGGAGGGAGGGACAGAGGGGTTTCTTCCTGGGGCCGGCGGCCAGCTGCGGCCCCAGGAACTGCTGAGTGGGGGAGGGAGGGAAGGGCTTCTTCCCGGGCCGGCAGCGCTTGCCGCGGCCCGGGAAAGGTGAGTGGGGGGGGGAGGGAAAGGCTTTTCCCCGGGCCGGAGGCGGTCTGCCGTGGCCGGGAAGGGGGAAGGGGGGAAGGGCTTTCTTCCAGAGCGCGGGCCGGGGGCGGGGCTTTGTAATGTGCCCGCCCCCTGGCCCCTTCTCTCTCGGAGCGCCGCTCCGGCACGCCCCGGCCCCAACGGAGCCCTGAAATGTAACATGAAAATTATTCAACACACATAAAAGAAAAATCAAGTGTACACTGTACACAGATTGTATTTAAGTTCACTGTAACTTGTGAACTTGGCTATGGTGAAGTGGTTATGTGGCTAGGTGTCACTGTCATTGTATTCAATGACCCTCTTCATTGCTTTCTCTTAAGCTGTCCTGTGGATTGCATCTCCCCCATGCTCTGCCACGACAGCTTCACTTATTGCAGCAGGGCCTTCTGCTGGTGCTATCCTGCAATTGGGCAAAATCAGCAACTGCCCATACATGTGCCTTCTCTGTTGTGGCCCTCACCTTATGCAATGGCCTGCCTGAGAGGCTCCCACTCTCATGGCTTTCTGCAAATTATGCAAAACTGAATTATTCAAGAGGGCTTTTTATACAAGTAGTAGGGCTTTATTGTAACAAAATTGTTTAGACATGTGAACTATACCACTGTGTATAGCTCGTACTCTGTTGCTATAAGTAGGAGCCAACTATGTAAGTTTTGCATTCTTTAACATGTTCTGTTAATACTTATGCTTGGTTCCAGCCAGGGGTCCATTGGAGCAGGAGCGCACAGGAGTGCAGCTCCAGGAGTGAGGAGCCCAGGGGGCGGGCACATGACCAAGCCCCACCCCCTCCTCGGCTTCCCCGAGCAGTGCAGAGGCGCAGCGCCCCGGGGAAAGCTCTGCTAGGGTCCTTATTGTTTTTAATGTTTTGTTTTAATATTGATAATTTTATCACTGTTCCTTTTATGACTGTGTGCTGCTTTTCCAGAGACTTGCTCAAGGTGGCATATAAATTTTCTAAGTATACCATTTTTTATCTGGGCACATGGCACATAAGTACTGGAGAAATTTCACCAACCCTTCAGCAGCTTCCACCTTATCAGTTTGGTATAGTGGTCAGGAGTTGGACTCTAATCTGGGAGAACCGGGTTTGATTCCCCACTCCTCCACATGCAGCTGCTGGTGTGACCTTGGGCCAGTCACAAGTTCTCTCAGAGCTGTTCTTTCATGAGCAGTTCTCAAAAGACCTCTCTCAGTTCCACTTACCTCACAGGGTGTCTTGTTGTGGGGAGGGGAAGGGGAAGGGATAGGTGGTGCACATGTCCTGGGTATCTCAAGTCTACTTGAAACCTGGTGGTTTCAAGGGAGCAGGAAGAGAATGAGGGTGTGTTCTTTACGCTTATTTTTATTGCACAAAGTATTGGATGGGGAAGGGAATGGAGGAAGAGCAGGTCAGTTTCACTCACCTGTGGAGTGGAGCCTGCGGGGTGGGTGTTGCCTTCTGACACACTTCCAGTAAGTTAGGGGGTGTGGCATATGCAAATGAGTTATGCTAATGAGCTCCTGCACCTCTTTTTCTATGAAAGGATCCCTGATTCCAGCTCTGTTTCAGATTTCTGGTCGATTCCAAATTTCTGCAATCCAAATCCTATTGCATTGTTTATTGGGTGTCCTGTCCTGTTGATTGTACTGACTTAATCTGAGTAATCCACCTTGAGTCCCAGTGAGAAAGGCAAACTATAATTAATGTAAATAGATAAATACATTGCATGGATTACTGAATCCGATTCATTTAATACCTGCTGATGGGGCGAAACTTTTGTTTCTTCTTTTTCTTCTTCTTCTTCTTCTACTACTACTACTACTATACTACTACTACTACTACGTATGGATTGCCCCATTCCTACTATTGTAGGGCTCTGGGCAATGTACATAATATTAAAAACATTAGATATTAAATTACATTGAAATAGATGATGAATGGTATCTTAGAGTCAATTATTCCCTTATTACAGACTACCGGATATTTTAGGGGCAGAGGGGAAGAGGTCAAGACAAAGATGGAAAACTGAGGCGGGTCCTAGGCCAGCACTTGCTTGCATTAACATTGTTATGGATTGGGTGCATGTAATTTACGGGTTTGATAAGGATTGGTTACTGTCTCTATAGTTGCTACCAAACTTCTTCAGGGTGAGCAATTACTTCTTGGGACAGGGGCTTGAAAGGTTGTTTTAATTCAGATGACTCAGATTTGTACCTCTATCACAGTGAATTTTGACCTCTTACATAAGTCTAAGCCACTTTTAGATATCTTTAGAATGATCATTATCTCTTGATTATATCCTGTCTTGGAGATGAGGCTGGAAAACCAAGTAGTGGCTTCCACAGTGCATTCTGATTAGAGGGAATCTGATTCAAATCCCTGTTCCACCATGGAGCTCACTGGGCAACTGGTTGCACTCTAGATTCTTTTGTGGTTACTTGGAGGATATAATTTTTAAGGAGAACCTCTTCGGCATCAGATGTTGGAAGAAGGGTGAGGAAGATTGTGATAAATGGTATTGGATAATTAGTCTATCATGCATATTTCTAATGAATGATTAGTTGTGATGTTTAGTTTTGGTTTCTGTGTTAGAATCTACATTTTTAGGACCGGTTTCCTTGCGGAATTGTATGCATGGCTTCTGGTGACAATATTCCTGAAATTATTTTTTTCAAATATCGATGGTAGACCATTACTTGAGGGTTGTGCCCATTTATGAAAAGAAAGGAATCTAAGTCTAGTTTTTGATGCTAACAGTAAAAGCTGTCTTCCTTATAAAAACTCTGTGTTTCTTTGCGGCTGGTCATATTATCTTCACTTTCTGTGCTGACCTTGATCTAGGCCACGATATTATGAATAAAATTAACATGGAACCTGAGACCTCTTGTCAGCCAATAGATTAGCATTTATTTTTTTAAAAAAAGAAAGGATAGCTCAGCATGTTTTCAGGATTAAACCACTGTAGCAATCAAGAGCTAATTGGAAATAAGAATAGGAAAAGGCTCCTGTTAATAAAGATCTCCAGCACCTCTGAGTCAGCATTTCTAGTTAATCAGGCCGATCTTCCAGCAAAACACTTGGGTAAGGTACTGCCTCAGCTCCTCTCCTCTGAGTGACTTTGAATACCTGCTAACAAGTTAGCTGTGGAATATTTGGATATAAAAAGATTAAGATTTTGAAGTTTTGCTGCCAACTTTCTAAGGAATTTTCTTCATTGTTGAACTCATTTGCATTGTAGAAAAATATGAAAGGAAGATCTTTCTTTGTGTAGCTTTATTTAGTGAAATATTTATGGTGTTTGTTTTTTGTTTACAGCACAGCAGAATGTAAAATGAGCTCTTAGGATTGTTTTGATTGAACACTGGTACCGGGTTTGTTTTGCACTATGACAGTTAATGAGCAGCATGTTGTCTGACTGTAACTACAATATATTTTGTTTAAATTATAATTAAATAAATGTTGATAATAATCTTTTTTAAGAGTACCAGTGCATAACAACAGAAACCATGCTTACTGAGCCAATTTCGGCAATTTAAGGCCATAGGATTGTTTTAAAACTGATTTTTTTTTAACTGTACTTGTAAATGTTGCATTGCTGGATTAACCATTCATTATTTGACCTTGACTTGGCATTACACAGGAATATTGGCATTTGAGTTCGGGCCCAATCATACTTTTTTTCTGTCATAAGATCACTTGGGTAACGGTTGCTTTACATATCCAGCTTAGCCTCAGAGTGCAGATCAAAAAATCCACGCAGCAGGGTCAGGTACAGAAAGGGTCAGGTAGATGTTTCTATAATCCTTGGAATTTCCAAAATTTCAGAAGGGGAGTGTTAATCTCCCCTTCCCAAATGGAAGTGATGTCTGTGCAGCTCAAACAGACAGACATTGCAATTCAAACAAAATTATGAACAAGATCTTGCAACACAATATTGCAAAATCTCAGTGGTAACCTAGCTGGGGATGGCTTGGAGCAAAAAGCATGCCTCAGATGCTTTCTGTCCAAGCCATTTCCTCTCAGCCATAGGAGGCCATGGCATGAGGAGGGATGCTTGGAGGAAAAAGTGAGTCCTATGTACTTACTGTTCCAAGCCTTCTCCCTCCATTCCAAGATGATTGGGCTTTCTGCTCCAAGCTCAGACTTCCAGATCAACTGAACAGTAGTAGTTGCAGAGAGGCTTGGAGCAAATTGTGCTCTAAGCTTCCCTTTGGCACCACTAGCCAGCTGATTGGGGGTTCTTAAAGCAGAACTTGCATATGGCACACTTCCTGCTTCAAGTTCTCTGTCTCCAGGCTGTTTTTTAGATTATATGTTTAATGTTGTTGTATTTCTGAGACCACTCATGGGGTACGGTGGGATATAAATCTAATAAAATAAATAAATAATAACTAGTAATCTTATTAAATGGGGGAAAAGATTATTCCACAGTGTGTGATATTCTACCAGACGGACTGTTTCCAAGTACTGGTGTAATTGTCCTCTTTACCAGATGTGACCTATATAACTATTTTAAGTTCTGAAGTTTACTGGGGATGATGCCAGAGGACACTTTGGTCTTCACCCAGATAGGGTGGCTAAGGAATCTGGTTTAATTTTGAGAGAAGGGAAACACATTATAATTATTGTAGTAGCAAATGAAAATTAGGGCACAGTGCCAAATGTGAATGTAAGACAGTTCTGCTCTTAGCAGAATATTAATACAACGGTGGCCTTTTGAGGCTAAAAGTACAGATTAATCTCTTGAGAAATGTCGATTGATGGTCTGATTGCCCGATACTGTGCAAGGCATTGTTTAGTAAACGTGATGAAGACTAGGCAAGATCCCACCCATTCTGCTGGCACTCTCATATCTTTTGCAGTAATAGACCAAGATTTGTTTCCTGGCTCATACAAAGATGGGAAGAAGTGGGTTGTGACTTCTAAATGGAAGAGCGGAGAAAGACCAGCCAAAATGGTGGTTGATGGTGCTGCCAAACTCATATCGTGTTCATTAAAATAACAATATAAAAAGATACTGGCTGAATGACCATCTAATAGCAGTGAGGATCTACAGTGCAGTATTGGTTAAACCGGTTGGTCTCCTCAAATTATAATTAAATATTTCAGATATATGATTTGTTTAATCAATGCTGCCCCCACTGGCAAACACCAGAATGGACCTTTCAGTCCTGGTAGATGGACAAGCATTATTCAACCAGCGCTCCTCTTTTTAGTGCTTGAAAACCAAACTGATGAATAGAAATAGGACAATGCTTCTACTTAAGCAAGTCATGAAGGACATTTCTGTAATGTACAGCCCAAGATCTAAACTTTAAATATAAGTACAATAAATGTATATATTATTTGTATATTTTGTTAAGGAGCTGTCACTGGCTGAATTTCTCTGTCTGATGTCTGAGATGGTCATATGTTTCCTACTATTTGGTCTTGCATTACTCCTCACTAGTTTTTTGCATCTGCTTCATTCAATTATAAGTAGACTTCAGCCATAGAATTAGGCTAGTCAGAGGCTATCAGATGTGATACACTTATATTATAGACAAACCTTAAATTGTACTTGCAGGTAGTACAGATTTATGCTGACATAATCCTTAATGTAAACATTGTAAAGGTGCCCTTCCTCTCAGTCTTCATGACTCTATGGAGCCATACGGTGTCTGGCACCTGCATGGCTGTTTAAACTGTTCACTTCTTTTACTTGCATTGTTTCTTGCCCTTATGTGCTTTGTATGTATCAGTATTTATCCTGCCTCTTTGCAACCATTAGAGAAAAGTAACAAACAGTGTATACAGTTAAATTCTACATATAAAACAAAATCTCATAATTGTTCAGGCTGATAATTTACTTATTTTTATTATTTTATTTAAAACATTTTAATGCTATCCAGTCAGGGTCCACAGGCCAGCAAACATAAAAAACTTCAAAACATGTAAACAATTAAAATACAGTTAATAATATACAATTCAATTAATAACACATAAACAACCCTAGAAGGAGGGCCAAAAACCAGGGGTCCGTTGGAGCAGGAGCGTTCAGGAGCGCAGCTCCAGGAGTGAGGAGCCCAGGGGGCGGGCACATGACCAAGCCCCGCCCCCTCCTCAGCTTCCCTGAGCAGTGCAGAGGCGCAGCACCCTGGGGAAAGCCCTGCTAGGGTCTTTATTGTTTTTAATGTTTTGTTTTAATATTGATAATTTTATCATTGTTCCATTTATGATTGTGTGCTGCTTTTCCAGAGACTTGCTCAAGGTGGCATATAAATTTTCTAAGTATACCATTTTTTATCTGGGCACATGGCACATAAGTACTGGAGAAATTTCACCAACCCTTCAGCAGCTTCCACCTTATCAGTTTGGTGTAGTGGTCAGGAGTTGGACTCTAATCTGGGAGAACCGGGTTTGATTCCCCACTCCTCCACATGCAGCTGCTGGTGTGACCTTGGGCCAGTCACAAGTTCTCTCAGAGCTGTTCTCTCATAAGCAGTTCTCAAAAGCCCTCTCTCAGCCCCACCTACCTCACAGGGTGTCTTGTTGTGGGGAGAGAAAGGGATGGGTGGTGCACATGTCCTGGGTATCTCAAGTCTACTTGAAACCTGGTGGTTTCAAGGGAGCAGGAAGAGAATGAGGGTGTGTTCTTTACGCTTATTTTTATTGCACAAAGTATTGGATGGGGAAGGGAATGGAGGAAGAGCAGGTCAGTTTCACTCACCTGTGGAGTGGAGCCTGCGGAGTGGGTGTTGCCTTCTGACACACTTCCAGTAAATTAGGGGGTGTGGCATATGCTAATGAGTTATGCTAATGAGTTATGCTAATGAGCTCCTGCACCTCTTTTTCTATGAAATGACCACTGCCAAAAACCATTATTGGTGGTATCCCAGATGAAACAGAAAAGTCTTCACCTGTTGCTGAAGAACACCAATAAAGGAAGGCAGATGAATCTCCTTCAAAGATTTGTTGCCATAACAGAGAAGACCCTTTCTCAGGTCACCACCCATCTAAGCTCAGATGGCAGGGACAACCAAAGCAGGGCCTCTAAGGATGACTCGAGTGAGTGGGCAGGTTCATATGGGAAAAGACAGTCCTTTAGGTATGTTGGTCCCAGGTCATACAGTGCTTTAGAGGTCAATACCAGCACCTTGAATTGTTCCTGGAACCAAATTGGAGGCCAGTGTAGGTGGAACAAGACTGCAGTGATATAGTTCCTATCCAGTCAGCACTGTGGCCAAAGCATTTTGTACCAACTGTAGCTTCTGGACAATCTTCATGGGCAGCCCCATGTAGAATGTATTGCAGTAATTTAGATGTTACCAGGGCATTCATCACAGTGGCAAGATCTCTTCTATCCAGGAAGGGCTGCAGTAGGCTCACCAGCTGATAGGCAGCCCTGGCCACCACTGCCACCTGTTTGTCCAACAGCTAGAGCTAAACAGTCTTGCTTAATATTGGAAGGCATTCAAGATTGAACTCGGGCAGACCTATAGGGGAAAGGAGATCCCAAAGTGCCTCTCTATATGTTCTTGTTCAGATATTATTAATCTTCCGTGAATGGACATGAAAATAAGTTTTAAGCAACTTGCCCTTCCTGTAGCCCATTATCAAATAGTTCCCTTCTGTTCATAGTCTGTGCATATCTATTAGTAGGAATATTTTACATGATAAGTTATAGTCAAGGACACAAATAAGAGTGACAGATGCTTCCTTATTATTGTTTTGACATTTTTCCAGTATGTGTGGGAAATCTGTAGGAGGATGTTATAGATCTTCAGGCTCTTTTGGAAATGTGGAAGTGGAAGGGACAATAGCGGTTGTGTACTAGATTAAATTCCTTCCACCAAGTATATAGTTTTAAAGGGCATAAAACACAATTAACTGAAACAAAACCTTTCCTCCCCTGCATTGAACCTGACAAGATCAATTTAACCTTACTGGCTCTTATAAACATGAATTAAATTACATTTTAGAGCAAGTGTTTAACTTTGTCTGTCTGTCTGTCTGTCTAGTACTGCTCATACAGCAATAGCCTTGAACAAAAAATAATATAAAATAAAGCAATGCCTTACTTAGTATTCTTCTTCTGATATTTAATTATTGCTCCTATAAATTTTGCCACAGAAAGAGTAACAGAATCATTTCTATCCAATAACTATGTCATCTGTGCCCTCATATCATACAATGCCTCATTGGGCATTTCCTTATTTTTAAATAAAGAAGTAATCAAACTGGCCCTCAACTCATTAAATATAGGACACTCCATGATCATATGTTCAATAGTTTCAGCCTTGTCATGTCAGCATCTATATGTTCTATTTGAATACGGCACTTTGTAATATCTGCCCTCCAAGACTGCCAAAGGAAGGACATTCATCCTTGCGAAAGTAAAAGTTGTTCTGAGCATTGGTATTGTCAGATGATAAAAATACTTCAGCAGTTGCATTGGAAGGGTAAGACCCAAGTAAGATACCAAGCATACCCTATGGGCTCGGGCAGATGTGCTATTGATATCCAATTTCTTAATATGCATTTTAATTAGCCTATTCATTTCTTTGATGTTTGTAATCTTAACCATATCATTTGTTATTTCTAGACATTTCATTTTCTTTTCCAATAAATGATCCCACTGGCTATTATATGCACCTGCCTGTACAGTTCCAAGTAGAGTGGGCTGTCCCTCAGATTTTAAGATTTTAACTTTCAAGAAGAATGCTTTTATCCATTCCTTAGCCTCCATCACTAATTTACCCAATTCAGCTCTCAGTGCTATGTCCAAGGCACATCTAGGAGTAGCCAATAAGTGTCGAATCTGATCCATTCTCTTGGAGACAACATCAATCCAAATTCCCACACCATGCAAGAGTTGGTTTGTGACCTTGGCATTATATACCTTTATAGCTAAGGAGACAAATTCTTCTCCCTCTGAGAGGAGGACATCTTCATGGGTGTTTTCCATCCTACTTGTAGGGAGGCAGGAACTGAAATCTTTTACTTCCTGTCCTCTAGATGGGACACACCCCTTGAGGCCAGTTCTGTTCCTGCCTCAGTAGGGAGAGCAGCACATCATGGCCTCTCGTGCCTTAGGACTGATTTTTGCTAGGATTTCCCAATCCTCTCTTCTGACCTCGATCTCTACCCACTCTGCTTCTTCACTTACAGGCTAATCTACTCCTTCCTCCTCAAACTTTGATTCCTCCTTCATTTTTCTTACCTCTCACCCACCCCCCACCTCGACTTTCCGAATGGATGGGGGTGATGGATTCCTCTCAGAAGGAGAGAGAGAGGATCCCTCTACTTCGGGCTCCCAAAGTCAACCCAGGAAGCCGCGCCGGCGTCAGCCGTGACGGCAGCAGCCGCGTCCGCAGCAGCCGCGTCCGCTAAAGCCGCTCCCATTAAGGCCGCCAGGAAAAAAGCCACGCCAGGGGAAAAGCGCGTGAAGAAGCGGCAGCATACTGCAGCGGACAAAGCGGGCGCCATTTTGATTCCACCCGCTAAGGTCAGGGCCCACAGAACGGCGGCAGAAGGCTGCGGAGCGGCTATCGCCGCATCCATAAGCCTCCCCACACCCACAGATGCCGGGCAGGATCCTCCTAACCCCCAGGCTCCGATCCGGAGAGCGACCGGCGCATCACTGGGCCAGGCGGCCCCACTTGTGAGTAACCCTGCGGACGGGGAAATGACCATCTCCCCTGCCTTAATCCGGGCTATCAAACAGGCTGTAAGGGAAGAGTTCCGCTCCCGCTCCCCCCAGGGCCCCCACTGCCGGCCCCCACGTTCCAAAGAGACCTCAGGGGTACCACCTACCCAGAGGAAGATGAGGAGGAGGGAGAAAGACCCCGATGGTCCCCTAAGCCGTCCAGAAAGGTCCAATATTGCCCCACCTGGGACCCATCTACCCCAGAGGGCAGCGAGTTAGACGATAGGGAGGAAGGTGAATTCCTATCAGATGAGGAAGAGGAGGAGGAGCTAGATGTCTCAGACCCCTCTCTTCGCTTTTTTAAACCAGAGGAATACCAATACCTCCTCTCCAAAGCCTTATCAGCCCTAGAGCTACAGCCCAAGTTGCAGGGGGAGGATCCAGCCGGCCCATCCAAGACAGAAGGGTCTAGACCCAGGGGAAACAAGGACTATTTCCCTAGAAATCCCAGTACAGAACGGGTCTTTCCATTCCCTGAGTTTTTAGAGACCCAGCTGACTAAAGAATGGCAGAAGCCCATGGCCAACAAGCATTGTCCTCCTAACATTAGAAAATTATATGCATTGCCTTCTTTCACTAACAAGCTCCTACAGGTTCCCCTGGTGGACGCTCCAGTTGCTGCACTCCAGAGTTCCGGTCTTCTCTCTGAGGACGGCGACGGCTCGGTGAAAGACAGCCTAGATAGAAAGGCTGAATTTGCTCTTAGAAAATCGCACGAAGCCAACGTCTTAGCCATCAAAGCCTCTGCGACAGCTACTATTGTAGGAAGAGTGGCCATAGCCTGGTCAAGGAAATTGGTCCAACAAACGGCTCGCTGAGGATGCCAACCGGCTACTCAAGGCGTCTTACTTCTCCACCGATGCCACCCTGGATGCCATGATCTTTTCTTCCAGGGCACTCGCCTCTGCGGTCGCTGTGCGTCGGACCCTCTGGCTCAGGGCCTGGCCCGCTGACCTACATGCCAAGACGATTGTAACCGCCTACCCCTTCCAGGGCGATCGCCTCTTCGGGGAAGCTCTGGATAGAATTCTCATAGAAACCAAGGATAAGAAAAAGGCGATGCCTAGGACCCTAGGCAGGACGGATCGCAGACAGTACAGCCATTACTCTTCTAACCAGCACTGCTTTCGTACCCAGAGATCCCTTCCTAGATTCGGCAGGGACACCTATAGACCTTCGTGGGGCCCCTCCAGACAAGGCTTCAAGAGAAACCCCTTCCAAGGCCGCGCTGGCAGACCCTTTTCCAACAGGGACGACAAGTCATCCAGAGGCAACTTCAACAAGCCCTCCGCATGACAGCAACGAGTCCCCGGTGGGAGGCCGTCTGCTACTCTTCCACCAAAGCTGGCTCGAATCCAAGGCAGATGCGTGGTCACTGGAGGTCACATCCAAGGGCTACGTCATCGAATTCCAATCAAAGCCCAAAGACCGCTTTCTTCCATCTCCAAGACTAAAGAATCCTCTAAAGCTACAAAGGACCTTGGACGCCATATCCCACCTTCGCTCCATCTTGGCTATAGAACCTGTCCCACCAGACCAGGAGAGACAGGGCATCTACTCAATCTTTTTTCACGGTCCCCAAATGAAACGGAGACTGGCGAGCGATTCTGGACTTAAAGTACGTAAATCGCTTCGTCAGACTGCGTCACCTCAGGATGGAAACCCTAAGATCCATCACAGAGGCGCTACACCCTGGAGAGTTCCTTACCTCCATTGACCTGAAGGAGGCTTACCTACATGTACCCATGTTCCCCGCCCACAGGTGTTTTCTCCGGTTCCTGGTCCAGGGCAGCCACTGGCAATTCAGGGCTCTTCCATTCGGCCTTTCAACCGCTCCGCGAGTTTTTTCCAAGATCCTGATCCATCCCATTGCCATCCTCAGACAACGGGGAATTCATGTCCATCCCTATCTAGACGACTTGTTAATCCGCTCCAGCTCCAGGGAGAAGGCGATTCAGGACACCGCCGAGACCATTCTTTGCCTTCAGTCTCACGGCTTCGTGATCAACCATCAGAAAAGCTGCCTCACACCATCTCAATCCCTCGAGCACCTCGGAGTGATCATCAACACCACCTGAAATCGCATGTTCCTCCCCCGCCCAAAGGCGGAGAAGATCTGCAGCCTCACTATTCAAACCATCAGGGCCAGACAGTCTTCGCTCACGTCCCTAGCAAGACTGCTGGGCCTATTCATCTCATGCATAGACTCCGTTCCCTGGGCTCGCCTCCATGCGAGACCACTACAACAGCTCCTCAGACCATTACAATCCAAGATCTTAGCCAAAATAGACATCCCAGTCACAGTGCCTCACATGACGAAGCTCAGCCTGTCCTGGTGGTCCAAGCTGACGAACCTTACCCAGGGGAACTGCTATTACGTCACAGAATGGAAACAGATCGTGACAGATGCCAGCCTCCAGGGATGGGGAGCAACTCTTCTCAACTCTCCTGTACAGGGCGGATGGTCTACGGAGGAGCAGTCGCTACCCATAAATCTACTGGAATTGCGCGCCATACGCCTGGCCCTTATCCATTTCCAGCCTCAGATCACAAGACACCATGTCCTCATCAGAACGGACAATGTGGCAGCGAAGACCTACTTGAACCATCAAGGCGGGTCCCGGTCTTCCAGGCTCCACAGGGAAGCTATGAAAATCTTGTTGTGGGCAGAAACCCACCTCTTATCCATCAGAGCAGAACACATCAAGGGATCCTTGAACGTCCGCGCAGACTGGTTGAGTCGCCAAACATTGAGAGAAGGGGAATGGACGCTCAAAAAAGGATCTCTTTCTTCTCATAGTGAGCAAGTTCGGCATGCCAGACGTGGACCTGTTCACCTCCCCAGACAATCACCAGACTTGCAGGTTCGTCACGAGATTCTTCCATCGATCGGCAGAGGACACGGACGCCCTGACCTGTCAGTGGCCCAAGGGTATCCTGTATGCCTATCCCCCGACTCCATTGCTGCCGAAACTCTGAGGAAGATCAAACATCAGCAGGCGGAAATCATCGTGGTGGCCCCCCTCTGGCCGAGGAGGCCCTGGTTCTCAGAACTACAGCACCTGGCGATCCTTCCGCCGCTTCCTCTACCCATTTCTCCGGACATGCTAAGCCAGGGTCCAATATGGCACCCAGACCCGGCCTGGCTTCAATTAACCGCATGGAGGTTGAGCTGCAAAGCCTACTGATGCATGGGTATTCGGAAGCAGTTACTACCACCATGTTGGGCTCACGAAGACCCTCAACCAATAGAATATATGACACCACCTGGAAGGCTTTTGTTAAATGGGCAAGACGAAAGAAGATTAATCCCTTAAAACCAGACATGTCCAGCATACTGTCTTTCCTTCAGGACGGACATGACACGGGTCTGAAAGCATCCACTCTTCGGTGCCAGATAGCTGCCTTGACAACCGTAATCTCAAGATTAGACGGCTGGATACAGTCACGACATCCTCACATTCGGAGGTTTTTGAAGGGAGCGGCCATGAAAGACCTGCCAGTCATCCACCGCTTTCCCACATGGAGGCTGAACGTAGTGCTATCGGCCCTGGCAGCCCCACCCTTCGAACCTATCAATGAGATCTCCCTTAAATACCTTCGAATGAAGACTCTTTTTCTAGTCGCTGTTACATCAGCCAGAAGGGTCTTGGAGCTCGGGGCCCTCTCCATCAACCCAAGGTTCTGCTCCTTTCACAAGGATAAGGTGGTACTCATCACTGACCCATCCTTCTTACCCAAGGTGAATTCTAGGTTTCATCGTGCACAGGAAATCTGCCTACCGTCTTTCTGTCCTAATCCGACCCACCAAAAGGAGAGATTATTTCACTGCCTGGATGTGAGGAGGTCCCTCAAGGTTTTTCTGCACCGTACTAGCTCATTCCGCAGAACCGAGTCGATGTTTGTGTCGGTATCACCCCCTAACAAGGGACGCAAGATGTCTAAGGCTGCTATCAGCTCCTCTCTTAAACAATGTATAATGGAAGCATACTGGGTGAAGGGAATTCAGATCCCCCCGGGGATTACAGCTCATTCTGTCAGAAGCGCGGCCACCTCCGCAGCATTCTCCAACAGAGCCTCAACCGACGAGATCTGCCGTGCAGCAACCTGGACGTCGATCTCCACCTTTGTTAAACACTACAAGCTGGACATATTCGATTCAGCCAATGCAGCCTTCAGCCGAAGGGTCCTGCAGCGTGTTCTCGAAGAAGTAGACGATGTCCCACCCGATTCTAGGGACACTGCTATGGGAGGTCCCATGAAGATGTCCTCCTCTCAGAGGGAGAACGGACCAGTGGATACTTACCGTGAGGGGTCCTTCTCCTCTGAGATAAGGAGGACATCTTCGCCCTCCCACTGATCCATCATCTCCTATCTATTCCTGTTTTCTTACTGTTACTTCCTGTTCATTCTGTTCATCTGTCGTACAGTTGCTCACCTGAGCATGTTAGTTTATACGTTTTTTTACAGTTGCGCTTAGTTTGTTGGTTTCAGTTCTTACCGCTTCTGGGAATTCCCGAACTGGCCTCAAGGGGTGTGTCCCATCTAGAGGACAGGAAGTAAAAGATTTCAGTTCCTGCCTCCCTACAAGTAGGATGGGAAACACCCATGAAGATGTCCTCCTTATCTCGGAGGAGAAGGACCCCTCATGGTAAGTATCCACTGGTCCGATCTCCTGCTGTATAAAATTATTTTACAATTGTCCTCCCAAACTCTCAGAGCAGTATTCCTCACCAGGTCCAAATGTAATTGCCATGTGGGAGATGCACTGAAATGGATTCTCAAGTATTTAAATGAATTAACCTGTTCCATAGATTGGCCTGCTGTGTGCCATCTAAAGATTTTCCCTCTTTTCCTTTTGCTGAATATTAAGACTTTAGATTTTATTGTTTAATAGAAAAACCTTCACAATAATAATAATCCTCAACAATTTTAATAAATTTGTGGAGTTCCACAACTGATCTGGACATTGTCACTGCATCATCTGCATACAAAAGAAGGCCAGATTCTGAAGCTGAAGCTCAAATACTCTGGCCACCAAATGAGAAGGGAGCACTCACCGGAGAAGACCCTGATGCTGGGAAAGATTGAAGGTCAAAGAAGAAGGGGACGGCAAAGGATGAGATGGTTAGACAGTGTCATTGATGCAACAACATGAAATTAAGCAAACTCTGGAGCACGACAGAAGACAGGAGGGCCTGGCGTGATGTGGTCCATGGGGTCATGAAGAGTCAGACTCG
This sequence comes from Lepidodactylus listeri, assembly GCA_029233225.1. Classification (NCBI taxonomy): domain Eukaryota; kingdom Metazoa; phylum Chordata; class Lepidosauria; order Squamata; family Gekkonidae; genus Lepidodactylus; species Lepidodactylus listeri. The sequence continues at coordinate 104,074,665 of JARCFY010000002.1, forward strand.
ACTGTGGAAATGAGCAACAAAAAAACTATCTATTGTTGATTTTTGCCTATTTGCCCTACAAATAGGCAAATAGGCAAATGTTGTAGCTGATGGCTCATATGGCTTAGAAGAGTGTTGGCCACTTAATTCAGCACATAGGAGTTCTCTGCTTGGGTCAGGTTGCTGCTATACATGTTTTAGATGTGTCTTTGGGTTATATGCAAGCAGTAAAATCCTGTATGTAGTGGCTGCTTAATCTAATTTATTCAATTTGAAGAAGAAGAAGAGGAGGAGATTGGATTTATACCCCCCCCCTTCACTTGTAGTCTCAGAGCGGCTTACAAACTCCTTTCCCTTCCTCTCCCCACAACAGACACCTTGTGAGGTAGGTGGGGCTGAGAGAGCTCTGAGACAACTATCCTTGAGAGAACAGCTGGTACAGAGCTATGGCTTGCTCAAGGTCATCCAGCAGGTGCAAGTGGAGGAGTGGGGAACCAAACCCAGTTCTCCCAGATTAGAGTCCGCGCACTTAACCACTACACCAAACTGGCTCTCCTTGAGCTGAATTGTAAAAAACAGTATTACATACTTCAATGAAGGGTGGACAGATTAGTTTGATTGCATCTGAATTTTGTCCAGGTATGCAAGAGAAAGGGGAATTCTTCCGTCTGAAAAGGGATTTGTAGTTCATGCCAGAACCGTCACCCATAACAAGACCATCATCCATAATAAAACACCTTTTGCTGCAGCTTTGCTCTTATTGCGGGCAAAATAATTTTTGTCCATGGGAGGAACACTTATTTTTCCTTTCTATATTTTTCTAATAATCTTTTCATCATGTAAAGGGAGCACTACCTTGGCAGTTACGGACATCTCTGCATGCTGCTTTTCCTTGTCAACAACAGTTGCAACTTGTATTATTTCTCTCTTGAAATAAATGCTTGTCTCTAAGGACAGAGTTTCAAAAAGTGCTTTAATATTTTATGAGTCTTCTAGCCTCATTCAAGGCCACTTGTACTTTATACTTGTGCATGCAGGTTTTTAACCAAACCCCCTTGCTGTTCTCCATTTTTCTACCTTCCCCAGTTATGTTACGATTCACTCAGTGAATCCTTTCATTCATTCCTGTTTTGTTGCAAAGCCCCTCACCATATTCAGCCTAATCCACCACATGGGAATGATGGGTTGTTGTTTTTTTTGCATATAACAGTTCTCTAGGTATTAAATAGTATTAAACAGTTTTCACTTCTATCATTAGTGATTTCATGTTTTAAAGCACTATGTAAAAAAACCAGTTTACATGGAATTCCTTAACAGTTTCTCAGTAAAACAGATTTCATTGCTTGAAGCCAGGCTCATGTTCCTTAAGACTGCAAGATAACATGAGTCAAAGTAAATGATAGGGTCTTTGTGAGAAGTCTTTTTCAAAGTGAAATATAGCTTGATTTTTTCCCCCATTAGGAGATTTCATTGTTGCCTTTTAGAAAATTGTATGTAAAAAATGATGATTCCTTTGGAGTATTGGCAGTATTTTCCTCTTGCCATGGCTCTAGCCTAATACCTTCAGTGTTAGTACAGTTGTGTCATTATTGATGAGGAAATGGGAGGGCCTTCCCACTAAGGAAAGAAGCTGATTTTTGGTTTCATGTTTCATGAACTCAACTATGCCAGGCTGAATGTTAACTTCAGGACTGGTGTTGTGTTTGTTTAGAATATGAAGCAGTAATAGCTTGAAAAGGACTCTGGTATCCTAAAGCTCCAATTCCTATTGGCTGATTAATAAAGACTCCCATTGGTCCTGAAGCCAATCTAGATACTCAATCACTGAGCCCTGCTTGGGTCCAATAGTATTGCTTGTATATAGTTACATTGTTGAAAGTTACCGTATTTTTCGCTCCATAAGACGCACCTGACCGTAAGACGCACCTAGTTTTTAGAGGAGGAAAACAGGGAAAAAAATATTCTGAACCAAATAGTGTGAAAATTTTTAATAAACTATAAGAGAATAACATTTGAACCATGTAAAGTGAACAGCAGTCAACAGTGGCATTAAGAACTATTATTACTGTCGTTAACAAATGGAGAGACTTAAAGATTTGAGTACTCTAGTTTTCTGGAAACCCCAAGAACTCATCATCGCTAAAGTCAGGATTTATGAAGCTCATTTGCTCACAATCACTGACATCACTTTCTTTGCTGTCTTCATATAAGATACCGTCTTCACTTCCACCTAAGGCATTGCTAATGCCACATTTTTTGAATGACTGTACAACGATCTCCTCCTTTACTGAGTCTTATGATGTTTTCACCCATTCACAAACTTGAGTGATGGTGGGCCTCTTCATTCGTCCAATAGATGTCAGATCATGATTACCAGCAGCCATCCATTTGTTCCACTCTTCTCTCATTTCATTAAGACCTTAAATGGCTTGTTGATGGAAACATCAAGAGGTTGCAACTGGCTAGTAAGACCTCTGGGAATTACAGCTAGATGAGTCTTCACTTCTTTGAAGCACTTTTTTGTTGGTTCGCTAATATGTGCTCTAAACTGGTCAAGCACTAATAAGGCAGGTTTTTTCAGAAGTCCTCCAGGATGTTTGGACCACACCTTTTCAACCCATATTCTCATTCCATTTTCATCCATCCATCCTTTCTCATGTACATGTACAACAACTCCTCGCGGAATCACTTCTTTTGGAAATGTTTTCCTTTTGAAAATCAACATGGGTGGCAATTTGGTGCCATCGGCACAGCAGGACAACACAGCTGTGTATTGGGTCTTCTCATGCCCTGAAGTTTTTAGAGTGATAGTTTTGGCAACCTTCAGATCTACAGTCCTATTAGATGGTACATCAAAGGTTAGCGGGACTTCATCCATATTCCCAATGTGGCCAATTTCAAAGCCATTTTTCTTCCTAGCATCAGTAACAGATCTATGAAAGGACAGAATTTTAGATTCATATTCTTTTGGCATTTTTTGTGCAATTCTAGTTTTGGTCCGCATAGCAAGACCACATCGCCTCATAAATCTGTAGCACCATTATGGTGATCCTGTAAAATCCCGAATGCCTTTCTCTATAGAAATGCGTTTCGCTTCAAATATGATCACTTTTGTCGAAACAGAGAAGCCATTATTCCCCTGATGTATAATCCATTCTTTCATGTCCACCTCCAACTGTGGCCACTTTGCAACATGCCCACGAAAAGTGTGCTTACTTTTATCTGCTTTTTGCAGTTGATCCTCCTGTTTCCTCCACTCTCTAATCATTTTTTCAGTTGGAGGAGGCCCAAAATGTCTCTCCGCTGCTCTGTTTCCATGCTTCTTAGCATATTTTACTACCTCTAGTTTAAAAGGAATTTTATATGCTAACCTTTTCTGCTTTATCATCTTTACAAGGGTAGAGTGAGGTACTGTAGTATTTTTCTGTCAGAAATGAAGGAACTGTCAGTATCATTTCTTCAATGTTTACCATTGAGCACTAACCATTTGCATTGTCACTAAGCGCTGAACATTTGCATTACCACTGAGCGCTGACCATTTGCATCGTCACTCACCGCTGGCCTGCGCATTATCACTGAACACTAACCTGCACTGAGCATTATCTTAAATCAGTGAGAACAACAATCAGCCATATTAAAATTTATAACATATTTAAGACCTAAAAACAAACACAAAAATGGACTTTGTGCATCATGTGTACAGTATAAATTAATAATTGATTCCAGTGACCTAACTTTGTACATCATAATTATGGTAATACTGACCATTAAAGTTTAATATGGCAGGTGTTTTATCATATATTTAATGCTCAAAGTGGAACATCATATGTATGGGGTAAATCAAGATTTAATGAGTGATAAAGTTTTTTTTTAATGAATTGTTCCCCCTGCAGCCAGCATTCATAGTACCTCAAAGAGAAGGGCCCGGACGAGGGCTGTTGGCCTTGGCCGGCAGTGGAGACCCTGTGCTGGCTGGCTCCATTGGCTCTCTGGGAAAAAGCACCCCCCCCCCCCCCGCGGAAACACGTGCAGGCCAGCCATGACCCCCCCCTTCCCAAGCGCCGCCGCTCGAGGCCCCCGCAGCCCCTCCACCAGGTCCCGGCAGCCGGCTGGGCCCCAGCCTTCAGGGCTGCCAGGATGGTCGCTGGACAGCTGAAGCCATGCTCTGTAGCTGGAGGCCCAGGGCCAAGGGCAGGGAGCTTAATGGTATTGGGGTGAACTGGTGTGGTTAGTCCAGTCACCATTAGTTAGCAGAGAGACAGGCTAGAGTACTAACTTGCTAGCTAAAGGATGGGTGCAGATGGGGAGAGGTCCATCTGCCTCATGGTGCCAAGAGAAAAGGGCCTGTGCAGGGAGAGAGGTGGCTTCAAGACCACGACACGAAGGGAAGGAGGGGAGGGGAGAAGGCAATCCCCCTCTCAAAGGGTCCCCAGTGGCCGCAGAGTGAAGACTGGAGGAAAGGCCAGCGTGCGTCTCTGGCTGTCTCGCCTTCCTTACCGTGCGGGGCAGGGGAGATGGGCATCTGGGACGGCCAGCAAATGGCTCCACAGACCTGTTCTCGGGGATTCCACTCCGGGGCCTGTCATTCCATTCCCAGAATACTCCTGCTGCCCCCAGGGGATATCATTCCACTCTCGTGGTCTCTTGTTCTAGTCACAGAACTCTCTTGCTAAGCCCAGGCCCTGTCATTCCAAGCTGGGGCCTGTCATTCCAGTCCCAGAGTAGTCTATATGGCCCAGAGACCCTAATGGAAAATCCATTCCACATTTTCTTTGCAGCTCTACTTGTACTGTGGAGCCCATGCAAATCAATTGGCATTCCTGGCTCCCATTATTTCCAATGGGCCTTCAAGTGTTTCCCATTGTTTCCAATGGGTAATCCTGTCCTTCTTTTTAGTACATCCTTTTGTTTTCAATGGGCAATCCTACACAGCTTAAAAAAAAAAAAAGCTCCGAGACCAACAGCTTTTGGGTAGAGGACTCTGAACGCCCCCCCACACACACACTCTGTAGGAAAGCTACTGTTCTAGGGGATGGTCTGGTCGCTGCTCCATCCTCACTGCTGATGGCAGAACTACTCAACGCATACATAAAGAAAAAAGGGGACGATGTTCATGGTTTGCATGTACATTCACGATAACTTCTGAACATGGCTAAGAGTTTCAGGATGCCTCCCAGGTCCTAGTCTCTGCTCTCCACTTGCAGTCTGTAGTTGAACAGTCCATGCTCCGCCCCCCTGTCTTTGAGGGTCGGCATGTGAGACAGTTGCTCCTTAAGCTCCCTTGAATTCGATAATCGATGCCACAACCCCCCCCCCCGCGTTCCATTGCAGTGACTCTTCACTTGACTCTTCACTTGACTCTTCACTTGACTCTTCAATTCCTTACAAGGGCATCAGCCTCTCCTCTCCCGCTTGTGCCCCCCACCCCACTCTTCTGGCCCCGCCCAGTTCTTTGGAATGCAGTGAGCGCACAATGGGACCTTACCAGCTCAGCTGCAGGAGAGAGAAGAGATGGACTAAAGCAATAATCCAAATCTTTTCTGGACACAGTGGCATTAGGATCTTTAAAAAGGAGGGAAGGGTGCGTGTGGTTCAGCCTGGTCCCTTACTCCGCTTCCTGTGCCCCTGACCCACTGTTCTCCCTGCAGAAGCTCCAGTCCCATTCTTTCCTCCCCCCCAATCCTGTGCGACTTTGACGATAGTTCATCCCTGTGTTGCGCTCTCCGGAAGTGTCGAACCTGTTCGAGTCCTTCCCGTTCCTGCCAGTGGGTCTTGCTAGGGTCATCTGATCTTGCCACTGGTTTTCTCCCGTTGCCGCTCAAGGTGAGAGCAGGAGGCATCTTGCTTGGCAGGCAGCCCGTTCGAGGGAACGCAGGGGGGAGGGGGAGTTCTTCCCAGGCCAGCGGCCCAGGAAAGGTAAGCGGGGGAGGGGGGTTTTTCTCCCCAGGCAGTATTCACTTTATAAGGTGCACACACTTCCCGCCCCACTTTTTTGGGGAGAAAAAGTGCTTCTTAAGGTGCCAAAAATATGGTATGTGTTGGAACAGTATAAATGAAAGTGCTGCTCTCATAGAGCTGTCTTTTGAGCTGAACAATGTCACTGAATAAAAGCCTGTTTGTTTGAATTCATTGCCTGCTGCTGGTGATGAGGATGGGATCCCAGTCCTAACTGAATGGCTGAAATCACTCTGCCTGCCTAGCTGAAAGCACTAAGGGCACCCAGAGCTAAATCACTACGGGCATGGCATCCAAGGGCCATATCGTACCATTCGACCCAAAGGTTGGGAACTAGGATTCATACCTCGATCAGTTTGAATGCTACCTCGTAGCAAATCATATTGACGGAGATGATGTCTGCCGCGCCACTTTTCTGAGTACTTGCAGCCAGGCTGTGTTCGACATTGCTTGAGATTTAGTTGCCCCTTCTAAGTTACTCGAGACCCCTCTCGGCATCATCAAAGCCCGGCTGACTGAGTACTTCACCCTGAAGACGTCGGCTGTCGCACACTGATGCACGTTCCATCAGCAGAACCAGAAGGAGGGCGAGTCTGTCACGGAGTACCTCACCGCACTGAGGCAGGCTGCTCGAGACTGTCACTTCACAGATTTGAAGTCCGTCCTCCTAGATCGGCTGCTCTGTGGCCTCAGAGATGAGAGCATCAGGCGAGCCCTACTCTTACTAAAGACTCTCACATATGAATCGGCCCTCAAAGAGGCCGTGAGAGTAGAGGCCGCCAACCTATCCCTCCGCGAACTGCAATTGAGTCCCCAAAGCCACACACCAAGCCGCTCTGACGCTGTACACTAGGGTAGTACCGCTGAGTGCGATGACACCCGGGACGACCAATCTGATGTGTCCGATGATGGAGTTTTCAATGCGAAGGCCAATCAGAAGCTGCGCTGCCGTCGCAAAAGCCTGCGCCACTCTCAAAAAAGCCCACGAAAAATGACTGTGCCAGTTGCAGAGGTGCACATGTGCGTAGAGACTGTCAGTTCTGCGATGCCATCTGTCGTGTGTGGGAAAGTGGGCCATCTCACCAAAGTATGTCACTCATCTCAGGGTCGTGATGCTCCAGACGAGTTCCAGCGTACCCGAGGGTCTGTGAATGCCCCCAGCCAATCATATCATTCCAAGTTATCTTGGCCATCCAGGCAAAGACAAAGGTACAGCAATGAAGCAAGCATGTCCGAGGACTACACCAACCACCTATATATACACCAGGGGCTACATTCATGTCTGAAAATCAAAGCCACCGTCTTCATCGAAGGTTGAGCGTGCCAGATGGAGTCAGCATTGTCCATTGTCTCTTGGACAATGGACAATGACTCTGGGTTAGCATTGTCCATTGTCTCTTGGAGCATGTTCCAACAAGTCTGCCCATGATTCGCTGCTCACTGCCTTCAGAGATGCACCCTACAGCTGTTCGACTTCCAGAGGAACCGAGTTCCAGTCGTCGGCATCGCCACAGTCCAGGTCAAATATAAGAAATTCTCCAGCTGTCTGAACCTGCTCGTGCTAGAGGGTTGCTGCACAAGCCTGATAGGGCTGGACTGGTTCGCCACCTTGGGCATAGACGTTGTTGGCATGAACCAAGTCGAGCCGCAGCCTTTTATGGACCTTGAGACAGAGTTTCTGAAAATTTTCAAGACAGAGCTAGGCTGCTACAAGGGTCCACCTGTGTCATTTAACCTAGATCCTGCAGTACCACCAATCCGCCTCAAGCCCAGATTCTGCCCCATCACTTTCAACCCCAAGATTGACGAGCAGATTGATAAACTGTTGGCCCAAGGGATCCTCGAGCCAGTTCCCAGTGCCAAGTGGGAGACACCTATCGTCACTCCCCTCAAGCCCAATGGCTCCGTCCGTTTGTGTGCTGACTATAAGTGCACCATCAACCGGGCCCTACAGCCGCACGCATACCCGGTTCCTGTGGTGAGCCACCTTCTAGCCTCGGTCTCTGGGGGCGGGGTGTTCACCAAGATTGACCTCACCCAGACGTATCAGCAGTTGCCAGTAGATGCAGCCACAGTTGAGGCACAGACTATCGTGACGCACCCAGGTGCTTTTAAAGTAAACCCGCTGCAGTTCAGGGTAAGCGTCGTCCCCGGCATTTTTCAAGAACGTATGGAGCACCTTCTTCGGGGTCTGCCTGGCGTCGTACCCTATTTCAATGATGTCTTAATTGCCGGGACCTCTGATCTTGAACTGGCTACTCGGGTGCGAGAGATCCTTCATCGGCTACAGGATGTTGACCTTCGGCTGAAGAAGGAGAAATGCGAGTTCTTCGTCCCTACCGTTCAATTCCTGGGTTACCGCCTAGACGCCAGTGGCATCCACCCTGCTCTGGACAAGGTTCCCGCAATCCACAACGCGCCCCCTCTGAAGTCTAAGAAAGAGCTGCAGTCCTTCTTAGGACTATTGAACTTTTATCATGCCTTCTTGCCCAACAAAGCAGCTCTTGCAGAACCACTCCATCGTTTACTGGACAAGTCAGCTCCATGGGCATGGGTCGCCGGGAAAACGCCTCCTTCCAAGCCGTCAAAGCCCTCCTTGCCTCCGATGCCGTCCTCGTGCACTATGATGAGAAGAAGCCCCTCGTCCTAGCATGCGATGCATCGCCTTACGGGATCGGGGCTGTGCTCAGTCACCGGTTGCCGTCTGGCCGGGAGGCCCCTATTGCTTTCTATTCCCAAATGTTATCCCCTGCTGAGAGAAACTACACCCAGATAGATCAAGAGGCACTAGCAATCATCACTGCAGTGAAGAAATTTCACGATTTCATCTACGGGCGGGAATTTGAAATCATCACCGACTACAAGCCGCTGCTTGGCATCTTCACAGCCGACCGTCAAACCCCCCCGATTCTGTCCCCCCCATATGATACACTGGGCAGTACTTCTATCCGCCTCCTCCTTCCACCTCCTCCACAGGCCTGGCAAGACCATCAGGCACACTGACGCCCTTAGCCATCTGCCGCTTCCGTCTTTAAGACCGCCCGATGCCTCACTCCAGGAAGTTTTGCTGATCGAGGAGCTGCCGCAGCCTCCGCTCTCCGTTGCTGACATAGCGTTCCACACCAGCCGGGATTGAACGCTCAGCTGAGTCTACAACCATGTGTGGAGGGGATGGCCGTCGGGAACACTTGATGCCGTATTCCAGCCATTCCTGTCAAGATCATCTGAGCTGTTGGTAAACAAGGGATGCCTGTTGTGGGGAAACAGAGTTGTCGTCCCTCCCCCACTTTGCCAACGGGTGCTGGATGCCTTGCATGAAAGTTACCCAGGCATTGTTAAGATGAAGGCCATCGCTAGGAGCTATGTTTGGTGGCCCAGCATGGATCAGCAGATTGAGCGGTGGGTCCAGATGTGTCAGCCATGCCAGGAGTCGAGGCCAGCAGCTCCAGAGGTTCCTGTTCATCCATGGGAGAAGCCGAGGGGCCCGTGGTCCCGCATTCACGTGGACTTTGCTGGGCCCTTCCAAGGCCAGACACTCTTGATTATCGTGGATGCATATTCCAAGTGGTTGGAGGTCATCCCTGTCACCTCCATGACATCAGCCATTGTTGCCCACTGCCTAGACCGTCTCTTTGCTACCTTCGGCCTGCCGGACCTCCTCACGTCCGATAATGGAACTCAATTCACCTCTGCAGAGTTCCAGACCTTCCGAGACGAGCGGGGTATCCGGCACATCACCTTGACTCCTTTCCACCCCGAGACAAACGGTCAGGCCGAGCGAATGGTGCGAACAGTCAAGGACTCACTTCGCAGGATGGGTGACAGGAATTTCCCAGCCAAGCTCACTGGGTTCTTGTTGCAGCAGCACTCCTCGCCACACGCCGCCACTGGGATGTCCCCGGCGGAGCTGCTTATGGGCCGCCAGCTGTCCACCCGCCTGAGCCGCCTTCACCCCAACCTGGCGCCGGACGTCCACCGTGACCCTATTGCCACAGGGTCCACTCGGTCCTTTGTGCAAGGAGACACGGTTTACCCCCGGAACTATGGGGCAGATCCGCACTGGGTTCCAGCAGTCATTGTGCACTCAACAGGCCCTATATCGTACAAGGTGAGGGATGACATGGTGGAGGTCCATTGCAGACATCTGGCCCAGCTGAGATGCCGGTGGCCAGCGCCGGAGGATCGGTTGAAACGCTCTCCAGTTCCTGAGCTGGTGCAACGCTTGCCACGCTCCCCAGTTCCTGCGTCGGGACAATATTTGCAATGCACCCTGGTTCCTGAGGCCAGCCTGGGAGATCTCCCAGCACAGCAAGATGCCAGCGCCCGGGAGAGTCGCCTGACAGAGGGCAGCCCTCCGCCAACTCCAGCCCGGGACGTCTCAAGGGAACAGTCTGCCGAGCCACTGCCAGTTTGGAATGAGGTAGGCCCCCTGCTGGAGCTGGGTCGTGCCCCGGAATTCTCGGAGCTCCCAGACGTTACGGACTGCTCCCCCTTGAATCCGCCGCCACAGCTCATGCTGGCCCGTATAGAGTCCCCAGATTTAAGAGGACGTTCTCCATCAGGTTGACCCTTGCCGTGCAGGTCCTGATGGACCAGGTGACTGCCCCCACACCTAAGGGACTTTGTTGTTTGAATTTAGGGGGGAGGAGTGTTGTGTTTGTTTAGAATATGAAGCAGTAATAGCTTGAAAAGAGCTTTGGTATCCTAAAGCTCCAATTCCTATTGACTGATTAATAAAGACTCCCATTGGTCCTGAAGCCAATCTAGATACCCAATCACTGAGCACTGCTTGGGTCCAATAGTATCTCTTGTATATAGTTACATTGTTGAAAGTTATGTGTTGGAACAGTATAAATGAAAGTGCTGCTCTCATAGAGCTGTCTTTTGAGCTGAACAATGTCACTGAATAAAAGTCTGTTTGTTTGAATTCATCGCCTCCTGCTCAATACTTAAAAACGGGTTAATTTATTTTTCAAAGGGGCACTGTGCACTATTTTTAAAATGCTAGAAAACCAGACATGAAGAATTGCACCCGTCTCCTCATGTAATCAAAACCGAGGTCTAGGCATAGTTTTGGAAGTACTGTGGGCACTTAGTGGAGGTTGTTATTCATCACTGGCACTGTTGAATAAGTCATTGTAGTCATTCCAAAATCTAAAAGTATGTAGAGCTGTTCTGGCTTGCCCAGGTATACCATGAAGAGCTATGAAAACCTGAAAAATCCCCAGTTTGTAACATGACTGACCTTAAAAAGATACTGTAAGACAGGCAATGACAGCTCTGCAGCATTACCTTTTAAGCCTGTGATAAGCTATCATTTGTACACAGCGAAAGATTTTCTGGTGAATGAATGTTAGTGGCAATTTGGAGAAATAGCTTATCCATCTGCCAGTTTTACATTATTGAGGGGTTTTTTAAAGTTGGGATTTCTGAAAATATAGAGAGGCTTATTCCCTATCACTTTCTTTGTCTCATTATTACTGTTGTTAATATGGATATTATTTATGCAATCATAATGGAGGCAGTTTCTCTTGCTCTCTCATGCATATTCCACTACTGTTTGCTTTCCCTTGCCTTGCTTTACTTGTTGGAGAGAACTCCAGATCCAAAGATCCATGCATAGTAATCTCTCCTTATTATATAAAGCTGTTTTCAAGTGGCAAGATTCCATGGGGCGCCAAAATCAGTTGGCTGGAAGGACTGCCACTCAAAAGGGGCCCCTGGCCACTGGCTGCATTCTCTCCCGGCTTTGCCTCAGTCCTGCCCACAGGGCCAGCGTCTCGGCCTCAGTCTGGAGGGAGCCAGCGAAGGGGAAGAACTGGGTGCTGGATCCACTCTTCTCCTCCACCCACTGCCAGGTGGGTCTAACTGTCCCCTCAGTGGCCTGCTTCTGTCAGTGAAAACACAATGGACTTTCAGCATAACCCTCTTCCCCGCCCACTGACTTTCCTGTCAGAATAAACTGAAAATGGCTCTCTCTCCTTCGAAGCTCCTCCATGGCTGGCTGGCTGAGGTGGGCCAGCAACCATCAAACCATTCTCTTCAACACCCTGCTGTGCGGCTGACTCCCCCTAGGGTTGCCTATCTCCAGGTGGGACCTGGAGATCTCCTGCAGTTACAATTGATCTCCAGATGACAGAGATGACTATGGCATTATACCCTGCTGAGTCTTTCCATTCCCACCCCCAAAAACTGCTGCCCTCCACAGGATCCACCCCCCAAATCACCAGGTATTTAGGGGCTGGCAACTTTCTCCTGAGTGCCTGTTGCTAGGCAACCAAGCTTGCTTCTCTGAAAGCCCCTTTCCACACCTATGTTGGCCTCTGGGAGAAAACTCATTGGGGCAGCTGAACAGAATGCCATAGAGGCAGTCATTTTCTCCTGGGGGGGGGGGGAATCTGTTGTCTGGAGTTCAGTTGTGATACCTGACGATCTTTAGGCTCCACCTGGAGGTTGGGTACCTTAGGCGTAGCAGTCAACACTTCAGAGCAGGATCTGCTAGACTCAGGTTCTTGCTGAGTGGGTCATTTTGGGCCAGTCACAGACTTTAAGCCTAACCTACCTCACAGGGTTGTTGTGCAAGTCTAAAGGGGGAGAGGAGAATGATGTCAGCTGCTTTAGTCCCCATTGCAGAGAAAGACTACGTTTCCTGCAGGGGAACTATGGTTGCCAATCTCCAGGCGAGGGCTGGAGATCACTCAGAATTACAAGTGCTCTCCAGATGGCAGAGTTCAGTTCCCCAGGAGAAAATGGTGGGCTCTGTGTCCTTATGCTGAGATGGACCCCATATGACAGTCAATGAGACATAGCAGTCAGGGCTTCAGAGCCCAGTGGAAGCTGTGGGGGGGATAGAAAGTAGAAGAGTGAGGTTGATGATTTGCTGGGAAGGAGATAGGGTTGCCAACTCCAGGTGGAAAATTCCTGGAGATTTGAGGGATGGAGCCTGGAGACAGTGAGGTTGGAGGAGGGGGTGGGACCTCAGACAGGTACAATGCTATAGACTCCGAGCCAGCCATTTCCTCATGGATAACCATTGTTGCCAATCTCCAGGTGGGGACTGGAGATCACTCAGAATTACAACTGCTGTCTAAGAGGGAGGGGGGAGGAGATGGAAAGCTGAAGCCGGGGGCAGATAATGATATGTTGACGGTTGGCTGGGTGGGAGATAGGGTTGCCTACTCCAGGTTGGGAAATTCCTGCAGATTTGAGGGTGGACCCAAGAGAGGGTGAGGTTTCAGCAGGGGTGGGACCTCAGACAGGTACAATGCCATAGAGTCCACCCTCCAAACCACCTGTTCCCTCATGGGGAACCATTGTTGCCAATCTACAGGGGAGGGATGGAGATCACGCCAAATTGTAACTGCTCTTCAGATGGCAGAGGAAATGGTGGGCTCTGTGTCATTTTACCCTGCTGAGGTTGTCACAGTAAAATGATGCTGAGTGCCCAAGGCTGGGGCATTTTCCCAGAGCCTCTTTCTAGAGCCCGTTGTATTTATTTCCACAATGGTCCTTATTCCTAGTAAGCTATATATCTATTGCTACATTTGGGAAAGGGAGATCTAACCTCATCTTGATGTAGAGAAAATAGTCTAAGCAGTTCTGCCTTTCCCTGTTTTCCACTGGTCATCTGACAGAAATAATGGGAAGACCTATGCTTCAGGGCATGGGTGGGCAAACTGTGGCTCGGGAGCCACATGCGGCTCTTTCACATATATTATGTGGCTCCCAGCAGGGCGGCTGGGGAAGCTAAATATCATTAGCAAACAAATATCATTGGACAAATTAATATCATTATCAATATCTGCTTTTACCCCTTTTGTTATTATTTTTGGCAGTCTCATTTAATGTTAATAAAAAGCAAATTTGCTTATTTTCCAATAAAAGCAGGTAATATTTGTTCGTGTCTTGTGGCTCTCAAACATCTGATGTTTATTCTATGCGGCTCTTACGTTAAGCAAGTTTGGCCACCCCTGTTCTAGGTGGCTCTTACGCTGAGCAAGTTTGCCCACCCCAGCTTTAGGGCATAAAGTATTATCTATATTTCACAATCTACTTCATGTAAAATTAGTGTTAAAATAAATCTAGTGCGAAATATCTTAAGTTGTTGAGCTCCAGTCTCTCTGATTGTGTATCAAATGTATAGTGTTCAAATATAAAATGCTGTTAAATGTTCTGTCTAGCAGTAGAGAGACAGAAGTCAATTTTAGCAAACCAATAACTATCAGTTCTCATTGATCAAAGGAGGAAATTTCCTCAGCATTTCACATATGAAACCATTACAGTTTCTAGTAATATAAAGATAGGTATGTGAACCTGACAGATTTTGTGTAAAATACTGCTAACTGGGTTGATGGTATTTGCAATGTATCACAATTGTCAATTTTTGGAAGTGTATGATGGCTTTGTGTATTTGATTTCATATCATTAGAAATCAGTATGTGCACTTTAATGCTAAGAATGATGATTTAGGTTCAGCAGTGCTTCTGATTACCATTTAAGGGAAATAAATTTAATCTAATCCAGCATACAGAACGTTGGTTGGTAATTGAACAGTATAGTGGCCTCCTGCTTTTGAACCACTTGCCACTTATTAGTGTTTGTTATGTAAGAGTAGTTAGCCAGGAAGGTTCCAACAAGGAGAAAAAAATAATTCAGAAACCTTTATAAAGCAGATGGATTTCCAATGTTCATACAATTTATGCTTCAGAGATGCTCACATAAAAACACTTGCCCACCTATGGTCATTTCTGTCTAGCATTGTCCTCAGCATTTGGTGCAACAGCACTTCAAAAATGATGGTATAAAGAAAAATAGATATTGAACAAAAATTTGGTATACAAGGCAAGAAACCTATGCTGCTCTTGTATAATCAGAAGCAAGAATGTCTTAGGGCAGAAGTTCTCAAATATTAGCCACTGAAAAACCCTAGCTTTGATTTACAGCAGATCCCAGAGATGTTGCTGGATAGAAATTTAAGGATAGGTGGGCAACTGCTGGGACTTCCTGGAATGGAACTAGCAGTGTGCTCCCTACCTTCAAATGACTGGCATGTGTGGTGGGTCTACTTGGATAAGGACCAAGGTGCAAATGAAAAGGGTCTAAGCTGCCCTCTGCAATATTTTCGTAAACTGATACTGCCCAATGGAGCTGTTACATGCTTGTTCCCAAGAAGTGAGCAGTGACTCACAAAAGCTCATTCCCTGCCACATATTTTGTTTGTCTTTAAGGTGCTACTGGTCTCTTGCTCTTTCCTAATGCTCTGTTGTGGAAAGGTGTAGGTACTAATAGGGGTACTTCTTGGAAACTCACCTGAACCTTTGAAGACAGGGTAGTTTCAAAAGTGTTAGGCAGTCACACTGATTATATGTAAGAAATTCCAGGGCGCAAAGCAAGTTTCTAATAAAATGCTTCAATTTAATCTATCTGTTCTCATGATATTCCTAGTGAGGCTCAGTGGAAAGTACTGTCCTGTACTTTATAAAACAGAACATTATTTAAGGGAAAGTGTTGTTTCCCTGAACTAGTAACAGCGTGTTACTTACCAGGCAGGCTCCAAAGGAAGCATTCTCTAATGGGGACTTAAATACTGTACTGGCAAAACTGCAGCTGCTTTTACAGATGGACACTCACATGCAAAGTGAATAGTCACTTATATAAATGTAGTTTGAAAAAAAAAACCTTTCAGCACAATAGTAAACTGAGTACATGAATATTTTCTGTCCTGTAGGCACTCAAGGACTGCTCTTTTCCAAACTCTTTCCTCCAGGACTTGAGGAGAATGGTGTAACACAAGTTGGTTCTCTTGTCAGGACTGTCACATATAGGATGCTTTAAATGTAGAGAGCTAGAACATGGGTTCCAGGGCAAACTGGATCTTTTCAGACCATTGTGTAAATGGGTGACCATTTGCCACAATAAATCTTTGAGGAGAGAAAGATGGATGGCAGGGAGACAAGCACTTAACATGCAAGTAACTTCATTGCCCCAAGATACAGGAAATAGAGCATCAAGATGAAAGCACAAGACAGCAGAACTAAACGGTTAAATTTGCAATAACGACTTGGGAATTGACATATGACAATCTAATAAAATAATTCACTTTGTGAAGTCCTAGTATATAGTTGTGTTTTGTTTAGCAAAATGCCCAATATGTGTGATCCTTCATGGCTTGGAGTCCCTATCCAGAAGAGGAATGCTGTGTGAAAGATCTGCTGGCAGTAGGGCAGATTGGCCACAAACTGGAGATGGGGAGCTAAGGATTGGGGGGTGGGTAGAAAGACATTAAAGGTTGAATTCATGATGAAGAGTAAAATAAGGAAAAGAATATCATACTCTGCCTGTCTTGAAGGGCAGGGAGCTGCTAATTT
Organism: Lepidodactylus listeri; assembly: GCA_029233225.1. NCBI lineage: Eukaryota > Metazoa > Chordata > Lepidosauria > Squamata > Gekkonidae > Lepidodactylus > Lepidodactylus listeri. The sequence continues at coordinate 104,090,966 of JARCFY010000002.1, forward strand.
CTTGCTTGTGGTACTAGAAGAATGCTTTTGAAGGCTTGTGGTGCTAGAAGAAGGGTTTTTTTCCCCCAAAGATGGAGGATTTGAGGTACCCTTTCTATGCATCTGGATTTACTTGGGTGCCAAACAGGGGACTTCTACTGTTAGTCATGTTTAGTGCAGGACTAGGATCCTTGGTGTAGGATCCTGCTTTCCTGTTGGTAGACTTTGATCTTTTGGTAAGCAGAGGATGATGTACAGCCAAGGTGTATGGAAGTCCAAATGTGGATACTTAAGCCTCTGAATCCCAAAGCCAGGAGGCAACATCAGGAGAAGGCCTTGGCCTCCATGCCCTGTTGGCCATCCAGAGGAACTGGTTGGCCACTGTGTGAGACAGGATGCTGGACTAGATGGTCTTATGACATAATGAATGGGAGAATGAGGGATACTAGGTGAGGTAATAGGAGACAGCAGAATGATCTAGGTGAGATGATTGAAATACTGTGGTGGTAAACCAGTCAGGGGCTGCTTGAAAAGGACAGGAAGTAGCTTGATGGTCCTTCCTGGCTCATGGCTCATGATTGACTTATGAAGGAAGAGTGCACTGTGAGGGGAACCCTGTGAGAGAAAGGTTCATGGCATGAACTGGTTAAAACTAAGGAATGATTACATTCCTTTGTATACATATAGCTTCTCCCCATTCACTGCCCTGTGAACCATCTCAAGACAGAGAGAAACAGGTTGACTGTTGTAATTCATGTAGTCTGTTCTTTGATTCCATACTGAGGTGAATGGATATCTGTCCTAATAAAAAGAAATTGCTATATAAATAATAACTTGTGAATAAGCTGTTTACCAACAGTATATGAAATGTGTGTCATCTTAGGTTTTAAAAGGTAGCTTTTCATGTATGGACAATGAACTACTACTATACTGTGGTCTTTTTTGAAGTTTGTATTATGGGAATAATTACTTTGCCCTGATTTATCATATGGAATTGCCAAATTATATATATTGAAGAATAACTGGGGAAGTTATCTACCCAAGGATGTAGTCTTAGAATACATTCTGTTTTTTTTCTTGTAGCATTTCTGTTGGTGTTTTCTGTACTGGGCCTGGCTTTTCATCTTATATGAAGAAGCATGAGGGAAAAGTTAAACCGCCTTCCTGTAAGCTGAGTACGTGATTGTGCTCTTTCTTCTATCTGCTCATTGGGGGAGAATGATGCTGGCTATGCTGGGCCTGCTTAAGCTGTTCTGAAGAAGCGTGTGTTGTTACCAAGCAAGTCACTGCAGCCTGTTACTATGAGTGCTACTTCACTGATGCTTGATAAATCTCCTGTTTTTGCTGCCCATCAAACCACAGTATCTGGCTGATTGGCTCTGTTCACGTTGGAGGGCCACAAATGGAACAAATGCTTCATTGAGACAACAAAATTAATTGATCATCTTTTTATTAGTTTATAATTGACTTGTATGATGGGAGTCTCATATGTTTTGGCTGGCACAGCAGATGAATAGGATGTATAAATGATCTGTGATAAGGGATTGACAAAGGGAGTGTGACACTGTTGATTCCTGTAGACCTCTCAGCAGCTTTTGATACCATTGATCATGGAATCCTTCTGCATCACCTTTCTGGACTGGGGTTGGAGGTACCATTTTGCTCTCGTTCTGGTTCCACCTGGAATTTAGGTTTCAGAAGCTGGTTCTGGAGGACTGCTTCTCAGTCCTTTGGCTTGTGGGGTCTCACACATCTTCATCTTGTCAACTTGTTAGCCGAATTGCTTTAATTTATGTTTAGCAATCAGCAAAATACACGGGTTCTTTGCCAACTATACCAGGGTCCCACCCCTCCCGAGAGTTCTCAAGGAAAGAGGCACGTGACACAGATTCCAAGTTCAATGTTGTTTACTGGATCATGTAATCAAGCATACCAAAAACGTAATCACACACACAATCTTACAGGCCTAATAAAATAAAGAGAGAAAATAGCACTTATGCATGAGCAGGTATCGTTGGTGGGGAAAGCACGTTACCTTAGATGCGTTGTCCGATGTCAAGATGAGTTGGATGGGGGAAGAAAGGTATAAAAGCTATGGGGCCACGAGGCTTGAACCGGCAAGACCACGTGGTTCTCCTGGATCGCGAGTCCAGAGAGAGAAAAAGGGGTTCAAAGATGGAGGCAAGGATTGGGGACAGAAAGCTGGACTGAAGGGTCAATAGGTTAGATAGAGGGCGACGGCTCAAGAGGCCGAGTGACTCTCGGTTTGGACTTTTATTGGGGGTCTTGGGGCGGGCTTTGCAGACCACAACCCACTAACACTCCTACTAGGCGGTCCGTCCCTCTTGGACCTTGCTATAGGTTAAAGGTGAACAAAGGGAGGAGGTCCAGGGGGTGGTCAGTATTGCAAGAGCACGATCTCATCAGGAAACAGACACTGGGGTCCGATGATTCACCTGGCCATATCTATTGTTAGTTGATGGTTTCAGCCAAGTATCTGATGGCTGGCACATTAGTTGCTAGGCAGTTTAGTTAGCATAACTATCCAGATGTAGAGTGGGGAGTGGGGGTCAGCCAGCGGATGTCTGACAGAAGGAAGCCTCATGGCAAGAGGAATCCTTTGTCTTTGCCCTGGGTGAACTGCTTAGGGTGTCAGCCTCCTGGCTTGGGCTGGAGCTGGCTCCTATTCAAGAAGAAAGCGCAAGACCCTACCACTGTTGGTGACACAGAGTTCAAACTTATAGATATGAAAATCCATAAGAGCACAGAAAGTGCCTTGCTGGCTAACAAACTATGGCCTTTAACATCTACATGAAACTGTTAAGTGAAGTCATCTGAAGATTTTGGCTGGGCTCAATCTTGTGCTTCTAGCCAGTCCCAGGTAGGCTGTAGAAATCCTGAACTGGTGCCTGGAGGCAGTTTTGGAGTGGGTGTGGGTGAATAAACTGACAAGATGGAAGTGCTACTAGTGAGCAGAAGGTCTGACTCAGGATTTAAACTGCTACCCATTTTGGATGGAGGCCTATGGAAATTTAGTATTCTGTAGGCATGGATAAGATCTGGCTGCTTGCCATTCTAATGCCATTTTAAGCCTACAGTCACTAGTTAAATGAAAGTGTGCCATCTGGTTCCTGAAGGAAAATCTTTCCCATCTACCTCTATGTATCAGGGCAAAATTAGCCCAGACCCAGCACAAAGATGAAAGGGTGATCAGATTGCCATCCTAATCCACTGTGATCTATCAGGATGTTTCTCCGTACAGGAGGGAGGGAGAAAGAGAGAAAGCTGGGCATTAAGTTCTTCAATACAGCAGTTATGTTTTTTAGGCTCACGCCAAGGAAATTCAAAAGCATCTAATTATATTCCACTAATACACATTCATACACAGGTTGCACTACCTAAGCCAGCATTAGATGCAGCTGAAACAGTTTAAATAGGAGAATCCCAACAGGCGGTGAAGGAGATTTTGTCTCTTCCTTGGCCTTTGCTGGTTTTATACTCCTTTGAGCCAGCATGGTGCATGGTTAAAGTGTGGGACTCTAATCTGGAGAACCAGATTTAATTCTCCAGTCCTCTACATGAAGCTTCTGGGTGACCTTGGACCCGCCATAGTTTTCTCAGAACTCTCAATTGTAACCTGATTTGAGACTCCTTAAGGTAGAGAAAAGCAGGGTATAAAAACCTACTCTTCTTTTTCTTTGTGTTCAGGCCCCATGTGGTTTACACCCTCCTTTCAGGTATGGGGGGAGGTTGTCGGGGAGCCTGCTTATATTTACAGGTAAATCGCACCCCCGACTTCTCCCCCCACGGGGGATTGGGTGAATGAAGCACAACTCCCAAAAACAAGAACTATCCAAGAAGAAAGTACACAGACACCAGGAAAAGGAAAAGCCAAGTTTTTATGGTACCATAAGTCTCAGCCTGAATAAAAGCTTCAGAATCAAAAGCCGAGCCTCAATTTTACTTGGGCTTGGCGATTTATACCAGGGGGTGGGGACACACAGAAAGGAAGGGGACAGTGTCATACAGCATCGTATTTGTTAACAAATCATACCACCATAACTCCACCCGTCTATTTGTTAAACTATAAGGAATGTTTCTATCTAAGTGTTGCTAACTAGCTAAACTTCTCACTGTTTCTTAGCTGGGCTAAAGAATGATACAGTTACGTGTTGAACAATGGAAGCTTTCTGTCAGATGTTTCTCTTTTACCTTGCGTTTTATAGCTTTGGCTAACTAAGCAATTATGCAGAGTCTGAATATATAATTATTAATTAAAAATCTATTGCTACATGAACAGGGATTAAGTTCCCACCAGAGGCTATCATAGGTCCATTTGAATATCCTCAGCCTTTGATAGGGGGACAATCAGGATCCGAGGGTCCGTTGTTCTCTCGGAGTGAAGCTCCGGCAGGTATCACTTGGCATTACAGGTGAACATGCCCGGACATGTCGCAGGGTGCATACAGGAAGTAAATTGATGCTAGAGAGACTTTCAGTTAACACCAGAGAATCGTGTACAGAACATAACAATGGTGTTCTTCATTATCTTCTGTCTGGAGATGAATTTGTGTACAAATATAAACAATCATGAAAATAGCTTTAAAAACTGGCACTTGTTTGGAATTTGTGTACAAATATAAACAACACGAAAATAGCTTTAAAGGTGGCAATTGTTTGGAATTTTCCACATGAAATAAATATCATTCTTCTGTATGGCTAGAGATAAACTGAATGAAGCAGTAGTTAAATTTTCTTTTAACTATCCAGCATTTGAATATCAATCAGAATTTGTACTTCATACAAAACTTTAGGAAGCTCTCATTCCTTTGTGTTGCAAGGTGAAGTTTTTACCTACCTCTAAGGTAACCCACAAACGAAAATCAACTTTGATATATAAATCTCACTGCCTTTGTAGGAAACAGGTACTGTAATATTCCTTAACACTTAAGATTATTTGTGTGTGTTTTTATTTACATTGCAGATACAGTTTTTGTTTCCACAATCTGCTAAACTAGAAAAGACATCAAAGGTACTATGCAAGTAAAATAAGATTACTTTAACTTTAAGTCATGTAAAAAAAAACGTATTTGAGCACCAGTTTACCTCTGTTGTCCTATTAAAAAGTGTAAAGGAAAAGTCTGATGAAATATTTAACACCTGAGACACTTTAAATAGACAGCTGAGAAATCTCAAAATAAACATGTCAGACCTCCAGTCGTTTTTAAGCACAACCAGAAATGTTTTGATTTTATATTCCTGGTTAAATCAGCCTCTGTCCCGTCCCTTTGGATATGCTGTGTAGGTTCAAAGTAGAGGCAAATGAGCTTGCTGGGGGCTAAACCAGGGGTTTACTCACATCAAAGACAGGGGTTAGGGACATGAATTGAGCAAGGTTTCCCCCCCCAAATATAAACCAGTGCTCCCAGAATCATTACATACCCACACGTAGTTTTGCATGCAATAGGAGGGTGAAAAACTAACCAAGAGAAAGGTCAATATAGTTAGCAGCTAAACATTGTTCTTGCAAAATTCAGACACACTGATGTGCAATCTGAAATAGAGTTGCACCTTTCTAAACCCTTGCATGGGCTAAATGGATTTAGAAGGGTGGAACTCTGTTTATTTATTGTATTGTGAGTCATTGTATACCGAGGCTGCAATCTTGAGGTCACTTACTGGACAGTAAGTCATATTGAAGTTAGTATGCTATCTAGGATTATGGTAAGCATAGACCCTTTTTTAGTGTTTGTTGTAGTTGAATGCTGCTTTTAAATGGTATAAACGTTATTGGTTTATGGATAGTTTTTCTGACTGCTGCTACAATATTTTTACTCATGTTTGATTATTGTTTAAACTAGTGATATTGGATGCAACTTACTGGAGCAAAATGACCAGAGTGCAGGATACAATTTAAACATTTTATTTATTTATTTTACAATTTTTATACCGTGCCTTTCTGCCCTGTCAGCTAACAAATTAAAACATGCATAATAAAATCACATTTTAAAACTATTAAAACCAACAAAACCATATTGTTGTTTTCAGGCATGCACTTTTCTGCATTCATCGTTTTTGAAGTACAATGTGATTTAATTTTAGGTCAGTTTTTCAAGCCTAGTGCTTACTCATAAATGGAGGGTTTTTTTTGAAAGAGCTGTGTGATCCTGAAGCACTTAGTTCCTTTCTCCAAATGGTACTAGGGGTTGATTTGCTGTCACTTGTTTCTGGAGTCTTCATATGGATGAATTTCCTTTCTTAGCTCTGGCTAGCTTTGTGAGAAATTGTTGGGTGTAGGCAGCCAATCTCATGCTTACCCTCAGTGTGAAGATGTTCTTGCATCTACAGTGTTGGCTGGGCATGATAGCAGCACATAAACTTTGTCTCACAGTAGATGAAAACATAGCAGAAGCCTAACATGTGACCATGCCTTCCTGAATAGGATCAGTTGGTTTCATGGGAAATACCCATCACCAGGATCTTGAGATGTCTGACTGCAACTCAAATTGCCTTCAGTACTAAAAGTATAAACAATTGTGTTTACATGAACTCACTCCTGTTGTTTGGAACAGTGTTTACATTGGCTGTGCTGAAACCTGAAGAATCTTCTTGTACTGGGAAGATAAATTACTTTTGCATTGCCAATTTGCAGATTTCTCAAAATGTTAAATGTAGAGATATCTTTAAGAGCTGCTGCATATCATTGATATGAAGTGCTAATGGTCTTACAAGTCCTTTCTAGCTGGGGGGTTTTATTACAAGCATTCTTTTTTTAACTTAAATAAACAATTACCTGAAAAATTACAGCTTCTCATTTCCTTTCTGATATAGTTTGCGGTGTCCTACAAATTAAGTACCCATTAAGTAAACTGAGAGAAAAAACAATACCTAATAACTGCTTTTATGATTTTGCTTTATTCTGGACTAAGGAGACTAATAAAATAATGTAATGTTAAGCAGGGAAAGGGGAGGGAAGGTGCCATGGTATAAGCTGATCTCATCACATCTCGGAAGCTAAGAAGGATTGGTACATGGGTGGGAGACCACTAAGGAACACTGTGCAGTGGAAGGAAATGGGAAACCACCTCTGCTTTTCACTTGCCCTGAAAGCCACTTGCTGGGGTCACCATAAGTTGGCTGTGACTTGACAGCACTTTATACGCACAAACAGTTAAAGGAGGTAATGCCACACTTAGAAGATTCCATGCTAGATATGTGTGGCAGACAGTAATTTTTTAATGCTGTGACTTCATCTGAGAACCTTGAGTGACAGAGGATTCAAATGGAATTCTTTGGTTGAGAGTGTCAGTTAAAGAGTGACAGGTAGGAGTGGCAGTTAAGAACTGGTAGTTGACTGGGAAGGGAGGGGAAGCAAATTGGGAGAGGATCAAGAACGATCCTGAGTTAGGAAAGTGGAAAGCTTAGCCCATCCCTAACAAGTCTGAGGGAAATAGCTCCTGAAAGACAGGGGTGATCCCTAGCCTTTGGATAAGGAAGGAAATTGGAACTTGTTTGAATGTTCCTGCCTTTACCAACTTTAGTGTCTGTTAGACCAAGAAACTTATGCTAGTTTATGGAAGAAAAACTGCCAAGAAATCTCTCCCCTGAAGTTTTAAAGATCTGTCTGAAGGAGCTCATATGCTGCCACATATTTTGTCAGTCTTTAAAGTTCTACTGGACTCTTGCTCATTTCTACTTTATGAATAATAGTTACTTGTTTGTGACAAATAATCTGGTATTTATTTGTGTAGAAAGTTACCTCATTCCTGTTGTCTGTTCACCTCATAAGTCCTACACCCGATTCCAACCCAACCATTTCCCATCAAGTTTAAATAAAACAGTTATTTTTTGAACTATCATCAGCCTCTTGTGTGCCATTATCAGATCAGGTCCAAAAAAAGTTTAGTTTCTCTCCTCAGTTCCCTAGGCTGTGTCAGCATCTAACAATATACATTCAAATGACTGGGTGGGACAGTCAGAGAAAAACAAAGAAGAAAAGGAAAAAAGGGATGTTCAGCCAGAAAGGAGATAAAGGGACATCATGTGAGGAGGGCAGAATTGTCATAGTATGTCTCATAACTATAGGAAAAGGCAACTCAGGATGTTGGTGAACTGTTTGTGACTTCAAATGAATTAATGGACTATGTAGTAAATCATTGGGGAGATTTTTAAAGGCTGAAAACATGTTGGAACCATATGTATAGCTGTATTGTAGGAATCATATGTATTGCTGAGCAGCCATTGATGTATCAAGGAAGTATTGAAAGATTTCCTCACTTAATCTCCATGTTGTGCTTATTCAAGTGGAGGCAGGCTGTGCAGCCCAAAGTCCCCATCCATGAGGACAACTGAGAAGTTCCAGTTCCCCACACTCCACAGGCAAAGAGCAGCCCCACTGCTGAATCTGCCATTACTTCCAAGGGGCCCTTGGAAGGCTTCCATTAGGCTTCCATTAGGCTTCCAAGATGGCGACCGGTAAGGAGCGTCCGAGTTATAGCTCCACCGAGGATGAAGTTCTAATACAATAGAAATTGGTACCTGGCTGACCCCAGCCTGCCTAACCCAAACCTTAGAGTTTGCAATAAGACCTGGGAAGAGCCTAAAGAATAACAGCGGAAAAGAGCCAGCTGGAGAGAGGAAAAAAGGTGACTGGGAAGGCGCTCCCGGTGTCCTTGGCCCCCAATCCCGGCGTTCTCGGCCTCGGCGCTCTCAGTCCGGCCCAACCTGCGGTGTGGAGGGGTGACAGCAGGGAGACAACTTACCCCTGGGCTCTGGGGCCCTGTGGCTTCAGCGGGCGTGTTCCCCCTGACTTCAGCTGGGCGCCGGCGACGACGGAGGCTGTCGCAGCGGTAACGACGCAGGAGGGAGGCGACAGCAGCGACGAGGGGCCGCCCTCCAGCCCTGTGGACTTTGCTGGCCTGGCGGAGCCGGACGGCGGCGGCAACTGTGTCTGGCGGAGCTGGGCGGAGCCGGACGGTGGCGGCGACTGTGACTGGCGATGCCTGGAGGCCACGGGGGCAATTCTAGAGCTGACGGCCCCTCGAGGCTGCCCCGCGCCGGATGGTAGCGACAGGGGCCGCTGGGTGTCCTTTGGGGCCGTTGGATGTGGACTGCGGCCTGGCCGAGGGGAGGGGCGTGGTCGGAGAGAGACGACATCGAGCCACCGAGCCGTTGTATGCTGCTGCGGGGCCGGCGCTGTGGGCTGCCTGGAGCCTTGGGCCCCAGTGGATAACATCTGGATCCCTGGCCGTGAGCAGGAAGCGGTCTGAGGGGCGTGAGTGTGAGTCGGGCCCCTTGGACTGGATGTGGCTGGGACGCCTGGGACGCTGAAACCCTAGGGGTGCGATAAAACAGACGGACGGGTGGAGTGGTGGCTGTGAGTAGGGGAGTAGTACTCCGCCTGGGCTGTCTCACTCCAACTGCCATTAGGACCCTGGACGATATTAATGTGCCCAAGCCAGGGCTTCCCGGGCCCAGTGGCCAGTCGGCCCGATGAGAACACCCGGCCCTGGGCGCCCTTGGTTTGTAGGGGCCGACGGCGCCATATGGTACCGGGATTGCTGCATAGGCATATGGACGGGCTGGGCCTGGCTCCACTGGAAAACTGGAGCTCTGGACTTGACCGGATTCAGACCGGTGGATCTGGCGCACCTCAAGAGGTTTTATAATTAATATCAGCTGTGCTGGGAGGCAGACTGGGGGTTAGCCAGGGTAAGGGGACTAGGTAATAAATTGGGCAGTGAGTAGTATCAGTGTGTGGTGTTGTGCTTTGATTGCCCCACCCTAATTTAATTAGTCAATTGATAAGAATAGTGTTAGTCTTGCGGGAGGGGGGGCCGCAAGTAGAGAGGTTGAGGGTGGGAAGGTCTCAGTATAGGAACGTGGATCCAAAGGAGGTGGACCACTGCCTAATTGGGATTGGTCAGGAGGGTTCTATACCTGCTCGAAGGAGGTCTGAGGCTGTTGAAGCGAAAGACCTCCACTGATGGCTGGGTCACAGATACCGGTGCTCCTGGGGAGGGGAAGGGGCGGTGGGTCCAGGCGGAAGGAGGGAAGGGCGCCGAGAAATGGGAAAGCTCGACGCCCTTCCAGTCTGAGACTCATCCCAATGGTTGTTGGCAGTGGGGCTGAGTTGAAAAACCCCTCTCCGACATTGGTGCTGTGCAATGCCAGGTCGATAAACAACAAGGCCAAGGTTCTTCAAGATTTCTTGGTGGAACAGAAGGCCGACCTGGCATGCGTGACCGAGACCTGGGTGCGGGAGGGAGAGACGGTAGCTCTCTCTCAAATGGCCCCCCCAGGATTCTCGGTCCTGCACCAATCACGGACTAAGGGGCGGGGGGGAGGAGTGGCGATGTTCATCCGGGAGGTTTACTCCTTCAGGGCGCTCCCACCAGTGGAGATCGCGGGCGTGGAGTATGTCGGCATGGTGTGGGAGGCTGAAGAGAGTTTGGCTGTATGGCTGGTGTACCGACCGCCTAATGCACCAGCCAGCAGCCTGCCGTCCCTGATGGAGGCTGTAGCAGGCTGGGCATTGGAGCACCCTAACCTAGTGGTTTTGGGTGACTTCAATGTCCATGCCGATGACGCAGCTTCCAGTCGGGCGGTGGACCTGGTGTCATCCATGGCAGCACTAGGACTCTCACAGTACATCTCAGCCCCCACACACCAGGCTGGACACACGCTCGATTTGGTCTTCGCGGTGGGAGTGACAGTGGACCGGATTACAACTCTGGCAGTGCCATGGTCGGACACTATGCCCTGGGGGCCCATTTGAATGCCCCAACCCGCCCTCTAGGCGGCGAGCGTATTTTAGCTCGCCCGCGGAGCCAGATGGACCCTATGCGGTTCCTGACGGCCCTGCGGGATCTGATGCCCCCTGGCGGCTCGTTGGATGCGCTGGTTGAGGACTGGCATGGCCGGCTCTCTACAGCCATCGACGAGATCGCTCCCAGGCGCCCTCTACGCCCTCGCAATCGGTTAGCCCCCTGGTATACCCAGGGACTACGGCTGATGAAGCGAGAGCTACGACGGCTAGAGAGGCGGTGGCGGCGGGCCCGCGACGAGGTTACAAGAGCATCCTATAGGACGTTTATGAAAGCCTATGAGATGGCAACCAAGGCAGCTAAGAAGAAATTCTATGCTGCCGAGATTGCGTCCGCAAGCTCACGCCCAGCCCAATTGTTTAGAACAATTCGGTCTTTAACAGTCTTGCCACAGGGCAGACCAAATGTTAGGGAATTGGAAATTGGCTGCGAGGCATTTGCGAGCTACTTTACGGATAAAGTCTTGTCACTCCGCCGTGATCTCCCCGCCACAGTTGATACAGTAAGTGAGCTCGAGGCCCCTTGCATGTCTTTGCTTCCGGGCTTAGATGGGTTTGGCCCGCTTGCTCTCGAGGAAGTGGACAGACTGCTCTTGACTGTGCGCCCAACCACGTGCATCCTTGATCCGTGCCCGTCCTGGCTCATTAAAGCTGGCCACGAGGGGCTACGAGGTGCCGCTCGTGATATTATCAACACCTCCCTCTCTGAAGGGAGGTTTCCGGGGGCACTCAAGGAGGCGATGGTCCGCCCTCTCCTGAAAAAATCACATCTGGATCCGGCCGAATTGGCGAATTACCGGCCGGTATCCAATTTGCCCTATCTGGGCAAATTAATTGAGAGGGCGGTGGCGTTACAGTTGCAGGGTTATCTGGATGATGCTTCGGTCTTAGACCCCTTCCAGTCCGGCTTCCGCCCGGGATATGGGACAGAGACGGCGCTGGTTGCCCTTACTGACGACCTTCGACGGCATCTGGATCGAGGCGGTGGGGCGGTGTTGCTGTTGCTCGACCTGTCGGCGGCGTTCGACATGGTCGATCATCAGCTCCTGGCCCATCGTCTCGCCGACCTGGGGATACAGGGGCGGGCTTTGCAGTGGCTCGTTTCCTTTCTCCAAGGTCGGGGACAAAGGGTGGTGCTTGGGGAGGGGCAGTCCAAGAGGCACCCACTTGAATGTGGTGTGCCTCAAGGGGCAGTGCTCTCCCCAATGTTGTTCAACATCTATATGCGCCCCCTTGCCCAGATTGCCAGGAGGTATGGGCTGGGATGTCATCAGTACGCTGATGACACCCAGCTCTATCTGATGTTGGGCGGCCAGTCGGACTCTGACCCTGAAGTTCTTAACCGGGCATTGCACGCCGTGGCTGGTTGGCTCAGATTGAGCAGGCTGAAATTGAACCCGGCGAAGACTGAGGTCCTGTGTCTAGGTCGGGGTGGTCTGGGGCGGGGGCTCCCACTCCCGAACTTCGACGGGGCACCGTTGGTGCCTGCGTCGCGGGTAAGGAGTTTGGGAGTGCTCCTGGATCCCTCCTTGTCAATGGAGGCCCAGGTAGCAGCCACTGCCAAGTCGGCCTTTTACCATCTTCGGCTGGCTCGGCAGTTGGTCCCCTACCTTGACCGCGATGACCTGGCGACAGTGATCCATGCGACGGTTACCTCGAGACTAGACTACTGTAATGCCCTCTACATGGGGCTGCCCTTGGTGCAAACCCGGAGGCTGCAGCTAGTGCAGAATGCCGCAGCCAGGCTTATGATGGGTCTCTCAAGGCGGGACCACATCCGGCCTGTGCTCGCGGCGCTGCACTGGCTGCCCATAGCATACCGAGTTCGCTTCAAGGTGCTGGTTCTTACCTTTAAAGCCCTATATGGCCAGGGTCCAACATACCTGAGGGACCGCCTTTCCCCGCATATACCCCAGCGAGCACTTCGGTCGGAGTCACGTCATCTACTCCGTGTCCCAGGTCCCAGGGAGGCCAAGCTTGTTGGGACCAGGGCCAGGGCCTTTTCGGTGGCGGCTCCAACCTGGTGGAATGAGCTCCCGGAGGAGATCAGGGCCCTGCGGGACTTGATGCAGTTCCGCAGGGCCTGCAAGACGGAGCTCTTCCGCCAGGCTTTTAATTAGGAGCCGCCACCACCACCAACAACAACGATAACATCTATAAAGGGTGAACTGACCCTGGACGCAGCCTGGACCTAGTGGGAGGGGGGACTCTTATCCTGATAAGACGTCATCAGATCAATAAGACTGGAAGCTTTTTAGTGAAAGTAGGAAATATTTTATTGTGATTAGGATAGCATAGGAATTGAAATTTTATTGTTATTTATTCTTGTTGGAATTTTAAATTGTTATAATGTTTTAACCGGCGTTACGCCCCTGTAAGCTGCCCTGAGCCCGCTTGCGGGGAGGGCGGGGTATAAAAATAAATATAAATAAATAAATAAATAAATAAATTACAACTGCAGTGCCTTTTTTAAAAAGCTATATTTTTGCCCTGACCTGGATAGCCCAGGCAAGCCTGATCTCAACAGATCTTGGAAGCTAAGCAGGGCAAGTAATTGGAAGGGAGACCTCCAAGAAACACCAGAGTTCAGGATGCAGAGGCAGGCAATTAAGCCACATCTCTGAAACATCCAAACCCCACTAGGGCCCCGTACACACTGTCACTTTTGTCGCTCATTTCTCCCAATTGCTTCAGGTCCCCCCACCCCCCATATGTTTTGTTCTCTCTAGTTGTCCCAGAGGGAGCAAAACACATGTGGAAAGGGGGAGGAACCCAAAGCAATAGGGAGAAATGAGCGACAAAAGTGACAGTGTGGACGGGGCCTAGGGGTTGCAAGAATCACCATGACTTCCAGGCATACAAGCACATAACCCCCTCCCCAAAGAGCTACTGAGCCACATTTAAGTTACAGGTTGCAAACCCCTGTCTTAATTAATCTTGTGGTATGTTCTGTTATCCAAAACACTTGCTGTGTCACACCTTTTCGATATTTAGGTTCAATCTTTCTTTTACCTACTACTTTAGCACTGATTTTTGTGATCAGTAGATTTGGTTTCCTGCTCATTTTGTGTGTGTTTGTTAATATATATAAAATGTTCTATTTGTCACTATGTGCATAATTTTAAATAGAATATTTAAAACAATTCTGTTGCCTATTTGGACCCACAAGAAGGTTCACAACCTTCTGATCCCAGTAAAAACTAGACAAATGTGATCTTTCATCTGCATGGAGGATATAGATAAAACTGCATGTTCTGGTACCACTAACACACATGTGTTGGTCTTGGCTTGCTAGAGTATGTGTATTGAAGCTACAATAGCTTTATTTATTTGTTTGTTTGTTTATTTATTTCTATACTGCCCTCCCCCCAAGTGGGCTCAGGGCGGTTTATATCATAATTTAATAGGTACAGTTAAAACATTTAAAAACAACACTATAAAAACAGAATAGAATCATAAATACTAGCGAGGTCTATGGGGTGATCATCTCTAGGAGTAAGAGGCAGGCTTCTTCTCTGCGTTTTCAGGGCAGTTCACCAGATCTCTGAGGGAAATCACCAGCAAGCAATTTATGGAATAACCAATCAACTCCCCCTCCCATGCACCAAATCAGCTTCCAGTGTTTTTACATATTGCAACCTTTTTTAAAGAAAACAACAACACCCCTCTGTTTTGACAGTTCAGCAATTCAGTATTATGACTTTCATCTCCACCCATTTATAATGTTTAGGAAAAGATTTTCATTCACTTCCTTGTTTTGCCTGCAAGTTATCCCATCAGGAAACAGCAGGGATGTCAGTGGAGACTTGCAGTGTGAAGGAGAAAATAGGAGCATCTACTATTTCACATCCCATGACACCAGGGCTATTTTTGGGCTTCCGAGTTGGCCACGCCTACAGCCTCTCCCCCCCACCATTTCCGAGGCGCCTCACAAGCTGCAGGGTGCCTGGGGAAGCCAAGCTGATCCAGGGAGGAAGGCAGTTTAAACTACCTCCCCTCCTCACGTCCCCCAGGCACCCTGCAGCTGCGGGGCACTTGGGGAAGCTGATCCAGAAACTGCCTTCCTTCCCTCAAGTTCCTCAAACACCCCCGCAAGCCGTGGGGCACCTGGGGAAGCCGATCCTGGGAGGGAGCTGCACTGCCAGGGGGTGTGGCCTAATATGCTAATGAGTTTCTGCTGTTGGGTGTGGCCTATTATGCTAATGAGTTCCTGCTGGGATTTTTCTACAAAAAAGGCCCTGCATGACACAGAGGTGTGGGTTTTCATTGGGAGTGTGATTGTCTGACTCCAAGAGATTTTCTCCAACTTGAAAATGTAACATCCTACACTTTTTAATCCACACTCACTAGTAAGAGCATAAAGCACAAGGAAGCAAGCTACATCTTTAGACAACTGTGGTCTTTCTGCTCATGTATCATTCTCTCAAACTTAACAATAAAAGTTTGTATTTCTTTTAGGCAGTTTTGATACATGAAATATATCGGTTACGTTTACTTCCTGTGGATATTTTTTAGCTTATAAAGCTGTAACCCTCTTGTTAATTAGTTTGGGAAGCTTCGGTACACAGTGAATGAGAGCCTCAAACATTCATAATGAACAAATGCCTGCCATTTAAGCTGGTATTCTTTTTCAAAAGCAACCAGTTAAATTTATGTTTCAGTTATTAACAGGGCTTCTGAAAGCCATCAGGGGCCCCCCATATGACCCTGATCCAACCTAAATATTATAACAAAACAAATCACTGGGCTGGCTGTTTCCATGCATCTATAATAACAAAAAAATCCCTATGTCCATCTGTCCATTTGTGGCAGACATAACTCATCAGAAAATAAAACTAGGCATCTCAAAATTGACCATGAGATTCAGAATGAATGTGGGAGTTCCAGGGCCAAAAATGAAAGGAACCAACATCCTGGCCCAAGTTATCTTCAGACCCCCCCCCCCCCTTCATGTTATTTGCAATGGAAGCTAGTGGCTGCAGTGCAAAGCTACATTAGATATTTAAAAAAACCAAAAAAAAGGAAATACTTCCTTTGCCTGCAGCATGACTTTGGCTTCAGAAAGCCTCCAGTTAACTTGGACACCAGGGAATTTTGTCCCCTCCCTTTACCGTTCTGGTTATTAATGGCTATTACAGAGCTGATCAAACTCTTGTTATAATGTTTGAAAGAGTATGTTTTTGTCTGAATGTGAAAAAAGGAATACTTCATTTTATGTTTTCATTGATCAAATTTTAAAACTGGTCCTAGAACGTAAGGAGGATGTATAACTAGTTTCTTAATAATAATTATTTGAGAACTGAGGTTTTCAAATATTATTTACAGTTTATCCAAGTATGATGGATTGTGAACAGAGTCAGGTCTCCATTCCTCCCTTTTTCTGAATCTTAGCATCCCATTCACTGCATCATGAGTTACTTTTGAATGCTATCCAAGATTTCCCCAGTACTAATAGCCATCTTCCAAAATATATGGTAATGTAAGAAAGCTGAATTTCTTAAAAGCCTTTAGTCTTCCATTTAAAAAAGAGTAATTTCTTTTTGAACTCAATACATAGTTTCAGGGGAAATGTTAAACAAGGTAGAAGTTTTATTTTTCCTTCTGGTTTCCCTTCATCTTCATTTTAATTTTATATTCCAACAGGTACATCAAATCACTATATATTACGAAGTACCAATAAGTGATCTCTTTTGGTCTAGCAAGTGATTTGTAGGAAACCGTGTTATCATTCTTTTATAAAAGTGCTATGAAAGGATAAATCAAAGGCTCCACTATTTGTTGCTTAACAACATGCCCCTGTCCAGATACTACTGCTAAGTACTCTTTCCAGTTTGACTGACAAGGTGTTAGATAATGCAAAAATATGTTTTGGCAGTTATCCAGGGACATGTTGTAGAGTTTCTATACAATGACTTGGTGCTGTAGTGAAGAGTGTCAAACTAGAATCTGGGAGAGTTGGGCTTGAATCCCTACTCTGCCATGGAAACTTGCGAGGTGACTTTGGGCCAGTCACATGCTCTCAGCCTGACTTACCTCACAGGGTTGTCATGAAAGTAAATGGAGGAGAGGAGAATGATGTTAAGCTGGTCTGTGTTCCCACTGGGAGGAAAGGTAGGGCAGAAATTAAGTAAATAAATAACTTAACTGAATTCTGTATCCAAGACACACAAGTTCAAAAGGTGTTTCTATTTTATATTTTGTTAACAAGAAAAGAGAAAATACCAAAAAATAGAAAATGCTCATCAACTTTCAAAAAAAGAAAAAGATTTTTAAAAAACAAATGCATGATTAAAAATATCCTGAGGAAATGTTGATAAATCTGTAGATAAATAAATAACCTTTTGAGCAAATTGTGGCAGAATTCCTCGTGTCATAGTACAGAAGCCATGTAACATTTCCCTGGAAAATGACCAACATACAGGTTTTCATTACCTAATGCCTTGTTAGTAAAAGTGGAAAATGTGGATTATGTAACTGGAGTTTTCACTGAAATGTGTCTGGAGTCCCTGAATGCTCATGTCCTTGTTCACACATATTACCAACACAAAATTCATGTTTTAATGTCAGAGTGATAGTCAGTATACCAAGTCTTGATCATTTTTTTTGATGGTACAGCAAGCCTTGGGGACCTGTTTTTGCTTAGGCCTTTGTCTTAAGAACAAAATGCATGTGAATTCTTGTCAAATACTATGTGTGTGTCTAAGCATGCATTTGTATGAGATTTCATGAGAGTCCTGAAGACGTGTTAGGAAGGATGCAGGTGGTGTGGCCTGATTCTTCTTTTGCCTTGGTGCTGCTTTAAATGCCAGTATGCCAAGTTTTATTCATGTACTCCTTCAAAGTGGATGAGGGTTTATGGATTACTAAATAATCTTTACCACAACAGGAAATGTAAAGTAAGGGTTCCTCCACATTTTATGCAGCAGTGGTGCTTGCTGTCTCTATGTGTCTCATAGAAAGATGAGACTTGTGTCTCCAGTCACTTGCTGGGAAGGTGTGACGGGCTGTGACTCCTTAGTCATGTCAACAGAACATTCTAAGAAATGCATTTGTCCTTGTGTGACTGGCACAGTGTGAATAAGCTCTGAGCATGATGGATTAGTTTAAATTGGGAACTTTTTGCCGCCCCAAAAAAGGCTGGTTTAAATCACGGATTAAAATCAAATTTCTTAAATAACAAGGAAACAAATTTCTTCCCAGATCCATAAAAACATACTGATTTAGAACTGAATAGAGCCTTTATACAGCCTAAGAGGCTATACTACAAGCAGTGTTCCCTCTGAGTTAGTATGAACTAGCTCATAGTTTTTTAGCCTCCAGCTCACACATTTTTGTCTTAGCTCGGGAAGGATGGCTCCAGAGCAAACTAATTTATGCAGTAGCCAAATCGCTTGCTCAGAACTTTAATGCCAGTGGCTTATGAAGTAGAATTTTTGCTCACAAGACTCCACAGCTTAGAGGGATCATTGACTACAAGCTTTAAAAATATTTAATTTAATATTTTACTATTTAGAAAATGATATATAATATACAGGCTTGTAGCCAGCCAACTGCCAGTGCAGTACACACAGATTTCCTTTACATTTTCCCTTACATGGGAAGCCAAGATGTGGAGTAGAAAATTTTTCAGTGCTTTATTTTTGCACAGAAAAATTTCCATTTTGAAAGATTCATTATTTCATAAAATTAATAACAATGAAAAGATGTCATTGCCCATACAATATTAGCAGGTTCAAAGTTATAATGAATGTTTTTCTGGTGATTCTCCATAAGAATCATGTGAGAGAACAAGTATGTTTTGTTGATTTGTAAATTGGGGGGGGGGGGGGGGATAAAAGTACAAATACAAATAACAGTCAAATATTAATTCAGCTGACTTGCTGTGCAGGTGTGACAACACCAAATCACTGGGGCTTGAGAAAGCAGATTTTTGGTTTGTCTGATTCAGACTTATAGCATGGGACAGAAAGGCTTTTAATTGTTTTTTATATGAACAGCACCCAAACCCACCCTATCTTCAAAATACTAAAGTCTCTAATGGGAACCCCTGCCTAACCATCTAACCTTTTAACCCTTCTCCCACCAAAATGCAACAGCCCTCAACTCTGTTGGCTGTCAAGCTGTTAAACTGCCAAACTTCTTTTCTTTTTCTTTTCAACATTCCAGTCCATCTGAAAGTGAATGGCTGAGTCTCCTGATGGTCAGAACTTGAAAATGTCCATCACAGGAGGTCAAATCAGAACAACAGCTAACATTCTTATTTATGTCTCTTGTCATGGGATGGAATGGTTATTGTAGCCACCAGTCAAACATGGAATAACAAATAATGTAAGTGATACTATACTACAGAGAATGCCCCTGGGACTTCTGTGGAAGAGAGTTAAATGCTATTGAAATCAACGAGTGGACAACCACATTCATGGCATATTACACACAACTCTGCCTACATTTTGATTCCCCCCCCCCCCCAATTTAAACATTGTAAGGTATGTATATGCTCTACACGGTCTTGACATTTTTAGAGGTAATATTCCAATACAAATAATTTAAGAACATAAAAAGAGCCCTGCTGAATTAGGCTAGTAGTCTATTTAGTCCAGTTTTCTGTCTCACACAGTGGCCAACCAGTTATTCTGGAGGGCGTAAAACAGAGCACAGAGGCCAAGGCCTTCCCCTGGTGTTGCTTCCTGGCCACTGTTATTTAGAGGCTTACAGCCTCCTAACGCAGAGGTTCTCTTTAATCACCATGGAATAAGCATTGATAGACCTACCTTTCATGAATCTGTCTAATACCCTTTTAAATGATACCTTTGCCCATCACTTAAATAGTACCAGCCCCAATATGGATCCTTGTGGGACCCCACTGCTTACTTCCTTTCACTGGAGGAACTGAATCTACTGCTCATCAATGACATTGGATACCCCTGAGTTCCAGAAATTTGCAAGAGAGAGTAAAAGCTCTTTCCATCCACTCTCTCTACCCCATGCATAATGCTGTAAACTTCTATCATGATCCATTTTAGTAATCTCTTTTCTAGACTGAAATTTCTCAGACCATTCAGCCTTTTCTCATCGGAAAAATGCTCCAACCCCTAAATCATCTGGATTTCTATTTCTACATGAGGATTTGATTTTGTTTGAATCTAAGTCTGAAAACACAATTGGTTTATTTTTTTTTCCTTATCAAGGATTTCAGTTTAAATATTTGTTGATTGGGACATAAAATAAAATTATTAAATTAACCAAGTCAATCAAAATGAACATGCTAAACCAGATCACATTCTCAGGGTGTTGGACATTTTTCCAGAAGAATTTCTGAT
Source organism: Lepidodactylus listeri (assembly GCA_029233225.1). Taxonomy (NCBI): domain Eukaryota; kingdom Metazoa; phylum Chordata; class Lepidosauria; order Squamata; family Gekkonidae; genus Lepidodactylus; species Lepidodactylus listeri. Next base: position 104,111,090 of record JARCFY010000002.1, read on the forward strand.
ACAATATTTCCAAACCCACATCAATGCCCCGCAGTCTATTATGAAGCTGAAAGATTATGGCCAGAGTCTGTCTGTAGCAGTAGAAAAGAGCAAGAGTCCAGTAGCACCTAACAACATTTGTGGCAGGGTATAAGCTTTCTTGAGTCACTGCTCACTTTTTCAGATGCCAAATGACAATAGCAGACAAATGATTTGATTTGGTAGATAGTCATTTACATGTATAATAACCTTAGTAATCTTTATCATTGGCTTAATTAGTTATTTGGCATAATTTAGGAGCAGAAAGCACTACAGATTTATCCAGAGTTGCCAGGCCTCATCTAGGGCTGCTGGCCTGGCAGTTGGTGGTAGATGGGGTGGGGGTGGGGGTGGGGAGCTGGTACTTATTGCAGGGGGAAGGGTGTTTTTTTTTGTTGGCATGTGATGACATCACTTTTGGCATGACCTGAAAGTGTTGGCATTGCACTGGGGCAATGGTCTAGCACTCACCCAGAAACTCTGTATGATGTCATGTATGTGACACTATTGTTTGCCAGCAAAGCTTCTCCCCCCACTCCTTTTGGTGGCCTGCTTCTGCCTGCTATCCAGTTGAGTATCAGCGGGCATTGGAAAGCATAACTGGGAGTTTGTCTGCCATTGGTGGGTGCCTGGTAAGCCTAGATTAGTCAGTGGACAACGTCTGGCCCTTAGTATTCAAGCCATGTTATAAGCATGTATGTTAAATATTGAACTATATGGTGATAAAGAAAATGTTTCCTCACAGTTCCGTTACAAAGAAAAACTACCTTTATAAGAGGGTCTTAAATTCATGTTTAAGAGTTTTGTTCTCCTTAAATTCTGTTTAATTTAAAACCATATTATTATTAAACAGAAACACTGTAGGCTAAAACTTAAAAATGCAGATTTTTAAAGGAAACTTTTTATCCATCTTGGCTATGGAAATTGGTCCTTTAGGATAAGGAATGAAGTACAACTTAATTTATAGTGATTAGCTTCCTTGTGTTTTCTGGTGCTCCACCCTCCTCCGTAATTTCTCAAGAATTAATGTAGAAAAATATGTGGATACAAAAAACTTTTAGTTTTGCCTTCACAGTTAAATAAGCCTCTCTTGATAATTAATTTTTATATTTTGGGAATCTAAAGTGCTGTAGAGGTTCAGTACTAATGTGTTTTTGGGTCACGTATATGGCTTTTATCAGTATAAATACAGTTTTTAATGCCTATCCTCCTAAAAATGTATGAGGTCTGTACTGAGCAATGTATAAGGCCTATACTGTATAAGGCCTTGTATATGTATAAGGTCTTGTATATTAGAGGAAAGATGTAGTAGAACCTTGGAGAAGAAATAAATGAAGCCTGAGCAGGTGGACAGCGTAGTCCTGTGTTTAATTTTCGTGCTCTTAGAGCATATATCTGTGTTTGCAAATCCTTCCAGCATTTTACAACCTGCAAAAGCAGTAACAGCTAATATTTCCTGGAAATTCTGCAGCCCTCATACTAAAGGAAAACTGACTGGTATAATGGGAAAGGCCAGCCTCAATCAGCCTCCACAGCAGGTTGGTGATTGGGATTACGTGCAAATAAAGGACATGGCAATTTCCATTATGGAATGAGATGATGCTGTAGTGGCCAGTGGTCGCTTTTTCAATTGATCCCAAGATTGCTGCAGAGATTAGGTGTGACAAGAGTGATTTAAACATTGAATGGGAAAACTAGTAGAATATTAGCACAGGGAATGCAGGAAATTTAGAGTAGGTATTCTTAAGAGCAGTCAGAGCAAGAAATGGAATAATTAAAGGAAAATACTAAAATGGAGGAAAGAGAACATTCAAGCCACCTGAGCTCTTTGGAAAAAGTGTAGTATAAACCTGTATAGACTAATAATTATACAATAGTATGAAGATCTATCCATCCTTCTATATCTTTTTCCTCATACCATATTCTACCCTACTTTCAAGAAGCTCAAGTTGCTGTGCTTCATATATGTGATAGATAGGGAGTCTCAGAGTGGCTTTTTACAATACAATACACAACCTTTATTGGCATACACTGCAGGGACATCGATAAAGAAACATTAGCAAGCAGCTAGCAGTAAACCAAACAGTAGCCGACATGACTGGATGGAACTAATCAGCGAGGATTAAGCCTTATACTCCCTTACCCTTAACTTCCAAACATAAGCTAAAAATTCGGCTACAGACAGAGTAATTGCCGAGAACTTGTCGGACAGTAAAATTTTTAGGCCACTGTCGGACAAGTTCCTTGAGGGGGGTAGGTGGGGGCCAATCAAATAGCTACGCATAGTGGAGTAATGGGGGCAGCGTAGAAGGATATGGGCCACTGAGTCGGGTTCGCTAGAAAGGCAACTACAGGTTCTATCCCTATAAGGGATACCCCTATATCTGCCTGACACAACAGCTGAGGGAAAAAGATTGAATCTTGCTAGCATGAAAACCCGCCGATGAAGCGGAGCTATTAGATTGGAAATATAGGGAGCCATGGGGGCTTGGGGGAGGGGAAGATCAAGGAAGCATGGAGAACAGACTCCAGAACTTGAGTGGCTTACAAACTCCTTTCCCTTCCCCTCCCCACAACAGACACCCTGTGCAGTAGGTGAGGCTGAGAGAACTCTGAGACAACTGTCCTTGAGAGAACAGCTGGTTCAGAGCTATGGCTTGCCCAAGGTCATCCAGCAGGTGCAATTGGAGGAGTGGGGAATCAAACCCGGTTCTCCCAGATTAGAGTCCGTGCACTTACCTACTACACCAAACTGGCTCACATAATTGCAGCACATATCTGTACAGTGAGTAGACCCTCCCCATTCACAGAGTCATGACATGATTCTACTTATTAGTGGCCTACAGCCCATCCATATGTTGTAGCTAATTCTAAGCACGTGATACCTCCACAGCTTGAGACAGGGAGAGCAGGAATGAGTGTGCTGGCTCTGTACCCTGCATTCATTTGATCTCCACGTAGAGATGCCAGCCTCCAGATGGTCCTGGGGATCCCCTGGAATTACAGCTTATCTCCAGACTACAGATCAGTTCCCTAGGAGAAAATGGATGTTATGGAGGGTGGACTCTATGGCACTGTACCCCACTGAGGTTCCTGTCCTTCCCATGCTCCACCCCTAGATCTCCAGGAGTTTCTGAACCTGGGGCTGGCAACCCTACCTCTTCCATCCCCCACTGATGGCCTGGGGACCTGGCAATCCCATCTCCACATGATCTCTACTTTCTCAGAACTGTGTCTACTCAGAAAGGAAGTGTGCTTTCTGGGAGAATTGCATGGCTTTCACAGTACATGTCTGCCCCGGTGATTCAAATGGTAGCACCCATTTGTAGCATTGTATCTTGCCCAGACAAGGTGGCCACAGATATGAGAGTTGGCAAGCCAGGTGCGGGGTGCAACTTGCCCAGGCTGGAAATCCTCAGTGGTGCCTTGGGCACTCAGCGTCAATTTACTGTGGTGACCTCAGCAGCATATAATGACACAGAGTCCACTGTTTTCTCCAGGGGAACTGATCCCTCCCTCCTGAAGAGCAGCTGTAATTCTGAGTGATCTCCAGCCCTCACCTGGAGATTGGCAGCAGTGTTCCCCAGGAAGAAATGGCTGGTTTGAAGGGTGGAGCCTATGGCACTGTATCTGTCTGAGGTCCCACTCCTCCTCAAACCTCACCCTCTCCAGGCTCCACCCCTCAAATCTTGAGGAATTTTCCAACTTGGTGCTAGCAACCCTATCTCCCTCCCAGCCAACTATCAACCTACCTTTATCTGCCCCTCTGACTTCAGCTTTCCATCTCCTCCCTCCTCCTTCCTGGAGAGCAATTGTAATTCTGAGTGATCTCCAGCCTACATCTGAAGATTGGCAACAATGGTTCCCCAGGAAGAAATGGCTGGTTTGGAGTGCGGAACCTATGGCACTGTACCTGTCTGCGGTTCCACCCCTCCTCAAACCTCACTCTCTCCAGGCTCCACCCCTCAAATCTCGAGGAATTTCCCAACCTGGAGTTGGCAGCCCTATCTCCTTCACAGCCAATCATCAACCTACCATTTCCCCCTCACTCTTTAGCTTTCCATCCCCCCCACCTGCAGCCTCTACCATGCTCTGAACCCCTGACTGCTATATCACATTGGCTGTCATAAGGGGGGCCATCTCAGCAGGGTATAAAGACACAGAGTCCACTGTTTTCTGCAGGAGAACTGATCTCTGCCATCTGGAGAGCAGTTGTAATTCTTAGTGATCTTCAGCCCTCACCTGGAGATTGGCAACAATGGTTCACCAGAAGAAAAAGTAGTCTTTCTCTGCAGTGGGGACCAAAGCAGCTTACATCATTCTCCTCTCCCCCTTTTGACTTGCACAACAATTCTGTGAGGTAGGTTAGGCTGAAAGTCTGTGATTAGTCCAAAATCACTCAGTCAGCTTCCACAGCAAGAACCTGGGTCTAGCAGACCCTGCTCTGAAGTGCTGACTTCTACACCTAGGGTAGCCAGCCTCAAGGTAGAGCCTGAAGATTGCCAGGTATCACAACTGAACTTTAGACAACAGATCTTCCCCCCCCCCCCCGAGAAAATGACTGCTTTGGAGGGTAGCCTCTATGGCAGGGGTGGGCAATTGTTTTGGCTCGGGGGCCACTTTGTGGGAGCGGAGGTTAGCAGAGGGCCACACCTTTTAAAATGATTGCATTTATTAGTTAACTTTGCATTTCAGAAAAGGTATAAATTGTATCATAAAAATCAATAAATATAAATTAAATAAAATAGTGGTAGTTTTATTCAATTTATTTATTGTGCTAATTTCATATTGTCTATAGCTGCAAGCACATTTAATTTTAGAATCAGTTTAATGAGACAAATGTACCCTCACACTTTTCTACAATTTTTTTGAAATCAGGAGTGAGATTGCTTGTTGAGATTCTCATCACAGCCTGCAAGTTAATGTCTGTCAAAGAGCATCTATATTTACTCTTGTTGATCTTCATGCAAGAAAAACTGTGCTCACAAATATATGTCGATCCAAATATAGAGAACATTTTCCCAGCAAATTTCTTCATACATGGAATTTTTTTCAGCAGACAAAGATTTGTAAAAATCAACTAATGTCACAGCATTAAACATTTCTTTCACAGTGTGATCTGACTGCATGTCAATAAGTTCAAGCTGCAGCTCCTCAGGTACTGTATCAATATCAGCAGTGATGGGATAAGAGAGCAAATTGAATTTAGGCTCAATTTTCTTGAAGTCCTGAAATCTTCTTGGCGGGCCGCAAAAAACTCTGTGGCGGGCCGCATGTGGCCCCCGGGCCGCCATTTGCCCACCCCTGCTCTATGGCATTCTGTTCAGCTGAGGCCTCTCCCCTCCCCAAGCTCTGGCTTCCCCTCCCCAAACCCTTGCTCTACCATAAAATCTCCAGGAATTTCCCTACCTGGAGCTGGCAACCCTAGTCAGGACTGGCCTCAATGAGTTTTCTCCCAAAGGCCAAAATAGGTGTGGAAAGGGCCTTTTACTTACACAACTAAGCTTGGTTGCCTAGCAACAGGCATTGAGAGGAAAGTAGAGTTGCCAGCTCTGAGTAGGGAAATACCTGGAGATTTGGGGGATTTATTCTGTGGTGGGCAGTGTTGGGGGGCGGAAGGACTCAGCAGGGTATAATGCCATAGTGTCTACCCTCCAAAGCAGCCATTTTCTCTAGGGGAACTGATCTCTGCCATCTGGAGATCAATTATAACAGCAAAAGATCTCCAGCTCCCACCTGGAGATTGGCAACCCTAGGGGAAAGTCAGCCACACAGCAGGAGGTTGAAGAGAATGGTTTGATGACCGCTGGTCCACCTCATCAGACAGCCAGCCATGGTGGAGCCAAGCAGGAGAGACAGCCATTATTTTGACAGGAAAGTGGCCAAGCTGACAGTGGGTGGGGGAGGGGTTATGCTGAAAGTCTGTGACTGGTCCAAAATCACCCAGTCAGCTTCCACAGCAAGAACCTGGATCTGGCAGACCCTGCTCTGAAGTGCTAACTGCTACACCTAAGGTAGCCAACCTCCAGGTGGAGCCTAAAGATTGCCAGGTATCACAACTGAACTCCAGACAACAGATCTCTCTCTCCCCCTGGAGAAAACTGCTTTGGATGGTGGCCTCTGTGGCAGACCCAGCACCCAGCCAGTGGCACATGAGTACTCTAATTAAAGCACTCCCTCATTTTTCTGAGGACTTCCCCCCAGTTTTTCTGATAGAAAATTTGGGGGAGTGCTGAAAACAGAACCCCAATACAATATTTTCTCCTTTAGAGAGAGTAAAATGTTTCTTAAGGCAAGGTTTTTCACAGCAGGGTAGCTGCTGGGGCCTCTCCTCAAAATACCCACCAAGTTTCAAGAAGATTGGACCAGGGGGTCCAATTCTACAGGCCCCCAAACAGGTTGCCCCCATTCCCTCCATTGTTCTCTATGGTAGGGAAAAAGTTAACATTTTTCCCTCCATAGAGAACAATGGAGGGGATGGGACAATCTGTTTGGGGGCTCACAGAATTGGACCCCGTGGTCTAATCTTCTTGAAACTTAGTGGGTATTTCGAGGAGAGGCCCCAGCAGCTACCCTGCAAGTTTGGAGCCTTTCCCTCAAACCCCCTATCCTCCACCCTTTCATATACCCTATGAGTTTTTGCCATTGATTTCAATGGTCCATAGGATATAATGGGGCTGAAACTGACATTCCCTTTCTGACACACTTCTGGTGATGTCAGGGGACGTGGCATATGCTAATGAGTTATGCTAATGAGCTCCTGCACCTCTTTTTCTACGAAAGGACCCCTGGGTGTCTTCCATGGGGACAAGGCAGCATCTGAGCTCAAAGCAAAGGAGACTGCCCCAGTTCTTGCCTTACTGCTCACTTCTAGCCTCTCAGCTGGTCTCTTTACCCACTCTCAGCAGCTGCTGCTGCTTCCTGTGCTACTCAGAACCAGCAGTTTATTATTAAAGATTAACACTCCTGTATGAAGATTTGTGTATGTTATAATGTCAGGCAACTCCCCCCCCCCCCCCCCCCCGGAGCGTTGTGTATCTTGGAAGTGGAAATACTGACTTGATGACTTCAGATGTATGTATCAAGTTTTTTAAAAAATAACTTTTGTGGCCATTTTTATATTACAATATTTGTCACAGACCACATATATCATGTGAAAACTAGCTCTGTGGTTGTTATTTTGTTTTCCAGTGGCCAGTTCTTGCCAGTTATTAGATGTAGGTTTTTTTAAAGAGAGAAGTATTACAGTGATGTTATAATGAAAATATAATTGGTAAATGGAACTTTCATTTACTTCAGTCTAAATTCTTGATGTCAAAAACTAATTATTAGGGCCACTGTATGAAGAAACCTAGTAGAATCATATACCATTCCCTTGTTCATATTTTTTCCAGTAATAGGGCACTCTGTTCTGTTGGGTGCACTGTAATTATTCTGCTATAATGATATCCCATTTTGAAACTAATGACATATTTTCACAAAAATGCTTTTTGAAATATATTGCATATAAATGTGTACTAATCAGCTGTGAACAAAGAATCATAAATGTGAATTGCCAATTATAACATAGTTTAAAGCGGTGTCATTATTTCTTTAGGCCTCTTGGATTTGTTCTTCTAATTTTGCTATTTTGATAATTTGGGCATAGAAGTTTACTGTAATCTGAAGAGATGAGGGGTTTTTTCTATACACTCCATGAATTTTCAGTGCTGAAGGGAAACTCATAAATGAAGAAGTAAATATTTTAAAGTTCACTCATGTATCAGTAAGGAAAAATATAAAGTTTAGGGCTTTATGGGGCTTTATAGACCCTCCTCTCTTTTTCCTACCTCAGCTGGGCTATTACTTATGATAGGAATCCAATTTACCTCCTGTATTTATATATTTAGCTACCTTTCTCCTCCTCACTATGAGTAAATTCTGGTGAGCTGGCCTCAGGATTGGTATGGCAAATGCCTGGTCTCTTTGCAAATTTGGCAGGGCAATTAGCACTGGGAGCATCAGCTGAAGACTATTTGCCTGCTCCTTCCATTGTAAAGGTGCAAAATAAAACAAAGAATGGATCGCACTATCCGAGGGAATGGGCTGAAAATAAAATGATCTGAAATCCTATTTTCTAGGAGTAAGCCTCATTGAATAAAATTTCTGAGTAAAACAGTTTAGGACTGCACTCTCAATCCCCAAGGACTAGAATGACAGTCCCTGGTATTTAAAAGGTCTTTTTGAAAAGCTTTTTACATAAATCTGCACTCTAGACCTGATGTGTGATTTTTTTAAAAAAAAAATCTGCATTGGAACTATAAGGATAAAAACCTTTTCCAGTCATGCTACTTTCTTGCTGTTTTTGATTACCTGGCAAGCTGGAATCTCATGGAATCTGTTAAACTGCTTTTTGTTACTTTGAAACTATAATGCTAATGAAAACTAATTAAAACTGTAATCTTTTTTTTAACAGGGGAGAAAGTACCCTGTCCCCTGATTAGTAAGAAATGAGAATTAGAAATTTTGCTGCACAAAAGATCCTTTAATTAAGCAGAAATCAGATTTTATTTTAATTAGTTTACATACCATCCATGGTCTTTTGCTGGATTAAATTTGGTCTTTCTAAGAGGATAAACCTTACAGATAATTATAAAGGCAGAGTACGCACCAAGATATTGAAAAACAATGTTTACTTTTGCTTTTTTTCTATAGTTTCTTTTCTCCCCTGACCTAATCTGAAATTCATAAGAAAGATAAAAGAATTTATAATCAAAAACTTTTAATCTTTAGAAAAATGGTAATGCTTATTGAAGTGTCTTGTGGAATAATGCACTTAATACAATAAAATAGAAATGTGTCAAGCAGGTGGAAATAGGGTTACCAGATCCCCCAGTCCCATGGGGGTTTCCCAGTTTGGGGGGAGGGGTTGTTTTCTGCTGCCAGCCAGCTGGTGGGCAGGGGGAAGCCTTACCCTCAAGAGCAACCACCCGGCAACTCCTACTACAAGATTTAAAGGACCCTCCAGCTGGCCCTTTAAATCTTGCAGGAGGGAGGGAGAGGGGTAGCCATGCGTGCCTGCCCTCCAATTCACAAATTTGGGGCTTGGAGGGCAGGCACGCGTGGCCTCTGCCCTCGTGGCTTGGGATGCAAGTGCATGCGGCTCCCCTGCCTCTTGCCAAAAGCATTTAAAGGGATGCTTTAAATGTTTTTGGCTAGAACCATGGTGATAAGTACTGGAGTCGGGAGTCCATGGAATAGTGAAACAGCTAGATCTTTATTGCTGGTCCGGATGAAGCATACAACCCAGGGCTCGAAGCCCTCCTTTTATGCTGGTCAGGGACAATCCCCTGACCTCGCCCAACTAGCCTGATAGGCTATTATAAGTCTATGTCCATCTCATAGGTTCCCTGGGAGAAACCTAGGCACATGATTGGTGGCCGGTTTGAATCCACCCGGCCTTTGTTCTACCTGGCTGAAGCTCAGGTAGTTTCTTGGCCATGTGCTCTGGCCTAGGTGTAAAGTTACAAGAAGTTATGATGGGAAGGATGGGGACAGGACTCTTTATTTCTTCGGCCTCTTTCTTTCTCTTGCAGTGAACTTAATACTGAATTCATTGGAATTGGGATTGGTACAGCAAGAACTTCTTCTGGAGTCTCATCACTTTCCTTCAGTAAGTTTGGAGGCAAAGGGAGGGTTCAGCTTAAGTGAAAAAGTAGCAAAAATAGGACTCTGTTTATCCCTGAATCAAGCATTGGAAGGAAGGAATTGGGTTTGTGGGTCCAGGGGCATGGTGGGGGTGCACAAGTGACACAATATACAACCAGACCACAGTGATTTCGGTAAACTGGCCACAGCTTTTTATTAATTACACTGCAGGAACATTGGTGTTGCATGGGGATGGATCCTGAATCGGATGACCCACCTGCCGCCCAATGAACCCTGAACCCCCAGCCTGCCTGCTGGGATGCATCCATGGAGTGGTAAAGCTGCACCTGCGGGAGACATTTGGGCACTGACCACTATGTGGTTCCTGTCATCTGGTGGTGATAGCCCTGCTGACAGCCCCCAAGCTGGGCATGCTGATACATTAGTGCCACCCGAGACCTTTTGTCTCCAGAACTGTGGGATGTGGTTACACAGGCACTGCCTCCCTAGCAAAGGATCCATTCTAATGCTCAAACTGCCCAAAGCTGTGGGAAGAAGAAAACAACAACCATGACAACTGAAGTGCAGGGAGGGTGGGAGGGAAAAAGCTGTGCAGAACAGGGCCAAGGCCCAGGGGGTGACCCCTTACCTAGGGGGTGGGTAGGCTAAACCCACTGGCCCACCCATAGTTCTCCCTGAACATGTGTCCTGTATGCCAGGGCTGGCTACTGTTGCTGGACCCCACCCCCCAGTCCAGGCCATGCAGCCCACTGGATGCTGGGCACATGAATGTCTGTGCTGCCCCCCCCCCAACTCAAGAGCCCTCAAAATGATGTTGGGTGAGTCCTGGCTGCATCTTGTGGGCCCAGGGGCTTGGTGGGGTGCAGAGGTGAGGCAATATACAACCAAACCACAGTGATTTGGGTAAAATTGGCCACCGCTTTTTATTGATTACAGTGCAGGCGCATTGGCACCACCTGGAGATGGTTCCTGAATTGGGTGACCTGCCTGCTGCCCAATGAACACTGCGCTCCCAGCCCACCTGCTGTAGTGTATCCATGGATTGACAAAGCCCCCTGCAGGAGCCATGTGTGTGCTGGCCCCTTATGTGGTTCCCTGCCACTCAGTGGTGAAAGACCCACCAACAGCCTCGGAGCTGGGCATGCCGATAAATTGGCTCCACCCCAGATCCCTTAAGGGAATCCCCAGAACCACGGGATGTGAACATGCATCACCACCTCCCTAGCAAAAGATCCATCCCAATGCTCAAACCACCTCAAGAGCTGGGGAGTTTCCCTTGGCTCCCACCAACTCTCCTACGCCTACAACCAACTAAGCACCCCATCCTAATACCATGCAGCTAAATATCCATGTCCCAATTGGACAAATGCACCCTATTCACCCTGTAGAGGGCTGGCTACTTAAAACTGATTTCCAGGTGGCCAGTGATGTGCCCACCCAATGATTCAATCATTCATACAATTGCATGGTGCGTCTTCCTCCTAGCCAAGTCCACCTGGGCAGGTGAAATGGCCCCACACCACTCATGCCGCTCAAGAAGGCCAGGCCAAATGAGGCAAATGCTGGAAAGCCATTAGTGTATAGTTTTTAAGTTCACTGCAAAAGCCTGTGACAGAACCTCCTCTTTTTGTGTTGGGAAATCATTTTCGCCCAACTGAATGATCGAAGTGTCTGGGCCCTCTGACTTGACATGCAACGTGACACAATGGAGAAGAGAGGAGACCAGTGCATTCCCTGGTGACCCCACCGGGTGATTTGCAGCAGATTGTCAAGACACAATGCTTCTCCCCATCCGGACAATGTGGCGTACCTCCTCACCCAATAGATGATGCTGTGGCCCATGATCCACACTGATTTGGGGTGACTTGTGAGGACATTAGTGATCAAGCTAACCAGAAGGATGTACATAAGACCTATATGTTGAGTAGCGCCATTGGCCTATTGCATGAATTCACTCAGTGGGGAGACCCAACTTTGAAGCCATCACAGCAGCTCCAATTTGGAAAGAGTGCCCACTAAATCCAAGGGTGAAAGCCCCAGTGCCACAATGCCAACTTGCATAGCCCTGACAAACTGAAAACTGGACAGGCAGGACCTGTCAACATGCATGAAGAGAGTGCTGGGGGGGCTAACTTGGAGGTAGTCAAACGTAAACAGGACTGGGCAGGGCTGGCCTGGAGGAGCAGAATGCAAGAGGATACCTGAACCGCACCTGAGCTCATTGCTCTTGGAATGGTTCTGGCACAATGCAGCAAGTTGCTCACTACTACGGAAGGCCCCAAAGAAGGTCATCGTAAAGGCCACTTGAAAAGGGATGACTTTAAACGGGGACAGGCATGCAGTAGCTGATGGATCAGGCCTGACAAAATGTGAATTGTCATGGGCCTATGGTGATCTGGCTCTGGAGGAGAAGCCTATCTTGACCCTTCCATGGCCTGCTGAGCCAGGAAGGAAGTGCAAGGATTGGGCAAATTGAAAGCCTTGCTTTAAAATGCTGTGGCTGCATAGTGAATCCCCATAGTCCTGACAACGTCTGATCTCTCAAGTGTGCTAAGTAGCGCAAAACCAGAGCTTCTGTAGTCAGGGCCCAGGTAGCCTAAGGAGGTTACAAAGCCTAAGAACTTGTTAGCCACCTGAGGATAGGACTGATAGGTAGAGGTGGTGATGGACCCCCACACTCCCTGGGCAATAAGCCATTGCCCAGCATCCACAGTTCCTCCGGGAAGTGGTCTGGGTGTTGGTCACTCCATGGGCCAGCATGCGAAACTGCTCTTCCTGAAATTGAGAATGTGCCCGCAGTGTCATTTGGCTCCTGCAGTGTAGCATATTAAGAAAGAGGTGTTCAATTTGAGGCAGGTTAGCACAAAACTTGGGAACCAGCAGCACAACATGCTTAGAGCATGAGGACTATTGACTACCCTGACAATGGCCTGGTTGTTGCACCAGAAGAGAACATGGTTGTTCTGGAAGAGATTCCTCTACATAATGACTGCAGTCAAAATGGGAAAGAATTCCAAAAAGGTAAGGTCCCTTAAGATGTCTATTGCAACACAGTGTGCAGGCCACCACTTGGAACACCAGCGCTCAGTGAAATACATACCAAAACCCAGGCTGCCGAATGCATAAGTGTGGACCTGGAGAGATTCACCCGGGTCCAACCATGCTAACCTTAAAGAAACATCATTAAAATCTTTCCTATTATATAAAGCCGTTTTAAGATTCCAAGGGGCAAGATTCCATGGGGTGCCAAAATCAGTAGGCTGGACAGACTGCCACTCAAAAAGGGGGCCCTGGCCATTGGCTGCATTCTCTCCCTGTTTTGCCTCAGTCCCGCCCACAGAGCCACCAGCCAGCGTCCCGGCCTCAGTCTGGAGGGAGCCAGCGAAGGGGAAGGACCGACTGGGTGCTGGGTCCACTCTTCTCTTCCGCCCACTGCCAGGTGGGTCTAAGTGTCCCCTCAGTGGCCTGCTTCTGTCAGTGAAAAGACAATGGACTATCAGCATAACCCCCTCACCCCCGCCCACTGACTTTTCAGTCAGAATAAACTGTCAGAAAACGGCTCTCTCTCATTCTAAGCTCCACCATGGCTGGCTGGCTAATGAGGTGGGCCAGCGGTCATCAAACCATTCCCTTCAACCCCCTGCTGTGCGGCTGACTTTCCCCCTAGAATTGCCAAACTCCAGGTGGTAGGTGTAAAGAAATGGCAGTTACCTGTGTTTATAAGATGGCTGCTGTCTGTGGTTTGTTTAAAATGTTCCCCCATAAGGTTCAAATGAGCTGTAGTTTCAGAGAGGGGCCTGCAGGGGTATCACTAACTGGGTTGAATGAGGCTTCCTCATCTGTTGGACTACAGTCCCCAGCGGCCCCAAGGCCAAAAAGTGTGGGAAAAGAGGGACTTTCCCAAGGGGTGGGGCACCATCAATACAGACTCCAGCCCATCCAGGGAGGATTGTGTTTAACCCCTGTTGATTTATGCCCTGTTGGTTCATAGTATGTGCTTACTCCCAACAGTTGTGCCTTATTCATTTAGTGTGTGTGTGTATGTGCTCCATAATTGTGTAAATAGTAAAAAAAAAATCTTTTACTTGGGCTAATAATCTGTGTTGTACAGTCTCCCCTGCTCTGCACAATACCAATGGGAGGGGGTAGTCCAAGGAAGCAAGGAAAGGCCAGACCCTTCAGTTGCCAACTTTCCAGGGATCTCCCAAAGACTGAGGATTCCATCTCCAAATAGGGAGATTTCGCCACAGGGGCCCTCTAAAAAGGCAGTGACAGTTCAGTGAGTGGTGGCAGGGAACTTAAGGAGTGAGATATGCCCAAAGGATGAGGGAGGGAGGCGAACAGCTCAGTTGCAAACTGGAGCCTGTTTTGCAACAGTAGGCAACCAAGCTTAGTTCAGACAAAGGAAGGAAACCCTTTGCAGGCCTTTGTAAAGAACTCATTGGGACCAGTTCTGACTAGGGTTGCCAGCTCCAGGTAGGGTGATTCGTGGAGATTTTCTGGTAGAGTCTATGGAAGCCAGGGTTTGGAGAGGGGAGAGGCCTCAGCTGAACAGAATGCCATCAAGTCCACCTTCCAAAGCAGTTATTTTCACTGGACAGGAGAGACCAGTTGTCTGGAGTTCAGTTGTGATACCTGGCGATCTTCAGGCTCTACCTGGAGGTTGGGTACCCTAGGCATGGCAATCAGTGCTTCAGAGCAGGATCTGCTAGATCCAGGTTCTTGCTGTAGAAGCTGAGTGGGTGATTTTGAACCAGTTACAGACTTTCAGCCTAACATACTGCACAGGATTGTTGTGCAAGTCAAAAGGGGGAGAAGAGAATGATGTAAGCTGCTTTGCTCCCCATTGCAGAGAAAGACTACTTTTCCTCCTGGGAAATTTATTTATTTAAATTTCTATCCCGCCCTCCCAGCCGAGGAAACCATTGTTGCCAATTTCCAGGTGAGGGCTGGATATCACTCAGAATTACAACTGCTCTCCAGATGGCATTGATCAGTTCCCATGGAGAAAACGGAGGACTCTGTGTCCTTATACCCTGCTGAGGTTGCCACAGCAAATTGACGTTGAGTGCCCAAGGCCTTGGCACTCTCCCAGAGCCTTTCTAGAGCCCGCTGTATTTATTTTCACAACGGGCCTTATTCCTAGTCCTTAATAAAGCTAAGCCACACCCTTGATGCCCTACATGATTCTCATATGATGATGGGAGCAACCCATGGTGCAACATGCACTTGGGATACCACCTGGCATGCAAAATTGATGTGGCCCACAATGGTTTGAATATCTTTGAAGGTACATTTTTGGCTGGCTATAAGCTGTGTGATCAGAGAATTCAGTGCTGACAGCTTCTCAGGGAGGCACGAAGTGCCCTGTCAGAGACTAATTGAATGCCCAAATAGGTAGCTGGGTGGTGGGACCATTGGTCTTGTCTTGTGCTAATGGGACTCCAGTTTTACTGACAAGTCCTGAAAGGTGGTGAAGTGCTCTACACAAGTTGAGTTGGTGGCTGGTCTGACAATTAGAAAGTTGTCCAAAGTGTGGGTGACACAGGGGTATTACATGCAGTCTTTAAGCATCCAGTCGAAAAACATTTTGAATGTCTCAAAGGTGGCACTAGCCAATGAGCAGCTCATAGGCATGGCCTTGTCAACATACCCACTATCATTACATTTAAACCCGAGGAAACAAAAATCAGCCTAGTGGACTGGCAACAAGTGAAATGCTTTTGCAATTAGGGCACCTGAACTACAGGACTGAATGATCTGCATAGCTTGTTTGAACGAGGCGTATCTGACTGAGAAAAGCCCAGGGTGATAAAGTCACTAACAGACAACCTCTTGGGGGTAAGAGAGGTGGTGGATTAGCCTAAATTCAACTGGGGCTTTTTTTGGTACCACACCCAAGGGGGACACCCTGAGGTTAGGAATAGGAGGAGAGTTGAAGGGGCCTGACAAAAGGGGGGGGGGACTTAACCAAAATAATTGACTTAAGAACCAAAAGTTAAGGAAATTAAAATATAAGGACCCAATTTCAGTGTTTAAAATTGAAACATAAATATTATCAAATATTCTAAAATATACATGTTTTTATTACAAATTCAATAAAAATAAATAATAATAATAGCCTCAATTCAAAATAAAACCATACATTAATCTCAAAGATACTAGGCCGTTATTGACCCTGACCAAATGTGTTTTGGCCAATTGGCCAATTCAGTGTACAGAATGCCTCCAGGCATTACAATAATGCAATCATTACTTAAACTTCGACCAAGGTAAAATTCTTCTGAAGAAGAAAGGAAAAAAACCTAATTATTAATTATTAACATTAGTACATTATTATGGATAACATGCCCCAAAGATGTGTTCAAAAGATATATTTTGAGTTACTTATTCATAGTCAATATCTGTGACCTAAGACAGAGATATAAAACAGAAGCCTCATTTTAGATAACTTGTCAGGTACATTCCTTGAATGATGGTTCAGTGGTTCACCTAAAAAAGTGTTCAAGAATATTCTGATGAACACAAATAAAAAAATAAAAAAATATATTAAGAAGAACTCAAATGACATTGAAAAATTAAAATCAAATAACATTACATATAAAGAGAAATTACCTGTCTCTTGTGGTTAAAAAAAAATTAGATGCCGTCTGGAGCCAATAGTAATGTAATAAGTCACAGTGGCATACCCCTTATATGTCAGGCAAAGGGATGATGCAATCAGAATGAAAACACACATTGTGCATGTGACCAACCACAGGTTACTTGAGGGATGGGAGGGTTCAAATATGTTAGAAAATACAAATATTGCCTCACATAATTGATTAATGTTAGAAGGACAACATTCAGTCAAACACATAGCCAATCCACTTCTTCATTAAGGCCATGTGGGGATAGAGTATTCTGAGTGTAGATCCAATAAGATCTTCTTCGTGGTCTCTGTGCATCACACCTCTGGGATAAAGTGCGCCTGCACCGATCCCGATCGGTAATCTTCAAAGCCTAACGGATTTTCGCGCCAGCTCCCCGGTCACGTGCACGTCCCACTGCGCATGACCCGGGGAGAGGCACGAGGATCCCGCCAGTTCTCTTCTGACCGCCGTGTCGTGAGGACCCCCTCTCCGCTCCGGTCGGTAGTTAACTTTCGTTTCTTCTTTTTCCAACTTTGGAAAGGACTTTCGGACTGATTTCTTGGACTTTTACTTGACCTACGGACTGTTTTCCTGGACTCTCTTTTGGATTCTCCTCCTTCTACTCCCCGCCCGGCCTATGGCCCAGCGGTGGGGTTTCTTTAAACGCTGCCTTAAGTGTGGGAGTAAAATCCCCCCCCCAGACAAGCACTCCCTCTGCTTGCTGTGCCTAGGCGAGTCGCATCGCGTCGACTCCTGTTCGAGTTGCGCC
Source organism: Lepidodactylus listeri (assembly GCA_029233225.1). Taxonomy (NCBI): domain Eukaryota; kingdom Metazoa; phylum Chordata; class Lepidosauria; order Squamata; family Gekkonidae; genus Lepidodactylus; species Lepidodactylus listeri. Next base: position 104,128,157 of record JARCFY010000002.1, read on the forward strand.
GCGTTCTCCAAACAAACTCGTAAGAACCGGGTGGCCCGACTCCGAGTGGCTCTCTTGGAGGCAGCGTTGTCACCGAAGATGTCCGCAGCCGACGCCTCGGCAACGTCCCCATCGATACCGACGGGCCCGACGTCGCCACCGATGCGAAGCCCTTCCGGCACCGAGAAGTCGGCATCGAAAAGACCCCTCTCACTGCCACGAACTCCCGCTAAGAAGCGTAAGGAGGGCAAAGAGGGTAAGGGCAAGCTGAAGCACAAAACCTCGAGTGCTTCGTCGACGCATCCCGCGTCCGACATGACCCAGCACGGGTCTCCACAGCTTGACCCTCCTGGGCGCGAGCGACCCCGGGGCAGCCCCGTCTCCCCGATGCCGTGACCCATCCAGCTCACAGATTCGGAACCCGACATCGAGCTGATGCAGATCCCTCACAGCAGTCCCGAGACAGGGCCTGACCCGATGCCGGCACCGAGAGGCGAGCGAGACTGGCGCCTTCCCCCATCTTCGGTGCCGTGGGACGTCCGTCAATGGCGATACCTGTATGGTTCCTCCTACCCGCCACCTCCACAATGGTACCCAGCGGAGTGGGATCGCCAATCGACGTCGTCAAGAGTCTCCCGATGCCGAGATCCCCCGGCCCCGCCTCCGACTCCGATACCGAAACCGAAACCGATACCGAAACTAACGATACCGATGCCCACATCACCCGATATCGACCTCCCTCCTTATCAGCCAGACCTGTCGACCCCTATGTCTCCCTCCGAACATTCCGACCATTCGATGCCCGAATCTCCCGAATCATCCGATGACGAATCTCCCATCCAGCCGTCACCATCCCCTGATGTGGCTGAAAATTTACCAATCTCCCCCTCCGAGGACATGAAATCCTATGGAGAACTTATCAAACGAATGGCACATTCCTTGGCGCTTGCCACGGTCCAACCAACTCCTACCACTACCGATGCCATCTTCGATATCGTACAGATGGACACATCCACCGCGGTAGCGTTGCCACTAATTTCGGTGCTCTTGAGCACTGCCAAAGAATCCTGGGGCCACCCCTCCTCAACCCCAATTTCAAACAAAAGGTTGGACCACATGTATAGGCTCCAAGAGCCAGGGGCAGAATTCCTATTCATCCACCCCAAGCCCAACTCAGTCGTCGTGACCCCCTCGGCGAGGGGACGTAGCGGACATTCCTCCCCCTTGGACAAGGAGGGACGGAAACTAGATTCTTTCGGAAGACGATTTTATTCAGCCGGTGCATTGGGCATAAAAACGGCAAACTACACAGCCTGCATGAGCAGGTACCAGTACTCCCTATGGGAACAGATGACACCTCTTCTGGCTCAGCTTCCTGAGGATAAGCAACGCCTTGCTAGGAAGATCCAGAGGGAAGCCATGGTGCTAGCAAAGCATCAGCTTAACGCATCCAAGCATGCTGCGGACGTCACGTCCAAGACACTCACTTCAGCAGTCGCCCTTCGTCGCCACGCCTGGCTGAGGTCGACTTCGCTTCCACAAGACACTAAGTCCTTAGTGGAAGATCTCCCTTTCGAGGGTGAAGGACTGTTCAGCTCCACGACGGACACAGTTCTTCATGATTTAGATAAGAGCATCAAAACATCTCGTAACTTGGGTGTCTCACAACCGAGACAACAGAAGCAGAAAACATGGCAGAGATCTTGGTCCAAACAGCAACCGCGAAGATCTCCCACTGAACCCCAATGGCAGAGACCACCGTCTACTGTCTATCAACAGAAACCTTATGGCCATAAGCCACGATTCCCGTCCGCTTCCGCTTCTAAGACTAAACCACCCAAGCCGAACAAACAGAGTCTTTGACTCTCCCATTCGCTCCGATATTCCCACCCGTCTATCCCCCTTCCTACTAGCATGGCAACGTATCACGACAGACAAATGGGCACTGTCGGTTGTAGCAGAAGGCTACAGAATAGAATTTTTCCAGATTCCACAAGAATCGTACTTTGTAACCACCCCTCCCTCCGACACCCTATCGTTGGAAGTCGAAGCCCTCCTCTTAAAAGATGCCATAGAACAGGTACCAACAAAACACCTTCAGCGGGGGTTCTACTCCCGCTACTTCACGGTCCCAAAAAAGGATGGCGGACTTCGTCCCATATTAGATCTGCGGAACCTCAATGCGTTCATCACCTACAAGAAATTCCGTATGACCACTCTACAGACCATCCTACCGCTACTAGAAGCCAACGCGTGGATGGTGACGCTGGAATTAAAGGACGCATACTTTCATGTGACGATCCACCCGTCACACAGACAGTACCTACGCTTTGCGATCGGTCCGCGTCACTTCCAGTACAAGGCCCTACCCTTCGGCCTCTCTACAGCTCCTCGTGTCTTCACGAAGCTTATGGCAGTAGTAGCGGCACATCTGAGACTCCAAGGTGTCCACCTTTACCCCTACCTGGACGACTGGCTTCTAGTCGCCCCTTCTACGACAGAACTACAGAACCACATCTCTACTACCCATCACACCCTAGAATTACTAGGGTTGACTATAAACCTCAAAAAGTCCATGCTTATCCCTTCCAAACGGGTTCAGTTTATCGGAGCTATCCTGGACTCCTTGCAATGCAGGGCATTCCTACCCCCCAACAGAGCAGCGGATATAGTCTCCCTTCTCCAGGCTATCCAAGAGACCAAGGAGGCTACAGCCAAGCAAATCCTTCGCCTGCTAGGCCTGATGGCCGCGACAACGGCAGTAATTCCCTTCGCCAAATTGCGAATGAGACCACTGCAGCTTTGGTTCTTGAGGCGTTTCCGCCCCAAATTCCACTCCCTCTCCAAACGTTTCCAGATATCTACCCAGGTCCTGGAGACCCTGAGTTTGTGGCTTGTGCCCCAGAATTTACACTCAGGTGCACCTTTCCGGCTTCCACCCCCCTCAGCGACCGTCACCACGGACGCATCCCTATGGGGCTGGGGAGCTCACCTGGAAGGTGTAGGTGTGGGAGACAGGTGGCACCCCTCTGTGGCACACAACCATATCAATTTCTTAGAGCTGCTGGCAGTTCTCTACGCAGTGAGATCTTTCCGCCAATCCCTAACGGGGAAAACGGTGACTGTCCTTACAGACAACACCACCACTATGTTTTACATCAACCGCCAGGGCGGGACGGTCTCCCGTGGACTTTGCCGGTTAGCGATAGAGCTGTGGAACGAGTGCCAGGCGCTAGATATTCACCTGGTGGCGACTCATCTCCCAGGACTACTCAACGTCCAAGCGGACTTCCTAAGCAGAGGAGGAGCATCCCTACACGAGTGAGAGCTGAACCCCCTCTACCTGACTCCGATCTTCGACCATTGGGGACATCCATCCGTGGATGTATTCGCCTCTCGGGAGAACAAGAAGTGCCATCTATTCTGTTCCAGAGCAGGAACGGACCCGACCTCTCTCGGAGACGGTCTCCTCTTCCGGTGGACAGGGAAACGGTTGTACCTATTTCCCCCAATCCCTCTCATTCCGAGAGTAGTCCACAAACTGTTGACAGAGCGACTGTGGGCAATTCTCGTCACCCCATGGTGGCCGAGACAACCCTGGTTCCCCACGCTCCTCAGCCTCTCACGAGGGACGTATCTCCATCTCCCGACGGACCCGGACCTCCTCGGGATGTGCGGGGGCCGAGTACTGCACCACGATGTGCCCAGGCTAAAATTGACAGCGTGGCTGATCCAAACTTAGGGTTAGAATCACGCATTGCTCAAGTGCTACTGAACTCACGCAAACTCTCCACTCGACGTTCATATGAGTCAAAATGGACTAAATTTTTAACTTTCCTGGCGTCTGTGGGACGACCCTCAGTCCTCGCTGGACTTAAAGATGTTTTTGGTTTCCTCCTGTCATGTAAGGACAGGGGACTGTGTCACTCATCTATCCGAGTCTACTTGTCAGCCATCTCAGTCAATCATCCTAAGATTGATGGCTATTCGGTGTTTTCCCACCCAACAACGAAACAATTCCTCAAGGGAATGAATCGCCTCTATCCCCCAGTGCGGACACCAGTCCCGGCATGGGACTTGCCCCTGGTTCTCACTAAGCTGATGGGAAAACCCTTCGAACCCATGGCCTCATGCAGTCTTCAGCTTTTGTCATGGAAGGTTGCATTTTTAGTGGCCATCACGTCTACTCGACGCGTGAGTGAGCTCTCGGCGTTCCGTTGCGACCCACCATACCTCACGTTTCATCATAATGCCGTCACTTTGGCTCCAGATGTCGCTTTCCTGCCTAAAATAGTTTCGGACTTCCATATAGGGGCAGATATCACCTTGCCGGTATTTTTTCCTGATCCCCAGGACCCAACGCAACGTAGTCTACACACTTTAGATGTCAAGAGAGCCTTGTCTTTCTACTTGCACCGGACAAAATCCTTTCGCAAGTCTCCAGCTCTCTTCATTTCTTATGCCTTGCCCAGGCAGGGACAGAAACTGTCGTCTCAAAGACTCTCGAAGTGGATAGTTGAGACGATAAAACTCGCCTATCTTCTGGCCAAAAGGCCACTGCTGGCGTCCCTCCGGGCACACTCCACTCGAGCCGTGGCTACTTCCACAGCATTCCTCAAGGGCATTCCCCTGGGAGACATCTGCAATGCTGCAACGTGGGCGTCCCCTCACACGTTTGTGAAGCACTACGCCCTAGATGTCCGCGTCCATCAGCGTACTGTGGTGGGCCGTGCAGTCCTGCAAGCAGCTCAGATGTGAGACCTCCAGCACCCACCTCCAGGTATGTGGTGTTTATTGCTCGCTATTCTCCCAGAGGTGTGATGCACAGAGACCACGAAGAAGATATACAGGTTGCTTACCTGTAATTGGAGATCTTCGAGTGGTCATCTGTGCATTCACACCACCCGCCCTCCTTCCCCTCTGCTTTCGGTCTCCCTCACTTTTTTCCTTGGGGGCTGTTAGCAGCGGTCAGAAGGAACTGGTGGGATCCTCGTGCCTCTCCCCGGGTCATGCGCAGTGGGACGTGCACGTGACCGGGGAGCTGGCGCGAAAATCCGTTAGGCTTTGAAGATTACCGATCGGGATCGGCGCAGGCGCACTTTATCCCAGAGGTGTGAATGCACAGATGACCACTCGAAGATCTCCAATTACAGGTAAGCAACCTGTATTTTCTCTTCTTCTCAGATGCTGAAGAAGTTGCGAGTTGGAAACTTGGAACTTTTCCAACGCCCAGAAATGCAACTGTTTATCTGTGTGTCCCAAGGTCTTGAAATGTTCAACCAAAGGAGTGTTTGTTCTTGTATCGGAATGCAGCATTTGTGTTCACAAATCCATTTCTTTACAGCTCTCGTAGTGGAACATCATATATCAGATCACAAGGACATTGGATTGCATAAATCACAGATTCGGAATTACAATTAACAAATGATTTTATGGTGTACCTATTCTGTTTGGATAAGTCATTAAAAATGTCAGTATGAAGGCAAAGACAAGGGGAGCCCACGCAAGGGCATAGCTTTAAACTGAAACCAAAATCTATTTTTAATCCTGCCTCACAGAATCCTTGGATCTTAGTCTTTCAAGAATTAATTTTCGAAGATTTAAAAAGAATGCAACAAACAGAAGTGTGAGTGGCACAATTTCAGTGCAGCTGAGAGACAAACATTAAAAACATTAATAGCCCGTGAAGATCTAATTTTTAAACATGCAGACAATGGAGGTGCTCTTGTGGTGTGGGATAGGAAAGATATTACATCAAGGAGGTATACAGGCAATTAAACAACAGATCACACTATAGTGAAATTGCTGAGGATCACATTATTACGATTAAGAGAGAAATTACTAGCATCCTAGATGAAGGCCTACTTGCAGGATCTGTCCAAGTCTGCATGACTTTCTCCAACAAACTGAGAATAAAACTCCACAATTTTATCTCTTGTCCAAAATTCATTGAAATATGGTACCGGTACCTGGAAGACCTACTCTCTCAGAATGTGGTTCCATTCTTGAACCTCTTGCCGTGTATTTGGATGATTTTTTGAAATGATGCATTCCTAAAATTGACACATTTTTGGAAGATACAATGGATTTCCTAGGCCACATTGGATTTCCTAGGCCACATTAATAAGATACAATTATTTTATTTATTAATTAATTTATTATTTCAATTTATATCCCAACCTTTCCATAAATGGGCTCAGGGTGGCTCACAACAATAAATACAACAATCTAAATTAATACAATAAATAATATAATAAAACCAGCTTAAAATTTAAAGTATTTACAATATTTAAAGTTGGCAGTGCAATGCAATTAATTCAATTTCTACAGCTGGGAAAAATATGTGAACTGATGGTCTCATGTAGCAGCAGTAGAGAAGCCAGCTGGTAGATGCCCGCTGCCTCAGCCAAAGGCCTGGTGGAACAGCTCCACTTTACAGGCCCTGCAAAACTGCAGCAGGTCTCACAGGGCCCTGATCTCAATCGGGAGCATGTTCCACCAGGCTGGGGCTAGTGGCTAGACAGGTATCTTTTGTGCTGGGGACAATTAGCAGATGGCTTCTGCAGAGCACAATGCTCTCCAGGGCACATATGGGGAGAGGTGGTCCCATAGATATGTTGGTTCCAGGCCTCATAAGGCTGTAAAGGTCAACACCAACACCTTGAAGCAGATCCAGTACTCAATTGGTAACCAGTGCAATTGGCGGAGCACCGGCTAGATGGGTGCCCGTATAGATGTCTCAGTCAGCGGGTGCGCTGCCGCATTTTGCACTAGCTGGAGTTTCTGGATCAGCCTCAAGGGTAAGCCCCCATAGAGTTACAGTAATCAATTAGAATGGGAGGATATGGTTTTTGTCATCCTTGATGTGGTTTATTTGTACACTGAGCCCGCTTGTGGGGAGGGCAGGGTATAAATCTGAAAAATAAATAAATAGATAAATAAATACACAAACATACCACAAAATGAGGCCCTTGCAGTTTTGCAAGAAACGTTAGACAGGAGAGAAAATAGTTCTAATTCTCCAATTATTTATTCCAAAGAGATGAATTGTGTTTAAAGAGAGAATTCTTTCCAGATTCAGGATTTTTGGGTGGCAAATTTCAGGTACAGCCAGGGGTGCAGGTTTGCCCCAGAGCTTGTTAATTTATTTATTAGCAAATTAGAAAAATGAGTTTATTCTCTAGAGTATACTTGTGTCTGTTTCCAGTGGTCACAAAACCAAATCCATGCCCAAAAGTGTGGTTGTTATGAGTACTGTCAAATATACTGTGTTAAGGCAATTATATAGAAATGGAGAATAAATGATCTGATTAATATACATTTCCTGTCTTTGCTCAGCACAATTTTTTGTGTGGTGTTGATCAGTCTGTTAAATAACAGTTCCAGTCCATAGATCCAAGGTGCCGAACTTTTGCTCCTAACAGAATTTTTGACCAAATGCACTAGTGGGTTGAACTGGGGATCCGAATTCTGCAATAAGAAAATGCAGACTGTGCATTTTTTAAAGTTGAAGGGTATATGCCCTGTTGTATGGTTTATTTGTAAGGAACTACATTTTAACAGGATCTTGTAAATATTTCTAAGCACTGATAATGGAAAGGGTAAAGAAGAGGACAGGATAATGGACATAGACAGGGGTCCATTGGGGCCGGAGCGAGGCAGAGCAAAGCTCTGCCAGCTCAGGACTGGCCAGTAGGACAGCCACAGGCTGAATCAGATTCTCTAATCTGATTCAGCTTGCGGCAACTTTAAAAGCCACTGGAGGGGAGAGGGTTTGAGGGAGAGGCTCCAGACTTGCAGGGTAGCTGCAGGGGCCTCTCCTCGAAATACCCACCAAGTTTCAAGAAGATTGGACCAGGGGGTCCAATTCTACAGGCCCCCAAACAGGTTGCTCCCATTCCCTCCATTGTTCTCCATGGTAGAAAAAAAGTTATGAGGGGATGGGACAATCTGTTTGGGGGCCCATAGAATTGGAACCCGTGGTCCAATCTTCTTGAAACTTAGTGGGTATTTCGAGGAGAGGCCCCAGCAGCTACCTTGCAAGTTTGGAGCCTCTCCCTCAAACCCCTTTTCCTCCAGCCCCTCATATACCCTATGAGTTTTTGCCATTGATTTCAATAGCCCATAGGATATAATGGGGCTGAAACTGACATTCCCTTTCTGACACACTTCTGGTGATGTCAGGGGATGTGGCATATGCTAATGAGTTATGCTAATGAGCTCCTGCACCTCTTTTTCTATGAAAGGACCCCTGGACATAGAGAATGTGTGCACAAATCCTAGGCTGGTACAAGTTGTTAATTTATGAAAACTATAACTAACAACATCTGCCCCCCAAATATTCACCTTTGAATACTTTTAATGATATTACAACTTGCATTAGCATAGAACAAGAATGTTAACCATTTTTAGTGAATTGCTCATACTATGAATAAGCTGTCATGTCTCATAAATGAAAAATTAGCTATTCTGTACAGACCTTGAAATTTCATCTATAGTCAAGAGAAATATTGTACCATTGAATATAAAAATATCATTGTAGTGGTGATGGTGGGGAGATATTCTTTCTGCTCTGTGTGTGTGCATGTCTGTGTGTGAGAAAGAAAGAGAATTTGACCAGATGATATGGAGAGCAGCAAAGAACTAAGAACAGCATAAACAGGTGCCAGATTATACTGTTCCAAGCAGTTCTGCAAATTTACTTCAGTTTCTTTGCACACTTTTCACATTCCAAAACTGATTTTAGTTTGTGTTTTAGTTCAAATATAGGCTTGTATGTCTTGCTCAATCTAGTGTCCCCCCTCGCCCCCCGAAAGATGATGGGCAAACAGTAGAGTCTGAAAGCCAGAATTCTTTGTACCCTCTTACAGCAGTTTTAACTAGTAAATAATTTCTCTTGTCCCTTTGGTTTTGCTCCACTTTTCAAAAATATGTTTATGTTCAGTAAAAAATTGCAGTGTTCTTAGGAAGAATAGTAAAGTATGAGGAGAGTATAATATTTATGGTATTGGCATTTTAAGCCAGTGTTGTTTCTGTATTGTATTGCATTAAAAGTAACCTAATTTCTCATTTCGTCTGCTTTATATGTTCTGAGTTTCCATCAAAATGTCATTTGGGATTTGTCTTAAAGACTACGTTTAGTGAAGAATGAATATATGCTGTGCTACTGTGTTCTTTTGGAATGCCTTTGGGGAAGTGTATTTTTACAAATTCATGTCATTGTTCAATAATTTGTTAACCTTAAGAGTATTTTAAAAGATGCAAAAGGTATGGTGTCCTGGGGCATTTGTTCCTACAGTACCAGACTCAGAAAATCACTACATGGAGTTTCCTTGAACACATGGGCCAGAAAGCTTCAGAAATGAGTTAGGATCGGACACACGTGCATGTGTTTGTGCACACAGGCATTGGACTTGAAATACTTGGTGACTAGTCATTTAAAACTTTCAGTTTAGTGGTAAGCAGGGCTATTTTGGGGCAGGAATGCACAGGAATGGAGTTCCGGCTGGCTCCTGAGTTGGCCACACCCAACAGCATAATAGGCCACACCCAACAGCCGAAACTCATTAGGATTGGCTATATTAGGGGTATGTGGCCTCAGGGCTCCGTTGGGGCCGGAGCGCGCCGGAGCACTGCTCCGGGAGAGAAGGGGCCGGGGGGCGGGCACATAACAAAGCGCCGCCCCCCGGCAGAAAGCCTCCCTCGCCCTGTTGCCTTTCCCGGGGTCACGGCTGGCCGCTGGCCCCGCTCCCGAGCCCCCTCCCTCATCCTTTTGCCTTTCCCCGGGGCCGCAGCTGGCCGCTGGCCCCGCTCCCGAGCCCCCTCCCTCGTCCTTTTGCGTTTCCTGGAGCCGCGGCTGGCCGCCGGCCCTGCTCCCGAGCCCCCTCCCTCATCCTTTTGCCTTTCCCGGGGCCGCGGCTGGCCGCCGGCCCCGCTCCTGAGCCCCCTCCCGAGCCCTGTTGCGTTTCCCGGGGCCACGGCTGGCCGCCGGCCCCGCTCCCGAGCTCCCTCCCGAGCCCTGTTGCCTTTCCCGGGGCCGCGGTTGGCCTTCGGCCCCGCTCCAGAGCCCCCTCCCTCGCCCTGTCCTGTTTCCCAGGGCCGCGGCTGGCCGCCGGCCCCGACCCAGAGCCCCCTCCCTCCCCCAGTCACCATTCCCGGGGCCCAAGGGAGGGAGAAGCCGGGCCTGAGTGGCTTAACGCCACTCAGGCCCAAGCAAGGGGGGGAGGGAAACGCCAGCCCTAGTGGGGGGAGAAGCGCCCCTCCCTCCCTCCCTCCCTTCCTTCCTTCTCTCCCCCCACCTACCTATCTACCTACCTGTTCCTTCCTTTTCCCCTTCCTTCCCCTCTCCCTCCCTCCCTCCCTCCCTCTCCCCTTCCTTCCTTCCTTCCTTCTCTCTCTCTCCCCCCACCTACCTACCTACCTTCCTGTTCCTTCCTTCCTCCCTCTCTCCCCCCTTTCTTCCTTCCTTCCTTCCTTTCTTCTCTCTCTCTCCCCCCAACTACCTACCTACCTTACTGTTCCTTCCTTCCTTCCTTCCTCCCTCCTTCCTTCCTCCCTCCTTCCTTCCTTTCTTCCTTCCCCCCTCCCTTTCTTTCTTTCTTTCTTTCTTTCTTTCTTTCTTTCTTTCTTTCTTTCTTTCTTTCTTTCTTTCTTTCTTTCTTTCTTTCTTCTCTCTCTCTCTCCCCCACCTACCTACCTACCTTCCTTCCCCCTCCCTCCCTCCCTCCCTTCTTGCCTTCTGACACAATGCCCATGACGTCAGGGATGTGTGGCCTTTTGACACTTCCGGTGACGTCAGGGGGTGTGGCATATGCAAATGAGTTATGCTAATGAGCTCCTGCACCTCTTTTTTTTACGAAAGGACCCCTGTGTGGCCTAACATGCAAATCAATTCCTGCTACAAAAAAACCCCTAGATTTTCACAATAAACAAGGTAAACAGAATAAGAAGCAAAAGGTGGGTGTGGCTGGATGACCATTCTTCTGGTAACATGGGGGTGAGGCCTAATATGCTAATAAGCTATACTGTCAGTGGTGTGGCCTAATGTGCTAATAAGTTTCTGCTGTTGGGTATGGCCTATTATGCTAATGAGTTCCTGCTGGGCTTTTTCTACAAAAAAGGCCTAGTGGTAAGTGTGCTATCTGGAAGATTGGTAGAGCAAATAAGTGTCATTTGGGGGACAGTGTTACTTCTCCTACATACCTGAGGGACCGTATTTCCCCACATGTTCCCCAGAAAGCACTGCGCTCAGGGTCTCAAAACCATCTTGCCTTCCCAGGTCTGAAAGATGTCAGCCTGGCTTTGACCAAGGCCAGGGCCTTTTCAGTGGCGGCTCCGCACTGGTAAAACAAGCTCCCAGAGGACATCAGGGCCCTGTGGGACCTTTTACAGTATACCATATGGAGTACACCATACAGAGCTCTTCCACCAGACATTTGATTAAGGAGCTGTACCGTGGGACCCCTGTGCCCTGGTATTACCATCTCAGACTGTGCATTGCTGGTGTGAAGGGACTGAGATAGTTTTACAACAATGCTGATTGTACCCCATAGGATCTGCTGCCAATCATGTTTGGCCATCAGTTTATAATGTGGCATGCTAGCGCTTTATGATCAGTTTTTAGAAATGTATTGTTTTAGCTGTTTTAAAATTTTATGTAAGCCGCCCTGAACCTGCCTTGGTGGGGAGGGTGGGCTGGAAATTGAATAATTAAAATAAAACAAATAAGCTGTCTGCTTCTGGCACAAATGCATTTGCAAGTGGCAAAAGTGTGTTGCTACATAAGAAAAAATATTTTTAGAACTTGTAAATCACTGTTAAACTTTGCTTTTGAGAGAATAGCATCATTAAGAATAGAGCAGGTGAGGCCAAACTTGCTCAAGGTAAGAGCCACTCAGAATAAACGTCAGATGTTTGAGAGCCAGAAGACATGAACAAATATTACACATTTTTATTGAAAAATATGCAAATTTGCTTTTTTAATTAACATTAAATGAGACTGCCAAAAATAAAAACAAAAGTAAGAAGAACATATTGATACTGATATTTATTTGTCCAATGATATTTGTTTGCTAATGATATTTATGTGTCTAAGAGAGAGAGAGGTGGAAAGAAAGGATGAAAGAAGTAGAAAGAGAGAGAAAGCAAATAGATGGGGGAGGGAGGGGGACGGATGAAGGAAGAGAGACAGAAAGAAAGAGAGGGAGCAAACAGATGGGGAGCCTCCCGGGAGCTGCACAATATGTGTGAAAGAGCTGCATGGGGCTCCCGAGCCACAGTTTGGCCACCCCTGGAATAGAGCATATGTACTGTAATTTTCAAAAGCATCCTTTTCAGGTGACTTTAATGCTCATAACCATATGAGAAGACATATTAAAGTCTTGATTCTTGAATGTTTATAGGTGATTACTGCATCCCCTTTGTGTTACAGTATATGATTGAATTTTTATGATTATTTGGTTTTATATGGCTTCCTTCAAAGATTAATGCTGGGAAGTATCCCTACTAGTATGTAGGAGAGAGAATTCCCCTCTCTTTCTCACCCACTATTAAGGAGCAAGGATTCTAAATCCAGCTGTTCAGTGGGGTATGCTCAGTAAACATGCTTAAAATTTAACAGCTGATGTTCATTAAAATGTAATTACTGTATGATACATCAAAAGTCAGCATCTGGTCCAGCTAAGTTTTAAAATTGCTTTATTCCTAGCTTTCTGTTTTCACCTGTGTCCCTAGGCTAAAGGCAGTCAGACAGAAAGATTGTTATTGGCAGTGCTGAACGTGCAACCAGGTGCCCTTTGGTCCCAGTGACGTTCTGTTTCTGCCTCTTTCTCTCATTCTTCAGATTCTGAGAAATTGTGAAGGAGAAAAAAGGATTTGTTCTGACAGCATTCATATGTTAATTTCTTTGTGATTGCCAGAGGCAGGCACAACTCTCACTGTACAGATACAATGAAGCATCTGAGTGTGTGCATTGTAGCTCAGATAAGTCTCTGTAACACAGGAGCTCAAGAAGATGTTTTATCAGTTTGGTTAACACCAGCATTGTTAAGGGGAGGGGAATTTCTTTTTCCCAGATTCACTTGTTTAGATAAAGCCAGAGATTCCTCTTATTCTCTTTTTAGACTTTTAAAAGAGGGGTTTCTTTTTTCATTTCTCCAGTTTCTCTGGTTGAGAAATTTTGCAACTTCAGTCCTTGCAGTTGGTTTTTATTACAGTGAAGTACTATCAGGAGGAAACGTGTGTTTGGGAAAACAGTTCCAGCATCTACTGAATAAAATTCTGAAATTGTGCAGAACCTTCCTTCCTATCTCTCTTTGAACTTCCCTTTGATCAAAATGGAATTGATTAGAAACTGACTCCAAATTCCTAAAAAGAGAAAAAGAAATGGACGGACAGGTCTCAGGGAAAAATTAGGTAAAGGAAGAATTAAAATAATTTCTCTTTATAATGCTAATTAACTTTCTTTAAGAAACTTTGTATTTGTTGTTTAGAATAAAATATTCAGGAAATAAAAACTGGGAAATCACAAAAGAAACTGTGTGTCTGTTTTTCTGATCACAAATGGAACAGAATCATATATCTTGTATCTCCTTTCCATAGCATCTCCTACAGAAAGATGCAGGGGTTTGGACTCTCATGTAATCATAGTGCTAGGGGGTGCTGGTGCACAAAATTTTAACAGGCAGCTCAGAGAATTTCTGCTTCAGTCCATTGGAAACAATGGAGGATGGGGGCACCTTCTTCTGGGGCCCATATAATTGGACCCCATGGTCCAATCTTTTTGAAACTTGAGGAGGTTTTTGAAACGAGGCACCAGCAGCTATGCTGCCGATTTGTGTTTGTATCTCAAGAAGTGTGCTTGCACAGGAAAGCTTATACCTTGAATAAAACTTTGTTGCACTTAAAGGTGCCACTGGACTCAAACTTCATTCTGCTGCTTCAGACCAATGTGACTACTTACCTGAATCTGCCACATATTTTGTTAGTCTTTAAGGTGCTACTGGACTCTTGCTCTTTTGTACTGTTCCTTTTCTGTTATATTTGACCTGTAATGCTTGTTGTCATATTTCTCTTTTTAAAAAAGTGGTCTGCAAGAGTCCCTGTCCCCCCTGAGTGCTGGTATGTTTTCTAAGGCTCAGCACAGGGTTAAAGTCTGAGGCCAGGTCTACCAATATAGTGGACTGGGGTGGGTAGACCTGTTCTCTGGAGGCCAGTGTTACCGCCAATGGCCTGCCTCATTGTTGAGGAAATTAGCTATGTGGCAGGGGAGACCAGAGGGTAACAGGGATTGCACATCAATTGTATACCAAGGTCTAGTGCAGTAGGAAGACTTCACATTTGATGAGTAAATTAAATAATTTGTATTAAAGAATTTCTCTAATTACAAGCACACTAAGCATTCAAAAAGAGCAAGCAATTCAGAACTGAGAAAGCAGAGGTGATGATAGCAAATAGAAGAGTCAGTTATGGGGTAATACAACCTGTCCAGATGTGCAGAGGTCAATGAAGAAGGGATTATGGCCCAAACCAAAGTTTGGGTGAACTGCCAGTTGGCATCAGGGGCAGACACACAGTCTGATTGAGGCCATGTGCATGGACGGATCTAGAAATTAGAGAACAATGCTGACCAATGGGAGGTCTTGAGGGGCTTTCCCCAGGTGAAGACAAAAGATTATGTGGGCCAATCTTGGGTCCCAGGGGATGCGGCATCAGGAGGGGCCATACCTAGGTGTGATCAATGAAGTTCCAGAGGGGCAGAGTCTGGATTAACAACAGAGTGATGGGATTAGCCAGGTGTTGGGTGGCTATCTGAATGGGTTTTCTGACTTCTAATGGTCCAGTCAAGGTAGTTTGAAAAGGTTCCCAGGTTTACACAAAAGGTGGGAGATGGGTCCCTGTTTAGTGGCAGGAAGGATTGCTAAACATTTGAATGTATGATTGGTTTATCTTGGTATCCTGGGGGAAAGAGCAGGAAAAACAGTGTGAAGACAAAGGATTCTTCACATAGGTGTGGGAATCACAAAAGGGATTATGTGCGGAGTTGAAGACAGAAGGGCTATGTGCCAGGTGGCAACTGAATAGCCTTAGAAATGCAGATACCTTGTGGAACTTACCTTACGCATATCTTTGCTGGGTGGTGGGGGGGAGAAGACTGGAGATTTGCTCTGAGGTCTGCCTTATGCCACCAGGAACAGGGCCTTCTCGGTGGTTGCTCCTTACTGGTGGAATGAGCTCCTGGAGAACATAAGGGCCCTGCGGGACCTTTTGCAGTTCCGCATGGCCTGCAAACGGAGCTCTTCCGCCAGGCTTTTGGGGCCGCCACCGGAGGGAATGGCCCTTAGTAGGCGGCGTGGTGAGCCACCTCTAGAACATCTGTGGTGGAAGCCTCCTAGCTGGAAAATAGTAGGTTGCTGGTATCTGATGTTGGTTTAGTATCTGCTGCCATCTGTGATTTGATTGTTTAGCTGTATTTTAATGTGATCTAAGGAAAATTTTATGTGTGTTTTAACTTTGTATGCTTATGACTTACTGTTGTTAGCTGCCTAGAGCCGGCTCGCTGGCGAGGCGGGATATAAATCGAAATAAATAAATAAATAAATGCCTCCTGAGAATGGAGAGCCTTTTTTCAGAGCTCTGGCTTGCTCTGTGTTTCAGAACCAGGAGTGCCTTTCTTGGCCTGAATTTATGGATCACTGGCTCATGTTAGAAAGTGGGACTGTTGGGGCTGCCTTAGAGTAAGGCAGCACCTCTGGGCTACACCAGGACTGCATTCACACACACTAAATAACCCACTATCAATCCACTTTCAGTGTACTTTCCAACTGGATTTTTACTGTGTGAACTTGCAAAATCCGTTTGGAAAGTACATTGAAAGTGGATTCTTTAGTGTGTGTGACGGCAGCCCAGGTCTATCAATAAAGTGGAAAGGGATGGGTAGACCTCCAGAGGTCAGGTCTACCAATATAGTGGAAAGGAGCAGGTAAACCTATTCTCTGGAGGCTAGGTCTACCAATATAGTAGAAAGGGGTGGGTAGACCTGTGCTCCAGAGGACAGGTCTACCAATATAGTGGACTGGGGCAGGTAGACCTGTTCTCTGGAGGATAGGTCTACCAATATAGTGGAAAGAGGTGGGTGAGATTTGATTCTGTTTTCTCTTATAATTTTTAAATTATTATTAAAATATAGTTTAAATATCATTTAAAAAATAATCTGAGATTTTTATAAGGTTATGGGAGTAATCTTCTAAAAAACTAATTTACATGATAGTCAAATGTAGACTCGCTCACAACTTTAATGCTATTAGCTTTTTTTTTGCTCACAAGGTGGAATTTCTGTTCACAACACTGTGGAGCTTAGAGGGAACATTGCATGTAAGCCCACTATTTTTGGTGATGTTCTTCTGCCAGAAGTCAAAAACAACACATGAGACTTTGGCAGTGATATACTACCATTAACTTTTCCCTGTACAAACACTACTGTACAAACTGGAGAGCCAGTTTGGTGTAGTGGTGAAGTGCGCGGACTCTAATCTGGGAGAACCGGGTTTGATTCCCCACTCCTCCACTTGCACCTGGCTGGATGACCTTGGGCAAGCCCTAGCTCTGTACCAGCTGTTCTCTCAAGGACAGCTTGGGAAAGAGCTCTCTCAGCCCCACCTACCTCACAGGGTGTCTGTTGTGGGGAGGGGGAGGGGAAGGAGTTTGTAAACCACTCTGAGACTCCCTTGGGGAGTGGAGGGCGGGGTATAAATCCAATCTCTTCTCTTCTTCTTCTTCTACTTAGGAAAAAGAGTTCTTGTAATTTGATATCATAGTGATCCTTTTGCCACTAGTCATCCAATAGTCAGCAAGTCCTTAACTGTACCTACTCTTTGCAGTAACATGAACAGTAAGCTTAGGGTAGATAACTATTGCAGGAGAGAGAGAATACTTGATCTTTTTCTTCTAATATAAATAGTGTTTTGCTACAAGAGTACAACTCTTCACTGTGAGAGGGCGAACAAAGTGGCTTGCTCATTTCATTTATGGTTGCCTTTCTTCCATCATTAAACTCATGCTGACGTAGAGGGTTCTGTAAAGGTCCTCCAAGCTGATCCAACCCAAGGTTGTTGTATCATGTCTCTTCCAATTATGTTTTAGGCTTCATGGCCTTTGACTATTTTAAAACTTGTGCTGTTAGGTCTAGTTAGATCTAGTTTTCTTTTTTGGTTGGAGGGGGTGCAGTGGATGATTTTCAAGTCCCCTGTGTTGCAGTTGTATTGAAGTGGATGCAGACTTGATCAAGGCCTGAATGGGAGGTCATTGAAATCCGAGTGTCACTTAGTTTAAGCTTTCCAAGGATGAGTGCTCATATAATAATGTTTCTTTGACTAAGGGTCATACAAATGCACTTTAAAGAGTGGGTAACAGTAATCAGAACATGTTTTGAACTCTGTAAATGCTCATGTGACTGTTGCATACAAGCAAATTAACACTGATACATGTTACATACCTTGCCATTCTATTGCTGTAACCCCTGCTGCCAGCTCTCACAGTAATGTATATAGGTCTGTAGAAGTGTTCCAAGCTCTCTGTGTATGTGTGTGTGGTGTGTATTCTGTTCTACTATACAATATATATCTGAAAATACTAGTAGAGCTCAAATTTGTCTCTGTAATCCAAAACCATGTCTGGTTTATAACTTTTGATTCTTAATTTTCAGTTTGAGCTACTTGGACATTTGGCACTGGCTTCTTTTGGCTCTGTATAAAAGCTTGCCATCTGCATCAGGACACGTTGTTTAGGGAGAGTGTGCACAAGAGGGGGGAGGAGTGGCCTCCCAGGGGCACCGGCAGGGCAATGCACTGCGCTTCAGGGAGGAAACGGCGCCCACAATCCCCCTGCAGAAAGTAAAGGGGGGGTGACCTGGCGGAGGGGGAGGGGGGGCAGGAAAGATGGAATGAGCTGGGTAAAAAACATGAAACACCTAGTGGTTGCCAGGCAGGGTGTTCTGGAGACTGCCCCAGAAATAACAAATGGTTCAGGGGTAGGTGTACTTCCAACACACACACCCCCAATACGATTGCAGAAAAATGTTCCCTGGCCGCTTTCAAATGCAGATGACTGGATTTTCAGCTAACTTGTTTCCTTCATGAAAATTTGAGTATCTCCTTTAAAAAGATGGAGTATAATATATAAGGATAGGGGTCATTTCGTAGAAAAAGAGGTGCAGGAGCTCATTAGCATAACTCATTTGCATAACTCATTTGCATATACCACCACCACCACCACCCCTAACATACCGGAAGTGTGTCAGAAGATAACACCCACCCCTCAGGCTCCACTCCACAGGTGAGTGAAACTGACCTGCTCTTCCTCCATTCCCTTCCCCATCCAAGACTTTGTGCAATAAAAATAAGCGTAAAGAACACACCCACATTCTCTTCCTGCTCCCTTGAAACCACCAGGTTTCAAGTAGACTTGAGATACCCAGGACATGTGCACCACCCATCCCTTTCCCTTCCCCTCCCCACAACAAGACACCCTGTGAGGTAGGTGGGGCTGAGAGAGGTCTTTTGAGAACTGCTCATGAGAGAACAGCTCTGAGAGAACTTGTGACTGGCCCAAGGTCACACCAGCAGCTGCATGTGGAGGAGTGGGGAATCAAACCCGGTTCTCCCAGATTAGACTCCAACTCCTGATCACTACACCAAACTGATGGGGTGGAAGCTGCTGAAGGGTTGGTGAAATTTCTCCAGTACTTATGTGCCATGTGCCCAGATAAAAAATGGTATACTTAGAAAATGTATATGCCACCTTGAGCAAGTCTCTGGAAAAGCAGCACACAGTCATAAAAGGAACAATGATAAAATTATCAATATTAAAACAAAACATTAAAAGCAATAAAGACCCTAGCAGGGCTTTCCCCAGGGCGCTGCGCCTCTGCACTGCTCGGGGAAGCCGAGGAGGGGGCAGGGCTTGGTTATGTGCCCGCCCCCTGGGCTCCTCACTCCCGGAGCTGCGCTCCTGTGCGCTCCTGTTCCAACGGACCCCTGTAATAGGATATGATTTTTCTTTTCTTTTTTTATGAAATATAAATCATATAGTCAATAAAAATTATATATTAAAATAAAATAAAATAAAAGATGGAGGAGAGAATTTGGGAGCTTTCTGCTCACAGTGGCTTAAGGGCAGGGAGGAGCAATTGGACCAGTTTAAAACCAAATCCACATAATGCAGTGAGACACCGTAGTGAACTCAGAGTCATCGCTAAATAGCAATAAAATTATGCAGACAGCCGGTTCTGAGACAAAACAATAGGAGAGCACAGGGCTATTTTTGGGCAGGAACGCACAGGAATGGAGTTCCAGCTGGCTTCCAAGTTGGCCACGCCTACAGCCTCCCCCCCGGGTTCCCCAGGCACCTTGCAAGCCATGGGGCACCTGGGGAAGCCATGCTGATCCAGGGAGGGAAGGCAGTTTAAATTGCCTCCCCCTCCTCAGGTTCCCCAGGTACCCCACAGCTGTGGGGTGCCTGGGGAAGCCCATCCAGAAACTGCCTTCCTTCCCCTGAGGTTCCCCATGTGCCCTTCAAGCCGTAGGGCACCTGGGGAAGCTGATCCTGGAAGGGAGCTGTGCTGTCAGGGGTGTGGCTTAATATGCTAATGAGTTTCTGCTGTTGGTTGTGGCCTATCATGCTAATGAGTGCCTGCTGGGCTTTTTTTACAAAAAAAAAAAAGCCCTGGGAGAGCACATGTGGCATGAGATGCAGACAGAAATTTGTGAGACGATGTGGGATTGTTGGCATGGCGGTGGGAAAGACCACTGCAGGTTGGATCTAAGTGTCAGAGACTGTGCTTTCCTACCACATTACAGGAACTATAAGCTTGGACCAAATATCTAAAGGTGCTCTGTATTCTGGAACATTTGAAAGTACTTTTCCAACTTGAAGTTCTAAGAGTGTTACTGGTTTTAATTTTTCAGTTTAATGTTGTTGCAATGCTATAATGACTAATGTTTCTGTCTTTAAGCACTGGATGTAAGGTTTATAGCAGCAGGAACTGTTTCTGTCAATATTGTTTTAAAACAGTGCCATAAAATGTATGTTATCATCCTAAAATATTTCACATGGGCTTTTCCTCTCCTCCAATAAACTTATATTCTAGAAAAATGATTGGGAAAATCCTCAAAAGAGAAAAAATCTCCCGATATTGTTCTGCCTGAGTTCTGTGCTTTGATATTTTTTATCTTGTGGGTTATATGCAAAGGAAAGCTGTTGCCTTTGCCAATTTATCTGGAAATTATGAGATGAAAAGCTGTTTATGAGGGAGGAGCAATTTGGAGCAGGGAAAACAGGTACTGAAAGGCTTAAAGATACTGCTGCTTCTTCAGTTCTGGTTATTTTTACCAGAGCAAATTTCGTAGTTTAAAATTTGCTAATGGATTTCTGTCTCTTGTGTTTATGTTTGAGAAATTTATCTATCAGGCTATTGAACTTAAGTAGTACATTTCTGACTGACTCAGTGAATGTTCAAATCTAGTGTTTCTTCCCATCTGCAGCATTTGCCTCTTTTGTTACTTCCACACTTAAACATTAGTTTTTGAGCAGGGATGGGCACGAACCTAAAAAAGGTTGTTCATTTCATTTCAGGTTTCAGGGTAGCCCCTTCCACTTTTTTCTTTCAAAAAGACAGAAAAAAAGAACAAGTGGGGGGAAAACCCTTAAAATCCAGCAACCAAATAAGTTTTTTTAAAAGATAGCAGTCCATGTGCAATTGCTGTCGGAATGCCACATGTTCAAATATTGATAGAGTTCTAAGGTCTTCAGTCTACTGATCTACTGGGTGTGGGCCTTTATCTACAATATGAAGTCTTTCAGCTGTAGTAAGGGCACGGAGAGTCCATTTTTGTTGATCATCAGTTACCCTCCAAGAGATGGGCAAATAGTTCAAAATACTCATCCTCATCCTCAAAAATCAATGCATATTGTACTTTCCCCAAAAACTGAATGACTGGACAAACCACAAAGTGTATGTTTAAGGAACATGTCTTGTGAGTTATAACACCAACAATTAGACACTTTACTCAATCCTTTGCTGAAGAGTTGCTGTAGTGTGCAGTGTATCCTAAAGAACTTAAGATCCATGAACATGTATAAACTTGAAGGCCATATCTCATTGCTTTGGCACAATATGATGATCTCTCTCCTTATTCCATTTATCCCAGGAGTCTGCATATCATATTTATTAATCAACATCAAATATTTATAAACAAATATTGTAGGTTTCATTTTCTGCCTTGATTCAGTTAGAGTATCCAGGAGCAAAGGGGACTCTGAGCCACTTAACGCTGCAGGGCCAAATTTAGATACCAACAAATGTTGCAACTGTAAGTCTTGCAGACCAAAACAGAAGGGGGGAAAACTCAGCCTTAAGAAGCAACAAAGTTGGGTACACAAAGGTTGGGTGAGAGAAATTTTTTTTTTTTGAGAAATAAACCAAAATATGTTTTTTTGGTTCAAGGTTTTTAACATAGAAATATCAAAATGTATCAGGTTATTTAGATTCAGGACTTCTTCGTGCAAATATTCACCACTTCAAGGGCAGATTGTGCCAATGTTTTTAAAGTATGGTTTTAGTGTACTTTGTAATATGAGTCCTATGAGGAAAGGCTGAAGGAGCTGGGTATATTTAGCTTGGAGAGGAGACAACTGAGAGGTGATATGATAGCCATCTTCAAGTAATTGAAGGGCTGTCATAAAGAGGATAGTGTGGAGTTTTTTTCTGTTGTCCAGAAGGTCGGACCAGAACCAACAGGTTGAAATTAAATCAAAAGACTTTTCAGCTAAACATTAGGAAGAAGTTCCTGACAGAGCGGTTCCTCAGTGGAATAGGCTTCCTCAGGAGGTAGTGGGCTCTCCTTCTTTGGAGGTTTTCAAACAGAGGCTAGATGGCCATCTGACAGCAATGCTGATTCTGTGAACTTAGGCAGATCATGAGAGGGAGGGCAGGAAGGGTTACCTCA
Source organism: Lepidodactylus listeri (assembly GCA_029233225.1). Lineage (NCBI taxonomy): Eukaryota > Metazoa > Chordata > Lepidosauria > Squamata > Gekkonidae > Lepidodactylus > Lepidodactylus listeri. The sequence goes on from JARCFY010000002.1 coordinate 104,150,137, forward strand.
GTGTTTAATTCTTGTGGCCCTTTCTTACATGCCCAGGGAAATGCTGATTGCCACTTCGGGGTCAGGAAGCAATTTTTCTCCAGGCCAGTTTGGCTGGAGATCCTGAAGGGGTTTTGTCATCTTCTGGGCATGGAACAGCTGTCACTGGGTGTGTGAATTTCCTGCATTGTGCAGGGGGTTGGACTAGATGACCCTGGAGGTCCCTTCCAATTCTATGATTCTATTCTGTGAAATTTTGGTTTATTTATTTCTCAAAATATTTTTTTATTTCACCCAGCCTTTGGGAATTCAACTGTGAGTCATACTGTTCTACAGATTGTGACAAGTCATATCTAGACGTCAACTCCTCATTGGTCCCCCTATTGGTCCAAGCCTTCCATACAGAAGATTTCTTCCCAATTTTTAGACCGCGATTAGCCCATAATTCTAATTTAGTGTGTGACAATGGATCAAATTGATATTGCAGTGCTGTTATACACCATTGTTCTCTAGTTGCAGAGGAATGGGATCCACTCTAGCATAAGTTGACCCTAATGTGTTCCTCTTAGAGAGGGGCATCAGACAAGAGGCCTTCAAAAGAGCCCAAGATGGAGAGGCCAACTGCAAGGAGTGATCCCAATAATTAGTCCAAATTAACAAGTACATCTGATGATATAAACTAAGATCAGGGAAACCAAATCCTCTTTCACTGAATGGAAGTTGCATCTTCTTTAAAGAAATCCTAGGTGGTGAAGAACCCCACATAAATTTCCAAAACAAAGTATAAATTTTATGATTATATCTGTAAAGTATATAGAAAGGAATTGCATGTAAAATATGAATAATCCAAAGTACAGTATAGAAACTTGATATTGCTATTATGCAAAGTGAAATGCTTATGGAATTTACACTGATTGATTTCTAGCAATAGAACAATGATATATATGGATGCTGTTGGCTGAAATCTTAGCCATATCAATAAGTATGTTCTGAACCAAAAGCGAAATGTTTTGGAAACAGCTTTTTCTTCCTTCATTTCTTTCTTAGTGCAGTGTTTGGAGATGACAACCAAAAGGAAAATTATTGGCCGCCTGGTGCCATGCCGATGTTTTCGGGGGGAAGAAGAAATCATCTCAGTGCTCGATTACTCCCATTGCAGCCTTCAGCAGGTGCCAAAAGAGGTTTTTAACTTTGAACGGACATTGGAAGAGCTTTATCTAGATGCCAATCAAATTGAAGAGCTACCCAAGGTAAATCTTGCCCTTTCTAAAATAAACAAATATGCAAAATGAGCATTTAAAGCATTCTTGTGTAAAAATAAAATTATGCTTAGACAGTCTGCTGACTTCAGGTATTCATAAATACATAATATGCCAACTGATACACATTTCCCTTGCTTTTAGAAAACATACTTATCTAAAGTCAGTCAACACAGACAAGATATTTTTAGTTGCTTCTATCCCTGATAGTACATAAATGCAGAGTTCTTCATTTACACAAAGGTGTTCAATGTTTCCCCAAAGAATTAATTTGTTTCTATATATATATCCATGCAGTAGTGAAATGTTTTAGTTTGGTATTTGCTGCTGCCTAAACTGGAAGCCTTGTATATTTTATTTACTTAAAATGAAAAAAAAATGTTGAACCTTTCATAAGCTGAATGGGACACTGATCACAAAATTGCGGCTCAAGCAGGCAACACTCTGCTAACTTCTCTTTTCTTCGTGTCTAACTTAGGAAACATAAGACTTCTTGTTTTCTATTTTTCTATAGAACCAAAAACCAGGGGGAGGGGGTTTCTGCTGCTGTCAACTGTGGAAGTATTTTAAAAAAAATTCTTCAGAACCTGGCTTCTTCAGAACCTTGGACAGCAATCCATTTGCTGAACAGAGTGAAGAAAGTAATAGATTTGGGCTGGGAAAGTTGATCATTTTCTTGCTTCTCTCAAAGAAGAATATTTGGAAAACTAAGTGAGATGTTGTGTGGGGGTTGGGAGAAGTACATATCTAACTTGAGAGGCAAAAAAGGACTCAGACTAAGTCCACAGAGGCAAAAAGAAGACCAAGGATAAACACATAACCTAGATAATATGTGTTGTAGCAATCTGAATATCTTGTACTGGTGATGCACATTGGAGACCAATTTTCTTTCCTCTTCCATCAATGTGGAAGGGTTAGAACAGTAGACAATTAAATTTGGTTGAAATGAACAAGACAAGACCAGACTGGACAAATCCCACCAGCTATGGTCTTCTTTTTATAGATTATTTGAAATTTGCACCTAGCCATCATTTCACCTTTCCAATGGAAAATTGGGGTCTTCTCCTGATCAGGGAGGAGATTCATGGGCCAGCTGAGAAGTGTGTGTGGTGGAACCATTCACAGGTAATCTTGTTAGCTGCTTTAGCTATTAGACCTGTCAGTCTTGAGGAATTTCTGTCTTTTTTTCTGTGATACTAGATCCACTTCCTGCTGAGTCTTTGTGTGCTAGCTGGCACAACCCTAAAGTTTTGGCTGCACAGAGAAATAATTTCATCTGAGTTACAAAAGAGAAGAGAATTCTAGGGAAGGGAGAACTGGACTGTCACTATATAAAGTGTGAAACGAAAAAAAAGAGAATACAACATATTTTGGGTTTGGGGGCTAAATTCAGTGCCCTTCATTATCTCTTCCAGTTTAGCTACTCCTAGAACATGGCTACATTCAAACTAATAGTATTTAGGCTCTCATACTTTCTCCTTTTTTCCTTGTGAGCTGCTAAGAGTGAAGAGCTCCCAGTTATAGTTAACTTCAGTTTTTAATAACATCTATATCGGACATACTAACAAACTGTTGTTTGTTTAGAATCCTGATATATAGGCATGAAACAAACAACAGTTACTTTAACGGTCTTATTTGGATGACATGACAAATTGAAGGCCCCGTCCACACGAGCAAGATAAGCCAGACGGGAAGTGACTCAAATTTGTGCCGGCGCAATTTGCGCCGCTTTTGCAGGATCACACAGGTCCATGGACCTGTGAGGGCGAACCGCTGCTGCGTGATTACACGCAGCCGCGGGCGAGTTGGTGTTTTTTTTTCCGGCCGTTTTCAGTGTGCTTATCTGCTTCTACAAGGGATTGATGACTTGCCTGTCCACCCTTGGGGTCATCCGATGATGCGCATACCGGGATGGGAGGGGAAAAAACCCAAAAAAGCCCGCTCCCCAACGCCATTTGTTTGCGCTGGCGTGATCACACCAGGAAAGGTCAGTTCTGGGCCGTCTCAAACCATTTGAGACTGCCTTTTCACTGGTAGCTAAATAAGCCGATTCCCCACTGACTCAAAGCAGTTTGTGACACTTTGACACTGGCTGCAGGATGCTTCCCAGATGTGCTTGTGTGATCGCACCACTTTGAGCCGGCGGGGAATCGTCCTTCTTGTGTCGCAAATGGGTGTGTATGATTGCGTGCGAAGTTTCTTCTGTGCCAGGAAATCTTTATTCTTGGTGCAGTACCCACAGAGAAGGAGGAGCCTGAGGCCGAGGACAGACTGGCAATCTGGAGCGGGAGGAATCCGGAGGCAAAAGCTGTGGGGGAAAAATTCCCTGGGGCTGGCCGTTCACACTGGCCAGTGTATTGCGCAAGGCTCCTGTTACGGAGCATTCAGACTGCTGCGGAACGGCCCTGGGTGGGCTGGCCTCTGCAGCTTGTGGCAGGGCTGTTTCGGCAATGTGTGTATCTGTGCATGCGCGCATGTGCGCTCATGTGCAAATTGCCAAAACAGCACGTTCACACAGCTGCCTCCGCTTGAATCCCGCCTTCTTCCAGTTCACACTGCCTGAAAGTGGGAGGCATGCGGAAGACAGCCCCTGGACACCAGTTTCTCCCGGTGTCCTCCTAAAGCGAAACCGCCTGCAAAACGCGTAAGTGCGGAAAGGAGCCAAGGGACAGCTGTGGATGTCTGAACGGGCTCCCTTCCCCCGCTTCCCAAGTGGAGCTCTCCCAGGGCAGATTGCCAGTCTGTCCTCGGCCTGAATATGTTCAAGGACTTCAAAGACTTGTTCTTGGACAATACAAATCTTACAAATGATATGAATAAAACAATGATTTGTTTGGTTCTTCTGTGGTACAGTGGCTTTTATTTGCCAAATCCTGATGTGTACAGCACAGTGTGAAGAAGAAATGAGGGTTTAAAACATCCACCTTCTATCTATCTATCTATTCTATCTATCTATAAATCTATGAAGCTGCATCTCAAGGGGGTTGGGAAGGGGGGAACTGGAGACAAGCTGAAAAAAAGGATTAGCTTTCCGAAAAAAGCTAAAAAGGAATAGCAAATTAAACACAGGGCTTTTTAGTATTTTGAGTGCATTTTACTTGCTATTCTTGTAAGAAGAGATAGCATTTAATAAGTGGAAAGAAGTTTTCTAGGCCATATTGATATTTTATATCTAAGCAATCTTCTCTCTGCAAAGTGAATGGAGCAATAAGAGCCAAAGTATACAATCTCACAGTCATCTGCTGAAACAGCCCATCACTTCTTATAATTAGTTTGTGAACATTTGGTTAAAATACAGTTATAAAACTTTGCAAACTGTCATTCCATAGCTGTCACTTGATCTCAGTAGGTGTATCAGTGAAATATTTTTACATAATGCTTGAATGATGAGGTAGTTTAGGAGATCAGATTTAAGTGAGGTGTTGTAATTTTATGAAGTTTCTTTTGCTGCTGTTACTATTGTGAAATCAGGGAGGTAGCTTTCCTATAGTTACTTTTATTCTGTCAAGAGGTATCTAAAATCCAGATGAGGGGGCAGGAGCTTATATTTCACAGTAAATCATGTGAGCGTTGTTTTGATTGTTACTCAGTAAACTAGATTTTTTTTCAAATATGGTGAATAATGTCATTCTCTGTAGGGTTGGATGTGAGCAAAAACAGAAGCAAAACACTTCTGGGAAATACAGAACTAGTCAGCTTTAACTTCTAAAAGTTTCACTATAGGCTGAGCAAGCCTCAAAAGCTTTTAAAGGATGGCCTCATTTAAATCTCAAAAATAATGCCCTGAGCCATATTCCCAGCCACAAACCATGCTTCTCTCACATGTCCTTTATACATTACTGCAGTAGTGTGGGAACTGCTTTGCTGTAGCTTCATCTTGTGACAGTGCTATAATTGTTCAAGAAACCAGCACCACATGATCAGGGGCCAGTTGAGTGGGACCTTTAAAAGCACTATTATTTATTATCTTAAGATCAAAATTTTACAAATAACAGAGATATTCTTATAGCAGAGTGATAATAATACCTCAGAGAAAACATATGGTTGTATGTCGTCCTTGTGCTCATTATCCCAAAACGATCTAAAGAAAGTCCATTGTTCAAAGAATGTATCTACTTATGAATTGTTACTACTACATAAATATTGTTTACAGTATGTTAATTTGGTCATACATGAGGGTGTGGGAATATCTGTATGTTTACATATTCATGCAGCAATTAACAAGTTCAGTTCTAAATTGATCTCTTGTACCACATTTTTAAGGTAACAAAACACAATTATTTTAGGGTCTTGGGAGATCTAATATTCAATAATTTCATATATTCATTTCACTATTGAAATCTAAAATTTCTGGATGCCCACATTCTCCCAAAATATAGAATTAGTCTGCTTTAGAGCATGACACCATCAACAATTCAGTGGTAAATTTAGATATACATGCTAGTCTATAAGGAGTTAGATAACACCTAAGTAATATTTTTAAAATATAATTTTTTATTGTTTTCCAACATACCATGAGAAACGAACATACAAAACATATATGAGAGTAACGCTACCAATACTATACCCTTTAAGTTGCCTCATACCTATGTATCTCAGTGGCACTCTTGCTACCATAATATGATTACTATTTAAGCAATATCTAACCATTCCACTGCTAGTTTTTCTATACATCTCAATAGGTTAACATGTTTTCTACTAATTGCCTTTTTGTCTAAACATTCTAAGTTAGTCTTCTACAAGTTGCTTTTAAATATCATTTCCCTACTTCATAATAAAATTCTTTTTGCACTAGTTATCAAGACTACTAGAATCCTTAAATCAAAATTAGTTGCCTTACATCTTTTAAAGGAAATATGGACCTTAACATTCCATAAGTTTCCATTCTGCATATTTATCAATTATCACCCTTGAACAATCTTGTTCTAGTAAATATTCATATATATTTCCTAAACCAATTTTCCCTTATATAAATCAAATTATTTTTGGCTTAACTTTTTAAACAACCACAGGGGGAAAGAAGAGACTAGTTTTCTTCTTCCCATAACTATTTTAAATGTGGGCTTGAATTTTTTAAGTACATACACAAATATTCTTCAGCCTATTTTAGCCAGTTAATATGGGCTAGGGTTCACTAAACTCCAATCTTGTAACAGAATCCCTAAGCCAGTCTTATTCCTATATCTTAAATTTGTTTCTTCTTTTTAAAGTTTCTTTCTTTCTTTTTTCTGGTAGACTCTTGGATCTGTGTCTCTTCTCCTTGTACATGGAAAGGCTTTGTTTCATGATTTGCCATCTGTGTTCAGTGTTTAGATTTGCTTCATCTTTTCTCTGGTGTATTTTCCTCCTTGCACTTTTAAGGGTTCCAGATTTTAACAGTCCTTTAGTAGACTGTTTAAGGGTTCCAGATTTTAACAGTCCTTTAGTAGACTGTTTAAGGGTTCCAGATTTTAACAGTCCTTTTTCTCACTGCTGAAATCAGTTAGATTCTCACAGTAGATTAGTTGCTCTTGATTGATTGTAGTATTGTCCAGAGTCCTGCACAGTTGAGTTCTGTAATTCCTTCTCACTGCAAGTTGGGTTAGTTTGATTGTAGAAGTGTTCTGTTTCTTGTACAGTTTGGTGCTGAAGTTTCTTGTCAATGATTTGGCTTGATGCTGAAAGTTTTTGGTCTAATATCCATTCAAAAATCTTTTTGACTGCCTGGCTCATTGCTTCGTTAATCCGAACTTGGATCTCCTTCCAAGTTATTTGAAGCTTATCAGATTCTGTGGACCTATGCATATCTGTAGTATCTAGCATGTTTTCCTGGGAGTACTGATCATTCATTTCCATACAATAACAAAGTCTCAGATCAGTCTAGCAAAGCCCAGCATCTCTTTGAAGCTGTCTCCCTCTGCCAGATGATAAACTTCTCAGCAGTCAACAGTCTGTTTCATAAGTCAAATGTTTCACAGCTTTATGGTAGAGATTAAACAGAGTGCGCATCTATTTTGTTCTTAGCAGTAAAGTATGACGTCACAAAGAGCTGATGTGAGATAGTAAGTTTCACTCTTTAAATCTTTATTTCTTTCTTTATTAAGAAGGTTTAAAAAGGAAATTTGTAATTCTCTTGTAGAAGCTCAAGTCCGTCTTTGCTCCAGAGAATGTTTATCTCAGCATTCTTTAAATAGCTCTATCTCATCTTGGCCACCTTGGGCAGGAAAAGGGGGGGAAACCACCTCTCCCTTCTGCATTGCTTTGAATGTTAAAAGGGTCATTTGAAGAAATCATTAGACTATTCAGTGCTGCTGTTGCTATTTACCTTCAAGTGCATATCTTCATTGGTATTCTGGATGAGGCTGTTGTTCACATCTTGTGCTCATTATGGCTGCCATAACTGCGGTCCTCTGTTCTCTGCTTCTGGGATGGTCCAGGCTTCCACCCGCTTGTTGCCTCAAGCGAGGAGTCCGAATCAAGTCCCTTGCTCCAGGCCTCCCTCCAGGAGTTCCAGTGGGGTTTGGGATCCCCTGAAAACCCGTCTAAAAAGAATGAAGAATTGGTTGTAGCTGGGAGCAGTCCCGGCTGTCAACCATGTCAATGTGACATAGCCCCGCCTCTCACCTAAGTAATATTTTAAATTATTTTATTTTATTGGTCTTGTATCCCACCCTCCCCGCAAGCAGGCTCAGGGTGGGTTCCATCAATATTAATACAATTTACAATACAATTAAAACCACTTTAAAACAACAGATTGAAACAGAAATTTTCTTTGTTTTCTGTTAGAATCAGTCTTTGGAGAACTATTTTCCAGATCCAGCACCCATTCTCTAAAGAATATTTTTTCTCAAGCCTTTTCTCCATTTCAACAAATGCTCATTAAGCACATGCACTTGATTTAAAATTAGTATATACATATTTATTTCTTGTTATTCATCCACATGTAATTTTTTCCAAAGTATGTTTTATTCTGACAACATCGATATTTTTATTTAGAACCTTTATAACATGTCTGATCTGTAGAAATTTAAACAATTTCAGACGCATTCTGCCCATTTTATCTATAATCTGTTCATAAATTAACATTCTTTCTGCTTTAAACAAGCTCTCAAATGAGGTTAAAGTAGCCTTTCCCTGCAAATGTAGATCCCTCTGTAAACTTGGATGTAACATCTCCTTGACGCAACTGAGGACAAACCCAGGGCTGAACAGTGGTTTCAGTTTTATCCAGACTGATAAATAGGCATTGATAGTACCAAAATCATGAGTTTGTCTATGCTCTTGAAACTAAACAAGAGCTAACAGTTTTCTTTTAACTAGAACTTTGGTAGCTTTTGAAGATTTTTTTTTCTGGAGCAAGTCATCGTGGCATTTAACTTAACCACTTGATAGTTGAATGGGACTTTATCATGAGGTCACTGCTTAGCTGAGAAGGAAGGGCCCAGGTGATTGGTTACTGAGCAACATGGAATATTACTGAAGCCATGTGCAATGAGGCCATGGAAGAGCAGCTGGCATTTCACAAAGGGCCCCTCCTTTAAAAGCTATTTTGCTTTCTGGCATCTTGGCGCTGGCAGCTTTCTTCCATCTCTATGCTCATACTTGCAGCTTCGTTTTGTCCCCACATTTTCATTTGCTCTGTTTTGCTGCTGCTCATGAGTTAAAAATTTCACGGAAAGCAAGAAAATGGGTAGAGGTTTGAGGGATATGCAAGTAATATGGAGATATGGAAAACTAGTGGTCTGACTGGTTGCAAAATGATGGTTAAACTGATTGAAACCCTGTTCAAGTTTGGATTATTAACTATATTAAGTGACTGGCTATAGTCCTTTCAAGGATGCAAGACAAAAACGAAATGGGAGAAAGAAATCCAAGTCTCACTAGTGGAGTAAAACTCGCTTCTTCACCCAGTGCTATAGAGGGTTGGTGGCCCCATTTGTCTCTAGCAGTCTGGTCCAGCTTCTTAGGCTGTAGTGGGTGAGTTGAAATGTGCTGCTACATGGAAGCTATACATGCCTATAGACATTTTTTGAAGCTGAAGATAGATGGGTAGCCCTGTAGCCAGGAATTTTTTTTTGGGGGGGGGGCACCGCTAATTAAATTTAATTAAAGATGCCTCTAGGGCTCTAGGGGGGTAGAGAGAAGCCGTGTTCAGAGAGACACACTATGTTCTCACCCATCCCTGCTGCTGCCGGCCGGGAAATCTTACCCTGCAGATGGTCTATTCCTTTCACCACCCTCTCCTACATGATGTATGAGGCTTAGAGGTGCTCTCCCCCTGCCTCCCTCCCCAGCAGGTTGCCCTTTTCTACCCCAGAGCCTTCAGAGAGCATCTCTTCTTTTGCCATAGCCATTGGAGGCTGGGTGGGTGCATGGGTCCTGTTGGTGAGTGGGTGAGTGAGCTCCCAGGCCCGGGAGAGTAGTTGGGCCAGTGTGGGAATCTATGGATTGGTTTGGCTGACATCAGGCAGCCCCTTAAATAGGCACTGTGGCAGGAGTGGGGCCAGCAGTGGCAGACCGCAGAGCTGGCTCGCTCACTGGCCCACCGGCATTCCTGATGCACCACCACTGACTGGCGCCCAGGTGGAGGAGGCAGCAAGGAGTGGTGGGGTTCCACCTTAATCATGGGGAGCTCTGCCTTTAAAGCCCCACCACTGGCTATGGCCCTGTAGATGGGTGTATTGAGATAAATTGAACTTCTATAATATTTAGTTTTATTCAAGACTTGAATGATCTGACTTTGGTTAGTAGCTCATCCACAGTTTTCTGGTAAAAATATAATTATTGTGATACAGGATTTTGATGTTTCCTTATCAGTACCTATTTGTATCTCTGTACATCCAATATGTGTTCTTCTATATTTTTATTGTATACTACCACACTTTTGAGGGAACCATCAGCCATTTGAAAAATCATGATGTTTAGCTTATTAAGATACATATTTTGTGGCTTTTTATGTAGAGATAAAATGCACAGTTTAAAATATATGCTGCCTGATGTGACATTTACTAAGACAGAAGTTCCATTTCCTCTATAGTAAGTATGTGTAGGATTACAAACACAGGATCACAACTGAGCCTGAGAGAAGACCTTTGAAATCCCATTGATATTATTATGGAGTTAAGCATGTGGCTAAATTTCACCCATGAAAACAAATGGAATTTAAAATTGCTTAACCAGCTGTACCTTTCTCACAGCATCTTGTTCTTTTGCTTGGTCAACCTCCCCTCTTCCTACCCCTTTAGCCAAATTTAGATGCTCATCATAGTGGCTTGTTCACTCCACTGGGCAATTATTTATAACTGGAGAAGCAATTTGGTTAAACTCTCCAGGGGGTTGAAGGAAAAGTGATATAGAAGAGTGAATTATTTTCCCAGCTGTATATATCTGTTAACAGAGTAGGCTGTGGATATCAAATCATATTTTTATGCCTGATAAAGATGAAATGGGGTCTGATGGAGGTCGGTTTGCTATTGGATACTTCAGACTGTTTCCTCTTTTTAATAATCAGATATAGTTGATATTTAAGCAAATATTTAAAGAGGATTTTTGGGGGTAGGGGAACAGAATTACACTTCCTGGTGTTACAATAACATTACAGTTATCTAAAAAGGTGATTTCAGATGTATGTAACATGGGACCAGAGTTATATAAAATGTAATTTGTTACACATAATGCATTGTGTGGGTACAAGATTAGGCATAAGATTGGACATCCCTCTCCTGAAGAGAAAAATAACCTTGCATTGAGCTTGGTAGGGGAAGGAAGAAAGGACACTTTGGCTGCCATGATCCCAATTCTGATTTGCTTCTCTCTGAAATAAAATGGAAATAACATTGCCGCAAGGGCCAGACTCTCAAAGTTCAAAATAGCACTTCTCTATTTATTCTTCAGGACAAGCAGTTGTACTTAATTTCCCTACCACGGATGAGCAACAGCCAGTAAAAAGGAATGGGTACAGGGAAGGATAGCTGAAGGTTTATGACAGATGTCATATGGTACAGTTTAAATTACTAGATATCATTTAGGAGAAGGGGAAAAAATAATGGGTTCCTGTTTTCAGTTGGTAACAACACGCAGAGTGATCATTGTTGTAATTCTTTAGATTGCTTTCCAGATTTTGTGTTTGGAAATTTCAGTTCAACTTTAGTACCCCATTGATCACTGACTAGTTGTTTTAGTTAATATGTTTAGATGTATCACTTATAAAGACAGGTTGAGATTTATTTGCTTCTTTGCTGAGTGTTGAAATATAAGGGTGCTTTGAGTTTCAACATAAAATTATCAAGAGGCACAAGGTGGCTTGCTGTTGAAGAGAACTACTTAGCTTTAGAGTCTGGCAATTGATGTAGCTGAGATGAAAACCGCTATAGTAGAGCAAGTCCAATTAAAAATGAGATGATCTAGGCAGGGCTTTGTGAACAATACAATTGAACATGATGGTACCTTCCATTTATACAAAGGGATAGTGAATATAACAGGGCTTTGCCTGTGCATTTCCTCCATAAAATCTGAATGCGTCTTCTTACCTTCATAAGGGGCACATTTTGTACATAATATAGCTTCTGTCATATACAAAAATGAACAGAGAATAAGTAGAGGGAATTTTAGATAATATATCCTCTAATATTGCCATAAGGTGAAATAGGTTTTATTTCCTTTAGCACCCAGAAGATATGCAAGATGTTGTGAGGAGAATATACAAGCAGAAAGACAAAAAGAAAGGCTTCTTCACATAATTCATAATTGTCAAGCCCAGTGTCACAAGATATGGTGAGAGCCATTAGCAAAGGAGGAGAGGAGGAGATTGGATTTATACCCCGCCCTCCACTCCCCAAGGGAGTCTCAGAGCGGCTTACAAACTCCTTTCCCTTCCCCTCCCCACAACAGACACCCTGTGAGGTAGGTGGGGCTGAGAGAGCGCTTTCCCAAGCTGTCCTTGAGGGAACAGCTGGTGCAGAGCTATGGCTTGCCCAAGGTCATCCAGCCAGGTGCAAGTGGAGGAGTGGGGAATCAAACCCGGTTCTCCCAGATCAGAGTCCGCACACTTAACCACTACACCAAACTGGCTCTCAAGGTGGCTTTCAAGGGAGCTTCTTGGGACTTGGTCTATCAGTGGCTAAGTTCCACATTAGACCTCTGGTATTAGACCTCTGAATACCATTTGCTGGAAAAACGTGAACAGTGGAGCCTTGTGTCTGTGCCCCTGTTTGGCCGCCATTTTTAAAAATAAAATATTGTTGATTCTCGGTGCAGAAAGTCTTCCTTTTTGCCAGTGTATTCTCATATTGTCTGTGAATAAATACAATTCTGCAAAAGCACAGGACAGCTTATTGTGCATCCTCAGCTGCAGCACTGCTAGAGTTCCTCCACTGTTTTAGGTCCCTACCAAAAAGCAATAATTGTATTATTGCACATTAGTTACACCTTTTGGAGTGTTAATATTGATACTAGTGTGTTGATACTAATTTTTAATGTTAAACAAGGCTTCCTGAGAATGTGTACCTGTTCAAAACAGTCTCTTTAAAGTAATTTTATTCCTTTTTGTGAGTGCATTTCTCCCTTTTGCCATATTGCTCCCATTACTTGTCATTTCTCTCAGAATGAAAGGTAGATGACAGAATTATTTCAAAATGAATCATTTTCTTAATGGAAATGGGTTTGCATTAATCTTCTGTATTCAGTAGCCCAAATGGATGTACTTTCTGCTCAGTTCCTCTGAGATTTTCCAAAGTACTTATTTAGGCTTTTAGAAGAGACAGTGGAGCCCTTAATAAACTATACAGTAGCTGCACAAAGAAATTCAGACTGAGGTAACACCCCAGTGAATTACAAGAGAGTGAATTGCAGTAGGCTATAGTTTGTTCACCAGTATTCTTTAAGTATCAGCATTGCACATTTCATGCCATATTAAAATCCAAGCACATTATGGTTGCACTGAGGGCTTTTGAAACAGCAGTTCTTTTCCTTTTTCGGTATTATTAGGGTAGTCATATTAGTCTGTTGTAGCCAAAACAGCCAAGCATCTTGTAGTTCCTTAAAGACTAAGAGATCTATTGGGCAGTGTCCATTTTATCAGATGTAGATGAGTGAGTTCAAAACCTCTTTGTCCAGGAAAGAAGAATCCTTATGTTTGTCCAAATATTTACCTTTAATTTAGTAGCTGAGAAATATGAGCACTTCCTAGTTCTTGTTCCTGTGTGTCTCTTCCATATTAAGAATGCTGGTTAAGTAAGAACTTGGTCACCTTTAATTTGCATACAGTTTGATCTACTGTAATCTTTAATGAAGTTATTGAGTGACAAATTGAGATAGCTGCAGTGGGGAGCCTTCTGTTAAAATAATTCCAGAAGGGTAGCTGCGCTAATCTGTTTCAGCAAAAATTGACTGACAGCTTAATGACTAAGAACATTTTATTATTCTGGACTCCTGTTAATTTTTACAGTGGGGTGGTTTTGTAGCCAGTTTCACCCAGCTACCTCTCCGCCATCTTGCCACGAGCCCTGTGTCTTCCCTAGGCCTCAGAATTGGAAGCAGAGGGGAATGCTTCATCTTGTTCCTCTCTTTCACAGGTAGCACCTTTTACAGCCTTGAGCTGAGCCTACTCATCCTTTTTGACCATCACTGGGAGTCTCTTTTTTAACCTCTGCTGTCTCCCCCCCTCCCCTAGCACCCAATCCTGGGCCAGGTTCTGCTGAGCTGGTTCTTTGCCAATTTCTGGCCTAAGAGGCCCAGTGACCTTCATTACCTCTTCCTCTTGCCTACATTTGTCTTTGCCCTCCCTTCTCTGACTCCTGCCAACTCATAACCGGGCAGAAAAGCCAGAAGGCTATTGGGTCCCCAGGCCCTTCCCACCCTTCCAGCAAGTCTTCTGACAGGACTGTCCCCTGCTAGAGACAGCCCTGGTGGCATTATCCTCACCCCTGCCAGGCTGGGCCTGCCCCACCAGTTCTGGCCTTGTTGCTGGCCTTGTTAGGTGAGGCTGCTGTTGGCTATTTTGACCTCCTCCCCCCACCCCGGGACACGAGGAAAGATAATGCCCAGGTAAGGCTTCATCAGTGCAAGTGGGGGAGAAATCCCTCAGTCCAGAGCTATTTCTCGACCGCATATTAACTCCAGTTAAAGTCAGCCTTGTTACATGTATGCCAATCCTTACCTGGTTATGAGCAATATACATTACATCAATCTACTGCATAATCTAGGGCAAAATTGTACCTTTCTAAACTTAACTGATTTCAATGGACTTAGAAGGATATAATTCTGTTTAGGATTGCACTGTTAAATATATAATTTTAGCTAATTTGCTTTTAGCTCTGTTACAGGGTGAAGGAAAAATTCTCCTTCAGCATGACTTAACACCATTTTATAATGTGGCTTGCTTTGCTTGCTTAGGAATGAACTCTTGCACCCTTGGAGCTGGCAGAGTAGCTGGAAGCTTCAGAAGCTGGGGCCCAGAGCCACCCGGGTCCTGTTTGTGGTGTTGCAGGGAGGGAGGAGGGCAGGGGCGGCCATGGCAGTCATGGCTGGGTGGAGGGGCAGGTGCAGGAAGCTGGGGCCCACCTGGCTCAACACCAGCACTATCAGCTTGTCTTGGAGTTGGGAGGTGTGGGGGTGCCTGGGCCGCTTCTTAGGATGCCATGCCACCACCATTTGCAAGTGAGGGATGAAGTGGGATGCCCTCCTCCCTAGGGTGCAGTCCCATTTAGTAAACCATGCCCCCCCCGATGTACTGGTGATACAACTCAGTGAGAATGACTTGGGGGCCTTCCCTGGCATTCATTTGGGCCATGGATGACCTGTGTACATTGAAGAAGGAACTCATGGCTGTGACTTTTTTCTGGTCAGATTGGCTGCAGTGCCACAGCTGGTGAGAGGCATACTGTCTGGACAAGGTTGAACTGGCAAGGTGGAAGGTAACCAAGCAGCTGGGTAGGATTGTAGAAGCTATGGAGGTGTGCTGGATTCATCATCCAGACATTTTAATAACCTTGGATGCCCTGTTTCACCCTGATGGGGTTCACTTATTTGACTAGGGTATGGATATCTAGCTGCATAGCATTAAAGATGCCCTATGCACTTGGCTACAGCTGTAGCAGCATTGGTAGGAGCAGGCCATCGTAGGCCTGGCTCTTGTGGCAGTATCAGCATGGGGCCATATCCATTCTCAGGGAAGCCGGCCTGTGTGTCCATTTTCCTGAGGATGGGGATTCCTTTAAGGGATCTTGGCATGAGGGCCAAGTGGTACACCCAGCCTTGGGACACCTCCAGTGATTACCCTCATGCTTAGGTGGCAGGGGAGACCACTTTGGGTCATCTGCCCTTGTGGGATCCAGAGACCTGCCATCCCAAGGTGACCAGTGGATCATCAACTAGCAGGCAGATCAGTTGATGAACTGGATCCGTTACCCCATGCTGTGCCAAGGCTTACTACAGCTGTAACCAATAGAGTTGTGGCCAATTTTATTCTACTCTTCTGAAAACACTGTGTGTGTGTGTGAGTGAGTTCAGCTGAAACTGTAAACTGGGGCATTTAATTGGGTATAGAGGAACTCTTTGCCTTGGGTGCCTGCCTCACACCCTTGGCACTGGGGATGTAAGCAGTTTCAGCCCGCTAAGCACAGCTTCTTATCAGTAGATAAGACTTCAAGAAGGTGGGAAAATATTCTTAGACATGTGCAGTACATGACTAGCCATGCTAGCAAACCTCTGCTCAGGGGTCATTTCATAGAAAAAGAGGTGCAGGAGCTCATTAGCATAACTCATTTGCATAACTCATTTGCATATGCTGCCACCCTTAACATACCAGAAGTGTGTCAGAAGGCAACACCCACCCCTCAGGCTCCACTCCACAGGTGAGTGAAACTGACCTGCTCTTCCACCATTCCCTTCCCCATCCAATACTTTGTGCAATAAAAATAAGCATAAAGAACACACCCTCATTCTCTTCCTGCTCCCTTGAAACCACCAGGTTTCAAGTAGACTTGAGATACCCAGGACATGTGCACCACCCATCCCTTTCCCTTCCCCTCCCCACAACAAGACACCCTGTGAGGTAGGTGGGGCTGAGAGAGGTCTTTTGAGAACTGCTCATGAGAGAACAACTCTGAGAGAACTTGTAACTGGCCCAAGGTCACACCAGCAGTGGAGGAGTGGGGAATCAAACCTGGTTCTCCCAGATTAGAGTACAACTCCTGACCATTACACCAAACTGATAAGGTGGAAGCTGCTAAAGGGTTGGTGAAATTTCTCCAGTACTTATGTGCCATGTGCCCAGATAAAATGGTATACTTAGAAAATTTATATGCCACCTTGAGCAAGTCTCTGGAAAAGCAGCACACAGTCATAAAAGGAACAATGATAAAATTATCAATATTAAAACAAAACATTAAAAACAATAAAGACCCTAGCAGGGCTTTCCCCGGGGCGCTGCGCCTCTGCACTGCTCAGGGAAGCCGAGGAGGGGGCGGGGTTTGGTCATGTGCCCGCCCCCTGGGCTCCTCACTCCCGGAGCTGCACTCCTGTGTGCTCCCGCTCCAACGGACCCCTGCCTCTGCTGATGATTGGATTATTGAGTTGCCATGCTCTGTAACTGGTGGGAATGGAAGTGATGTTAAGGCAGTATAAACTGGAGTATAAATGTGAGGTATTATGGAAAAGGAACAGGAGAATGCTTTTGTAACTTTTGTAGTTAGGAAGGCACAATAAAGCTGTCTTAGAAATTTTTCACTGCCTCAGTGTGACTATTGTATTAAACACCCCTCATTCAGGACCCAAATATTTCACCGTCAGAGGTTTCCTTCAGACTATTAGGGAATCACTTTTTTATTTAATGTTTGTTATTACCTCTTAATGCTAAACTAAAGCTTGAAGAAAAGATTATAATCCATTTTCTTTTGTTGTAGCAATTGTTCAACTGTCAAGCTCTCCGTAAACTGAGTATTCCAGACAATGATCTTTCAAGCCTGCCAACCAGCATTGCTAGTTTAGTTAATCTCAAAGAACTTGACATCAGTAAAAACGGTAAGAAAAAATATTCTTGTATTTCATTTGTAATAAAATAATGGTCATGTGTAACAGAGGACACATTAAAAGCTATTTGGTCATCTTGCCCTTGTGTAGAAACAAATACACTTCTCCTAGAAAGATGGTAAACTGGACAATGTAAACACAGAAGCAAAAAAACCCTCCCTTGCAGAGAAGTTCTTGTTTGAATATCTTCCAGTTTATCCAAAGAATGGTTATGGCTTGACTGCAAGGTAATACATGCAAAATTGAGCACACTAGTTCACTGCTGTGTAATCACATTGCTGTGTAACCACAGATTTGCTAACTATGATTTAACATCAGTATTGCCAGAAGCGGCACCAATATTGTGAACAAATATGCTTGTGCAAATTCTTGGGGTCAGAGTCCTAATTAACACTGTACAAACAACAGTTGTTGTCCCCATCTGCCATTCCATCTTTAAACCAGTTCAGGAAAATGAAAGGAGAGTGATTTTAGCAGGACAATTGTTAGGAAATTTAGTATGTAAGAGCTTTCTCAGCCTTATAAGGGCAAGGGCTAGAATCCTTTTCAAATATACTTTATTTGTAAAGACAGAGACTAGAACTGAATAAAATTATAATGTCATTAATGAGTCCAGGGGTGATTTCAATGATTTTATTATGTGATTGTATATTGCATGTTTTAAATTGTTAGCTGCCTTGGCAGGGCTCATTTCGTAGCAGGAGCTCCTTTGCATATTAGGCCACACACCCCTGGTGTAGCCAATCCTCCAAGAGCTTACAGTAGCCCCTGTAAGAAGAGCTCTGTAAGCTCTTTTAGGATTGGCTACATTAGGGGTGTATGGCCTAATATGCAAAGGAGCTCCTCCGAAATGAGCCCTGTGCCTTGGCCACCCTTGTAAGAGCAGAAAGACAGGATATAATTTTTGTAAACAAATGAATAAGTAGATAAACATTTGCCATCATTCTGTAAATAATTCCTTATTAACATTTTGAACACTCTAGTGTAGATATCTTTTTAATTGTTAATGGCAAAGGGAACTTAAAGTTTTTTATACTCTGACTTGAAGTATAAAAATTGTATGAAACTTAAAAAATAAGATAACTGAGTATTTTTGTCCAACCTTTTCATTCAAGTGTATTTAAATTAATCTTTAAATGGAAAATATACATGTACCAATTAAACTGTGAGATTATTCACTTGTGAAACTGTAACAGATATAGGAAATATCTCAGTTCCTAGTTTCCTTAGCTTGTAATGCAGTCTTGTTTGAGATATACCGTTAAATTTAATTTACAGAGCATGTGGCCTTTTACTTCATTGCTGAAACTTGCATAAATCAGAAACAGAGGTATATCAGCACTACAAATCATATATCATTTTACACCTATTTGCCTGTCATGGCTTTTCTTATCAAATAACAGGAATTACTCACAGCATTTTGAAGAATTACAGTTTCTAAGATTGTGATTACAGTTTCAAGTGACATAACTGTGTTAGTCTGATGCAGTGAAAACAAAGTCTTGTGGCACCTTAAAGACTAACCAGTTTATTGAAGGAAAACCCTTTCTGGATTTGAACCCACTTCATCAGATACATAAAATGACATTTTAGTCAGCCTATATATAATCAGAAAAGCAAAAAGAAAGAACAAAAAGTAGATTAAAATGCTGTGAAATGTGAGATGCCTGTAACTTTTGTTTGCAAAACTTAGAAAGTGCACACAGTATCGGTAATTGTTAATAACTAATTTGTATCAAGCAGTTCAGCACCTGTAGTGGGAAAAACATCAGCTCTGTTTTGAGTCTGATGGGATTAAATCAGTATTGTAGGCCAAACTCAAATCCAGCACTTTTTCTTGGGAGTCTCCCTTTGTTGAGGAAGACCTGTTCTAGCCCCTACGCGAGTGCCGGCTTTTGCCCCCCCCCCCCTTTCTTGAATAGAGACAAAGGATGGGGAGGGGCGAAGCCCAGCAAAGGTCAGCACGTGAGCGCTTAAAAGGTGGGGGCCGCCACGAGGCAGCGGCCATTCCCGAGGGAGAAGAGCTTAGGGGATTCGTACGAGTTCTGCTTAACCTGGGGCAGAGGACATAGGACCAGAATGTGGCAGTGACAAGCAGGTTGTGGGGTCACTTTGCATGCATGGGGGGGGAGGGTTGGCTCTGATGGGTTGGATAGCCCTCTGCCTCTGTATCCTGCCTGGGCGATGCACTTCCTCGCTCCCAGGCACAGCGAGACTGTAGCTCTGCTGCTCACTCCCTGCCCACTCTCCCTCGGCCCCTGGGACTCACATTTTGAACCTTCCTCAACTCGCTTGGCTGCCTGCATGAAGGCAGCTACACGATGGGAACTGTGAGCCAGGGGAACTGAACTCTCCTGGTGCAACATGCTCCCGAGGTGTTTGCTTCTTGTGCTCGGGCAGGAGGGGGTTTCCATGGGGCCGCTGGCCCCCTTCCGCTCCCCTGGCACTTTGCCTACATAAGAGGAGGGAGGCTTTGATAGGATGGTTAGCCCACCTTCTCTGCTTTCCTGCCCGGGCATTGTGCTTCCTCGCTCCCAGGTGCAGCGAAACTTTGGGTCCACTCCCTGCCCGCTCTCCCTCAGCCCCCGGGACTCACTTTTGAACCTTCCCTCGACTCGTCGGGCTGCCAGTGCAAGGGCAGCCACCTGAGGGGAGCTGCGAGCCAGCAGAACTGATTCCCCAGGCACAACACTCTGAACAGCCGCACTCCTGGAGTGTTGCTTCTCACCCTCGGGTGGGGAGGGCTTCCGTTGGGTGATGGATGGAGTGGGGGTTGGCAGGGATGCTGTCAGCCGCGGGCTCCATCCGCCGCCGGTCCCTGCCGCTCACCCAGGGGGGGTTTTCTTCATGGTCCCCCTGTGCTGAGGTCGCCCCCATGCCCCGCTCTGCTTCTTTTGGAGTGCCGACTGGCCATCACCACAGGGATTGCCCGGCAGTTCAAGCAGTTCAGCACCTGTAGTGGGAAAAACATCAGCTCTGTTTTGAGTCTGATGGGATTAAATCAGTATTGTAGGCCAAACTCAAATCCAGCACTTTCTCGTGGGAGTCTCCCTTTGTTGAGGAACAATGGTTTTCAAGTTTGGAACAGTATATCCTAGCTGTATCCATCCACAATTACTTCAGGTTTGGAGACAGTTTATATCTTTAGGCTAATGGCACTAGGAAATAGGAATACATGTGGCTCTACAACATAATAGCATATTGATGGCACTGCTTTCTCAGCTCCTTTCCTATAGTGTCTCTATACTGCTTGAGATATATTGATGGTATATTTATAGCCTCTCCCAGCTTCTCCCTGCTGCTCATTGCATTGTGTACCATCTTTATAATCCACATAGCTTGCACAACTTCATCTGGATAAATTATGTGTTTTAGTGCCTAACAGCATCATCTGATTTTAGCTTGGATTGTTATAATGTTGATTTGTTTTAATAATAATATTGTTTTGTTGTACGCTGCCCTGAGCCTTGCGTGTGCAGGGAAGGGCAGGTTAGAAATCCAATAATTAATAGTATCTGGACCCATGCAAATGGAGCCATTGAGTTATTTTTTTCAGGACTTCAATAGCTTCTAACTCACCATCAATCTGAGCCTGGAGCAGTCCACACAGCATCCATGCCTTATACTGAATCAGACCATCAAGGTCAGTATTGTTTACTCAGGCTGACAGCATCTCTCCAGGATCTCAGGGTTTCATATCACCTGATCCCTTTAACTGTAGATACTGGGAGTTGGATGTGGGACCTTCTGCATGCCAAGCAGATGCTCTGCCACTGAGCCATGGCTCCTTCCCAAAGAAGCAGAAGTCACTTTGTGGACACCACTGTGCAACTTCATGGTGAACATATAAGCATCAGTTTATATCAGAAACCTACTGATTACTACTTATATCTTGACTTGCCTGTCTGCCATTTAGAGTACAGCAAATGATCAGTTGTCTACTGTCAAGCCATATGATGCAACAGTGTTTGCTACAGTTACTTAGGAAATTGCAGGATTTACATCAGACATTCCTACAGCATCCATCCAATAAAGTGAAGAAAGAGATTGACAACGCCAGACTGGATCTTGGAAAAAAACAACAGAGGAAACCCTCAAAGGGGGGGGGGGGGGCTTAAAATCCAACAATTAAATAAGAATTTAAAATGAAAAGGGGAATAGGGAAGCTTGAATGCTTCAGCTAACTTCCAGTTCACCAGTGGCAATCAGGCAGTTGTTCGCAACATATTCATGCATGTTAACGGGAGCAGGCTACTTGTAGAAGCCAACTAGTCAGTTTCTGCTGAAGAAACTTTGCTCTGTACCTAACAAACTTCTAGGGGTGGGGTCCCAGAAGCCAACTCCCAGCTGATCAGCTGGAGGTTGGGATCGTCTCATCTCCCATCTTGGAAACTTTGCTGCCTCCCATACTGGCTGAGATACAGCATATTTAGGGGTGGGGGTGATCAGAAGCCCAAGTGATTTCTCTTCTCCCAACCCCAAGCTGCAGAGAAAAGGAGAGAAACCAGCTCTTTCTCCTTTACCTTTTGTAATGCAGAGATTAAAAGCATTATATCTATTCCCATCCAGCTTTGGGAGGGGGTGTGGTGTGAGCTTTCCCCCTCCTTTTTGTAATCCAAGGATCAAAAGCATTGCTTCTTTTCCTGAACAGTTTGGATGGGATGGAAGAGATCACTTTTGCAACTCTGCTGTATAGCTATTTTGCTGAGGGAGGTGGGGTGGATAAGAAGGAAACTCCTAGCTGTGAGTTGGTTTCTGACCAATAGGCAGCTGCAAACTTGTTCAGCAGCTGTTCAAGTAGCTGGATTATATATAGTTGCTTGATGTGATATGAAGATATCCCTGACCAGCTCACAATCTGATTATGAGTGTCGTACAAGATAAGTTCACCTGCTGAACAGGTTCACTAAGAAACTTGTGGCATTCCTACTTAGGAACATACTACCAAAGAACAGGACTGTTTCTGTGCATCATCAGTGATCTGTCTTGGTGTTTCTCTCTCATACTTCCAGGGTGGTAATCATGTATTTACTTACAGAAAGCCCCTTAGTCTAAAACAATTACTCACTAGCAGCAATGGATAACAGGAATATTAGCCCAGGGACCAGACTCTGCAACCAGCCAAGATAGCTACAGTGTCCCCATATCTACTCAGACAACCTTGTTACAAGGCCTAATAACATCAACTATGACATCAAGGGCTCATTCACCTCGTCATCTTCCAAAGTAATTGTTATCTGTCAGCAGTGCCCTTCTGCTGTCTGTTTAGACAGACAGGTAAATCTTTATGCAAAGTAATGAACTCAAATATTTTGGCCACCAAATGAGAAGGGAGCACTCACTGGAGAAGACCCTGATGATGGGAAAGATTGAAGGTAACAGAAGAAGGGGACGGCAAAGGATGAGATGGTTAGACAGTGTTACCGATGCAGTGAACATGAAACTGAGTAAACTCCGGAAGACAGCAGAAGATAGGAAAGCCTGGTGTGATGTGGTCCATTAGGTCGTGAAGAGTTGGACTGGACTGTGTGACTAAACAACAAAATAAATGAACACAAATTTGTCAGCAAAACTACAATATTCAGAACATCTCTGTATACCAGGGGATTCTTTTTTCTTTTTTCTTTTTTGCAATAGAATTTTATTTTTTTCCATTATTTTCAAATGCAGTTAGCTTTTATACATATTCCATTCTCTATAATATTGCATAGTTAGCTAAAAAGATATAATCATTAAATGACTTCCCACCCTACCTGCACCTTCATATGTATCAACTGGTAAACATGTATTTAAAAGTATTTGCCTCCTAAGGTAACTTTTTGAGCTATTATAACTTTTATACATTTAAACATTATATTGGTTAAAAAAGAAAAAATGTTTAGTTTCGCGGTTAATTAAAAAATCATTTTTGTGTTATGATTCTGTCCCTCATTTCAGTAGTTAGAAATTGTAAAAATATTTAGAGGTGGGTTCCAGTTACCAGACTTAAGGCTATATCATGATGCAGTATGTTTGACTTGGGTAGGGACATGGACTATGTTACAAGATAGAAAGTTATTGTCCCTGGAAGGCCATGACTGTAGGTTTGGGTGGCACACGTATTTGTATTACGGTCACAAAGGACAAGATTGGTTGAAGTATAGAGACTTATTAACAAGACATGGTAAAGACTTTATATTGAAGGAGCAGCATCAGATGGACTTTGATTATGGTTGGTTAAGATATAGACAAATATATGACATGTATAGAAGTGATAAAAAAATCCGGTTTTAGAGAAAAAAATAATGAAATAGAACAAGTTTGGGAGGAAGGTGGGGGAAAAATGATCTCTAAAATGTATAAAATTTTGTTAAAATGGTTTAACGCTGATGAAATGGTAAAAGAACAAATGGTAAAATGGGCGATAAACTTTAACAAAGACATTGAAATGGAATCTTGGGAATTTTTATGGGAAAATGCTATGGGTATATCTACATGTTATAACCTAAAAGAAAATTGTTTTAAAATGATGTACAGATGGTATATGACACCAAAAAAATTGCAAATATTAATCAGAATATGTCTAACAAATGTTGGAAATGTAAAAAGAAAGAAGGTTCTTTTTATGATATGTGGTGGACTTGTGATAAAGCAAAGACTTATTGGTCTATAATACATGCAGAAATAGAAAATTTTTTGAAATGTACATTTAAGAAGTTGCCTGAAATGTTATTGCTTGGACTTAAACTAGAAGAGATAAATGTAAAGAAAAGGACAATAATATGGTATATGATAACAACAGCAAGAATGGTGTATGCACAAAATTGGAAAAATGAAAAAATACCAGATGTGTGGGAATGGTTGAAAAAATTGTTATATATGGCTGAAATGGATAAATGGACTAGAAAGTTGAATGACCTGTACTCAGAGACCTTTTTAGAAGATTGGAAAGATTTGAAAGAATATGTTGAAAAATACTGGGACATGAAAAATTACATTTATACATGGTTATAATAACATAAAGCAATAGAATTAGAGTATATGAATGTATTAAGGATAATTAGATAATGAAGTTTTTTATTTTAGAATTATATAAGAATATAGAAAGTAAGAATTAGTATATAAGTATTTTTAAGATATATGACCGTTACCAGAAATGTAAACATAGATATAAGTATTACTATTTTGGATAAAGTGGAAAATGTGTTATGCTTCAGATGTGGTGGGAAACCGCCAATACAAGATAAAAATAAGATTATACAAATAGAACAAAATGTTATATAATATGGAAAAAAGGATTTGTATAAGATAAACGTATTAATTTTAATGTTTTGAAAAATAAAAATTTTTTACAAAAAAAAAAGAAATTGTAAAAATATTGTCTTTCATATTCCACTCTCGCTCCATATATTCCTTCAAGTCTTTCCAATCTTCTGAGAACTTCGCTGAGTCTTGATTGTTTAGTTTTCTTGTCCATTTGTCCATTTCTGCCATAAATAGCAGTTTTCTCAACCATTCCCATAGTTCTGGAGTTTTCTCCGATTTCCAACTTTGTGCATAAGCCATTCTTGCTGTTGTTATCATATACCAAATCAATGTTCTTGTACTTATGTTTACATCCTCTAACTTAAGACCAAGCAACAACATTTCGGGCAAATTTTTAAACTTACATTTTAAAATTTTCTCCATTTCAGCATGTATCATACGCCAAAACCTTTTTGCTTTATCACAAGTCCACCACATATGATATAATGATTCTTCTTTTTGCTTACATTTCCAACACTTATTGGACATATTTTGACCAATATTTGCAATTTTTTTCGGAGTCATGTACCATCTATACATCATTTTAAAACAATTTTCTTTAAGACTATTACATGTAGAAATACTCATAGCATTTTTCCACAAAAATTCCCAAGACAACATTGCTATTATACCAGGGGATTCTGTTGCTGATCTGAATGTCACAATTTTTTCAACAAAGGAGCTAGACAGGGAGAATCTGAAGAGAAACTACTGAGATAGAATTTAGCTATAGGATTGCTTTTATCAAACAGTGATTAAGCAGAGCTGATAGTTTAGCATCTATTAGTGTTTAAACTAGGGGTGTGCATTTGACATAAATCAAGCCAAAAAAAACCCCTGAAAAATACCTTATTGGTATTTTGGGGTGGGGTTTTTTTGCCAGTTAGCCAGTGGGCTGCTTATCTGGCTATCTGAAAATGGCCAGCCAGAAAAATCCCAAAAATATTCAAGATTTTTTGACCATTGGATAGTCACAGTTAAAGGGCTCTCAGTCCCTTTAAATGCTTTTGGAGTGAACTCTGAGCTTGGACAAAGTGTTTAAAAGGAATGCAAGCCTTTTAAATGCTTTCAGAGTTCACTTGTCGTGGAGTCATGCAGCTTGGAGAAGGCATTTAAAGGGATTGTGATGCCTGTAAATATCTTTCCCCCCCTCCACTGGAAACAATAGAGGAAGGGGGCACATTCTTTGGGGGCCCATAGAATTGGACCCCCTGGTCCAATCTTTTTGAAACTTGGAGAGTATTTTGAGGAGAGGCACCAGCAGCTATGCTGCAAATTTGGTGCCTCTACCTCAAAAACAGTCCTCCCAGAGCCACAGGTACCCCCAGTTGATTCTTCATTAGAGCCTATGGGGACCATTGATTATAATCAGGGCTCCGTTGGGGCCGGGGCGCGCCGGAGCGCCGCTCCGGGAGAGAGGAGGCGGGGGGCGGGCACTTAACAAAGCCCCGCCCCCCCCGGCCTCCCCCCGTCAATGCCCCTGGGGCCGCCGGCGCTCCGCTGGCCCCGGGAAGCCCGTCCCTCCTCCCCCCTGTCAACGCTCCCGGGGCGACGCACTCTGCCCACCCAGACGTCCGTGCTTGGCTGTCGCCACCTCGCTTGCTAGTGAACCAGCCCTCACCGCCGCCTCCTTCACTGCGCCGCCGCGACTGCTGCTGCTGCCGCCGATGGCACCAATTCCGTGTGCGCACTCAGGCGCAAGCCGGGTGGAGCCCCGCGCACCAAGCCAGGCACAGGGCGGGCAGGCAGGCAAGCGGCGGCAGCCACAGGTGAAGCTCCAGCGTCGGGCACGAAGGAAGGAAAGTGAGAAAGCGAGGGGGTGGGGAAGGGGTGACGGACGGCGTGCATGTTGGGGGGCTGCCGGGCCCAGTGGGGGGTGTGCCGCACCACACGCCTTCTCCCTGGTCTCACTCGCCACGGGTGGCGGTTCTGGCACACACACAAACACACCCTAGTCAGGGGACCCCTTGATCACCCCCTCACACGGATGGGGAGGGGGGGGAGTGGCGGCTGCTTCCCAGAGCGCGAGGGCAGCCTGAGACGGAAGGGAGAGCAAAACTGTGTTTTCTTCCGTTTACTTCTGGCCAACATGCAACTGAGGCGCGTTCCTTTTCTTTCCCAGAGACTCAGGGCTGCTAATAGGAATGAAACCCACAGTTTACTTTTCGTTTCGTTTTGAAAGAACTCTCTGCCTCCTGAACGCTGCCCTCCGTTTTCCACACATGGTGAGAGCCAGGGCTCGATTTCAGCAGGAACGCCGTTCCGGCTGTCCTCCAAGCCTGCCCCGCCCCCTCCCTGCCGGACCTGAGCTTTTTATACTTGAAGGGAAAGTTCCTGCAGAGAGCCAGCAGGAATAGGCTCCACCGGGTGCTTTCCCTTTAAGAACAAAAAAAGCCAGCAGGAGAAAGCCCCGCCCAAAGATTAAGCACAGGGGCTAGGCTTTCTGCATTTGGCTTGCCGACGACGTCGCGTGGCTTTCCCTGCACCAGTAAGTTCTCTGTTCTCTTTTCCCTCCCTCTCTCCCTCTCTCTGCCCCCCCCCACTTTCTTTCTGTCTTTCTTTCTGTCTTTCTCTCTCTGCCCCCCCCACTTTTCTTTCTTTCTTTCTTTCTTTCTTTCTTTCTTTCTTTCTGTCTTTCTCTCTCTGCCCCCCCTTTAAAAAAAATTGAAAAGGGGGGTGGATGTAAAAAAGCAGAGAGCCCAGGAAATGCTGGTTTTGACAATATCTTTAATTTTTGAGAATCTCTTTAGTTTTCTCATGGCATCTTCTGCTTAAGAAAAGTAACTTTGAAGCCTGAGTTCAGTAGTGTCTTGTTGGGAATGGCTTGCAAATATATGTGTGTTTAAAGTCTGTATTAAAGTGGTTTGGTGCTTACTGCCATGTAAGAGAAAACATCTGAAAAAGTAGCTTCATTGTTGTGTGTGTTGAATAGAAACCAGAATAGAAACCACGCACTTAACCACTACACCAAACTGGCTCCTAGCGTTGTTCTGCCAGTGAACTAGGGTTGCCAACTCCAGGTTGAGGAAATCCCTGGAGATTTGGGAGTGGAGGGTGCAGTTTAGGGGAAGGAGGGACCTAAGCAAGGCATAATGCCATGGACTCTACTTTCCAAAGCAGCCATTGACCTGTAGTTTGGAGCTCAGTTGTAATTCCAGGAGATCTCCAGACCCCACCTGTAGGTTGGCAACCCTAAAAAATCATATTCAGCGTACTAGTTTTGCAGGAAGGCAACCTGATTTCCATGGGAACCTAACCCTTAGGAATTGATTCAGTTGTAATTCCAGGAGATCTCCAGTTGTAATCCCACCAGATCTCCAGACCCCACCTGTTGTACTTCAGTTGTAATTCCAGGAGATCTCCAGTTGTAATCCCACCAGATCTCCAGACCCCACTTGTAGGTTGGCAACCCTAAAAAATCATATTCAGCATACTAGTTCTGCAGGAAGGCAACCTGATTTCCATGGGAACCTAACCCTTAGGAATTGATTCCAATCCAGTGTGGGAATAATTGTTGGACATAAGATATTGGTTCAGGCAAGGTTTTGTATAGATGGGACAGAAAATAATGTTTTTATTGGTTTTGTCAAAACTATTTTGACATCAAGGTAAACAGAATAAGAAGCAAAAAGTGGATGTGGCTGGATGACCACACTTCTGGGAACACTGGGTGTGTCCTAATATGTTAATGAGCTGTGCTGTCAGGGGTGTGGCCTAATATGCTAATGAGTTCCTGCTGGGCTTTTTCTACAAGAAGAGCCCTGGTGAGAGCCACCATGTGATCGCCTTGGGTGTGTCAAGGGGAGGCTCCAGCCTACATAAGAGGGCAGTCTAACTATGGAGCATGTCCCAAAGACCTCAGTGGGACTTGCTTCAAATATACATGCTTAGGCTTGTGCTCATAGGGCTTCCGTATGAGTGAAATAATTAATAATTATTGTATGGTGTTGTGTGTGGTATAGCCAGGAGATCCTAAGATTGTCTGGCTGTCTGAAGTGCTAGCGCTTTTATGCATGCACCATTAGGTGGCAAGCTAGAGTTATTGGGGGGGGGGGGCTGAGAGAGTTCTGAGAGAGCTGTGACTCACCCAAAGTCACCCAGCTGGCTTCGTGTGGAGGAGAGCGGAATCGAACCCAGATCTCCAGGTTAGAGTCGGCCACTCTTAACCACCACACCACGCTGGCTCTCTGAGCACAGGTGATATTTTCACAAACAGCTGCCATGGAATTCTGAGTGGCTGCAGAACTTTTTCTTGCTGGCTCTTATGGAAATCTTAGTGACTGCCTCAATGTGAGTTCAGTCCAGAAACAGCCTGTCATGCTTCTGCCCTGACTGTATGAGAATCGCCATCATGTTTGAGTGGCAGAATATACCAGTCAGCAGGGCTCCATTGGGGCCGGGGCGCCACTCCGGGAGAGAGGAGGCGGGGGGTGGGCACTTAACAAAGCCCCGCCCCCCTGGCCTCCCCCCCATCAATACTCCCGGGGCCGGCGACGCTCCACCACCCCAGGAAAGAGAAGCCCTTCCCTCCCCACTCCCGGAAGAAGAAGCCCTCTCCCTCCCCCCCCAGTGAAGAAGCTGGGCCCCAGTGGCCTGAAGCCACTCAGGCCCAAGCAAGGGGGGGAGGAAACGCTGGCCCCAGTGGGGTGAGAAGCGTGCCTTCCTTCATTCCTTCCTTCCTTCTCTCTCTCCCCACCTACCTACGTACCTTCCTGTTCCTTCCCCTCTCCCTTCCTTCCTTCTCTCTCTCTCTCCCCCACCTACCTACCTTCCTGTTCCTACCTTTCCCCGTCCTTCCCCTCTCCCTTCCTTCCTTCCTCCCTCTCTCCCCCCTTCCTTCCTTCCTTCCTTCCTTCCTTCCTTCTCTCTCTCCCCCACCTACCTACCTACCTACCTACCTTACTGTTCCTTTCTTTCTTTCTTTCTTTCTTTCCCCCTTCCTCCCTTCTTTTCTCCTCCCTCCTTCCTTCCTTTCTTCCTTCCTTTCTTTTTCTTTCTTCTCTCTCTCTCCCCTACCTACCTACCTTCCTGTTCCTTTCCTTCCTTCCCCCTCCCTCCCTTCTTGCCTACTGACACACCTGACATCAGGGATGTGACACTTCCGGTGACGTCAGGGGGTGTGGCCTCACGACACTTCCGGTGACGTCAGGGGGTGTGGCATATGCAAATAAGTTATGCTAATGAGCTCCTGCACCTCTTTTTTTACGAAAGGACCCCTGACTATAATGGTCCCCATAGGGCATAATGGAGCTGGAAAATTTTGGCAAGCCCAAATATTTTTCAAATCTGAATACCACACTGGTATTGGAATTCAGGAATATTGGAAAATAGTGATATTTTTCATGTTCAATTTACCTGAACCCAAAAAGTACTATTTTTTTGCACACCCCTAGTTTAAACCTTTTGTTACTTAATAAGAAAACACAAAATTTGCCACCAAAACTACAGTATTCAGAGCATTTTTGTTTACCAGGAGATTCACAAGTACGTGGTGTGGGACAAACCTCAGGATGGAGATTGGGAAGACGGAATAATGATTGAGGTGGTGGTCTGTTGTATATATTTTTCTCTTCGCAAAAATGCTGTGCAAGTAGTATTTGGATTATGTATGGTTCTAAGGACAAATTGGTGATTCTGCTTGTGTACCTCATGCTGAAATGTCCAGTGGTCTCTCCAAGTTCATCTCAGAAAAGATGCTAGAGATGTTTGGACCAGCTGGAAAATTCATGCCACATTTTTTTCTCTGGTGTAGCTCAGTATTCTGTGGCAACCATGTGGCCATCTGATGTTTTAATATGCATATGAAAAACATGTTAGACTTACCTTTTTGTATTGAATATGATTTTAGCAATTTGGTGATAGGTAGTATTTTTATGACATCATTGCCATACTGAGTTTGCAACGTGATTAGTGACATACAGAACTCATGGTTGTTGCCCTAAACATAAGAACATAAGAGAAGCCAATGATGGATCAGGCCAGTGGTCCATCCAGTCCAACACTCTGTCACACAGTGGCCAAAAACACCAAGTGCCCTCAGGAGGTCCAGCAGTGGGGTCAGGATGCTAGAAGCCCTCGCACTGTTGCCTCCCCAAGCACCAAGCACCCTGTTGAGCCTTAGAATGGGAAGCAAGCTAGAGTATTTAATTTCCTCCTGTCTAGTTTAAGACCAGTTCACTAAATGGTCAGGTGCTATGAAGCAGATAGAGATTGAGTTGTTTCACTTCTGAACATCTCTTGCCTTGAAAACCCTATGGGGTTACCATAAGTTGGTTGCAACTTGATGGCAAAAAAGGAATCCAAGGGCCCTGTTAAGCAGTGTTGTGATGATCAGCAGAAGGGATTGCTCTCCATGAGGAAGGCAGAACACTGTACTCTGTGGAGTACATCTTAATATAGTCTTCAAGCAGGGAGTTGACTAAAGCTGAGCAGTTTCCTGGCACTCGGGAGTTTCATGAGAAGAGAAAAACCACAGGGGGGGAAATCTGACAACATGGCTCATAATAGATTCCCTTTAATTTTCAGGGTTGCCTGTTTATGGAGTACAGTGGCACTCTGCTCATCTAATGGTGTCGGAATACAGTGTTACATAATGCACAAGACGTATCATTAAGATGAACATTGTGTTATACTAATTCTACCTTTAGGGCATGCCTGAGCTATTTTTATTTTTTGTCAAATCCGTTCCCTCATCATTATAGTAGATACATTGTTTTAGTGAATTTTTTAATTTGGATTTTCTTTCAAAGCTTTCTTTCAAATGTATTTGAGGTCTCTTTCAAGGTTTCTTTCAAATGCATTTTCTGGAAAGTATGTTTGCTGTTTTCAGTGGAACTTGTTAAATAAGTTTAGGATTAGTTTTTGATTATGATATACAGTGTTACAGATGTGTAAAGTAAATAATAAAGGTGACAATATACATCCTTGTCATACTCCTTTTCCAATACTAAACCAATCAGTTGTTCTATATCCAGTTCTAACTGTTGCTTCTTGACCCTTATACAGGTTTCTCAAGAGACATGTGAGGTGGTCTGGTACTCCCATCTCTTTAAGGACTTGCCATAGTTTGTTGTGATCCACCCAATCAAAGGCTTTAGCATAGTCAATGAAGCAGAAGTAGATGTTTTTCTGATACTCTCTTGCTTTGTCCATAATCCAGTGAATGTTGGCAATTTTATTTCTAGTTCCTCTACCTCTTTGAAACCCAGCTTGTACTTCTGGCAGTTCTCTATCCACATACTGCTGAAGCCTAGCTTGTAGGATCTTGAGCATGACCTTGCTAGTGTTTGAAATGAATGCAATTGTAGTAAACCAACTTTGCTACAGGGAAATTCCTGATAGAAGAATTACTGTTTCCAGTCTTTTCTGATGGTGGATGTGCTGTCATGTCACAGCTCACTTATGGTGACCCCATAGGGTTTTCAAGGCAAGAGACATTCAGAGCTGGTGACCATTGCTTGCCTCTGCATCATTACGCTGATATTCTTTGGTGGTCTCCCACCCAAATAGTAACCAGGGCTGACCCTGCTTAGCTTCTGAGATCTGATGAGATCAGGCTAGCCAGGTCAGGATAGTCTTTTCTACTTACATTAATTCACATTCTCAGACAGTGGAATGTGGTCATCAGTTGACCATGTTCAAATGTGTTTTTTGTTTCCTCTCTTCCACTACCTCTAAATTCTTGCCCATCAAAAAGTTAAGAAACTGACACATGGGCTTTCTGATGTGCTTTTTCAAGGCATCACTATATTTCTCTGTAAAGAGATTGTCCCCTCTTCTCAATCACAAATATACAGCCAACCTGTACATAATCAGGGGATTTCCTAGGTATGGGTAACATACTACTTTTGTAAATTAACACACACACCCAAAGAAAAACTTAGTCTAATGAAAGCTAGATTTGAGTCTAGTGGCATCTTAGAGACCAACAAGATATTTTGGTAAGGTTTCCAAATGGTACTTTCCTGCTTTGTCCCACTCTTTCATTCTGTTTCTGATTGATGTGCTTGGTGGTCAAAAGTCACTGTGGGCTCCCTAGACTCCTGTCCCTGTATTACTCAGAGCCAGTACAAATATCCTATGACAACAAATTGCATGACTTGCTGTTGATATGAATAATATTATAATATAATACTTTTGTTTCTTTGTGATCATCTTTTTTATTCAGAGAAAGAAGAAGAAAGTATTGCAGGTTATGATATGGGGCTGCTCACATCAATTCCTTCTTATTGTTACTTCTTCCTTTGTTGCACCCCTACTTAGTTACTACTTCTGTAAAATATTAGGTTGTAAACTTCTTGAATTATGTTCTTTCATTAAACCCCCATGTACAGTGATGGTGCTATGAAATTTTTTTTCAGTGACTACTATTCTTAGAAATATGCTCCTCTGTGATAGCAGAGAGAGGATAATGCTGTACCAAAACAGGAGGGAGGTACACAAAGAGTAGTGCATTGCATTATTTCTGCTGCAAAGCCAATGATTAGTGTATTGCCTTTGGATTCAGATCTCCACTTAATTGTAAAGTTCCATTGTTTCGGGGTCATGGTGGCTCAGAGGTTCGCTGAGCTCCAGACCGAAAAGTCGGTAGTTTGGCAGTTCGAGACCCGAGTGCCGTGTAACAGAGTGAGCTCCCATCCTTGGTCCCAGCTCCTGCCAACCTAGCAGTTCGAAAGCAAGAAATTGCAAGTAGATAAATAGTTACTGCTGCAGGGGGAAGGTAACAGTGTTCTGTGCGTCTCGTTGTTTCGTCATGCTGGCCACATGACCACGGAAAAAGTCTTCAGACAGCGCTGGCTCTTTGGCTTGGAAACGGAGATGAGCACTGCCAACACGGTCGGATTTGACTGGCTTTTGAGCAAGGGAAACCTTTATTGTTCATCTTGAACCACCTACTTTTTCAGATTCTAATTTGTCTCATAGTTTAGTACATAGCTTTAAAAGCATAAGCCTCCTTATACACTGCTCTGAGATCCCTAGGGAAGCTTGAGTGACTGAGACATAAATGCAATAAATATGTTGTCTTGTACACATACATGTCACTCCCTAATACTCTTTGCCCAGGGAGTAAAAAACATAGCTCAGATGAGGGTTTTAATCAAGGATTTAACAAAAGTCATTCAGAGAGAAGGATCTTTTGGAAAAGCCAAATCCAAAAGACAGCAAACGGTCCATTCTCTGATAAAGCATGGGACAGAAAACTCATTGTTAAAGGATTGTTAATAATGAGTAGATTTTCAGGGTTATGGCCCTGTTATTCCTTTGTGGTCCTGTAGGCAAAAGGCCATGTTCTGTATTGTATGATTATGGTTTTAAATTTATTTTAACTTAAATTGATTAGTTTTAATTGCGGAACCTGATGTATACTTTTGTATGCTGTTAGCCGCCCTGAGCCTGCCAAATGGTGGGGAGGGCGGGATATAAATCTAACAATAAATAAGTGCATACATACATACATACATAACTGTTCTTGAGTCCACACAATGGAGCCTTTACACAGAAATTACTGGGATTATCAGACTTTAGAAGGCTTTCATACCTAGCTAAATTGCAGAACGTATCTACTCAGGCCTGTAGCTATGGTGGGGCCCCTCAGGGCCTGGCCCCATCACACATTAAAGAACCCACAAGGCTTTGCTGCAAAAAAATTTTTTAATTAATTTTTAATGTTTTTTTTTTAAAAAATTGTAAAGTTGCACTGCACGCTGCACCCTGCCTGGTTCCTGATTTGCTGGTAACCGGTTACACGTGACCTGGCCAGCTCTCCCTCTCTGTGTATTTCCTATGGTAGTCTACCGTGACTCCTCATCTTCTTCAGTTAAAAGTGCATCTGATCCCTGATAGGCATAGACTTGTGGGGGGGGGGGGGGGGGTCAGACTCGCCAGTGGTGGGAAGAGCCTCTTAAACTTGCAGGATCTGAAAAAAGGAAGCATTCCTAACAAAAGTGTGTGTGCATGTGTCTGTAGATGGGGTTAAATTGGACAGGACAGCATTGGCTGGAGGAAAGCGCTTTGAAAATCCTGTTTAGTTCTGTGTAAAGGCAGGGCATAATGACAACCAATTTGGAGTCAGTCCTGTGCAATGATAAATGCAAAAGTAACCCCCCCCATGTCCAGTGGGGCTTTGTTCTTGGTCTGTTTGTAGAGGAGTTGCTGCTTTGACCAGGGGCGGGTCATTTGTATGTACTAGTGTTGCCAGCTGGCAAGTCTTTGGGACTACAACTGTAATCAGTTCCCCGGGGGGGTGGGGGGAATGGCTGCTTTGAAAGGTGGGCTCTGAGGTATTATACCCCAGTTAAGTCCCTCCTTTTCCCCTTATTGCCAAAATAAGCAGAGGAGTTTTAGAGATAAGTCAACAGCACCCTAGCCATATTATTAGTTAGAAGTATGCTTATTATTTATGAGTATAAGCATGACAGTTTTGTACAGTTGTGTACAGACAGACACATAATGGCTGCCCCACCAGGAAAAAAAATGCCCCACAAGCCAAAATATCCTGGCTGCAGGCCTGTATCTACTCATTCTTTAGATATACAGTTTAAACAGCATGTACCTTTTAAAAATACAGTGTGTGTTATAACTATGATTTGGCTGATGTACATCTGAGAAGTTGGCTGTTTAAATAATGTTAGCAGATTCACATACTATCCCTTTTTGGGGTAGCTGACAGAGATTGGTGTACAATTTTCTAGAGTTTAACAAGGAAAGAGGAATTTACCTCTGTGACGGCTCTGAGTTTAATGGGCAAATCCCTAGAAGTGGGTGGGTGCTGTGATATTCAGTTTGTCATCAACTATTACTTTTACTGGTGAGTATTTTCTTTTGTTCATATTCTATGAGGAGAGGCAATTTTTCCCTCCCAAACTCAGTTTGGTACTTGCTTTCAGCTTGAAAAGATACAGTAGAGTAATGGGCAGTTTTTATTTGCTTATTGTTCAGTTTAAGACTGAGAGCTTCAGTAGGCTTTACAACAGCTTGTCTGCTGAACAGGAGGAGTGGGAGGAGTGCAGCAAGAGCTCATTTGCTTCATCTGCCTGTTATACACTGATTCTCTCTCCCACACAAACAGCCGTGCATCTGTACTTCCTCTACTTCAGAAATCACATCAGGTAGTCCTAGTGCTAACATATATAGCATCCTATGTGCATATAGTCCCCATAATTTATTTCAATATGAGATTATTCCTCCAACTGTTCAAAGCATTTACCGTAATTTTACCTCAGTTAAAATATTCTGTCATTTCCCCATTAAGGCTGGTGGCTTGACAAGTTGTAATACCCTTTATCTCTCCCATTTTGTTTTTCTCAAGTGCTAACATTTAAAGGGAAAATTAAATAGCCAGCCCAGGTCACATAAAATAGAAGTGGCAATAACTGTTCTGGAGGGAATCGCACTCAAAAGATCATTCACATTGAAAGAGTTCTCAGATCCAGTTCTTCTGGATTTTAAGATGCAGGGTATGGAATTTTCACATACTATCCTCAGATGGTCTAAAGGACCGTGTCTTCCTGTATGTCCTCAGGTGCTAACTACAGCTAAGCCAGGTCTTTGGAAGTCCTGAAATAGATACCTGGAGAAGGCAGTGGAATGGGTAAAAGCAATACACTGAAGCTCAATCCAGACAAGACTAAGGTGCAGTTTGCATTCCTTATTAGTGAAAGGAGGAAGAGTATGGCAGCACCTTAATGACTAATAAAATTGATGGCAGGGCTATTTTGGGGCAGGAATGCACCAGAACGATGTTCCGGCTGGCATCCGAGCCCGCCCCTCCCCTCCCCGCCGGCAGGAAAGGGCCCCATATGCCGGATCTCTGCCTGGAGATTGGGATTGAGGCCTGGCTGCCCGGATCCCTGAACTTAAAGGGAGAGCTCCCTTTAAGTGTAGGGA
Source organism: Lepidodactylus listeri (assembly GCA_029233225.1). NCBI lineage: Eukaryota > Metazoa > Chordata > Lepidosauria > Squamata > Gekkonidae > Lepidodactylus > Lepidodactylus listeri. The sequence goes on from JARCFY010000002.1 coordinate 104,186,553, forward strand.
GCTGACAGGAAAGGGCCCCGCATGAACTAGGAGAGAGAGAGATAGAAACCATGGGGGGGGGGCTCTGCGGGGCTTCTCCTGCTCACGCGCCTCCCCATTAAACAGAACATGCATGGTCCCAGCCACACTCACTCTTTGCCAACAGCATATGCAATAACCGCACGGGGCAAGAACCAGCATTTCTCCTGCTCCTGCAGCTGCTGACTCAGGCAGGTAAAGGTGCTTAGCCCCCCCCCCAAGCGTGGGAGTCTCTTAGCCGGAGCCCAGGCCTGATAGGCACAAGGTGAGGGGGAGAGAGAAGGCACCGTTGGTGGGGTCCTCTCACTCCCCGGAACATCGGGCGCCGTTTGCCCACCAGCAGAGAAGTGGAGCTGGAGGAGCACATGCGGCGTGGAGTGGAGTTGGCTTTGTGTGGGGACCAGTCTGGCCCTCTATCACCCTCCGCAGCCCAAACAGGGCCGTCACTCCCACAGGCTATCCCAGGAAAGTGGCTGAGATCATGGCAGTGGCATCGCCTGTTGACGGGGGGGGGGGGGGGAATGGAGAGGAGAGGAGGCATTGTAGCTCCTCCATCTTTGTGTATGAAGCCAGCTCGTGTGCCCTCTGTGTCCCTTGCCAGGCGTGAGTGTAGCCTGGTCTGGTGGGTTTGTCAGGGCGCCCTTTAAGTAGACCTTTCTGATTAGGGTTGCCAAGTCTGGGTTGGAAAATACCTGGAGACTTTGGGGGTGGATCCAGGAGAGGGAGGTGTTTGGGGAGGAGACAAGCCTCAGCATGGTACAATGCCACAGAGTCCACCCTTCAAAGCAGCCATTTTCTCCAGGGGAGCTGATCTCTCTCAGCTGGAGATCAGTTGTAAAAGCGGGGGATCCCCAGGCCCCACCTGGAGCCTGGCAACCCTATTTCTGATGCATGCAGCACTCCTCTTGCTTTCCCCACATTTTGTGTGCATGATCCGGTGAAATGTGCCTCCCCAAGCATGTGTGAGAGAGCCAGAGACCCACCAGTCGTGTTTGTTTCTAAGGCGACTGGTCTCTGATGACAACCCCCCTTCCCTCCCTCCACCCAGGCCCATCTTTCCCCCTTCCCAGTGAATCACAGTGGCTGGTTGTGCTGCACAAACAATGATGACAAGAGCCTCTCTCCAGCTGGCAACAGCTTTATACCCAGAATTAAACTTTGTTGGTCTTTAAAGGTGCCAGTGGACTCAGAACTTTGTTCTGCTGCTTCCGATCAACACGGCTACCTACCCTTTAAGTGCTGGACTTGGCAGAGCACCCCCCCCCCCCAAGGTCCTGCTGCCCACAAGTCCTGCCCCGCAAAAGAAGCCCTGCCGAAAACTGTCTGCCAGGAGAAACCATGAGAGGAGGGAGGGGCGCCTTTCCTGGGACTCCCCCCCCCAAAAAAAACCAGTCAAGGTTTTGAGAAACAGGGATGATATTACAAGAGCACAGATTTCCCCTAAAGCCACTTACCTGGTAGGAAGCCAGCCCCACGGGAGTCTGATCAGATCTGCTTCAGATTGCTCGGCATGAGCTCACTTCGGTTTGCTTTTCCTTTTTTTCCCCTTCTACACCCCCCCACCCCGGTTTTCTAGGATGGCTGAAGAGCCTGGGATTTCTCTGGAGGTGCAGTGCTGTGTGGAGTTACTCCAGAGGAAGTGATTTCAGATGCCAAAAGACAACAGCAGGCACTGGTAATGAGAGAAGAAACCGAGGTCTCAATTCAGTCCAGGAGTTTGCATTGCATTGAGCTTCATGATCAGTTGCAATTCAGCAGTCTTTCTTTCTAATCTCCCTTTGAAATTCCTTTGTAAGAAAACTACCACTCTTAGGTCAGCAACTGAATGCCCTGGAAGGTTAAAACATTTCCCCACTGGTTTTTGAATGTTGTGATTTCTAACAGTGGTAGAAAGAGGAAGAATCCAGTAGCACATTTAAAGACTAACAAAGACTAGAGTATGTGCTTTTGTGAGTCACTGCTAACTTCTTCAGACTTATTTCCATTTATTCTTTGCATCCTCCTGGACTGAATCTTCCTATACCAAACTGAGATCTAGGTTTTCTGACTCATTACCAAGCTGATATCTCCATGCCTCTGTATATCACACCAGTGCTGATATCTCCACCCTTCTGCATATCACACCTAATCCAATCATGCCTGCTATTGCCATTTGGCATCTGAAATCATTTTTATAAAGTGTATATCTCCAGTACCTTGTGTTACATTTTATGGCATACATGGCCCGTCCTGACAAAGTGATATTTATGTCAGATCTGGCCCTCGTAACACCTTTGATCTGGCCCTCGACACCTTTGATGTAGAGCCTAGCCTGTTTGTTTATAACATTATCAATTTGGAGTCCCAGTGCAGCATACAAGACATGTGAGATGTCTTGTGAGCAAGTGGCCATTAACTTTTCACACATACATTCAACACAAATTTGAATTGCCTGTTGGCTTTATTGTGGGCCTGACACATATTTGAAGATGTTGGCATTACTTCCTGCTTGAAATATGCATCATTCAAGAGGCAACATCAGCTATTTCAGGGGTGCGATCATATGCACCCATTTGCGACCCATTTGCGACGCACCCTGCCAGCTCAAAGTGGTGCAATCACAGCAGCACATCTGGGAAGCGTCCCACAACTGTCATCAAACTGTTGCAAGCCGCTTTGAGCCGGCGGGAAATCGGCGTAAAAAGCTACCAGTGAAAAGGCAGTATCAAATGGTTTGCGATGGCCCAGAGCTGGACTTTCCCTGTGTGATCGCGCCAGCGCAAACTTGTGGCGTCGGGGATCAGGCTTTTTCTCCCCCCCCCCAGGTATTCACATCATTGGATGACCCCCAGGGTGGAGAGGCAATTCAATCCCTTATTTAAATGAATAAGCGAATCAAAAATGGCCGGGGGGGGCGTCATATTACCATTGCTGGTGGACTTGTTCCAAAGTTAAAACATATTGGACAACGATTATTAAAACTACTAAAGATCTGCTAAATATAAATGTCCCATGCACTCCAGACATAATACTCTTAGATTTCTGGCCTGAAGATGTCTTCAGCGAGTCGCATCAACACCTTCTGTCGACACTATTCATGGCAGCCAAGTCGGTCATCACAAGTAACTGGAAAAGCACGAATTCATTAACACTCCAACAGTGGTACATAAAAATTTGGGATTTCTACATCATGGAAAAACTCACTACAACAACTCCTCCATATAATACACCTAAGTACTATAAAATTTTTATACTAAATGGTTCCCCTTCATAGAAGCTACTGTCAACCTTCCTACTATACAGGCTACTGTTCCGGAGAGATACTTAGATGTTATAGCATTGTTTTAAATGATAGATAGTATATACTGTACACAGGTCTTTGGAATTTGATTTTATTTTGGTTGTATATGTTTTTGTTGTGTTTATCTATTTTTTTAAAAAGAACACGAAAAAACCCAATAAATAAAATTTTAAAAAAAAATGGCCGGGGGGAAAAAAAACAACTCGCCCGCAGTTGCGTGTGATCACGCAGTGGTGGTTTGCCCTCGCAGGTCCACAGACCTGTGTGATCATGCAAATGTGGCGCAAATTGCGCCAGCGCAAATTTGTGTTGATTCCCGTCCAGATTATCTCGCTAGTGTGGCTGCGACCTAGCTTTACTTATTACCTGGATTCAGAGGAGGCCCTGCACAACCAGTGGATATTCTGAATTGTCCTTTTGTGATTTTAATCAACTGTCCTGCCCAGCAAGCCAGTTGACTATCTTAAGGGACCTTTGGAAGTTTTGTCAACCTAGAGCACTTTTCCCAGTAAACACTTGCTGCTGAATTCTGCACTTGCTGCCACTAATGCCTCAACAATGTGTTCACTTTCCTCATTTTCCAGAAGTTGGTTTAGTCTTCTGACATGTTTATGCAACATGAAATATTATAATAAGTAGGGAAAGAATCTGGTAAGATTTGGTGCCTGTGCAAAATGTGTATGTATATTTATTATGATGGGATTTTGTCTTAGCTATAATCATGATTACTTACTAGCTTTGTTATATTTGTTCCTTTATGTGGAATTTCTGGTCTACTCAGGACTAAATTGTTTTCATTCCTATGGATTATAGAGCAATTGTTTTATGATGTTTCTAGATTGCATAATGTGATTATTTTTGTCTTCTTTCTTTTGTTTTCTAGGGATACAAGATTTTCCAGAAAATATAAAGTGCTGTAAGTGTTTAACAATAATTGAAGCCAGTGTCAATCCTATTTCTAAGTGAGTATCCATAAATGGAATCAAAAGTTTATCTTTATATGTGTATTATTTCACATACATAATACAAAGTGAAGACTCATCGTAAGAGTAGAATTATTTATTTATAGAAAAGTTTGGCAAGGAGTTGACCCAAGTGTGAAAGACATGGAGACCTAAAGACACAGAAATAAATAAATGCATGATTGCCTTTTAATGAAGAACTGGTTTAGTTTACAATGCACCAATAAAATGACTAATTTAAGGGACCTTTGAAAGTTTTGTCAACCTAGAGCACTTTATTAGAGGAGTTATGTGGAATGATACTGTGAAGAATACACCATGAGCAATATCTTAACATTCAATTAAAAAGAAAACATTATTCAACATTAATTTCAACTACTAGAGTGCTGGGCTGTGAATTAGAGAATGTAACCATTGAGAAACAAGATGACTAAGTGTAGTCCAGTTGCTATATTATTAGCTTGGATCTGGGAGATTGGGGTTAAACTACGGCACATACTGTCTTGGGCAGTTAGTATCTGTCAGCCTCCATAACCCACCCATAGAAAAGGAGTAATAAGCAGTCTATTAATTTTTGTAAGACACAATGCACTACAGGTTGCAAATCACTTTTCAAATTAAATTTTGGGGACGAAAAAATAAAAATATGAAGAGAAACTTTGTCTTGGGGGTAATGTAGATTATGACAGGGGAGACAACAGAACACACATTGAATGTGGTTGAAGGAAAAGCTATATGAGCTGGGAAACATTGGCAGTATACACTGTGCCTTACTTTGTTTTGGGAATCACTTCACATGAAACAAAAAATATGTCATACTACAAACACAGAATGCTGTATCTGGTGTAGAGGTGGAAGGTACCCATGGAGAATCTATTATGTCTTATAGTTCCTGGAATGAAATACATTATGTAACTAGTGGAGATTGCTTAGAGTTGGGCAAGCTGATTATGGGACTGCAGCTGCTTTGTTGCCGCTATAGCTTGTGCCATAAGAAATGGCTGCAAGTAACCCTGTTGATGGGTCTATCAGCATCCTTAGCTGTGCTATCATTCTGAATACCTGGGTGGATTGAAGACTGAAGGCCCCACATTGCTTTGGTTGTTTTCCTGTCTCACAGATTAACAGCAGACAGTGTGTCTTTAAGGCTAATACTTCTGTGAGGTTCCATATTATTCAGTTGTCTTCCATATTATTTTTCATGTATATGTAACAGTTAGGTGCATTTGGTCAAAGACTTGGGGTAAAGGTGTCAACAGTATGCTGATCACACCCAGTTCTAGTATTATTTTTCATAAGATCCAGGTGAGGTAGTGCATTCCCTTAAGTATCTGAAATTTGTGACAGACTGGCTTTGATATGCTTTGACAGGCAATGTTGATTTTGAGAACTCCTACTAATCATGGGAGTAGTTTTTCCTGCTGTAGATCTTCCTTTATTCCTTAATACCCATATAGTAGACATTCCTTTTCTGTTTCAGTTAATAAACTTGCTAGGCCCTCTTCTGGAAAAGAAAAGATAATGCATTGTCTTTCATTCTTTGGTAATTTTCAGGTTAGTTATTGTAATGTATTTTACTTGGGAATGCTGTTGAACACCTAAACTGTGATCTGGCTGGAGCAAGGCTAACATCCATTAGAAGTAAGGCCCTTTCAGTTGTGATAATTTATTTGTGTGACTGGAAGCTGCACTACTGACATCTTCCTGGTTTTTAGAAGCTGGTAGAAATCTTTGCTGTTTAATTTTGCTTTTAGGGTATTATTGGATATTTTTTTGAAAGTGTTATATTGTGGACCACAAACAGGGTTGGCAGTCAAGTTTAGAAATAACCATGTAACTAATAAATAGCATCTATTAACTTTCTGTGTGGTTCAGCTGACAACTTTATAGTTTTTAAAAAAATACTGATTTTTATACAATGAATTGCCTGTTTCACACTCTCAAAACCAATATATTTTATGAAAATGTTTCCAACTACTGCTTAAGGTTTTTTAACAGCAACAACAAAACTGCACTATGAAAAAGAGATACAGTCATAAACTCAAAACCTTGCCACAAAGGTGATTTAATAGAACATATAAATTAAGACTCAACTCAATCTTTAATATAGTATCCATATATACACATACTTGAAGCCAAATAAGATGGAGCAAATCTATAGGAAAATTTCAAATATAGCCATTTTTATAATAATTTACAGATGAAATAGTTCCAAATTCACTCAGTCTTGAAGTCAGTTTGGGACAATAAAAACTGCCAATGATTTTCAACCCCAGTCATCATACACAACTGTTATACAGACTTGAGTCTGCCATCCTAAACATATATTAATGAAGGCTCATTTATATCTTCTTTACCCACAGAGGAAAAAAATAGATAAGGAAATACCTCTCCAGGCCGTAATATATGAAATCATGTGAACAAAGCAGAAGTGAAATGCAGTGTTTCAATGTTACCAGAGCTTATTCCTAGTAAAGTTTCATACCTACCATAATTTCACACTTGAAATGATTTTGCAAATTTTACAGTTTCATTTTGAAATTACAATAGTTATAGTAATAAAAATACCAGTGTGGATGATAGACTATGAATTTTGATCCAGTAGATTGCTTTTGCAAAGCCAAACGTGGAGGAGTTTCTGTGTTTCTTCCAAGTAGGTGGCAGGCAGTATGAATAGAAGAAGATCATGCATACCTCTATTAATCTAGCCATAAGACTTCCTATTTTGTGTGTTACTTGTGTGCTGGATCACAACCCACTTGCATGACATATGTAGGAAGGTAGGATGGGGCAGATAGAACACCCATTTCCTACAATTCGTCTCACATAGCCTGTGTCCTAGCATTGGTGGGTAGTAGGTGAAAACAGTTTTTCTCTAGGACTGCAGGAACAGTAGCAAGCAAACTCTACTCTTGAGAATTGGCTTGGCATTTATAAGCCACCTTAGAAAGTTTCAGAAAAAAAGACTTTCGCCCAAGAGTTCTGCCCCAGTTCACAGAAGTTATGCAGGAGTATTGATGTGCCCTATCTTATTGCCTTACTGTTTTCAACTACTTGTGAAGATTTCAGCTATTTTTTGTTCATGTCCTAAAGCTGGGATTACCATCCAGGATTTGAGTGAAAAATATTTCTAAACTAAAAGAAACAATATTAGATTTTCAATGAAAGTTTCACCCTCATTGAGCATGGTTTTGCATAGATGCCCGCAAAGCAGCCTGGTCAGCCTGATTGCTGACTTTGCATGTACTGAATTTCATTTTTCCTTCCAAGCTGGAAAACAGCATCTTGAGGAGCTGACACAATTCTTAATATTGTCAAGCTAGAAAAAATTGTATTCTGGATCAGATCATTAGGAGGTTTACTATTTGCCATGTTGCTACTTAGAATTACTGGAACTGTCTCTGTTCCCTTGTGTGCATACAGGCAAATGATGAATTGTGGCATGTGGGTCAGATATGTGATACTCCCAGAATATTGTTTACATTATGGTCTTTGGACTTTTTTATGGTGCACTTGAAAGTCAACTGTATTGAAGCTCAGCAGAGAGGCCAGAGGCTTAGTCCCTGGAATATCAGTGTGCTGCTCTTCCAGATGTATATGACTCCTGTGCTGGCTTGAAGGACCTGCCAACTATGACAGATGGGGATTGAATTTATTTATATATATACTTTTTAAAAAGCAGCTAGCTGTGCAATATCTTTGAGTGCCTTTAGAGGTCTAATTTATGATAGTGCCATTAGGCAGGGTTTTTAAAGACGACATTAGAAGTGGATCTGCTTACTGGTATTGGTAAAAGTTAGGTGCTAACAGTAAAGCTGACATATTAATAGTTGAAAAATATCATGATGCTAAGACATCTCAAGGAAAGTAGGGTATAATTCATTTAATATAAAGATACTTCAGGTGTACAGCAGATTTACCAGACTAACCTGGCCTTGTCATGTTTAGTTACTTATACCATCAACTAATAGGTATTAACATGCGTTAAATATGCTTCTCACATATAAACATATAAACAGTCCTATATGGGTTTTACGTCAACTGTGGAATCTTAATTTATCAGGCTGGGTATGCTTTTTTCTTTAATATGTTTGTGATCAGTTGATGTATCAGAGAAATGTTATAGACAACACAAAGGAGTCCAAACTAGAATGGTAAAACTTTGTAGGAACAAACAGCAGCAGATGTTCAAGGCTATAGACCTTAGACTACATGATTGCCTTCTGTGCATATTCATTCTCTCTCTCTGTCTCTCAAAAAGAAATCCTGTTTTATTCCAGAGGGTTTTTTTTTAAAAAAAAAATTGTTGTTGTTTAGTATAATTTCAGAATTCAAATCCATCACTGAAAAGCTTTTATAGAAAAGTGAAAAGATGACGTAACCTTACTTTGTCTCAATACATTTTTCTTCATTCAGTGTGCAGCAATGAGGGTGTGAATGCAGTCACTGCTCTAGTGGGACTTATTTTTATTGTTCCTATAGTAACATAAGTGTGAAAGCTAAATCTTTAACTTGTTTTCAGGCTCCCAGATGGTTTTACGCAGCTTTTAAACTTGACCCAGCTCTACCTAAATGATGCCTTTCTGGAATTCCTTCCAGCTAATTTTGGAAGGTAAGCATTAATTGTCAGTTCCACATTACCAAAAGCATTTGGATTTGGGGTTCAAAAGATAGCTTACAAATCTGAAACATAAAAATGAGAGTATGTACTGTACTATGGTTCTTTCTTTTTGAGTTAGAGGTGGGATTTAAGTGTAGTTTCTTGGGGCTAAATGGCTTGTGTCTTGGGAAGAAGCAAAGCCTATACAGGAGGGACCTGCTAATGAAGTGGGGAATTGATAGAGCTGTAAGTAGAATAGCCCTAACCTGGATCATAATGGAGCTAAACTGCCCACACCAACAGGCTATACACCAAATTGCCAAGGGCTGTTCTCTCAATCAATAATACGATTAGTGTAAATTTGATAATAAAGGGATTTTACGTCTCATTGTCCAGTGGTGTGTACTAGATTGTGAGCCGCAAATTTATTTCTGCTGGTGAGAAAAAGAAACTATTTTCCAAATATAAAAAGATGTAGTTAAGAATTAATAGGCTCATGAAAAAAGACGAGGACAGATTATATATCTTAAAAAATGGATGATGTGGGCATGGCTGCCACTTCCTGGGCCACCTAGAGGATCTGCTCACAGCATGCTGGAGAGGGGTCTTGACTCCATCCTGAGGGTTCTCCAAATAACTGGTGAGATGTCCTGGGAGCACCTTCCAGTTATCTTTTATTGTCCCATACACAACAGTTGCACCCCTCTGAGCCTCACCCAGGAAGGTAGCTTCTTCACTCATCCCTGGTTGCTGCCTTCCTCTCATATTCTCCTCTGTCCACCTCAGGATGTGCATGGCCACTGTCTTTAATGCCTGTCCAGTATCCAGACTCACTCACAAGGTCCCTCCCTCCTCCCTCATGTTCATACCAGCTTCCTCACAAGCCTATGGGCACACCTTCTCCCCCAATGTCTGCCAAAACCACCAACCAACATTGGGTAGTAGAGTGGGGGCCTGACCATACCCTTCTCACAGGTGGTGTGCTGGCCCATCCCAGTCTGCTGGCACCAGCTGGGGTCATCCCCTGTCATGGCCTCCTTTAGTCACTACTCTCAATGCTGCCAAGGGGCCTCCCACATGATCACCCTACTACAGATAACAAATACTAAAGTAACTAGGAAACTCCCAAGGCCAAGAAGTACAAAGTATGAGAATATAAGAGACCTCCTTTTCACCTTCCATTGGTGGCTTGCTGCCAGCCATTCTGTCTGAGATTTATCATGGAAGGGGACATACAGGCCATTTAGTCCAACCCCCTGCTCAATGGAGGATCAGCCTAAAGCACCCCTAATAAATGTTTGTCCAACTGCTGCTTGAAGACTGCCAGTGAGGGGGAGATCACCACCTCCCTAGGCAGCTGATTCCACTGTTGAACTACTCTTACTGTAACCCCCCCCCCCCCAATATCCTGCTGGTACCTTTCCACCTGTAATTTAAGCCCATCCTTTTAAAAGTGGGACCTCCAGAACTCCATGTGTAGCCTGACCAATGTGGTGTACAACGGGTCTATGACATCTTGCAATTTGGATTTTATGTCTCTGTTGTTGCACCCCAAGACTGCATTAGCCTTCTTTTGCCACTGCATCACACTGGCTGCTCATATTTAGCTTACAGTCCACCCGTACCCCAAGATCTTGTTCACACACACTGCCATCCAGAAGTGTATTCCCCATCTAGTTTGTGTGCTTCTCATTTTTGTTACCCAGATACAGAACTCTGCACTTATCCTTGTTGAATTGCATCTTGTTCACAGCCGCCCATTTTTCCAGTCTGTTGAGATCTTGTTGAATTCTCTCTCTGTCTTCCAAGGTGTTTGCTAATCATCCCAGTTTGGTGTTATCAGCAAATTCACACCCTTATCCAGATCATTTATAAAAATATTGAAAAGTACTGGGCCCAGAACTAAGCCCTGTGGCACCCCACTGGACACCTCCCTCCATTCAGATGAAATGCCAATGACAACTACTCTTTGGGTACGGTTTTCCAGCTGGGTTCCTATCCACCTAACTAACCTAGAGTCTAGTCTGTAGTCCTCCAGTGTACCCATCAGAACATCACGGGGAACCCTGTCAAAAGCTTTACTAAAATCCAGGTAAACGATGTCGGTGACATTCGCAGGTACTAGAAAAAGGTTCACTCTCTCCCAATTCCAACGTCTTTATTTCCCACCCCACACATTCAGCCTACTTCCCTGTGGCTCTTTAGGGTACTGAAGTGATGGACAGATGATTCCCCCATCAGAATATAATGATCAGTTTGGGTTATTCTCCTTGGTTTATCTGAGAAAATCTGGCAAAGGTGGCCACTATTTTCCTGCATTTGTGCCTGCTGTACAGCCCTCAGGCCATGGGGAAAGGAAGGAAGGAAGGAAGGAAGGAAGGAAGGAAATAAATAAATAAATAAATAAATAAATAGAGCTGAGAGAAGTTTGCTTCTCAGCAGCCCCTTCTGCATCTGCTTCCTTTAAAGTAACACAAACCTTTCCCCACTCCCCATGCGGTTAGCAAGGGATTCTTGCTGATCCCTTTCATCAGCAACTCAAGAGCAGGTTGGGATGTGTGTGTAAGTGTACACACAGCTGCTGCCTCACAGTGTGAGATGAAGAAGAGTTGTTTTTTATATCTGCTTTTCTCTACTCTTAAGTAGTCTCAATACAGCTTACAATTGCTTTCCCTTCCTCTCCTCGCAACAGTCACCTTGTGAGGTAGGTGGGGCTGCAAGAGTTCTAAGAGAACTATGACTAGCCCAAGGTCACCCAGCAGGCTTCACAAGAAGGAGTGGGGAATCAAACCCAGTTCTCCAGATTAGAATCCGCTGCTCATAACCACGACACCACGCTTGACTCTATGGCATTCACAGCATAACCTTCTCTGTGCCAAGTCATTCACTAGCAGGAGCATCAAGGGATGCTTACGGTGCAGAGTCACATCCCTGTCTGTCTTCAGTGCCCAATCTATACCCTTGCCTTCAGCAATCTGTAGACTGCACTCTCAAAGGGTTCTGTGAAAACATAGTCATTTGGGAGGATCTGGTCCAGGCTAACCAAACTTTCAGGGACACAGGCCCAGAGCTCTTCCAGGTCCAGAGCTGCTTTCCCCCAATTTAAATGTTTTCCTACAGCATCTGAGGAGAGCTAATTTCTCTATCTGCTCTCCTTCCCGGTGGGCTGTTTGCCATCATCAACTTGGTTGCAGTGGTGTCTGACTGCATGCTCTCAGGACAATTTCTGTGGACGTGCCCCTCTCTGTTTCAGCCAAAGCAGGTCTTATTCTCTCTATCCCCAGCATGGTGATGGTTTTGGAGAAGTGGGATTGGTGTCTATGCTCAGTTTCAACATTTCTTTGTTCCCCTTGGACCTTTGCTCCCTTTCGCCCCTGATCTTGAGCTGGTCAGCCTCTTCAGAAGCATCTAACAGGATTTGGGGGTTCCTCTCTTTAGCCTTTTCTTGCAGATGTCTGCACTAAATATCATACCATTTCCCCCAGATTAACAGATTGATAATGGAGTCCAGATCTGCCACCTTTTCAACAGCCATTGCATGCAGACCACAAAGATGACCGAAGGCTTCATTCCTTACCTGCCCCATCTGCTGCATGGGTTGCCCACATTGTTCTGATGACAGCCCAAAGTGTTTGCAGGTTCTTTCCCTAAACAGGTTAAAATCAGGCAAGTTGCCACCAATGCTCCCTCTAAGCTGTGGAGTCTTGTGAGCAAAAACTCTACTTTGTGAGCTACCAGCATTAAAGTTGTGAGCGAGCATTTTGGCTGCTGCATAAATTAGTTTGCTCTGGAGCCATCCTTCCTGGGCTAAGACAAAAATGTGTGAGCCGGAGGCTAAAAAACTGTGAGCTAGCTCACATTAACTCAGCTTAGAGGGAACACTGGTTGCCACCCAGTATATCCAGCAGCTTCTCTCAAAGGGTTCTCAAAAAAACCTGCCTTAGGGATATTCTGTTTTACACAGGTATTCTCAAAGTTCACTAAGAACAGCTTTAAAGCCTCATTCTCTGCATAACTGGGTAGTCTCTTGAAATCTATTTTGTCAGGGTTAGGAGTTGGAAAGGCCCTTGGCTCTGCACCCCTCCCTGTGGGTATCTTGCAAGGCTCTCTTGTGAGCTCAGTGAGCTTTGTTCTCTTGGAATTATAGTTTTAGCTGCTCTTATTCCAGCATGCACTGTTATCTCTTCTACTCCAGCCACATCCTGAGCAAAGCCTTTGCCACTGCCTCCTCTCCTCAGCCCACTATACATGAAGGCAAAGCAGTTGATTCCCCTGGGCTGGCCATCTCTGCTCCCACAAAAGCTGGGCTTCCTCTGTATGCTGAGTTGCTACAAATGACTGGGCATGCCCCTTTGCTCTGTCCATCATGTGGGGTGAGGCTGTGGAGATTGCCTCACTCCATTACACCACTTCTGCTGCACCTCTTGAGCATGTTTGTGCTATGGGGTGTTTGACTAGCAAAACAGCTCTAAGAAACAAATGACTTTTCTGTGCATCCCTGTTCTGATATTTTCCCAGACAAGTGTGCTCCTTCAATTTCCAGACTGTGTGAAACTCTCACTTCGATCCTCCACTGCTGCCAACCATGTTGGGTCATTGTTTCTTGTGTGTTAAAAACAGGTATCTTGCATTTCCTTTTCACAAGAGAGTTGTCTTCACCAAACAAAAAGCTAACTTCTAACACCCACCAACACTTAATGGTGTAAAATTAACTTTATAGACAAGCAATGACAAGAACTTCATACATTTTTGTATCATACAACAAAATATTCCAGTGTGAGGTGATGAATAAGCTTTAGGTCAGATCCAGTGAGCTTTTGTGCTTAGTCTCAGTCATTTTCTCTCCTTATTACAGCCCCCATTCCAAATGGCTTTTGTCCATGCAAGTCTCATGATCCCAAACATAACTTTTTGGTGGTCAAAGTGTTAGCCGAATTGCTTTAATTTAAGTTTAGCAATTGGCAAAATACCGGGTTCTTGCCAACTATACCAGGGTCCCACCCCTCCCGGGAGTTCTACAGGAAACAGGCACATGAGGCAGATGGCAAGTTCAATGCCGTTTACTGAATGATGTTGTTCAAGCACACAAAAACAGATTCTCACACACATACACACAGGTCTAGGGAAATAAAGATAGAAAATAGCACTGTTGCAATTTGCAGGAGTTCGTTGGTGGGGAAGCAATACGTTAACTTCCTAAAGAGGAGTTGTCTGACCGAAGGAAGAATTGGATGGGGAAGAAAAATAGAAAAATATGGGACACGTGGCTCGAACCTGCAAGACCATGTGGTTCTCTCTGTTCCAGGATCCAGAGATTTAAAGATGGAGGCAAGGGTATGGGTATAGCAAGCTAGGCATAAGGGGTAGTAAAGCAGATAGGGGACGATGGCTCAAGAGACCGATTGCATCTGTGCAAGGTCTTTTATTAGGTGATCTAGAGGGTGGGCAGCGCTAACCACATCCCACTAACACACCTACTAGGCGGTCCGTCCCTTTCTGACCTTGTCATAGGTTACAGGTGGACAAAAGGAGGAGGGCCGTGGAGTGGACAATATTGCAGAAACTGAAACTAAACAGGAACTATACACCTGGGCGAGGTCCGATGACTCACCTGGGCCACTTCTATTGTTAGTTAATGGCTCTGGCCGACTGGGTGATGGCCCAACCATCAGTTGCTAGGTAACCACATTAGCATAATTCATTTAGGTACGTTGGAGGGGGCAGGGGTTGACCAGCGTGTTGCGACAGAAAGAAACCTCATGGCAGAAGGAGTCTTTTGTCTCTGTCTTAGGTGAACTGTCTAGGGTGTCAGCCTCCTGGCATGGGCTGGAGCTTTCCCCTATAATGGAGAATGCACATGGCCCTTCCAATATGGGCAACCCAAGTTCAGGCTTATGAATATCAAAATCTATAAGAGCACTAACAGTGCCTTGCTGGCCAACAAAAGGACACCTCTTCCTCTTTTCATCGGTAGAAAAAGTGGCCGGATTGAACACTTTGTACTTCTATTGAGAACTGTTGAGGGGATGACACAATAAAATTGTTGTTGAAAATACTAGGCACACAGTGAAATTTCGTATATTATTATTTATTTACTTACTTTATTTATAGTCCACCTTTTTCACTTAGACTTAAGGCAGATTACACCTTTCACCATAGGATGACACAGCAATATAAAAGGACTAGGGTTATTAATATCTAAGATAAAGCGTAAAGTATTAGTTGTAGTATGTTAATGCAAAAAATGGCATTAAGTAGAAAACAATGCAGTGAGAGAAGGACATTCAAACAGATAATACAAACTATGCACAGTGGCTTAGCTCACAATCCAATTCCTTTTCTAAAAGTGACTTCCTGAATTGTTCCATTATAAATCCAGGTTGTCAGCCATGTCGGTATGAAGCAGTAGAACAAAATTAGAGTCCAGTGGCACCTTTAAGACCAGCAAAGTTTTATTCAAGGTATGGGTTTTTGTGTGCATGCACTCTTTTTCAAATACACTGGAATGGTAGGTAAGGCTCAAACTTATAGTCATAGAATGAACAGTAAATTAATACGTAACGTGATGAAGATGTGCTAAGACAGAATCATAGCTTATTTAGTTCTGTCTTTGCACATCTTCATCATGTTACAAGTTAATTTGCCCTTCAGCCCCTGTCTGTAAGTTTGAACCTTACCTACCATTCCAATGTATTTGAAAAAGTATGCATACACACAAAAGCTTATCTGATATATATAAAAGCCAGGGCTCCGTTGGGGCTGGGGCGCGCCGGAGCGCCGCTCCGGGAGAGAGGAGGGCGGGGGCGGGGACTTAACAAAGCCCCGCCCCCCGCTCACTCCTCCTGGCGGCAGCCTGCCGCCGGCCCAGGAAAAAGCCCCTTCCCTCCTCCCCCCCACTCACACTCCCGGGACCGCAGCAAGTGCCGCCAGCCCCGGGATTAGCCGCCTCCTTCCCTCCCCGCCCTCCCCCCCACTCACACTCCTGGGGCCGCGGCAAGCACCGCCGGCCCCGGGACCAGCCGCCTCCTTTCCTCCCCGCCCTCCCCCCACCCTGAAACTCCCAGGACCAGCCGCCTCCTTCCCTCCCTGCCCTCCCCCCGCCCTGAAACACCCGGGGCCGTGGCAAGCGCCGCCGGCCCCAGGACCAGCCCCCTCCTTCCCTCCCCGCCGTCCCCCCACCCTGAAACACCCGGGGCCGTGGCAAGCGCCGCCGGCCCCAGGACCAGCCCCCTCCTTCCCTCCCCGCCGTCCCCCCACCCTGAAACACCCGGGGCCGCGGCAAGCGCTGCCGGCCCCGGGACCAGCCCCCTCCTTCCCCCCCCACTCACTGTTCCTGGGGCCGCGGCAAGCGCCGCCGCCCCAGGAGAAGCCTCCTCCTTCCCTCCCTCCCCCACTCACTGCTCCCGGGCCCCAGGTGGGCGCAAGGGAGGGAGAAGCCGAGCCCCAGAGGTGTGAAGCCCCTGGGGCCCAAGCAAGAGGGGGGATGAAGGGAAATGCTGGCCCCAGTGGGGGGGAGAAGTGCCCCCCCTCCTTCCTTCCTTCCTTCCTTCCCTCTCTCTCTCTTTCTCCCCACCTACCTACCTACCTTCCTGTTCCTTCCTTTCCCCCTTCCTTCCTCTCTCCCTTCCTTTCTTCTCTCTCTCTCTCCCCCACCTACCTACCTTCCTGTTCCTTCCTTTCCCCCTTCCTTCCTCTCTCCCTTCCTTTCTTCTCTCTCTCTCTCCCCCACCTACCTACCTTCCTGTTCCTTCCTTTCCCCCTTCCTTCCTTCCTTCCTTCCTTCCTTCCTTCCTTCCTTCCTTCTCTCTCTCTCCCCCACCTACCTACCTTCCTGTTCCTTCCTTCCTTTCTCCCTTCCTTCCTTCTCTCTCTCTTTCCCCCACCTACCTTCCTACCTTCCTGTCCCTTCCTTCCTTCCTTCCTTCCTTCCCTCTCTCCCCCCCACCTACCTACCTACCTTACTGTTCCTTTCTTTCTTCCTTCCTTCCCCCCTTCCTCCCTCCTTCCTTTCTTTCTTCTCTCTCTCTCCCCCACCTACCTACCTACCTTCCTTTCTGTTCCTTTCCTTCCTTCCCCCTCCCTCCCTCCCTTCTTGCCTTCTGACACACTGCTGATGACGTCAGGGATGTGTGGCCTTTTGACACTTCCGGTGACATCAGGGGGTGTGGCATATGCAAATAAGTTATGCTAATGAGCTCCTGCACCTCTTTTTTTATGAAAGGACCCCTGATAAAACCCTAATGCGTTGGCACTTTCCAGCTCTCCAATATGCTGTGCTGTGCACTCCATCAGCCATTGGCCCATCAACTGCCACTCAAGAGTACTTGTTTGCCATTGACTGGGTGCTGGGTCTGCTCCTCTTCCCCGCCCACTGCTGCCTCAGCCACTGTTCCCTGTCAGAATAAACTGCCAGAATGGCTGTTTTTCCTGACAAAGATGCTTCTGCGTCTGGCTGGCTACTGAAACGACTGTTTCCTGTTCAGGAAGAGGCTTCTACTGCTGCCACTTATCCTGCTTGGCTCCTCCAAGGCTGGCTAGCTGCTGAGGTGAGCCAGCAGTCATCAAATCATTCCCTTCTCCTCCTGCTGTTGGGCTAATTTTCCCCTCAGTAGCTATTGCTAGGCAACCAAGCTTGGTTCTGTCAGTCAAAAGGTGGGGGGAGAAGACCCTTTCCAGGCCTACGTTGGCCTTTGTGGGGAACTTATTGGGGACAGTCCTGACTAAGGTTGACAGCTCCAGGTTGGGAAATTCCTGGAGATTTTGTGGTGGAGTCAACGGAAGCCAGAGTTTGTTGAGGGGAAAGGCCTCAGGTGAATAGAATTCTATAGAGTCCACCCTTCAAAGCAGTTATTTTCTCCAGGGGTTGAGAGAGATCTGGTGTCTGGAGTTCAGTTGTGATACCAGGTGATTTTCAGGCTCCACCCGGAGATTGGCTATTCTAGGCCTGGCAGCGCCCTCTGGGTGACTTGATGACACCTAACTGGCATGACTGCTGCTTTGGTCCCCACTGTGGAAAAAGGCTGTAGTTTTCCTCCTGAGGAACCATTGTTGCCAGTATCAAGATGAGGACTGGAGAGTACTCAGAATTACAACTGCTCTCCAGATGGCAGAGATCAGTTCCCCTAGAGAAAATGGTGGACTCTGTGTCACTATACCCTGCTGAGGTGGTACAGGGTCTGCCATATCCAGGTTCTTGCTGTGGAAGCTGATTGGATGATTTTGGACCACTCACAGACTTTCAGCCTAACTTACCTCACAGGGTTGTTGTACAGATCAAAGGGGGAGAAAAGAATGATTTGAGCTGCTTTGGTCCCCACCGTGGAGAAAGACTGTACTTTTCTTAAGTCGAGGCTGCAGGGAGTGGGGAGGAGTTGGAAACCTGAGGTCAGGGGGGCAGATAACGGCAGGTTGATAGTTGGCTGGAAAGGATATAGGGTTGCCAACTCCAGGTTGGGGGATTCCTGGAGATTTGAGGGGTGAAGCCTGGAGAAGTTGGGGTTTGAGGAGGGGTGGGACCTCAGACAGGTCTATAGACTCCACCCTCCAAACCAGCCATTTCCTCCTGGAGAACCATTGTTGCCAATCTACAGGTGAGGGCTGGAGATCACTCAGAATTACAACTGCTCTTCAGATGGCAGAGATCAGTTCCCCTGGAGAAAATGGTGGACTTTGTGTCATTATACCCTGCTGAGGTCACCGCAGCAAACTGATGCTCAGAGCCTCTTTCTAGAGCCTATTGTATTCATTTCCACAACTGGCCTTATTCCTATTAATATATAAAAGCCAAGCCATGCTGATGATGACTCACCTACTCTCCCATTGGCCACTGGGGAAACTGCCTTGGTGCCTATTGACCCATCGCACCAGCTACTCCATTCTTATACCCCCACTTTTGATGCATTGCACCTTGGGAGTTGTAGTTCTCAGCTGGCCTTACTGCAGCCATAGCAAAGGGAATCTGAACTACAGCTCCCAAGTTGGGAGTCCCAAGAGGCCGTGGGGTATTAGTAGGGAGTCAGTTGAAGCATTAATCAGTTAATCAGGAATTGGGAGGAAAGGGAAGGCCTGGACATCTCCCTGAATGACAATTGATCTCCACACTACAGAGATCTGATCCAAGGAGAAAACGGTTGCTTTGGAGGGTGAGCTCTATGGCAGTATACTTCACTGAAGCCCTTCAACACATCTGGTCATCCCCTAAGTTTTGTCAACCTCCAGGTAGCACCTGGAGATCTCCAGCTATTTCAACTGATCTCCAGATGACCATGATCAGTTCTCCTGGAGAAAATGGCTGCTTTGGGCAGTGGACTCTGGCATAGTATTCTACTGAGGTCACTCCCCACCCAAAACCTTGCCCTCCCCAGGCTCTACCCCTCAAATCTACAGGTATTTCCCAACCCAGAGTTGGCAACTCTGTAACTGGCTACAGAACTGCTTTCCAGACCCTTGGAGCCCAGAAAACATGGCATAGGAGGATGTGCTTCTCTACCTTAGCTGCCCCAAATCAACACAAACCAATCTCCAGGTGGCACCTGGAAATCTCCAGCTATTACAACTGATCTCCGGATGACCAAGATCAGTGCTGGAGAAAATGGCTGCTTTGGGTAGTGGACTCTATCACATTATACCCTGTTGAGGTCCCTCCCCATCCCAAACCCTGCCCTCCCCAGACTCTACCCCTCAAATCTACAGGTATTTCCCAACCCAAAGTTTGCAGTCATGTAACTGGCTGTGGAACTGCTTTCCAGACCTTTGAAACCCAGAAAACATGGCATAGGAGGATGTGCTTTTCTACCCTAGCTGCCACTGCATAGCCCCAAATCAACATAAGTCAGGGGTGGAGAGAACCATACCTGTTACCATGCGGCTCTCCTCCCATACTATCCTCTTGGGGCAGCAAAATGACTTGAGACAGCCCTGACTTATAACTAAGCAGAAGGAAATAAACAGGGCTCACCTCTCCTTGCTGCCCCACCAGCCACAGCCAGGACACTCACCTGTAGCCTCTTTCTAGAGCCCATTGTATTTCTTCCCACAACAGGCTTTACTCCTAGTACCCTGAATAAAACTTTGTTGGTCTTAAAGGTGCCACTGGACTCTAAATTTGTGCTGTTCCATTATAAAATAGCTTTACTGCCTTTATAGAAATGTCCTGCAAAATGACAGGAGTATGGGAGCCTTCTGATTTCCTCAGGCACACTGTTCCACATTGAAAATGCACATCTATAGACAGTTGTTGATCTTGCGCATTTGCAAGGCCCTGCTCAGATGAGCAAAGCTATCATGGTGGAATGCTAGAGGAGAAATGGCTTTGCAGATATGAGGTCCACGACCATGAAGGGCTTTGTAAGTGATAACTAGTACAGAATTGAACCTGGTAACTGATGGGCAGCCAATGGAGTGACTGCAGAATGGGTATGATATGCATGCTCTGACTAGTTCTTGATAATATTTTTTTATTTATTTGATTTATATCCGGTCCTCCCCCGCCAAAGCAAGCTGTGGCATTTTGTACCAACTAGAGTCTCCAAGTTGTCTTGAAGGACAGACCCATATACAGTGCGCCACAATAGTCTAGTCGTAATGTTACCATGGTATGTTTCTATGGCATGTATTCAGGGGGCCAGATTGGCCAAGTCAAGAAAGGGGTCATTTTCCAGGGTGAATAAAATTGGAAGAAAGCTTTCTTTTCAGCTTCATTAACTTGCTTCTCAAGCAGTGATGCTGGATCTAGTATAACCGTTAGTCTCGGAACCAAGTCAGCAAGAATCAGCTGTTTGTGCTATCAAAGGTGAAAAGCACAGTGTCCTTCAAGACCTCAGACTTCTTAACCAATATTACCTTCTCCTTGTTGGGATTCACTTTGGATTTCTAGGCAGCATGGCAACTTGGCACCTGGAATTTGTTTAGCCTTGATTTATAGACCGCTACACACAAATCCTTCCATAGCCGTTTACAATTTAACAAATATAAATATCAGATTCAAACGATTTGCTACAGAATAAAAATTTTCAGCATGCAAAGTGCAAGGTATCTTAAGACAGGTGCTGAAGAAGCATGGAGAAAATCAGTAGCTATTTGTCCAAAGAATCTTTGTCCTTGCATTTGGATTACATTTAAAGCTTATTCTTGACACTGTTAATAACTTGAATGTCTTTAATGAATTTAATGAATGCTGTCTCTTATTTCTGTAAAAAATATTTCCTGAATTTAGCTACCCCAGAAGGTGGAAAAGCTAACTCTGAAACCCACTCAACAGCCAGCAGTACCATCATATTTGCTTTAAACATTCCACTTTGAATCATTCATTCCTCAGTATTGTCTTCATGTCTAAAAGTTTTATAACTTGTCTGCAAGTTGATAAACCAACTGTTACTGGGCTGTCAATAAACCAGCCATCTCTCTTGCTCATCCTGAAAAGTATCATATAATTAGATTGATAAATAATGTATACTGTATTTATTATTTATAAATTAATTCAGAAGTTCAGTGCTGTATAATGATGGAGTTAAAAAGAAAAAACTCTGCCCATTGACTTTCTATCTAAAAAAGGGACAGATCCTGAGAAAAGGGGAAGGAAGGCAAATTAGGGGTTAAAATCTCAGGAGAAGAGGTTTGTGTTTGGTACAGGTACATTTTCACAAGATCCTGGGTTATATTCAAACCTAGGACTGTCCAAATGTGAAATACATAATTTGGGACCATCTTGAAAGACTACCTATTTCCTTACGAACCTGCCCAACCACTATAGTCATCTTCAAAGGCTGATGTCCCTGCCTTCTGAGATTAGGCAAGTGACAGCCCAAGAGAGGGTGTTCTCAGTTGTGGCTCCAAAATTCTGGAACTCTCCCCAGGGAAACTTATCATCTGTTGCCACCTTCTGCTAGTGGGTGAACAGTCTTTTTGGTCTTGTCTGGTGTTCCTTTCTTTTCTGCCCAGTGTTGTAATTGTTTTTATGTTTCTGTATGTGTGTTTTAGCTTTGGTTTTGTTTTAATGATGTATTTTTGTTTGGCTTTAATGATTTTTAGATGTATTTTTATTATGTATGTTTTTAGTTTGTTAACTGCCTTGGTGGCCCTGATAAGGGCTGAAAGTCAGGGTATACATTTTCTAAATAAATCAATTGCATACCTTATTCTCTAGGCATTAGTGATGATAACAAGGCTATTTGTCATTCCCAGAATTAACTAGCACCACTGGAATTTTTTCTACTGAGAACCTATGGAGAGCATTAGAATAGTATAGTTTTCTTTTTCTTATCTTCCTCTTCTTGTCTAGGTTGTCTGTTTTGTAAAATGTATTCTTCTAGCTCACAGAAACAATTTTTTCACGGTCCTGTAAAAGGTATGACACTACAATTTACCTTGCAACTTACCTTGCTGAATATCTTGCTGGATTTTCTTTGAAGAGGGGTTCAAATATTCAGAAGAAATCTGTATTTGCTGAGAAATAGGTGAACCTAACAATTTCGGGTAACATGCATTTATTTTAGCTTTTTGTATTTTTTGTAATTCTTACTTAAAATGCTCTCATTTGGCTTGTCAAGATTTTTCAGAAGAACAGTACCTGCAATCAAAATTGAGGAGTGCTGTAAAGTTAGTTGAATACTCAAGAGCTTAGAAATTTGCTGAATCTTAATATTCAGCAAATATTTGTCTGTTGAAATAATCAGCAAAAATTAATTTAAAGCTGTTATTTTTGGCAGCAGACATATGGCTATGATTCTTATTAGAGGCTGGCCAGGTGCATGGAATAATTTCTTGCTCGTATAGGGTTAGGATAATTTTTACTAAAATAAAATGCTTCCTAATAACTGTTGTATATGTTCAGTACATTTTTAATTGCATTTATGACATTTTTGTCTTTTAACACTTCTAGACTTGTTAAATTACGAATATTGGAATTACGAGAGAATCACTTGAAAACTCTACCAAAGTAAGTGCTTATGTGGTTTAGCTACCTGAAGTGTTTGGAGTGTCATCTTTCCCATTCGTATTGTTCTGTTTTGCTGAGTGATTTCCTTTGTAATGGCTATTTTAAATCTTTTGAACAAGTACAGGTTTTGTTGGTATATTTTTAGCTATCAATGTTGATGCCTACAAATGATAAGTGCGTTAGTATAAATCACTATCATTGAAAAAGGCAAGTAAACAATTACATTTTAATGCTGTTTAATACATGCATTCTTGTATATATTTAACACGACTTCACTCAAAAGGACCCAACCAGTGGAGAGCACATACATATTTTCCTCCTATGGAAGTAACTATACTCAGCTGGTTAATGAAATCCCATCTTACATGTTACTTTACACACTTTTCCATGCAGCCAAGACAAGAGGCTGTAGGAGTTTTCTAAGCTGAAATTTGTTTCATGAATGACTACCGGTCTCTTAACTATTACCTGTAATAGCTTGGGAATAGGCTACAAGCTCTTTCTTGCCCTCTCTGAAAAATTTCCTTTCCACATGTTGTACCATTATTTGTGAATGAGTACTAATCATGGTGAATGTAAGTCAGATTGTCAGTTAACACTTTGCAAAACAGCTTCATAATAGGATTTCAAACCATGGTTACATTAAAAATCTTACTGTATTTACTATTCTAATGCATCTGTCACAGTAGTTCAATTTGTGCAAAATCCTTCTGTGGTCCTGCTGATATTTGCATTAGACATATGCCCAGTGTGACCCAGTGGAAATGAGCAATGCTCCCTTTAAGCTGTGGAGTCTTGTGAGCAAACATTCTACTTTGTGAGCTACTACATTACAGGTGTGAGTGAGCAATTTGACTATGGCATAAATTAGTTTGCTCTGGAGCTGTCTTTCCTAAGCTAAGACAAAAATGTGTGAGCTGGAGGCTAAAAACTGTGAGCTAGCTCACTCTAACTCAGTTTAGAGGGAACACTGAATATGAGTCATTTATAGCATATGAAATTTATACAAATTACATTTGTGTTAAGCATCAACTTTTAAAAAATCAGATTATTTAGCAGGAGAAAAATTAGAATGGCATTATCATTAAGCAATTACCAAGTCAGAGAATAGCAGTGGTAGGTGAAACTTGGAAAGTTTTAATATCTTGTGAATCATAGAATATAATGTGAGAATTAAACTCTCTGGCAGTACTTCTTCTGAACTCAGATAAAGCACAAGCACTTGAAGCTTTTTGAAATGCCTTCTGTGTATATTATTATGGATATTTCGATTCTGATATAACTTTTCTATAACATGTATACACAAAGGGAGTCCTAAAGTTTTATATCTTGAATAGTAAATGTTGTGATGAAATTGAGTTATTTGTCACATCTGTATATGATGCAATCCCCATTATTTGCACTTCATTTCTCTGAATCTGACTGGCTGAATTTGTGTATCCCCTATAAAAATTTAACTTACTGATTTGGATGTCTGAACTATTCATTTATCCTGTATTTGATGCTCATCAGGCCTGTAAACATATGAAGATGCTGCACTTGAAGTCATTCTTGCTCCACTGAGCCCAGTATTTTCTACTCTGGACACAGCTCTTCAGAGTCTTCCAGCCTTAACACCTGAGATAGCCAGGGACTGAACTTCGGTTATCAGCATGTAGAACATGTGCTACTGTAAGCTGCTAACCCTCACCCAATATACATTCAGTTCAGTGCAGGTTTATATGTTTATACTTGAAACCTGCCACTGTAGCACTGTAGTTTTTGCTAGAGATCTGTGATGACTATTTAGTCACATGACATTTATTTTACAGGTACATTGATAAAAACCCACATTTCTGACACAAATTTCTTTGTTGGCATTAGACATTCAATGACTTACATTCTCAAAGTGAATTAATATTAAAGACACAAAACAGTGAAGCAATCTGATTGTTAATGTTTATTACTGCAATTATCCAGTGTTCTTGCATGTCTGCCAGTATGGTAAGATTTTGCCTCTTTCATTTAAAAAAATCTAGTATGACAAAGTACAGCAATGGAAACATGTTCTCTGCATTTTAATACCACAGAAGGCTTTGATATGTAATGTTAATACTAAAATAGATATTATTTGATTTAGTGGTGAATGTACCCAGGATGAAATATGACAATTTGTACTTTATGCAGATTACTCTTTGACAAGAGAACAGACTTAGCTACTGTAGTAGCTAATATGTAAATAGTCTACTAATAGGAACCACCCTGTGGTATAAAATACAATCTCTTACCACTGGCACATTAATATTGACCCTCCAGTTAGGGTTGCCAGGTCTCTCCTGGAAACCAGTGGGGGATGGGGGGACTTAACAAGAGTGGGAGGGCAGCCCAGGCTACATTGCAGATTATATGGCAATGTCACTTCTGACATGTGTTGGAAGTGACATTATCACATTTAAGACATCACGGCGATGCTCTCTTATTAGGGCAAAAACTCTATGGTAAAAATGGCTTCATTCTGGAGTGATGTCGCCATGTCACTGCTGACATAGCCTGGGCCTCTTTCCTGTTCCTGGTAAATCCCCCTGCCAGCCAGCTGATTGCTGGCAGGAGATATGGGGCCCGGCAACAGGGGACCCCCCCGCCTCTAGCAGGGGGGGGGGGGTGGCAGCAACCCTAACCCCAGTCAATTTGCAGTGTGGGCAAATATAGACAAAATGTATCTGGATATTCCACACACTAATTGTAGTATCCCACCCTGACAAAAAATGTTCAGATGCAATATAATAATAGTTACTGGTGCCCTAGGAGCATAGTTGGGAATTTCATTTAAAATAATGCTTTAAAAAAACACCTCTGCTTCAGCATGAGTTCCACACATGCCCCATTTTTTTCTTTAACAAGAGTATCTAAACTGTTGGCTTAAACAATCTGTGTTCATACAGTTGCATAAAATGTGCATTAATAAAACCATCCAGAGCAAACTGATGTGTTGGCTGAATTATTGTCCCATTTGTAAAAACCATGCAGTGCTACCAATTCTCATTTTAGATAAAGTCGCTTACATTTTTATCCCTTTCTTTTTCAACGAACTCATCTTCACAACAATCCTGTGAGGCTGAGGGAGAATGACCGCACCAGGGTCACACAGTGAACTTCATCACTGAACAAGAATAAAAACAAATTTCTGTCACCCATTGAAGGTGCTAAATCAACTAGGGATCTTCTCAGTATTGTAATGGCATCAACCTGATCATTAGCTGGGGAGGAATACTGCAACTCAGTGCAGATAACCTCTTTTCACCAACAACATCAGTGATGCAGTAGCTGGTGTTGTTTTCCATCCCACATGACAGAGCATAGAATCTTGTTTTAAAGCAAAAGAGTGCTGGGACTCACATCAGATACTTCCAACTCTGCTAGGAGATCAGCTAGTACTTGTAACTTTGTGGAGATAAATGTAATCGGAAATCTTCCCAAATGGGTCAGTGCCAGTGTAGATGGAGAAGGGGAAAGATTTCCTGCAGTAATTCTTCAAACTGTGGATTGCTATTCTCATACAAATTCTGAGAGCAGCAGTACCCATAACCTTTGAAGAGAGAGAGGAATATGAATGCCAGATGCTACGAGTATGTAGTGGCGCAGAAGTGTCAGTGATGGGGTTTTTGCATTTGTGTCTGTACTATCTGTACTACTACTATCTTGCATAATATGCTGGGTGTGTGTGTGTGTGTTTTTAATAAAATCCACAGCAGAGGTACTCCCTAGAAATGAGCATTTAATCCTGAAATATCCAGTGCTAGTTATAGAAAGGATATAAAAATATCCTGAAAATGGAATTTTTAAGAGTTCTATTTTTGTAATAATAGTTATACTGTTATAAGCAATATATAGGTTGCATTTACTTCCAACAGTGGCAGGCATCTGTTTGTATTCACGATACATCTATTTGATCTATATCACTTACAAAAAAAGGGTAAGAAACTGAAATATAATACAAACAGTTTATTAACAGCATATCACTAATTAGTTGAAATACAATATCCATATTACTCTACTGAGGATGAGCATTGTCAGAATTGCATTAAATACTATTTAGGCTATTTTTTGATAAGGTACTAGTTTTTTCATGGATTGCCAGGATGTTTCTTTGAATATGCCATTGTTAACAATGTTTTTAAGTGTGTTTACCAAAAGTGGCAGTTCCCAGCTTTGTTGTAGAGTTTTCAGGTCAGGGAAAAGCAGTATTTAAATTGTCAGTATGAGTTTCTGAGAGTGCCAACTCTCACTCTGGAATTTTTCTGTGAAGTTGGTGGGAACATGATGGAGTACTACTTAGCCCTCCTCTGGAACTCTTACTGAATTTTTAAAAATCATATTTTATTTCCTATTGAAATCGAAAGTTGAATTTGCTGTAAAATTTAGTTTGGCTCTTTCAGCACTTGGCAAAGTACAGAGGGGGGAACAAGAGCACCTCATCTCACCAAGCTGCAAGCCTGATTAGGACTGGGCCCTCATGGCATTTCTATATCACTTGCATTAGGGTCTAAAGTGGCAGCTGTGTCCCTATGTTGGACATGTGGATGCTGTCATGTCTAGTTTGGCCCTGTGGCTTGGAAGCTAGCACTTTTGACTTGTTAAAGCAAGCAGTTTTTCTGCTTTGCATACATTATTTCTGAATATTTAAAATGTTTTTAGATCTCTCATTTATATGCAATACCATCTCAAAGTTTAGAGTTTGAAATGAGCAGTGTGTACTTATGGTAAGTCACTTTGTGACGATATGAAGTTGCAGTATATATAGGCAGTAGATATAGTTTAAACAAATACTAATAGCAAAAATGGCTTTTTCATAAGGAATAAATCTTCATGATCCTAACTTTATACATTCTAGTAAGTCTGAAATAATTAATTTCAGATTTAACCTGTGTATTTTATTTTTTAATTTGGCCTTCTCCTTATGATATAGTGCTACCTTTTTGTGTCAATGTATGTTTATGCCTCTTGCTTCAGCCAGTCATCTCAGTAACCTAGTGTTTGTTCAGCTGCACAGAAATCATTGGAATGAGGTGTGATATGCTTCAAGTCAGGACACTTTTGCTCTGGGCCAGCTTAACCATTTTCTTCAGAGGAACCATCAACTTATGCCCTAAAGAGGGAAGTAATCAGTAGGCAGATACAGATTTGGACTTGGGATAGAGAAATGGCAGGTGAGGAAAGAATTAAACACCCCCCAACTGTGTCTCTGCTCTAAAGGTATCTTCTTTGAAGTTGTTTTTTTCTTTTTCTTTTTTTTAAAGTTTGGGCTGTTACCTTGGCTTGAGCATAACATGTAGTTAGCTTCAGATGGTATACACTGTGAATGATAGGATTTTAAAAATCCTATCACCACTTCTAGTGCTCAAAAATGAAGCAATTTGCAATCTCAGATTACTATAAGATTTATTTATTTCATGTTTATATATTAAATCCCTTTCTTATCTAGCCTTTACATTTCACTGCCAACATTTCCGAACTTAAAATATCCTTTATGACAACCCCAGTAGTTTAGTGACAGGGAATGAAAGCATAGCTTAAAATTAACAAACAAAAAATTGAAGTATTTATTAAAGAATGACTTCTTAAACACACAAAGATAATATAGCTGTTTACCTGGATACCTGCAATTACTAGAAATTACTGATATTTGCAATTACTGGACATTTGCAATTACTTGGTAATTTCTTTAATGGTGCTGACAGGTACTCACTTTTATAGTATATCGTAAGTAAGGGAGGTGGCATTTCTTTTTTATTTAATTTTTGAACTTAGCCAACTTTCCCTCAGTCTAGTCTCTTCCCCAGTTAGCTCTTACACAGCACCGACCAGTGCTTCCTCTAAGATGTGGAGTCTTGTAAGCAAAAATTCTACTTTGTGAGCTACTGGTGTTAAAATTGTGAGCAAGTTATTTGGTTGCTGCATAAATTAGTTTGCTCTGGAGCCATCCTTCCTGAGCTAAGCCAAAAATGTGTGAGCCAGAGACTAAAAAAGAGAGCTAGCTCACACTAACTCAAGCTTAGAGGGAACACTGGCACCAACTAATTTTGTGCTGAAGTCTTTTTCTGACAGTTCTCTTTTTCAGGCTGCCCTGAATCACTTAGTTAACTGCCACTACTTCTAAAGCTAGTAGATCATTCTCAGAACATGGTGCTACTCCTCAGCTGGCCTCCTTCATGTTCCTCTTCTTCTGAAAACCATCTTGCTAATCTATTATTCACCTAGCACACTAGCAAGATTTGAGTCCAATAGCATCTTAGCAGGGGCGTAGACTTTCCCATTTCGGGGGGGGGGGGGGGCGCGCGCTAGGGCTGGGCCAGAGGCATTGCTATTCTCGGTCCCTAAAAGAACTGGGACCCAGTGACATAACAGGGAGGAGCCAAGACATCACAGGCCATTGTCACTATCTATGGAGGCAGAGCCATGTGGGATTTTAGGAGAGGCTCTTCAGAAATTTAGGGGGCCCTGGGAACCCCCCCAGCAATGCCCGTGTTGGGCTAAACCCAGGAAAAAGTGGGAGTTGGCCAGTGGTCATAGTGGTATCTCAGCAGTCTCCTGTTGTGTCTTTTTTTTTTAATTCACTTTTAGAATAGTCACCTTAAGATCTGCAAATACCACGTGCATATGACAATCTAATCGTCACAAATTTGACAGTAAGAGAGGTGACACAGAAAAGCCTAGAGGGGAATGTTTTAAAAGTTTTCCTGGACATTCATTTACAGGAGTCTTGTTTCTGCCTTATTCATAAGTGTGACTTTATACTGAAATTTACTAAATTGTGGCATCACAGATGCCTTCATTTGGTAAATTCATGGCTGGAGTCTCTGAGCCAGGGCAGAATACAAAACAGTTGCTGTGTACTCAATTTCTGAGCACTGTTCAGAATTCAGAGTAGTAGCAATCTTTTTGGTGCTCTGGGACTGGAATAACAACCCCTGGGACTTACATAAGCATTCTGAAACTATCATTCTATTCTGAGGGCAGTCGTCCCAGTCCCAGAACACCTCTGCTTCTCCCAGGGGCTGTCATTCCACCCTGGGGGCTG